>JAVQMF010000053.1:49437500-50182500 GCA_032878935.1 Erythrophleum fordii | reverse complement strand
ACACTTGATTAAATGATTGTGGCACATGAATTGCCTGATTTGTACTCATCATGCAGCGTGTCTCCCAACTTGATTATCAATTTGTAATTAGTACTCAAGTATTCATTTTCAATATTCATATAGTAATTAAGAAAAATATTTAATGTTATTTTCATTTATATTTCATCATATAATTTAATTTTTCTGTAAAAATTATACAATCTAATTTTAAATTATTGTTGAATTAAATTTTATTTTTAAAAAATATTTATTTATCAAAATATAATAAATAACAATAATACTAAAGTTCTTAGTACTATAAAATGCCTAAACTTCCAATTTTCATGCTTAATTTCTTCTCTTTTAAGTCATAAAATGGAGAACAATATTAATTCATTCAAAACGTTAAGAGTGAAGGCCAAAATTAAAATTATAATGTGGCCATTGCAAAAGCATATAAATTTTAGGGCACTTTGTAAATAGCATATATATAATATATATACACTGTTTCTAAATTCAATTAAACGTTTTTCATATAAAGCATAATTAATGTTAATTATAATTATTACTCATGTAATTGAAATTTAATGATTTCAAAGAAAGATTTATTTATGATCGGCAGAATACGGGATTTAGAACGATTCAAAATCACTCGCATAAATATATATATATATATATATATATATATATTACTTATTAGGTCTTTTCAGTCTGAGAGACAAAAAAATTGCATGATGTGCATGCTCATATATACGTATTCCTTGTTAAAAGAGGAAAAAAACAAAGGAATATATAATTTATAAGAGGTGTTAATTAAATTTAAATTTCTACTCTAATATATTAGAAAAAACAAGTGTGGAAGATTCTGAAAATCTCCTCCATGGTCCTCCAATTGGTTGGACTGTCTTCTAAGCACATGGAGGCTGGGGCTTCTTTCTTCTTTTTTTTTTTTTTTTAAAATAAAATTGGAGATAAAGATTGAGGCCATGCATATGGTTTCCCTTTAGCTGTGGGGCTGTTTTCAAAGATCAGGGACCATATGCCATTGTACACATTTCTGATACAAGACAAACCATTTAAAAGAGTACAGAGAACGAAATGATTCGGATCAACGTGAAGGTTGGATAAGTAGTGAAATAGTGTGGGGACATATATTGCTGCCTTGGTGTTTAGTGCAATAGGGTCTTTCTACTATAGACAAGTTCGTATATGAGAGTAGAGGAATATATTTGTCTAAATAGGAAGTTTGTGATATGAGACAAAGAAGGAAAAAAGAAGTCAAAGATAAAGATCCAACTTGGCTACATGATGCTCACATCAATTTTATCGATCAAACCAATATTATGTAAGTCGTCAGTTCATTGTTAGAAAATATATAATTTATTACTATTGAATTATGATCATACTATCTTGCTTTTTTTTTTTTTTTTTCATGAAGTTATAGATGCATTTTAACCAACAAGATCACCTTCTTTGAGAATTCATTTATCATTATTTAGTGCAATTATTCTTTTTACTTGCTGTAGCTTACACAATTGGGATAGTACCTCAATCTAGCTCTTTTAAATCTTACCTTTTTTTTTTTTGCTTTTATTTATTTATTTTTGTTTTGTTGACATTGAAGCTTGCAACTTGCAAAATAAAACATATCCAATGTTTACTTCTTAAAAAAAAAAAAAATTCTTTCATTAGTTAATGAACAGGCCCTACCCAATTATGAGGTTATTTTATGTATAAGAAGTGAGGGTAAGGCAACAAACTCAAAGTAAGTGTGGAAATCATACTTCACTACTAAGAAATCAATAACTGGGGCACGCAATCTTAATTAAAAACCCCAAGAAAAAAAAAGAACATGAAGTTTATTTTTTAAAAATTTATTATTAAATTTTTTGATAAATATAATAAGCAATTTTTTAAAAATAATTTAGCACCACATAATTAGATATTTTAAACATTTTTATATATTATGTATAAATTAAAATTTTTAATAATCAATATTTAAATAAATTTATCTTAACCTCGTTTAAAAAATATAGAAAAATTCTATTATGGACTGTCCTTTTGCTTGAAAGTTGAGACGTGTTGTCCACTACCATAGCACTCCTTCTTTAAGTGAACTTGTTTGAATACAATGAAACAAAAAAACATTATAGCACCTCTTAAATTTGATGATTTAAAAAGCATCAACAAGTTCAATGTACAATATAACTCAAATGTCTATATGCTAGATTTTGGTCCTTTTGTAATCGCCACCTTGTCTTGGCTTTACACTTCCTTGGTAAACTAAATCTAAAACACACTCAAGGATCGTTTGATTTAGTAAATTGTTAATGATATAATTGTAAAAGAAACACTAAAATAAAAGAAAATGTATTGTTTTTACTTGGTATAATATCAAATAAAATAAAAATATATTTATGTTTATATATTTAATTGGATAAAAAAATAAAAAATAAAATAAAAGTTGAAGAAATAAAAAAAATGACCAGGATTAAAAAAGAACTTAATTTATACTTTCTTTTTTTTTTTTGTCTAGCTTCCATTTGCCTCGTCGCTAGTGTTTATCTCACAGTTTTACTCAGACTATTCACCTTCTCCCCTCCGTCTACTGATAACGACGGTAACGAACTCAATGAAGCTGAGCATTTTTGGTCTAACAATATTCCTAAAACAGAGAATCAACGTCTCAATTAGCCCTAGCCGACGGCCAAAATTCACCATCCAAGTCTCCCTTGCTCGCAAAACTCTAGCATCCTAGTTGTGTTGGATGGGGATGGAGCTCGATGGAGACAAGCACTTGTGCCTTCCAACATTTTTGAGCCTGCAGGGGCAGTGATTTTTTCAATCCAAGGGCAAAAAGGGAGAGGCTCAATCATGCTTGAGCCAGGGTCAAAAATGGAATTTTGACATTTTCACTCCAACATTTTGTTTTCGGTCCCACCTTCTGCGTCCATTTGCATTGACTGACTGACTAAAAATGCATCTGAAGCCTCGAACCAAATATGAAAGAGGCAAACGAATGTGTAGTAGTTTCCCACTGTAACGTTAAACCAAACAGAACTTTCGGTCCAAATTTAATTGGGAACCTGGACTAACCCAAACATGCCACATGCCATACGCTCTTACATAGGAGTAGTAGACACCCATGTCGGTGAGGGATAAATTTGTCTCATCTTTATATGGTCTCCAATGATGTAGGAACGTATGGAGATCTATAAATTTGTAAGATTCATAAAAATTAAATATTTTTTAAAAAATATAATTCCAAATTTAAATGCAATTCTTAATATAAATTTATTGAAATATATGAATATAAATTATTGATATATAACCACTAATATAAACGTACGTACCCTGCAATAATTGAACAAGTACAATGTATATTTTAATAATTACAGTCATACCACAGGTATGCTCTGCAGAAGGATCCTTATTACTCTTCCTCCTTTTTCTTGGCCACGTAATTCCCCCTCTTATTTTAAACATTTTTAAATTTTAAAATTATTCTAAAAATATAAAAACAAAAAAAAATTTACCTAAAAAACTATAATTAAGAATTTTAAATTAAAATATTTAACCCTTGAATATTTTAAGATAATTTTAAAATTTAATATTTTTTAATATAAATACCTTTAATTTATTTTGACTAATTATAATTTTTTCTTTCTTTGCTTCAAATTTACACTTTTCTTCTCTCTTCCCCACACCCCAAACCAGTCTCTCACCCCCTTTTATACCCCTCCCCACAGTCTCTTCTTCTCTGAACGTCCCAAATCAAACAACACCAAAGAGAGAGAAGAAAAAAAAACATAGATGGGATTGCAAAACCAGTTAAACGACGTATCTTCGGATTCCATTCCAATCCTTCTTCTGGTTCATATCGCCAACTGGGTCAATTACTTACGCTCCTTCCTTCTCGCTTTCCTCCACTCACTCGGTCTATCCAGATTCCACTCCAACCCAGTCCTCGTCGATGATGCCCTCCTAACCGCCGTCGGATCGGGCTTCGCCGGCCTCATCATGCTTTCCGACCAGCTCCACGCCAGCCACCACCTATCCGACGACGTCGCGATTGGGGGCTCCAAGTGTGTCGTGTGCCAGAGCAAGTACAGGGATGGAGACCAGGTTCGGAGGCTACCGTGCCGCCACGTCTTCCATAGACGATGCTTCGATGGTTGGCTCGACCAACTAAAGTTTAGCTGCCCTCTCTGTCGGTCGCCTCTCGTCTCCGACGAGCGCGTGGCCCTCACGGAGCGGCGCGTCGGTAGAGAAGTTTTATCGTGGTTCTCTCTGCGGTGATGCGGCGTCCTCTTGCTTCTGTAAAATAATGACTCTGATGATGATGGTACTGCATGGTGATAAGCACGGCTTCAAGTCACCGATGGTTCCAATTTTACTCCTATCCTTTTCTATTTTTCACAGCGTTGGTGGCAATTTTGATCTTTCCTTTTTCTTTTAAAATTAGTTTAATAGATTATCGCCCTCTTTTTTTTTTATAAATAAGTTTTTCGTATGTATTTACATAGTTTTTGAAGGGCTCTGCGTGAGGATCCTTTTTGAGGTGCTGTAAATTTTAGACTCCTTTTGTTGATGGGTAATAAGAAGCGAAGACATTAGGAAGCAATGCAATTTCCAAAATAGGATAGTTTAGATTTTCCCTTATGGTATGGAGGTGATTGGTGACTAAATAAAATATAGAATAAAAAATTTTGTATAATGTTTTTATAATTATTATTTGATAATATTTGTTTTTATTATTTTTTAAAAATAAAATTATTATTATTTTTTTTATTCACAAAATTAACTTTTTGTATGTTCTGAAAGCGGAACTATAAACAAACACTTTGTTTTCAATAGAAAAAAAAAAACATAAAAATTTTGACATTAATGAAAAGAATTAAAGCATAAATAAAATAATGTTGAAAAATATTATGTTAAAAAAAGATTTTTCACTTTTTAAATATTTTACATAATTTTTGTGTGATAAAGTGTATAGAAAACAATCACAAACATTGATGCAATAAAGATCAGATATTTTTAATCTGAGATTTATTTGACTCTCTGATCTCTTAAAATTGTATATATGATAAGGCAAAAAAAAACAAAAAACTAGTTTAGTCCCTTTTTTTTTTGGGGGGGGGGGGGGGGGGGGGAAGTTAATTTGGCTCCAATTTGGATTAAATTCGGATGTTTCAATTTTAGAGGATATTAAGCTAAAAGTTGTTGGTATCTTGGTCTGATTTGAATTAGTTGCATATCATTGCTTTATCTTAATCAATGACTACGTTTCCATTCATCCCACCAATTATGAAATAGAAAGTAAAAGTTAATTAGCTATTAGTCTCTTATAAGCAATAGTTTCGAAAATTGAATGGTGAAATAAAAAGTAAAAAATTATATGTTGTAAAATGACAAAACAATTCCAAAGTTACACATAAAAGAGTAATGTTGGTTTAAATTTTTCTTTCAGTTATGAATTTGAATTTTTGTTATTATACTATGCAAACAAAACTATTAATCATTTATTAATTTCGTTTATAACGATATTTTTAAAATAGTAATCAAGAAAATATCATTAAGGTCTATAATTAATAATTAGTTGCGTAGGGATGACTCTGAAGATGTCTTTTGCACGTGATGAACCTTTTATTTGATTGAAGCAAGGCCAACCACATTTTGGGAGACAATATATGCTTCGATGGATTATATGTTGCTTATTATAAGCGATATTAGGCACCACATTTTGGGAGACCATAATTAAATGCTTTAGTACTTATTATAAGAAGTATTATTTTTTAACTTACATTTTAGTTTTTTAGAGAGTACTTTGTCAGTAAATTTTTATGTCAGACTTAAAAATTTAGGTTTGATCAAAACTTAAGAATACCTTTAATTATAATATTGAAAAATACACTATAATCTTATTACTCTTATGTAAGCTTGCTTTTGAATTGAACTTTATGTCTTCATAATCGTTTACAAAATGATATGGATAAATTGTTTTTTGGGACCAAAATAAGGATATGGAAAATTAAATATAAGATCTTTCTACAATTTATTTAAACTTCTTCTCACAATTAAATTACACTTTAAGTCATAATGATTTTAAAGTACTACCCTTTATATAAAGGTTTTTTTTTTTTTTTTGGGATAACAAGAAACCGAAGAAAGTTGTCACGCCCCATTTTCCCAAGAGAAGGGGGCAGACTTGGAACCCTATACGTAGTCCTTAGCTATAGTTTCATCTACTTTCCTATACAAAAAATAAATCCTTAGGTGGCCCTACACCGGATACAGGTACATTAAAAGTACTCCAGCCTTGTTGGATATACAAAATGTACCTTCCTTTAGGCACTAGCTTTTTATAGAAATTTCGGCAGAGTGCCCCCTGTAAATAGGACATCCCAAAATTTCTACAAACAGCCAGAGATCAAATAAACAACAACAGAGAGCTCCGCCCTCTTCAATCCAGTCAACAACATCAATAAACCCAAAAATAGGGAAGGGGGAAAGCAACCTACATCCATTTGTCCTACTCACAAAATACTTTTACAAAATAAATTCCAATTCATTACAACTGACACCAAACCAAAAGAAAAGCTAGTCGAGCCTCTAGTTCCAAAAGAGAGGCTCACCGCCACACGCCTCAGCCCTAAGATGAGGGAGGCGGATCAGGTCCAGAGGCGCTATCTGAAAAATTTAGAATTTGAAAGGGTGAGATAAACTCAGTGAGCAGATAATAGATTTCAAAATTAATTGAAGATTCATAATCAATAAATTAAAGTGTAGGAAATTAAACCATCACGCTTCTCCAATTAACAAATTCCACAACCTGTCATATGAAAGAGGACCCATTTAGGCCTGAGTTTCTTAGTGTGGTCTCCTGGTGAAGGTTTACCCCCAGGTCAGATTAAGTAGAGGTTACACCGTGTTGGCAGCTCCTTTTCCCGTTTCACTCGGGTGGCTACGCCTAACAGGCAACCCCCTTTTTTTATATCTTTCTTATTCATAGGTCATGATTCCTCTATTCCGGGGGCGGCTTCACCTCGTTGGCAGCCCTTACCCGCCTCACTCGGGTGGCTCCGCCTAACGGGTAGCTCCTTTTCCACCCAGATTCCTTTGCAACACATGACTTGGTCTAATAAAAGACAATTGCATACACTCATAGGCGAGACGCACCCAAACCCAAAATTCTAAGTTCGCATACTTATGTATGTATATATATATAGAGATACGTCATTTGCCAAATACCACCTTTTTATATATATTTTTTGTTAATGCTTTGTTTATACGAGGAAGTTGAAATTAAAGAGATCAAACTTGTTCAACCAACAGCAAATAGATCAATCAATATCAACACCTCAAATTATAACATATATATATGTAAATATATATTAACAACCCATTAGGACCGATGGTAATAAAAATAATGAAGAGAAAGTAAACACACAAATACAAGTAAGGATAAGACAAAAATAGTTAAATACCTAAAGGTTTACTCCTCGACAACTTCTCCCTTAATTTAAAGTTATTGACAAGAAAACAAGCCCACACATACACACAAATATATATATATATATATATGTATATATATAGCTACTAAGCGATATTCTATCTCATTCAAAGCAATTTGAGCATAAGGTAATAGTATTAAGAGTTATGGTGACCGTAAGTGCTTTGAAATCTACTATTTACTCACAGACAGTGTCCAACGCTAGTATGCTACTTGTTTCTCCTTGAAAGTTTGGTTTCCTTCACTGCCAATGCTTATGGAGCTTCCTGGAAAACACAGACCCACCAAATCATCACAGAGGTTCATTATGATTATCCTTGCATACTTATAATTTCATAACAGCCGCTTAAACAATTTTTATTCCCTAAACCACACTCACATGCGTACAACAGCCCTTAACTTGAATCCTCCCCTATGAATCCTATTTCATAATTTAAATTCATACGTCATTCTAAGGGAGTAAAAATTAAGGATTTATGCTCATCCAACGTAGTTAGAAGGCCTCAAAAATAAAATCCCCCTTCTTTGCCCTCTATCGGCCAGCCAAGCCAGAGAAGGAAGGATCTTACTATCCTTCTCACTCCTTAGAGCAGGGATGGGCCGAAACGGAGGGGAATGGCCGAAATTCATGAGATTAAAGCAGAACACAACAACAGAAATGAGGGAGAGGCGTGTGAGAGATGGGAGGCAACTCACCTAAACTGATGGCATTTCTGGCTTGTTGTCTCTCATCGCCGGACCTGCAGCAGCAGCGAGGGAGCTGGGAGAAGCTCCTGCGACGCCGGCGAGGGTCCTTCAATGGAGGAGAAGCACTGACAGCTCGAAGGAGGAAGCTCGCACGCGTCAGGGAGAAGGAGAGAGCAGCGACGATGGAGGGAGCTCGAGAGGTTCTGTGCAGCGCCGAAAATCGCTTTGCCGGTGAGGGAGAGCGTTGCACTCTATGAGGAAGAGACCCACGAGCTCGCGGAAGGAAGGAGGATGCGACGGAGACCAGGGAACAGCTACCGTATGGAAGGAGCAGAGAAAGATAAGAAGAGAAGGAAAAAAAAGAAACGAGGGTCAGAAAAGCAAAACGAAGAAACGCTGGAAGGGAAAAAAAGAAAAAGGAATAATAATAATAATTAATTTTTATAATAAAATCCCCCCTCCAATTTCTCTTTTTTTTTCCTCCGGTTCTTACAAAAGTCCTTTTTTTTTTTTCAAATTTTCTTTCAAAAAATGATAGATCTCGCATTTTAAAAAATAATTAGAGTTCAATAAATTTAGAGAAATAGAGAAAATATAACTTCCTCATATTCTATGAAAGAGGAGAACAATGATATATTGATAAATAATATGAAAGAAAAGAAAATGAATTCAAACAACCTATTTATTTATTTATTTATTTTTGTTTTTAAGGCAGCCTTATAAATAATCCAATTATCCTATAATTTGGAGAGCTGATTTAATATATAAAAAGTTATGAATAAAAATAAAAATAAAAAATAATTTGTTGTTCTATTTTAAACATTAATAAAAAATATTATTAAATAATAATGATAATATCTAAATTTTTATTGTTTATTTTTAGCAGTCTACTATACGGGCTGTTAATAATTGAACTGGAGAGCCATAATTATGAAGAAATACGGGTCCCGCATGAATGAATGAAACTCTGCATCTGTTGATTGCCGTCTGAGTCATGAGCTGTCAGTAAAACAAAAATGAACTTCACAGTTGCTATCTATCCATTTGAACTATTTCATCTTTCAAGCATCTCGTGCTTCCTTTAGCTTTCACGTTTCTACAACTTGAAAGTTCCTATCACAAGTTGGAAAGAATTTTGATCTAAAATGTAAATTTCAGAACACAAGGGATTATCCCAATCTTCACTACGTTACCTATCTGTTTTAAAATATACTTTATGATAAGTATCAAATTGAGTCTCACAACTCAAACTCAATTGACTTAGAATAGCTATTTGTGATATTGAGTATTATTATTGGACATTAGACTAACCCCATTAGATAATAAGTCAAATTCAATTTGCTTTAGGAATCTATATAGTTTATTGTACACTTCCCTACATTAAAATTTCATTCGCCTAAAGGAACCACGTATTGATAAGCATACATCACATTGCACCACGTTTTAATTATTTTCGATCTGACCTATATTTACCACATATATATATATATATATATATTGATTTTGATAAGACATGGACATTATTATATGTAAATTTAGGTGCATAGTATACATTGATACTTTAATGTATCTGTCCTTTTGAATTAAAATAAAATTATTTTTGAACCTTCTATTTAAAATTTAAAGTGTATGTTTTCACATAAATCTCAATAATAACTTATTCTGATTTTATATATTGATCTTTTTGAATTATATAAAATTTTTTGGTGGAATAGTCACGCTATCTCATATTGTATCTTATAAGTAGAGTCAAGAATAATCATGTGTTCCACTATTTATTTGTATCTAAATGCTCCATGTTTTACACATTATAACTCTCAATTTTTACTTAAGATCTCCACTAACTTAGATATTGGATTACTTGTAAGAATCTCGACCTCCCTCAAAATCTTGCCAAAAAAACCCAAGATAATTGCCACCCTTGTACCACCTCAAGACTATTCTGAATATTTATTACTCTTATATTACCTCAAAGTTACTCTAAAGATCTACTATTAAGTTACCACTCATCGATTTATATTTTAAATTAAAAAGAAAAAAAGAAAAACTCATTATACATTCTAAGATCTTGATTGATTTGACACATATTAATTAAATAAGATAAACTAACAGGATGCCATCTTATAAAATATTAAATTTGCATGACGAATCAAATAAAGCTTTATAGTCAAGATTATCACTTTCACCACATATAATTGTATACCAAGACGATTTTTTCATACTGTGCCCATGTATTATTATTAATATTATCGTTGCTACAATTTCCACAGTTGCAATTTTATTGCGATGAGTAAAGAACAAAATTGCCATCTCCATTACTGAGATTATGGTCGTTGTCACTGCAGTTAATAATATTGCTATCACTGCTGTCACAATAAAACATTAATTTTACATTTTAAAATAAATATATAATTTAAGATAAAATATAGTTTAGTATCTCATAGTTTGACCCCATTCTACTTTAATATTTTATAATTGAAAAATTTACAATCAACTAATTTAAAATTTAAATTGTTAATATATTAATTCCTAATAATGTTATTAACTCTAATAAAAAGATAGCTTGTGAACAGCGTGTGACCCAGAAATTGGTACAATTTATTCAGATTTTTTTTACCTAAACTACCCCAACTCGGTAGAATTTGATTTTGTTTAAAAGAAGCCTAATTCTTAAAATTTTCTGAACTAAATTAAAAATTTTATGAGAAAATTAAACATTTGGACAAACCTTAGACCATTTAACTGCAAAATTTTTTAACCATTAGATATTAAAATAGAATTGAGCCAAATCACATGACACCAAATTTTTTAAGGAAAGGTGCTCAATTGATTGTTTTATTATTTAATGAATTTATTAAAGTTAAATAATGTTGGTATTCACACACTGATAGCATTAACCAGTGTGGCATTTGGATGAAATCAGAAATGGGTGGTGGTAGCAGCCTCTGCCTCTAGAGGATTTGGATTGGGTGGCATCTTTTTTTGTCAAGTATGAAATGGGGTTTAGATTTCTTTGCGAGTTTCAACACACACACACACACACACATATATATATACACACACACACGCACACGCACTCACATATATACACACATATATTTATATATATAGTTGTGGCGATAGCGATATCAATTTTAATAGTTTTGGTAACATTATTGGTCCGTGGAAATAAACCAGCTCTCTTCCATCCTATCACTTTCACCTTTTTTGGTTTCTCAAATCCTTTTTAGAATGCACCCAATTCCATTGCTTGCTTACACTACTCATCTCCACTTTTACTTCTCGTATAAGTAATGGATTGTTACAATTAGGAAATTATCTTTCATATCTTTATTATCCGGTTTTTAAATAATATAGTATTGAGTTAAACAAATTTATATATTATATTTTTTATTAAAAGATTTAAATTAAATGTTTAGACAATTTCACTTAATTTAATTGCATTTTGAATAATTTTCTTAATTAAAGAAAAAGTTTTAATGATATTCTTAATATTTTAGTATTACTAATAATGATACCGATGAATTAGAGACGTTCATTTATATAATAATAACAACAAATCTCTTTTCATTAAATGAAAAAACGTTCATTCATTTTTATTTAAAATATATTGGAAACATAAAAAAATTGTTATTTATTGGAATTAAACTTATTAAATTTCTCGTGATTTTGTTCATTCTTGTTTGTCCCAAGCGGAGTAAGCAAGATACTCATCAAACTTTTGTCAGCGGAGTCCACCGAAATGTTTAAGGAATTTTACATTGTGATGTTGAACTAGAGAAAGGCATAAAGTGTGATATGTAAACTTTTCATAGATAATATCTTCAATTCCTTAAAAGATCAAACCACAAGTGATACTAATCCTCGTGCCATCTTTTCAAAGACTCCACACCGCCTTCAGAGCAGGAAAGAAAATATCTATGTTTGTTGTGAGATTTTTCTATTAAGCCTATGATATGTAAACAAGTTTTTTGAATTAATTAATCGCTGATAAGAAAAGCATTTCATTTTTATTGGAAACTTTCATGGCAAATGCATAACTAGTTTTATCCAAATATTTTTCAAAAAAAAAAAATCTTTGACAAATTTTCTTTTTGGGTAAAAAAATCTTCAGGCAATTTTTGAGGCAAAGTGACAAGACAGGGCTTAGATGGCATGCAAATTAATGGACCTTTTTGCTACACTGGAAGGCCTCGTTGGGCTAGGATCATCTGGATCAATATGTGATGGATCTATAATGGGTGGTCCAACCCGTCGTTTATTGTGTGCGAGAACGATTGTATCTGTACTATGGATGGAGCTTCGGGGCTTTTTAACAGTAATATTCAGTTTGCAAAAAGGTTTAATCAGAATAAGTAGCCCTCAAAATGTTTTTTTGAAATATTTTTTTTTTATATTATACGAAATATGGGGGGAGCAGTTCCGTGTTTCCTTTTTTATTTTATTAATTAAATAATTGAGCTTTAATTTATTAAAATAAATAAATAAATAGAGTTGTCAGTGTGATGTTATAAATCAAATAAAGTTGTCAATGTGATTTAACATCACTCTGGAAGCTGAAATGCGGGCTTGATAGCTCTGCGTTTAGAGATAGCTTTGCATAACCAGTCAACATGGATAAGGATACTGCATGTGGCAACAGGAGAAAGGTGAAGCTCGGATTACATTGCGATGTAGAAAATTTTGATTGGCCAGTAATTTTGATTACAATAAAAAAAGTCATTTCCCTTAGTTCAAATCTGAGCTCACTTCGCACTTCTCTCAAATTTCATTTTCATCTTAACTTACAAGTCTCTCGATGCGCAACAATGTCCTCCGCTCTCTTGCAAATTTTATCTATCTGTAAATTTAATCAGTTGGTTTTTTTTTTTTTGGGTAAATTTGTTACAGTAGTCCCAATTTCTCTCAATAGTCAATTCTTTCCTCTTATCTGTTTCTCTATCCCTATCAAAATTTAATTTATTTCCTTTTTTTTTTAAAGATTTAGCTGCCATTGTCTTTAACAAATTGTGTTTGTGGTATCCACATAGAGGAAATTTTAACAGACCTTTCATCTGATGTTTTGTTGCTTCACCTCAATCTTCTCCATGTAAATTGTGTGGGCCGTTTTGCTTCTCCATTTGATCAATTTATTATTACGATTAAAAAAAGTTCTAACATAGTAATTGCGTAAAAAATATATACTTATATTTATAATATTGTCTTTTAAAGATGTTTTTCTATATAATGTTGTTAAAATTTGTTTATTTAGAATTTTGTAATATATTAATATTTTATAATTCCATGTCAATTTAAAATTTGTTAATATTGTGTATATTTACTTTTTTTAGATGAAATTACAACACTTGAATATAAAAGGATACATACATACATATATATATATATATATATTCATGTGTTTGTATCAAAATTTTATTATAGGACACATAATGAGTAGAAGAGAGGAGATTTTATACATATATGTAATGATAGTATTAATGGCACCACATTTGTGTACATTAGACCAAAAATATTAAAAGTATATCCTAACATCACTTTGGAAATGTTGAAGGAAGAATTCATGGAAAAGTTATGGCGGGGCTAAAACCAATCTATATTTAATTTAATATATAGATATCCTCATTCACAAACCTAACATGATACTTAGCGTGCACTCTAGAAAATAGTTTTAATGTGCAATTGATGTGGCAACCAAACTAATAATTTTCAAACTATCATGGTGTACCAAATCCATTTACATATATCTCAATTGTGGAGGAAGTTCTTAATATGGCATAAGATCAAGTTTTTGAACAATTGACACTCCTATCAACCAACCACTAGACTTGATCATGGGCCGAGAAACCCACCTAGCTCGAACAAAAATGAATGAGTCTAAAAAAAAAAATTAAAAAAAAAGAGCCCATTTTAAAAAGTCTAAGTATAAAAAGGGTTGGACTTTGGTTTTTTTTAAAACCCGACTCAAGCCTGAACTCGCCTGTATTATAATTATTTTTTATATATTATTAATAAATAATATTATTAGAACATTTATTTATAACTATATATATGAATAAAAAAAATTATATAACATATATGATTATTATTTCTTTTACTTTTACTTTTACTTATTGTATAATATATTATTAGAAATAAATTATAATTCAAATAAAATAAATTATTAATAGTAATATTATTAGAAAAATTATTATTTTGAGAGGTTTTACTATCTTTTATATATATATATATATTTCAAGTTATTTAAATTTTTTGTAATTTTTTATGAGTTATTTAAAAATTAAAATAAGAATAAAAGCATGCCTAACAAGTAATAATATATATATATATATGATATTTAAAACTAAAAAAAAGATTAAAATAAAAAAAATTACAAAACGGGCCGGCCCAGGTTTGGACTCAAAAAAATTTGCAAATTATTTTATGAACTCGACCCATGATTAGGTCTTCCAACCACTATCATGGAATTGATGAACCAACCTCATTGTTTGGATAATACTTAAGAGATAGCCACACATTTGATGGAATCTTTACCCAGAGGTAAGATTATTAAAAAAGGAATGACATATAAGTAACATGTGAAAAATTCGGATGGGTTGAATTCGAATTCCATGTAATATAATTTTTTTTATTCCAAAGGAAATTTGGACTTAACTAATTTGAATTCCATTAATTATTTTTTAAAATTTTGTTTCATTTAATTAAGTGAATGGGAGAAATTGTAATATAAAAAATAAAAAATAAATAAATTATGTAATATTTAATATAAAATTATATCAATAAAAATATCTATAGTAAATGACTTCTCATGTCATAACAAGGTCTTTTCTTTTCACGTTATGCTCATTGTTACCCTAATTTTTCTAATTGTTGTTGCTCCTATATTGTAAGATAAGAGTTTAAATTCAAGAATGGGGGAATTGGAGAGATTGATTTATGTGGTATCATAAATCTTGATTGCAATGAGCCTTTAGACTTAAAAAAGTAACTAATGTATACGCTATTAAATACAAATGTATCAAATAAAAATTCTACCAAAAAGCCAAAGCTATAGTGTCATATCAATAGTAAGAAATCATACAAGTCCAAGCAAAACAGTTAAACAAATCATCAAACTATTTAATAAGTAAAAATATTAACTAAATTGAGTTAATTCAAGTGTGGTTGGGTGTGGTGGTACTTTTAAAGATTTATTAGGGAATTGGCTAGGTGGTTTTCCTAAAAATATGGATTGGTACTCCTTAATGTTTGTTAAGACTTAAGGAACCTTTGCTAGGCTTGATTTGGATTGGAATTCTAGATTTTGTAAGTTTCACCTTGAGTTAGATCCTCTTAGTTTAGTGATGATCTTAAATCAAACTAATGATAATTTTCATTGTTGGAGTTGGTTGATCAAATTCATCAAGAAGATTATGGATAAGAATTGATCAATTAAAGTGATTTATATTTTATGCAAAGCCAACAAATGAGCTAATCCTTTAGCTAACCATTGCTTGGAGCTCTACTCTCACTTGGAATTCATTATTAGTCTTCTATCCTTACATTCTTAAGTGTAACTTTTTATTTTGATTGTATGGGGTCTACGTCCCCAATAATAGCTAAATTTTGTTGTTTTTTCTTTCCTTTTGGGCTTGTTTGCCCTCTCTTTTTATCCCAAAAAAATTGAGTTAATTCAAACTATGCGTACCCTATGTTTAAATTACAACAATTGGTATTTTTTCAATTCAAACAATATTAGGCTTGATTTGGTTTGGATTTTTAAATTTTGTAAGGTTCAAATTCATTACTAGTCCTCTACCCCTACATTCTTGAATGTAACTTTTTATTTTGATTGTACGGGGGTCTACACCCACTGTGCTAGCTAATTTTTGTTGTTTTTTCTCTCCTGTTGGGCTTGTGTTCCTTTTATTGTTATCCCAAAAAATAATTAAGTTAATTTAAAATATGTGTACCTTGTGTTTAAATTACAACAACTAGTTTTTTTTTTCAGTCAATTACATTTATGTCTTTCAAATGACATAACCTGTATATATGTTGGACCAAACAATAGTTACTACTTTGAGTATTTTATAATTTAATTTAGGATATTAGCCAAATTCTTTTAAAAAAAAACAAAATATAAAGAAAGATAAAAACAATTAAAAATCTATGCAACAAATAATAGCATTATATCAAATCATATAAAATTTTTTTGAGAATTTATAAATAATTGCTAAAAACACTTTAGAATAAATTACATTTTTCTTTTTTTAAAAATGTTTAAATTACACAATCCTTCATTCTTTTGTAAAACGTTGTAGTCTCATTCTTTAACATTAAAAGATACGTCGTAACAACATTTTAAGTAATAAAATGAGAGTTATAATTACATTTATTTTAACTAAAATATTTTTATATTTATTATTTATATAATATAACATATATTAAATTTGTATTTCGCCAATATAAACATGCTTAATTTAAAAAAAAATTAAATAAACTGAGTTTATAATTTTCAATATAAAATAAATAACATTGAAATCAAACTTCAAAAAAAATTTTAATAAGTTATATTTTTAATTAGAAGAATAATATTATCTTTAAAGATATTTTGGTTGTCCCTTAATTCTAAAAATTATATATATTTTTATAATAAATTAAAAGGAAAGACTATGTAACGTAAATATTTTTTTGGGAAGAAAAGAGATTAATTTGCTCCAAATTTTAAAAGGGATCTTGAGTCCTCGTGAACGTTGGAGCACAAAAGTTCCTGCACGCTGTTTCCGCGACCGTTGACCAACTTGGATTAATATATTCACATACTTCTTGATGTTAGCCAAAAGTCCCTTTGAAACTTCCAGACACTCAATTTATGTTCAATATAAAATCATGCAAACATCTTTTGACCACAATGGATGACAAAATTTTGTTCATTATCATCGTGAAAATAGGCGGAGATCAAGACCATTAAACGCATACCCTAAGCTGCGCTACATAATAAAATGAATATCCTTATGAAGCAATGATCCAGAACCTTATTTCAAGTGTCACAAGCCGTGTAAGCGTATCAGTTAATTTCTTTCAGCTGTTCAATGAGTTCTAAAGCTTT
Source organism: Erythrophleum fordii (assembly GCA_032878935.1). Lineage (NCBI taxonomy): Eukaryota > Viridiplantae > Streptophyta > Magnoliopsida > Fabales > Fabaceae > Erythrophleum > Erythrophleum fordii. Next base: position 50,165,236 of record JAVQMF010000053.1, on the reverse strand, counting down.
GATTTTGATTCTAATTTTGGTTATTCTTGTCTTTTTGCAGATAGTTACTGCAATACTCTGATTAAAATTTACCTCTCTTTCATTACGATTCGTAACGTATCTCAGACTGGTTTTCTCGCTGACTAGAAGAAAAAAGCTATGACGAATTATTTTTATATTTTTACACAAAAGTTATTTGGGCTCACAAAGCATAAATTTACTATATTTTATGTTGAAACTCAATTATTATTTGAGAGAATGAGCCATTAAGTATCACACTCCAATTACCCTAGTCATAGAAATTTTGATATCCTGTGAAGAAATATTTTAACTTCAAAATATGATTTATTAACTGAAGGGGCATAGATAATCTTTGTTATGATATCTTGACATATAGTTAGTTGATTTTGACTCCGTAAACTAACAAGCTTTCTCTCTCTCCTTGTTTCCCCAGGACTGTTGTTATTGGTATATTAGTGTTCCCACTATATATGCAGATACATGAGGAATTGGAAGGCAGGCAATAACACGGAGAAGGATCTGGAAAAAGACCAATGCTTCATGCCAAGAAGGTACATTAACAATGATAGTATTTCGATCACAAACCATTTTGGAGAAAAGTTGGACGAAGGAAGCTTTGGGTACGGTTTATAAAGGGCAACTTCCTAGGGGGAACATGGCAGTGTTAAAATGCTTGACAAGTGCAAGATAGGCGAGAAAGATTTCACGATTGCAAAATTTGTAGAACAAAATATATGTCAGTGTTATGCAGTTGGTGGCTTTCTGTGCTGAGGCATCTAAAAGGGCCCTTGCATGTGAATACATGCCTAATGGTTCTCTTGATGAGTTACTCCTATCAAAGGGAAGGGCAGAGTCACTTCTTTTAAAAAAAAAAATAGTAAAATTAGAGTATTGCAATAAAGTGGTATCTAGTTTTCACTTGCTCACTGTAATTAATTTATCTTTTCAGTCTCATTAGAAACAGACTATTTATATCAAAATTAAAGGTTTCAAAAGTCCTTAAGAAATAAATTAAGATTCAAACATGTGACATTATGTTTGATAACACATTATATATTTGCCTCTATCATTAAGCCAATCCTTTAGAGTGTCTATGCCCTATAGCTTGATTGTTGTACATTGATTCTTTCAAATGAAATACTTATTTCTTTGTGTTCAAGGCACTAGTCACTTCTTTTGTTGAGAACTCGTGTCCCTGGTGCAGATCTCCTTTTATACTCCATGCATTTGACTGAACGCAGAATAACTGGTTGCTTAATTTGCTCATAGCTTCTGATAGAAAATATTATATGGTGAGAATTCTTTTTCCCCTTTTCTGCTCCCTGTACGCGACAGATCATCAAGCAACTATAACTAATTTACTAAGAAAATCCGACAATTGCTTTGAGCCCTTTTTTTTTGGGTTAACTAGTGAAGGTTTCAGATATAAGAAATTATCTGTTTTAATCTACATCACAATTATATGGTATCCTCAGTGAAATGGCAATCTTGGCATGTTGGGTCAAAGCATAAGACAGAGATTGCTTGAGGAGAGTTTACCAAAGCTTATACATGAAAGCTTTGTACCTATAAACTTGCAATCAAATGGTCCTTCATATCCTTATTGGAGAAAGACATTCTCTCTTATATCTTTATAAATCTCCTTGATCTTCTAAAAAAATCCCTAGATCCAAAACTTTTGAACCCTTTGTACAAAATCACAAATTGCTTCCCAAGATTTTCTCATCAGAATAGAGAATTGGCTACTTGATCCTTAGGTGAGACTTGATTTGCGGATTTTCGTAGGATGTATATCTGAAAATATTTGTCTTGGAAATCTACTATGTTTTCGGTTAATGTGAACTTTTAATAATATGCTTAAGAATACTTTTTTTTTTTTAGAATCAATTTCCCCAGACCATAAAATATTTATATTTCCATTTATAAGCACGAGTTTTTTTCCGCCTTATTAATTTTTTTAAATTAACAAATTTGTCACAATTTTTTGCCATTGCCACAAATCATCTCTGCCACACCACCTTACCACCGCTTTCCATCTGCTATGAGTCATTCCATCACAGCTACCACTACCTTCCTATTTATAATATTAAGAAAATGGTCATTAACATTTCACGTACCCAAAGTCTTCAAAAAACAAATATATATAAATGGATTTCATTATAAAAATTATTTAATGTTAACTTAATTCATTTTTAGTATTAAAGAAAAAAATATTTAAAATTTTATCCAACTCTAATTAATATTCTCTCCTAGCAACTTTCAAAGCACAGTCTCCTGTATTATTTTGATATATTTAAAAACTTTATTCTTAAATTTTTTTTTCAAAGAATTGAATCTAAATTTATTAAATCTATTAAAAAAATTATCCACTTCATAAATATAGAAAAATAACTACAACTCATAATTTTACTACATTCAGTTTCCCTTGTTAAATAAGATTCTTAAGAATAGTAAAAGCATATTAGCTGCGTAGCACATGGATGATGGAAGAACACAAAAATAAATAAAATAAAAAAGGAAAGAGAAGGGTCTGAGGTAATTAATGTCAAAAGGTCATACAATTAATAATGTTTTTGTTGGTGCAAATGCTGAAGAAAAGACACTTTAGTTTTCTGCTTTTGCACCATACTATAACCAAATTAATCAGCTTTTCTTCTGTTGGGGGCAATCTCTGATACCCAATAACACAAAAAGAAAAAAACATGCTATCCTTTCCATTCTTTTTCCTCATCACAACTACCCTCCCCCACTTTTCATTAGACAACTCAACAAAAACACTAAGAAAAACATACATGGATAAAATGTTGGGTCAATTATGCAAACTTTTTTGTTTTAAATATTCTTTTATATTTGTATCAGCAAGTTGACTTGATCCCAAACTTTGTTCGGGTTTGAATTCTTAAAAAATGACTAAAATTTTAATTTAATTCTTAAAAAAAATTATTTATTCTAAGAAATATATAAATCATATTTAAGTTCTTGATGCTTTTAATTTTTGAATCTAATTTGTTTTTTAGCCAAATAAAAAAATGGGGATTAGACTCTACGTTCTTTTATTTTTTTAGGGATAAAATTCAAATGAATGCTTTTTTTTAGGAATCAAAATATAAATCAAGTCTTTAGAAACTTATAAACCTTTTGAATTTGCGACCTAATCCATGTTAGGTCTACATAATTTAGAGAGCTTAGCTTAGAATAGGGCACAAAACAAGTATCCAATTTGATTTATTTCTTGTGATTCAATTCAACCTGCTCTCATGCTAGAATATCCATTCACTCATTATGATCATTTCGTGTCAGTTAAGAAGATTGACATGAAGGGGGTAATAAAAAAAGTCCAAAAGTGAAAAACTTTGTTTCACCAAAGTCATACTCTGCTAGCTTTATATTACTTTCTCCACTTCTCTCATTTTCTTTTATTGTTTGGTAAGCTATCATTGTCTGCTTTGCATCTTCCATTGGAGGAAGAGAAATCAAAAAGAAAGAATGACAGAAAGATGAAAAAAAACAAAGTCATTTTGTTTATATCAAATTCATAACAACAAAAAGCAAAATACATCATTGATGGGTGTAAGGGATGCATGCCAAGCAGCATCAATATTAATAGGGTCCCTCTCTGATCAAAACACCTCAAACTTGAAATATAGTCCCAAAAATCCAACCTTTCACCCAAACCCACCTCAGAAATTCATAGCTACCTCGTATGCATCTCTTACATCCCATGCTTTCATTAGAAAATAAACCCCAAAAGGAAAAAAAAAAGTGAAATCTATGGTAAAGCACTAGAACCCATGGTTAAACAAGGAACTAAAATAAAATTAAGGACCTAAGAACTAAAGTTAAAGGTAAAATTCGGACCGCTACCCTCAATTCCCCCGCAATGCAATAATGGCGCTCTCCCAATTCTGCCCCTCTTGCAAAGGGCTAGAAACTCGGGAGAGCGCAATTGCAAAGCCTTTTTGTTGTTGTGTTGGTTCTTTTCCCATCACCACCGCCGTCTCCGGTGGAGATAACATCCTTCTCCACCGCTGCCACCGCCGCTGCTACTGCCGGAACTGTCAAATACAACGATTTGGCTGTGGTCCATCGTTGCTAACACAAGCTCAAGAAGATGAAGATAGGTAGCTAAGGTAGGAAGAAGTGTGGGAGTAAGCATAGGGCCAGGAAAGGGGACATGATGGGTCGTATATAAAGGCAAGGTTGTGGCTTTTGGCTCCTGGATTTTTATTTTTTATTTTTAAAGGGATGTTGTTATATTGGTTTTTTAGTGGAATTATTATTCGTAGGGTGAACTTTTTAAAAATGAATAATATAATGTAGCAAGAATTATATTTTTTATTAAAGAATTTTATAATAAATATTTAAAACATTTTACTTAAATTATTAAGCATGGTCCAAAAAAGAAAAGTGTGAGTAATTTTAAATTTAAATAATTTATTTTGACTGGATAATGTTAAAACTTCACTAAAGTTGTTTTTATTTTTTTAATACAAATGCATGTGAGTTTTTTTGTTTTTGTTGGAAGGGGAGGAAGAAAGTGGGGTTAAAATTCTTGGGGTATTAAGGGGAATGAAGGGCATGTTTGTGGGGAATGCAAAAAACTCCACTAACTCGGTTTCCAAGGCTCTTGGAATTTTCATTATCATATTTTGATGGATGAAAAGAGAAGATTGATTGTCTGCGTATGTGAACGTGGCTTTGTTTTGTGGGATAGAGAAAATGGGGTAAAACTATTTACATCACTTAGCTCAATACAAAAAAGCTTTTTATGGGCAACTTTTTGGATTTATTACCCTATTATTGAGGGGCTTGCCAAACGATGATGCCTTTGCTCATAGTGGGGCATTAACCTAGATTGCTGTGAACGATGGGACATGGTCCAAGCTGCTGCTGACCCCACCAGATTGTGCCCCTACTATAGATGATTGAGTAATCAACACCATCGGTCAAGCAACGCAAACAAACAAAAATTATATAAATAATAATAATTTAGTTTTGATATATTACTTTTTTAATTTGATCTTTTAAAAATAAAAATATGTATCACAATTATTTTCTTTTAATTAAAATAGTTCTTTATATTAGACAAAATTTCAATCATTTAACAAACTATCTAACTAAACAAGAATTCACATGATCATTTTAAGTGTTGTTGTTTTTTTTTAAAATAACATTGTTATACCTATTTTTTCAAAGCCCAACTAGTTTAGCAATAGAGGTGTGATTCAGCGTAATTATTGTAAGAACTGGAAAGAATAAAGAAAATAATAAACTAAAATTAAATTATTTTTATTTTATTTTATTTCATTTTATTTCCTTTATTCATATAAAATTATTTGTTTTATTCCTTTTTCTTTTCTTCTTCGGGCGCTTCTCCCTGGGTCATTCCGATTCCTTCTCCTTTTCGCTGCATCTGGTCTCTTTCTCCTTCGTCCAGCGCCTGCAATTGCATCCCCCAGCTCCCTTTCCCGTTAGCTAATCACCTCATCGGCGTCGCAAGAAGTTTTTCGGTAATTTCCCCTCCTATTCCGTCCCAAGTGCCCCTGCTGTTTCTCTATTTCCCTGCGTCAGATTTCCTTCCCGTCAGCTCACCGGTTTCTCCCCATTAGGGTTGCCATCTCTCTCCTCTCACCGCAGCGTTTTTCCAATGTGGTGCAGACTCTATTAAGCTCCCTCGCTCTCGATCTGGGCGTGCTGGTCTGTGAAAACGTGGGAAACATTGCGAGATTGAGGTAAGCAATTGGTTCTGACCCATTTACGTTTTCACCCATTCTCAAGCTAAATCAGTTAAGCTTCATTATTCTCTTCCATTTTGTTAGCCTATCCCATCTCAATGGGTTGTTAATAGGGTTGCTATACTCAGATTAGATGCTTGGCCAAAATGAGGGAATAGAAAAAGGGGGAATCTTTAATTAGGCTTCCTAGTTATGCAAATCTTGCGTAAACTTTCAATTTTTACTTCCTTAAAGTGATCTGAGAATCCAAATGATGAATTAGAATTCAAAGAAAATGATTAAGCTAAGGGGCATTTGTACGTATGATCAGAGAAGTTATTTAGATGATTGTGATTAAATGCGGTACCTATTTAAGAATCATTTTTTGGTTTGTATAATGATTTGGTAAGTAGGGTGTTATCAGGAAATTCTCGGAGCTTTGACAGAAAAGGGAACCTGGCCTTTCAAGGAGGAACAAGGACCGGGCTATATGGCACCGTCAGTTAGTAAATAATAGATTTCAAGCGCTTACCATTACCCGTAATCTTGATATTGTTACTTTTTGTTTTAAATCATCTTATGCCAGATAAAATGTAGTTATATATATATATATACACTATGTTGTTATGGCATGAATTGATCTCGAGGGAGGAATTGCTTGGAGAAGTAACTTTTATTGACTTTCCTTTTACTGGTTTTGTTTAGTTGCCTATTATGAATTTGTGAAATTTGTATTTGTATTTATTGATTTAATTATTTGATATTTGAACTAACTTTTGTCCCCTATAATCCAAATTCCTTGAAAATAAAATAATAATGATAATATGTGACTAATGATATATAACAATATATATATATATATATATATATATATATCTATAAATAGGAACTTAGAATTATGAATTAACGTGCGACTCATCTATAAGTGCGTGCTATAGTCCTTAATGGAACCAGGTCATATGTTGTGAAAGAACCTGGGTGGAGAAGGAGCTGCCCGTTAGGCGGAGCCACCCGAGTGAGGCGGGTAAGGGCTGCCAACGAGGTGTAGCCGCCCCCAAAACGGATGAATTATGACATACAGATAAGAAAAGTAGATAAAGGGGCTGCCTATTAGGCGTAGCCACCCGAGTGAAACGGGGAAAGGAGCTGCCAACACGGTGTAGCCGCTACTTTATCTGAACTAGTGATAAACTATCATCAAGTAATCCCATCGAGAGATTCAGGTCTAAATGGGTACTTTTCTACCTGACGGGTTGTGGAATTGTTAATTTGTATAAATGTGATAGTCTAGGTATATATATACTTTAATTTATTGGTTATGATTCCTGAATAAGGTTTTGAATGTCTATTATTTGCTCACTGAGTTTTGGCTCACTCTTTTAAATTTTCACTTTTTCAGATAGCGCTACTGGATCTGATCCGCCTCCCTCATCTTAAGTGCTGATGCGTTGAGGCGATGAGCCACCTTTTTTGGAATTGGGGGCTTCGTTAACTTTTCTTTTTGGGTTTGTCAATGGTTGTAATGAATTGATACTCGATTGTAAAATATTTTAGGGGTAGGACCAAGGGATGGAGGTTTTGTTTTCCCCTTCCCTATTTTTGGTTCATTGATGTTTTGTTGACTGGTTAAAGAGAGCGGAGCTCTCTGTTGATTGTTCTGCTAAATTCTAGCTGTTTGTAGAAATTTGGGATGTCCTATTTACAGGGGATACTCTGCCGAAATTTCTATAAAAAGCTAGTGTCTAAAAGAAAGTCCATTTTATATCCAACAAGGTTGAGTTACATCTAATGTACATATATTCGGTGTAGGGCCACCCAAAGATTATTTATTTGTATAGAGAAGTAGATCAATTTATAGCTAAAAATTCCGCATAGGTTCTCCAAGTTGGTCACCCCTTCTCAGGGGGAGTGGGGCGTGACAATTATCTTGGTGCTACTTGACCAAATTAGGTCGAGGCGTCTTGGTATTTATATAATTAATATATGTATATATATACATATATAATAAAAATAAAATAAAAAGAAAGTTTTTTATAGGATATTTTATAAGTTTAACTACAAATTTTTAAACATAGTTCATAAATTATAAATAACTAGAAAATCAAGATCCTTGTCAAATTTTTCTTGGATATAATTCTTACATTCAAATAAGATAAAAAATGTGTAATTTTTTTTTAATTTGAAAGCAAAAATATCAAATTTGAGATAATAAACAAACATTTTTAAGAAAAATAGGCAAATTGCCTTGCCAATTTGCATCATGTTTGTCTCAAAAAATTATCCAAAATCAAAAGAAAAAAATACCTCAATTAAACCAATAAGCTCTATGAAGTTTTACCCTCTACGTATATGTTTTCTTTTTATTTCTTCCTCCGAAATCCATATTTTTTTATTTTTATTGTATAGATTTTATAAAGACATGTCAAAACAAATGATCATATATTCAAAATAATTAAATTATTATAAAGATATAAGTATTCAAAGTTTTAAAAAAATTTCTTTTTTCTTATAAAAAGTTTAGCTCAATTGATGAATGGGTCATACTTAGGCCAATCAAGGCCTTATGCCAAAAAAAATTGTCATGTTTAAATTAGATTAAAGTAAAATTCAACTCGATCTGTGTATACCATTATTTAACAACATGATAGAAATCAAGCAAAACAATATCATTTTAAAGAAAATAAAATATAAACAAGTTTATATAATTGATTAACAGTTAGATGAGGTATCGTTTATATTATATTAACTAGTCTGTTAAGTAATAATAATTTTATTTGATATGAAAAGGGATTTTAATTAGAAAAAAATGATTGAGGAACTATTTAAAAGACTTTATCTTAAAAAGACTAAATTGATTAGAGAATATCTTTTAAAAAACTAAATAATTAATTTACTAAAAAAGCGTAATTAAATTAAATTAATTATAACCACTTTAGATAGTTTAAATGAATCAACAAGATGCAAATTCTAGTGATTTTCACCGTATAACTTGCTTCATTCTTATTGTTTCTTCTTTCTTGCAGGTCATTACACCTAGACTAGTAAAGAGTGATGTGTTTCTCTTTCATATGTCTCGTCTTATATTTTTTCTAAATGAAATATGCATTAATTTGAGGCATTTATGTTTCAATGTTTAATTAGTTGTCTCTTAAAAAGCTACTTAATTGAAATTAATTACATGAGAAAATCCAAAAACGATGTGAATATTCTTCTCTTTCCCCCGTGGTCGTGGGCAGGGTTATAAACTCAATTTTTGTTAATTTTTAAGGCTGCAAACTCAAATTTTAATAAATTTTTGATTAAATAAAACTAGAAAGCTCCACTTTTAATCAAGTCTACTCTTCAATTTCTTTCTTGAATAAGACATTAAAGTGTTTTGAGTTTTCTTTTAAACTTGCCTAGTTTCCATTATTATGCATTCACAAGTCACTTCATGAATAGACAAACAACTAAGCATTCAAAGAACAAAGTTTTAAAGCTCAAGCAAACATGCAGATTCAACGATGGATGTCCAAGTGTGGACTCTACTACTAAGAAATTTCAACATTTTGAACTATCTAGGCTTTCACACGGGACATATCTGCACGCATGCATCTTTTTCAAACTATATGAGCTATTATTGTAAAATGAGAAAGCAAAATAAAACGCGCAGGCCAGTATTCTTCCTTTGCTTTCTTAACTACTACCATTGCAGTCAAAGACCTGGTACTCCACGCTCATCAAAATTTCCATTGATTATGCAGAAAGTACATATGGTTTTCAATTTGGGTTTGTGTTTGTGTTTGAAACTTCTACCCATTTCCGGCATTCCAATTTTCGCAAAGAAAAAAGACAAAGAATCATCCCATAAATTATGATAATGTAAACAAAATTTTCAATTATTATGTAATGATGATAAGATTATTTTAAAAGCCACAATGATTCCTTTTTTTTTTGGACCTATAGCAACAAACAAAAGGGACAGGCAGAGGAGAAGAAAATGGAAACAAAACGTTGAAAAGTATTATTAATTAGGTAAGTTTTATTTTTTTTAAGATGTACAAATAGAGAGATTAACTAAGTACATTAATAAACATGTGTTAAGTATGTTAAAAATAATTAAGCTTTATGAAAACGTTTTAAATTGGTCTATAAAAGATATAGAGATTTAGCAAATCATAAATATAAATAGTATAGCGATTTAACTAAGATGTATTTGTTTATATGTATTTTATCTCTTGTAGATGGAGTAACATTTAATCAAAAGTTTTTATGAACTAAATTTATGATTTAGAGTTTAAAATTTACAGTGCATCTTAAAATATTTAAAAAAATAAAAGGGAAGGGAAAACAAGAGTCACATTGTGAAAATGAAGTGAGGGCGCCACACAGCATTTAGATTTGACAATAAATAATAATGGACACCAAAGTCATCGTGTACCAAATTGCTTGTAGGATAAAGACAGAGACACATGGAAACACACTTTTGATCTGATGGAGAAAGATCCTATTTCGTGAGCTCAATCAACTTTAATTTTACTATAGATTTGGCCATCACATTTCAACAAAAAGCAACGGCATATATCCTCACCAAAAGCACTACAATAAGTCAGCGGTTTTCTAGATTCCCCTAAAATACTTTATAATTAAATAATAATAATTAAACATATATAAATTCCTCTATAAATTTAAGTAATTCAATTAAACTGTTTTTCTTTTTAACGAAAAATACTAGTTATATAATAGGTATCTGTATCTGCCTGTTTATCTTTAAGAGAGTTTCCATAGAGAAAAATAATAGTATTGTAACCTAAAATTATTCAAAGCCATACGTGACGGTTGTATGATGAAAATAATTGTTGTAATTAATTTAAATCAACTATGCATGCAAGCGGTTGTGTAAGGTACAGGATAGAAGTATTATCTTTTCCTCTTATTTAATTAAATTCAAATATAAAAATCACTTGACAACATTTTCTTTTGATTTTAAGTAATTTTATACTAATTTATCATTTAATTTGTCTTGTAACAAATTCTAATTGCAACTCGTATATAAACAAATAAATACACACTGTTTTTTTTTTTTTCAAATAGTTCTCTTTTTTTTGTTAATATAAAAAACTGAATTATGGATTAAGGATGATAGTTTTCCATTGGGAACTGTTTTTGTATGAGATGGGGATAGGGAAAAAATTTTTCTAGGCACAAGAGTGGGAGTAAATTTCTTCTAACAAAAAATTTGGAAATGAGAAGAGGATTACCTTCAGTATATTTGTATATTCATATTTTATGGAGTAAATCAATAATTTAAATTTTAAAAGATTAATTTTTCTTAATTTAGTCTCTCTAAATTATTTTTTTTAAGGATGACAATTTTTTCTTGGGAACTGTTTTTGTATGAGATGAGGATAGGGAAAATTTTTCTTAGGCACGAGAGTGGGAGTAAATTTCTTCCAAGAAAAAATTTGGGAACAAGAAGAGGACTATACTTCTCGACGTGTGGAACTTTTAATATATTTGTATATTCATATTTTATGGAATAAATCAATAATTTAAATTTTAAAAGATTACTCTTTTCTTAATTTAGTCTCTCTCAATTATTTTTTCTTTCAAATCAAAATGGCTCTTCGCATTTCTATCATCTTGTTAGATCAAGTAGGCTTTAAGAAATCATTCCACAAAGAACGTGATTAATTTGGCCTAATTTTTATCATTATGTCAGAGTATGTGTATTTTAAGAAATCAAACAAAATGATGCCATTTGAAAGAGAATCAAACGTCGATAAATATAGATCATTGATAAATAGTTATTTGGACTTTTTATGTACACCATGTTAGCTAGTTTGCCAAATGATTGTAATTTTACCTAATGCCGCGGATCATCTTAATTGGGAGAAAATGATTAAATGACTAAATTAAGAGACTTTTATTTTGGAAAGCTAAATCAAGAGGATATTGATCTTTTCACTAACTAAATCATTAATATACTCTAATTATGCTAAAACTTTATCTATTTTTCTTAAGAATGTATTTGAATTGAGAATTCAATCATTATAATTTTTTACAAGTTTACTTATTACAAAATTCTTTAATCTTCATAAAATTTTATAAATTACAAAGATTCTTGTACATTCTCAAATCTTATGAAAATGGGGATAGAAAAATTTGCCCCTCACAATAGAAACGAGTAGAAATGAGAATAGGAATAAAAATGAAGCATAACGACATCTTTGGTTTGCTACTAAAAATAAAAAGGAAAAATAAAAATTTGTTATAATGTCAATTTTGTTCTTATAATTATTACTCAATTATTATTTAATATTATCTAATTATTATTATTTAATCATTAAAAATATAAGTATTATAGATATTTTTTATCTATAAAATTATATTTATTCTTTTTATTTTTATTTCTATATTTAACTTTTGCATACCATAAATTCTCTGCTGAGCATTACAAGCTGCGCAACATATTTGTTTTATTTTGATTTTTTCTTTCATTTCCTAGAGAACAAATTGGATGATAGATAACGTCTTTCAATTCTTATCAAGTAAACATACAATTATATATATAATGGTAAGAGTAAAAAGATTATTTTTATCTTAATATCTATCTTATGAAAATTGAAAAATTATTCTTATTTTATTTTTTTACTTTCTTTAAAATTAAAAAAATCAAAATAACAACAAAATTCAAAATAAAAGAAACATAAATACTGTAGAGCATAGGATCCATATCCATGAAAAGGTCGGAAGAGTGACGTGGACAAAAAGCAGGGAATGCCTTCTTGCCTTTCGCTGCCCAAGTTAATATTAAAATAATTTAAATGTAAAATTCAGTAACAAAAAAAATATAAAATTGAACCCAGAATTAAGATCAATGTATTCCACGCACAGCCTTCGTATTTTGATCCAACGGATCTTCCTTTTTTTTTTTTTTGGCCAACAGATCCAATGGATTTCAAGTGTTAGTTCCATTGTTTGGATGAAACACGTGGCGATCATGTAGACCCCCTAATTTTTAATCGGACGGTTATTAAGAGTTGACTACAATAGCCAAGGTATGCTATCGTGGGACCCATTCCGAGGAAGACCTTATGAGCATGTCCCACCTAGTAATCATGACCGTCCGATTTCACTCAATGCCTGGGTATTATACTTCAGCATTACCTCATAATAACGTCATCAAAATACATAAGTACTAAATGGGTAACTAATAATTAAAAAATTTTGTAAATTTTTTTATATAATTACATATGATATTTATTATGTTTTTACAATTATTATTGTAATAATATATTTTTTAAATTAAAATTAAAATTAAAATTAAAATTTCTGTAATCATAAAATTATCTTTTATTATTTTTTTTTTTCATTTGGCATAACCTTTACATGTGTGAATTACCTGGACTGCCCTCAAGCCAAGTTCCAATCACATGCGAATATTACACTTTGATTAAACCATTAAAAAAATATTTACAGCCAACAAATTTTTAAAAACATCTTCTTACTCCTCATGGAAGTGTAGAGTTGAAAGAGACGAGACAAATTTTATCAAATTTGGTTTTTTTTTTTAAAACATTTGGCTCCAGTTTTTATTTAAACCCAAATCGATAATTCAATTAAGATATATATTTTTTATTTTTTATTATGATCAGTAGTATGTTTACATTTTATGGAATTAAATTTCATTTTGTATGAAAATATTTTTATTTTGATATATTAAAATGTAAAATAAATTATATAGATTTCTTTTGAATTTTGTTAACATTATATGAATATCTTTTTTATTTTCAAAATATATCATTCAATTCAATTTTTATTTTTTTAACTAAAATGCTTTTCATCAACCTAAATATAAAAATATGTATTATATTTAAATATGTACAAACAAAAATAAAAATAATACATTTTATTTTCATCAAATTTAACAAAGAAATGTGTTTAGGTTAATGAAGGATATTTTAATAAAAAATTTTAAAATTAAATTAAAGTACAGTGTAATTTTTTGTTTTATAAAAAATTTGTATATATTTTTTAAAAATAGAAGAAATGTCTATATAATTTTAATAAAATTTTAAAAAAATCTATATAATTTACTCTAAAAATTTATAAAATGTCATAAAATAATAATTTTTCAATATTAAACATTTTGAAAGTTCTAAAATTTTATATTAAATGTTTCTAGAAATAAATTAATACATTGAAATATAAGTTTTCAAAGCTGCAATTAAATTTAAATTTTACGTTTAATAAGTTGAAGAAGTTTCTTAATCAAAAGGTTAAGTCAGGTGATTTTATTATTTATTAACTTACACATATTTTTTGTTGTCATTTATTAGATTTCATGATCATGCAATTTTGGTTCATGAAACGCTTTAGAGTAATTAAAAAACTTAGGGAGTCTAGTTTTTTAAGCTTGTCTTTAACCCAAAAAAAAATTAAAGAAAAAAATCATTAAAGGAATAAAAAACATCAATGATTGGATAATCTGTGAAGTGGGAAAAGAGGAATTGGTAATGTCTGAGGAATGGTGGACAAAGAGCGGCGCGTGAGGCCTCGAGAGTGTGTCATAGTCAAAAAGGTGGGTCCCAGCAAGGCGGCAGGGCCAAGTCACAACGAGGCGCATTTTAGCCGTTTCAAGCTTTTTTGCGGCAACGCATTGGATCCCGCACGCGCAACCACCTCCTTTGTTTCCCTTTTTACCATTCCCATGCTCAATATTCCATATGGTAAATTGGAGTTTTCCCCTTCTTTTTTCTCACTTTTTTCTGTTTTTGCCTCCCCTTTTTTTTAATTTTACTTTTTAAAATTTCATTGACTGTGTGACTTATTATAAGAAAACTAATTATATATAATTTTTTTATTATTAATTTTTTTGATTAAAATATTAGAATTATATACTTTTTAAAAAACAATTGTATGAATTTTTAATTAAATTATATATTTATCATATTATTATTAAAAATTTATATATTTTTTATATTTTAATTAAGAGATTTGATAATAAAAATATATAAATTATATATAAATCTAATCCTTATAATAATCACTTAAAAATGCTCTTAATATTCGACCATTTATACTTGCTTTTTTTTTTTGTTGGGTAGGGGGTTTACAAATCGTTAAGCCTTTGATTTTAACGTTGGTTCTTCTAGAAATTAAGAGATTGTAATTTTTTAAAAATGGGAAATTTAGAAAAAGTATTGAAAACATGAAAGAGATTTATGTTGGATGTTAGCGGTCATTACCAATTAGTTCATTTGTATAATTATTTTGGCCCAACGTTAATTTATATAATGAAAGGGCAAAGTTAACTGGCATGACATTTGTAAAACAAATAAATACAACATATACCTCTTTGAATTTTATTAAAATTACATAAATATTTTTTTTATTTTTAAACATAAACTTACTTTGGAAATAGAGAGAAGTCTGTATAATTTCAAAAAAAAAAACTAAAATAAATTGTATAATTTATTTTTTATTTTATTAGAAGTTTGTGTATATTTTAAAAATAAAGAGGAGACTTATATAATTTCAAACAAATTTAGGGGAGATAAATGTAATTTATTTTTTTTTAAAGGAAGATTTATATATATATTGAAAATAAAATAATGCTCTATATAATTTCAACAAAGTTTAAGAGAAGTTTGTGTAATTTATTCTTTTTTAACGAATTAATTACACAAATGTTTTTTAGATTTTATTAAGATTACAATTCTTTTTATATTTTTAAATTATACACAGACTTTCTATAAGATAAAAAGTTACACTATACTTTAATATAATTTTAAATTTTTTTACTAAAATATTTTTTATTAATCTAAATACGTATATTTTTATGAAATTTAATGAAAGCCAAATCTACTATCTTCTATTTTTATTTATGCATATCTAAAAACAAAATTTACTCTTTTTATTTTTACTTTCATATATTTAGGTTAATTAAGGGTATTTTAGTAAAAAATTAAATTAGATTAAAGTTTATATTTTAAAAATAAATCAGAGTTATGTGTAATTTTAAGAAAACTCAAGAGAGATTTATGTAATTTAGTTTTTCTTTTTAGAAGATCATATTTGATACAATTATCTTTGTAATAAAGTTTTAAAATAAAATTATGATATTATTAAAAAAATAAAAAATCTAATTAAGTTGTAAAAAATATTCACCTTTTATATTTGAGTAAATTACACTAATGTTCTATGAGTTTTGCTAATATTATACATACATTTTATTTATTTTTAGAGTATATATTTTAATTCAATTTTAATTTTTCTTTTACTAAAATAGCCTGCATCAACCAGAATATACAAATATATGGTATCTAAATATGCATTAATAGAAATAAAAAAGAGTAGATTCTGTTTTCATTAATTTTATCAAAAAACATGTATTTATGTTAATGGAAGATATTTTAATCAAAATTTAAAAAGTAGACTAAAGTGTAGCCAAATTTTTTTGTTTTAGAAGAGATCTGCATATATTTTAAAAATAAAGAGAAGATATATATAACTTCATAAAATTTATAGAAGATTTGTGAAATTTACTTTTTATATTTTTATAGAAGAATTTAACAACAAATATATTAAAATTGTACCAATTTTTTTGAAATATTAAAAACAATATTTGTTTAAATTAAATTTTTAGGATAAAATCAAATTTTGAATAAAATTTTAGATTTGAAATAGCTAACATTTAGATTTAATGTTATAAGTTTTGATAAAAATGGATGTATAAGAAACAAATATATAACAAATAAGTTATAAGTATAATACCAATGTACATTTGCACGATTGATATAAGTCATGTATGATTATGAAATATATTATTAACTTTAATTATGTTATAAGTTTTGATAATAAAAAATGTTAACAAATATAATATTAATATCTGCTTACTTGCTTAATTAGTAACTTGTAATACTTTTTTTTAATCATATATTATCTTTTATGTATTTGTTTGTAATGTATCTAATAAATTTTAAAGTTATATATAAGTTAAATTATATGTATGAGTTATAAAAATCACATATGCATGATAAGACTATTTGTATTGCATTAAATGCTATTATGTCATATGTATTGATAAATGTAAATTGGACTAACTATTTGATTTATAAGTTAAATATCTTTTATGTAAGATAGTTTAAAGAAGAAAAAAAGTGTGTATTAAAATGAATAGAATAGAATATCAATATGATGCTTTACTTAAAGAAATATCAAGTATAAAAAGGAGGATATTTCAAGAATTGAATAACTTAAAAGATTTGAAAATTTAAAAATTTGATTGCATTAAAATAGCTAATGGAATCACATAAATATATTTATCACAGGCTATGAACTTTTATATGAAATTCAATGGTTTAAACTTGCATTTATTGGTTTAAGATATTCGGTCACTGTTCTAACAAATTTAATTTGATCTTATATCACTATTTTTATTATATCTCACAAATTATATAAAGTTTTGATATTAAACTTATTTTATTTAAAAATAAATTTAAAGAGCTTTTCAAAGATGGGTTATTTATTTAAAATAAAGTTCAAACGACAAAAAAAATTATGATTATTTAAAATTAAATAATAAGATATAAATTTTACATAAAATTTTGTTTTGACCTCTTGTTACTTTTTTAATCATATATTACAAAATATATAAATTTTTGAAATAAAACATGTTGCATTAAATAATAGAATCAAATGACTTTTTAACAACAAGTAATTTACTTAAAATGTACTGAAAATAAAATAGAGATATAACCATTTGAAATTAATTCTGTTGACAAATTAGTTGGCCTTAAAACTAGTCAACTAACCTTGCCCAAGATGGTACTTAGTTCACTCTAAATATAATTAGTTGATTTGGATAATAATCAACTGGTCCATTAGAAACTCAAAGCAGCCAATCAATTTTTGCACAACAATTAACTGGTTCAACCCAATAATTAACTAGTAACATTAAAAATTACTTCTTTAAAGTATGTAATAACTTTTTTGGATTCCAAATAGTTATATTTTATAAAATTGTACATATATGACCTTCTAAGCATGTTTTGGAGTAGATCCAAGTGTTTCAATGTGATTTTAAACTTATTTTTTAACTTTAGAAGGAAAAATCATCATTCTTACAAAATCTTTATTATTTGAATTATTAAAACTTCATCTTGTATATCTACTATTTTTGAAAATTTCTTTGAGCAATTTTATTTTTCTAAAATCATTATAAGGCAATGGTGGCATATGCCTTATGAAAGAAAATAAGAGTGGAAAAGCTCTTAGAATAGTTATCTTTTATGAAGTAAGAAGTGCTTTGCTTTAGAGTGAAAAATAATTTTAGATTGAGTAGAGTGTTATAATAAATTACAATTACATGATTAAACTTGTGAAATTAGTAAAAAAATCTTAAGTTAAAACTCAAAGACTAAATGTAGGCTTAGATTAGAGCCAAACTAGGATAAATCTTAGAACTTGCATTCTCTTTCCCTATACTAGTTACATTTCAAGTTGTTTTATTAATGTTTTATTTTTATTTTGATATTTTGCATGAAAAAATGATTATCTCTTTGCTAGATATATTTTCTTATATCTATTTCAAATAAACTAATTGTTGAAGAGATTGTAAAATTATTTTAGTTTATGAGAAAATAAGTTTTGATATCAAATTTAACTATATATTATTAATTATTTTTTTGGGGATAAAAATTGTATTTTTCATACTCAAAACATTATTGTAAAGTTTTCTTTAATTGACATAATTATAGTTTTACTCAATACTCTTCAAATTAACCTTACTAACAAGTAGGTTGATAAATTTTTTTGAAAATAATCAAAGTTTTTATAAAACAACCAGTTCATCATCTCTTAGATATTGATTGCTTTGTCTTAAAAGAAAAAGTGTACTTTAACTAAAATATTTTTCAATGATTAGTGGCATATATTTATTGCGCTTATATATAATATCAAAACCCCGCATAACTTTTTTTGTGAATTAATTATTGAGTAAATTATATAAAATTTTTAAAATTTTATTGAAATTATATAGTCTTCTTTTTTATTTGTAAAATATATACAGATTTCCTTTAAAATAAAAAGTTATGTAACACATTAGTCTAATTATATATATATTTACTAAAATGCCATCTATTAACCACTCTTGTATATTTTATATAGAAGGTATTTTAGTCAAAAAATTAAAACTAGATTAATATGTATTTTAAAAATAGAATGGTCATCCATGTAATTATAAAATTAAAAAAATCTGTATAATTTATTCTAAATTCTTTTACCATAAACTTCTGCAATATAAAAGCATTTTATGAAACATAATTACCAACAAATATGATCCACTTCCAAATATAAGAGAACAATTATTTTACACAATTTTTTTATTTATTTGCAAAACATATTAAATATATAATTATGGGAATTTATTATTTTGATCTATAGCTCAGTTTTTTGGTAGACACTGCCCCATTCTTTCTAATATAACATTAAAAATTCAACTAAACCCGAATTTCATAGATTTCTACATATTTTCTACATTCTCAGAATTAGAAAGAGTTCGATGATATACCTTTTTTTTGGGGGGGGGGGGGGAATGAATAGTTTTACAGTACTTCAATCATCTGAACGGATTTTAAAATTTAATCAGAATCCAATAAACTTGCTTATAATTCCTGTGACGCTTTTTGAGGGAAAATAACCATTAAATATCCAACAAATGTATTTATCAAAACCAAGTATTGTAATGGTATATAGAACTTCATGAATTATTTTTATTTGTACCACATCCCATAACCCAGGCTGGAATAGCTCAGTTGGCTAGAGCGTGTGGCTGTTAACCACAAGGTCGGAGGTTCAAGCCCTCCTTCTAGCGCTTCCTTTTTCCGTCAGAAATTTTTTGTTCATTCTCACATATTTATTTGATAAAGTAGGAGCAGGTCATTATGTCATAAAACTCTGTAGGAGGAGCTGAGAACAACTTGAGCTCCGCCTCTGCACCGACACCCTTGATACCATCAGCCACCTGATTGCTTTCTCAATAATATTTCTGGCAACGCAGGACTTTGGTTTGAAATTTGAATACAACCCTGTTACAATATATCTCTAAGAGATATCCTCAATTTTGCTCCATCTGTTTCCCTTTCTTTGAATTTTACTCACCTTTCTATAAATAACTCAAATCATCATAATGGTAATCAACTATCCTTGAAGCAACTATATTCATGTCTTACATACTTAAACTCGACTCCTATGTATATATATATATATGGCAACACAAGGTTTTCATCACAAAATTACTATCATTCTGCAGAATAAGAACACCTGATACCGATATAAGATATAGTGCAAGAATGAGTGTTCATTTCTCATTTTCTTCGTCCTTCTGTGTTTTCTAGTTCTATCAGCACCCCTCAAAGTTATATATAACCAATATACACATGGAAACTGGTGGCCAGGTTGAAAAGCTTGCCATGTTGCTATGCTTCCATGCATATACTCTTTACAGGATTAAAGTGAGGTCGATTTTGATTTAATTAGTCAAAAGTTGATTCAATTGATAGGATCAAACTATGCCAATGTCAACGCAGTAGGTATTCATTTGGTTTGATTCTTAAAATTTAAAGCAGACAATGGATAAGGGAAATCATAAAATTGCATGCAAATTAAAGCAGTGTTATTCTATCTTGTGATACGGTTTCCTTTATATTGCAATAATAGAGGTGACTAATGAAGGATCGGGATTCGATTCTGCTATCTTTACTCAAGCTTATATTAGCAGACTGCAGTCCCACCCAATATACACTAAACTTCATACGCTGCTTCTGCTCCATGGCACACTACAAGGCTAACCAAGTGGCTGATATTCAAGCCAAATACAAATCAAATAAATGCACAACTAATCTATGCCTTTTCCTAATATTGCAGCACGAGGCCTTCTTAACTGCAATATTGCGAAACCAAATCCTTTTGAGTAATAAAAAGGATGGAACCTGGATCCCTTGCTATGAACCTTTAAGAGAAAGATAAAAAGGGAGAAGTAGGACTTACACAGATGGGGTCAGCCATCTCTTTGTTATTCTAACTGGATCCCTTGCATTGCAATACTATATTTTAAATTGAGGGAATCTAAGTTGCAATATTACATCTTTGAAACTATATTTTAAAGTATGATATCGACATACATATATTTTATAGCAATTTTGGCTATATGGGGGCTAAGCAGACACTTTTTTTGGTATTGCTTCTAAGTGTTTATAATTTTATTCAGAATACTATTTATATTTCATTTTTCTAAATTAAAATTCTTTTTTTCATTGCAGATAGATATTGATGCAACTCTAGTAAAATGGGATTAGCATTGTGAAAAAAAAAAATCTTCAGCAATAAAAATGCAAGAGCAAATGCATGTCTAACCGTTAAATGAATTTTCTATCAGAAACTAATTTTTAAATAATTTACATATGTTCTCAAAAAATAATATTACTTGGTTCAAAATTTACAAATTGTTAAAAAGATTTTAAATATGAAATGAATACAACTTTTGTTTGAACGAGGACCGATACCGGATTGTTACAGTTGGGTATAATGTATTTATATGTGCTCCTTTCTTTTACGAGAGTTGAATTGAAACTGTTGAAGAAGTTTGTTGTTGACAGATGAATACTGAGAGGAAATAACTTGTATATAATTTTTTATATTTTTATGATTAATTTTTTGAATTAAAATATAATAAGTGTGTAGTTTCTCAATAATTACATAATAAATATATAATTTTTGAAAATAAGTATATGATTCCTTAATTTAACTATATAATTGTCATTTTATCATTAAAAAATTATATATTTATCATACTATAATTAAAAATTTCAATAATAAAGATATAAGAAATTGGAGTTAAGTTTAGTCCATAATAACACTTTATATAAAATACAAAACACTAAAAATGTTGTGCAAAGCTTGAATTTGTCATTTTACCAACCATCTAATTAACATTATTTTAAAGACCTCTTTGTAGTTGTAGACTTATCTTTGTGAGAATAGCATCATGGTAAAGATAACTGAAGCAGAAAGATCATGCTCTCAAAAGCCTTAAAATATTTTTATATAAAATTAATAATTATTAAGAGAGTTAATTTGTTTTCTGCACATTTTTAATTTATCCCTAGAGAATCAAAGTTTCCAAAAGTCCTTCCAAATATTGAATTTTGGACTCTATCGCAAATGAGCAGTTTTCTGAAAGAATCCAACTCATAATCTCAGCCCACTCAAGTCCATGATGAGCAGATACAAGATTTTCAAAATCCTAATAAACTAAATGATTTTGATAAGATTGAACAATGACTAATTTTACATTTCAAAAAGACAAAAAAAGATAATTAAGATAATACTGATAGTTTTGATGACTCAAACTTATCTTTTTCACTAAGTCCATTAAAAAAGGATAAGGCTTATCTGTTGCTAGACTATTTCTTATGTAATTATTGTATTATAGTTTATCAGTTTGCTTTACTTTTTATACGTGCTTTACTTTTTGGTCTATAAAAATAGTTTTAAGGAAAGTGTATCTGTATTATTGTTCTTTTATTTTGTAGATATAGTTTGCCTACTTTTATCATATTCTGGCTATAAGTAGTGAGCTTCTCCTCAGCTATCGCCAGAGGAAGTCTTGTATTCAAATTTGTTTTGTAATAAAATTTTCAATGTTCTTCATGACTTATTTCTAAATCCTTTTTCCTCTTCTAAAATATTTAATAGCAAATCTTTTTACAATTATCTTGTTTATATGAGCATGCTTTATAATTGCATAAAAATTTTGTGCATCAGAAAGTATTATAAAAAAAAAATCAATAATAGCAGAAGATCTTGCCTTGTCTATAAGTTCTTCAATTAAAAAAGTTTTTAAAAAAATAAAAAATTTTTAATTTTAAAAAGTCAAGACATAGAATAAAAGAAGTTGATTGTCCAAGTATACTAAAAAAAAAAATTTTGTTCAATCTAATTCGAATACTAAAATATAATATTTTGTTTTGAAATAACAAGGTACAAAACATATCATCCCATTATTAAAAAATAAGTGTAAGGGCATTCGACATTTTTTTACTAAAATTATTCTCCTTTGACTTCTAAAGAGATGATTGAGCTTGGTTGGATAGCTCCACTGTAGAATAGAGTCGACAGCATCCAAATCTCATGTTATATTTTTGATTCAATATAATATTATATATATATATATATAATAGATTGTACTATAAAATACTGTTACTAAATTATTTGTGTCTCATTTTTTCATTTCTTTTATTTTTTTAAAATTTAAATTAGGCCATATAATTGATGTAAATTCCCTACGATTGTATAGGATCCACATCTATTTACTATAATGACAGAATTAAGCAAGTCTTTAGAGGTCAATTAGCACTTTTTCCCCCTCCAACGCTAGGTTTAGTTTTATATTTAACCCACTCAAGATATGATTGCTAGGTTGAGGAGAAACTGAAATGTCCTTTTTTTTTTTTTTTTTTAGTGTTCGTTATCCATGTACTATAATTTTAATTGAAGCACTCTAAGGTGGAGCTCTTAAATAATTTTCTTTTGCTTTTAATTTGTGAATGGAAGATAAGTTTACTTTTATTTAGTTTCATCTGAATATATAGATGCAATTACTAATCAAAGTCAGAAATAGCATAATTAAAAAAATCACAAATTAGATCAAATGAAATTCAAGAATCAAAACATTGGCCTTTGGATATTTGATTGAATTGTGGAAACTTAATACTAAATGGGCCTTTGGTTCACAAAATTATTAGACATATAAATAGAAAGAAAATAAAAATATAAATGAAATGTACGACAAATGTTTCTTATACCTTTATATAAAAAATAATATTAAAAAAATAAATATTATTTAAAAAATAATAAAAGACATAATAAGTATTATAAAAAAAAGTTACCTTTATTTCTCCCTTTCCTTCTCACAACCAAGTGGCGCCCAAGTTTTTAAAACTAATTTAGAAGCTATATCATTTTTTGGGTAGTTATGTGACTTATAATCTTTAAAAAAATCAGGTGATTTATAAAGTGTATTTCAATCGTTAACATTAATTCTGTTTAGCATTGTAAAGACGTTGCATGAGAGAAGGAGATCCTTTTCATGTGCTGCATTTGAGAGAATGAAACAGAGAGTAGGACTAGGACCAAATTTCTTTCCCTTGAATTGAAAGGGATCCAATTTTTTTTGGCGAAAAATATAAAAAGAACTGAAAGAGATCCATTTCTACAATTAGAGAAACTATGGAATAGATGAAACCTGCTTGAATATGTCACGTATTTTATATTTGAGTAAAATATACATATCTATTTTAAATTTTATTAAAATTATATAAATTTTTTATTTTTAAAATATGCAAAAAAAATTTTAAAATAAAGAATAAATTGTACAAATCTTTTTTGAATTTTGCTGAAATTTTACAATTTTCTTTAAATAGAGAGTAAATTATACAAACTTTACTATTATTTTTAGTGGGGATTTATGCATATTTTGAAAATAAAAAAATATTTATATAATTTTAGTAAAATTAAAGAAGATTTTACGTAATCTTACTCTTTATTTTAAGAAAGGTTCATATATATTTTGAAAAAAAAAAAGTCTATGTAATTTTAATAATATTTAAAAAAAATTATGTATATTTTAAAAATAAAAAAAATCAATATAACCAATTAATATATATTATATTTTTACTATAAGTTTGCACTATTTATAAGCTATGAACAATGTGGTTTCATGCTTGAGGTTGTGTGCATTTTTATTTTTTTATTTTATTTTTTCTAAAATCTATTTTTTCAAATTTTGAAAAAGTTTGCATAAGGTCTTGTATAGCTACATAAGATCCAAAACTAATTTTAGCAAATACTCTTTTTATTTTTACCCTCCTTCAAATAGCGTAACCTCTCTTCCAAAATTTTTCCCATTTTTCTCTCCTCTCCAGTGAGCTCAACGGCCCCGATACTCCTATATCCTCATCTCCAATCACGGTCGTTGGTCTCCGGTCTCCTTCACTACGGCATCGTCTTCCCTCTCCTCTTTTCCTCACTCTCATCTCAAATCGAAAGAAGGTCAAGACTACAACTCTTTGGCCGTTCATCTCCTTTTCTCATTCTCTCCTCTGTCTCACCTAGATCGAAAGAACAAATCTTTCACCTTACCTTCATCTCTTATTTTCAGTCTACTAGATTTTTGAACTGCAATCTATTATCTTTGAAGCTTTTATATTAGATTTATAGAAGGATGGTTTTTTTTTTAAAATATATAAAAACTTGTATTTAAATAAAAAATTAAATTATATAGATTTTTATTAAAATTACATAAAATTTTTTATTTTTAAAAATATATAAATTATATGATTTTTTTATTTTAAGAAAAAATTGTATATATTTTAAAATAAAAAATTATATAATCTTAATAAAATTTGTATATATATGTATTTTGATAAATAAAATTTGTATATATTTTAAAACCAAAGAAAAATTGATATTAATCAATCAATCAATATATATTATTTTTGGCTACAAACCAGATTATTTATAAGTTATTAATAATGTAATTCAATGCTTCCGGCTGCATACCAGTGCTTTTTTTTTTTTTCTTCCAAATTTTGAAGAAGTTTGCACAGGATCTACAAAGCAACACGGGTCCGAGACTAGTTTCAGCAAAAATCGTGTAGTTTACTCTCTCTCCATTTTTACCCCGGTCCGCATTCTCGGCTTCTCTCTCCTCTCCAGTGAGCTCAGCGGCCCCGATACTCCCATATCCTCATCTCAGATCACGGTCGTTGGCATCCGATCTCCTCCGCCGCGGCGCCGTCTTCTCTCTCCTCTTCTCCTCACTCTCATCTCAGATCGAAAGAAGGTCGAGACTACGACTCTCCGGTCGTTCCTCTCCTTTTCTCATTCTCTCCTCCATCTCACTGAGATCGAAAGAACAACTCCTTCGTCTTACGTCCGTCTTCTATTTTCAGGTTCGTCAATGCGCAATCTGTTAAGATTTTTGAAATGCAATCTATTATCTTTGAAGCTTTGATATTAGATTCACAGAAGGATGGTCCTTTTTACTTTTTAACTAGTATGTTGATGCATATGTAATATGTAAGAAAATCCCCCAACGCCAAGTGCAACTTTTTGGTTTAATTTCCTTTTGTTGTTAAACTATTACTCAGCAAAATAGTTTTATGCATCTCCTGTTGTAGATTAGATAAGAATTAGACGTAGAACCTTCAATGCACGTCCGTCCCTATCTCTCGCTCTCTCTCACTTACTCTCATTTGGTTGATGCTCTGATATATATTCTAAATCACATTTATCAGATGACAATAATACTCTTGTAGATCCTACTTTTGTATTAGGTATTCATATTATACATTAGCTGGGACAAGTTCCACATTTTTCAGTTGTATATATAGGCATATTCTGAGTAATTTCTAATTGATTAATTTTTTACATGTAGATATTTTTTGAATAGATTAAGGATCCTAATCTGAGCTTTTTAGATTTTTTTTAAAAAATTGTATAGGATTTATCCATCTATATATTTCAAAAATTGACCATCTCATCCAATCCAAACCGATTAAGGCTGGATTGGATTGTTTTGGTTATAATCAATATTATTGGATTGATTGGATATCTAGATGTGATTTTATAGATAACCAATTAGATTGGGTTGGTTGGTTTAAGTGACTAAACTGGACCAATCTGAAGATTAGATGGTGGATTGAACCTCCAGCGAAGCATAAGATTGATTAATTGTTGTCTCTGCAGAATTTGACCCCCTATAAAAGAAAGAGAGCGTGAAGTCTGCAGTTTGCATTGAGCTTGAGCTGAGTTTTACTGGCAGACTAGGTAGTAGATTCAACCTCTGGCAAAGCAGCAATGCAAGGAGCATTGTCTGGCGTTGGATATGGTCTGAAATATCAGGTTAAATTCCCAAAACCCTAACCTAATTCTTCTTCCTAATCATTTTAATCTTTATATCCCCAATCCTCATTCCAGCTTTCCCTTTTTGAATGTGTAGGCTAGATGTATATCAAATGTGACGGCAGACACAGATCACACTAGCTTCCTAGCTGGAACTCTCAGTCTTAAGGAAGAAAATGAGGTATATACTTAAGGTTTACCATATATTCTCATGCACTCCAAAGACAATGAATTGTTCTTTTGCAGGTACATCTGATTCGGCTTTCGTCGAGTGGAACTGAATTATTCTGTGAAGGCTTGTTTTCTCATCCTAATGAGATCTGGGACCTTTCATCCTGTCCTTTTGATCAACGGATCTTTTCAACCGTCTACTCCGCTGGTAATTGACCTCTTTAGTTCCCTTTGTTTGTGTTTATGTCCCCAGTGAGATGTGAATGAGTTTTGAATCTATTCACATTGTAATTTAGTTAACATGTTCGCATATATGGGGAGGACTTTTGCTTTAGCAAGTGTGTGGAAAGTGTTTTATTATGTTAGTAGCGTTAGGAGCCATTTGATCAACGAGAACTGCAATTAGAGTTAAATTTTTTTTTTTTTAGTTGACCCCAAAAATTACTTCTCTATCATCTCATGGGATATAGGTACCAGATGAGTGTAATGCAATCATCATGGTGCTATTAATACCAGAGTTAGAAAGACTTTTGATGACCTTAATGTTCATAAAGGTGAATCATTTGGAGCAGCAATATGGCAGATCCCTGAGTTATATGGCGAGTTAAATTCCCCTCAGTTAGAGAAAATTTCATCCCTTGATACTCATGCTGGTAAGCTTAAATGGTGAGTTGTGATTCCTACATGCAAATCTATTTGCGTTGAGGAAATATGTCAGTTTTATCTTTTGCACTTTAAGTTTAATGTTGAGTCACTGCCGTAGTCTTAGAAAATTATTCAGAGATGCAGAATTCTAGATGCAGGAAAAAAAGAAAGAAAGAAAGAAAGAAAGAAAACTATTGCTCTCAAGCAAGATGCGATATCCCTATTATATCCCAATGGAGTCACATAATATCTCCTGTTTTTTGGACCACCTGTATGTTAATGTCCTGAAAGGTGTGCTGAGTGCTGCATGATCTAATAACCTTCCTGTTTATTATATGCTTATTTCTCAGTTCAAGTATGATACCTAGATTTGTTCATTGGATTCCTTACTTACTAAATGTTCACCACCAAACAGTATTCTTTGGTGGCCATCTGGGAGGCATGATAAGTTGATCAGCATTGATGAGGAAAATTTGTATTTGTGGAGCTTAGATGTTTCCAAGAAAATTGCACAGGTATGAAGTTCATGGTGAAGTTTATGTGGTCCTTGAATCATGACACACGCTTGCATAAAAAAATATGTATATGAATATTCTTGGGTACAGAATGACATTGTCATGGCAAGTTAAGTCACCACCCTTTTTTTTTTGGGTAAAATTGAGCACTTACTGGAAGGAGGAAGAAATCATTTTGATCTGGAGAAAGAGTAGGCTGTGAAAAATAATCCATTCTGATGCAAAATGGGGCATATAGTTGCTCTACCCTCTAGGTATTGATTAGAACATGAAACTGTATTCTGTGTTCCTTAAATTGTTAAGTAAGAGTAGTTAATCAGTCCATAAATTTAGTTCGACTTAAGTTCTAGAAGATATATATATATATATATATGGTACGGTGGTAGAAAGCATCTTATTGTATTATGAAAGTTCAATTTGAACAAATGATGTTATGGAAAATGAAGAGGTGGGTAATTTTCCTTGAACAACTTTGGTGCTTAAATTCAAGATAAAAGTAACTACCCACTAACAAGTGGACTTTACATATTATCCATAATGGGTCTTATTTTGTTCATCTATAAAGGTTAATTATTAGGGTGAAAATTTCAGCATCCACATTAAATGCCAATCTGAATACAAGTCAAAGATTGATTAACAAAATTTTTATGGGGGGTTGGTGTTAGATACATTGTATGTACGTGAGAATTTTATAACTTGAGATCTGGGTTGAGACTTCAATAATTATGGCTTTATTGCCTTACCGCATTTCCTGTATATAGTAGTAACTTATTATGTCACTTCTGTTTGTAAATTGTAACTGCCATGGACTTCCTGTTGATTCTAACTTATTCCACCCATGCAATACCCCCCTTGAAAAATAAAAATAAAAATAAAAATCTAGGTGCAATCACAAGATTCGGCTGGTATGCTGCACAGCTTATCTGGAGGGGCATGGGATCCACATGATGTGAATTCTGTTGCAACTACTTGTGAATCATCTGTCCAACTTTGGGATATCCGAACAATGAAGTATGTAAGCTTTATAAAAATATCATGCATTCATATACTGTTTTATTATATATTCTGACATGAAAATCTGCCACCAGTTGAGTGCAAATGGGATTTTGTCATTGCGTTTTTCAGTTCCAGAGAAAAAGAGTTGATTTGTTTTTGTTTGAAATATGTAATCAAACACTATCAGGCTTCCAAAATGGTTATTAGACTTAAAGTATACTGTTTTATTTTTCTTCCTGTTTTGTAAAATACTTAATTCATTTGAAGTTAAAGATTGGGGGTGGGAGAGGGTTATATTACTTATATACTCCCCAACAACCAATTAGCTTTAGTGTGAACTGCCGAACTAGTACCCTGTCCATGTAATATCTGGTTTCTCTGATGTGTAAACCAAATAGGGTTGGAGGACGTCCTTGGAAATGTTGTGTGACTTGTGTCTGATAATAAGATTCTTTCAATTTCAGGAAGACGATTTCAATTGAGTGTGCCCATGTACGAAATGTTGATTACTACTCTAAGATGAAGGACATACTTGTAAGAGTTGAATTTTGTGGGCCTCCTTATTATGTTGTGTATGTGCATCTATTCACTTAAGAATAGTTCCATATCTTGATTTTGTATGGATTGGCAGTACTTGTTGCTGGCATTTTACTGCATTTATTGAAAGATACATCTGTTTATAGTATGTTATCCAAGTATTACCATGTTTCAATTTGATTTACATGTTTTTTTTTAACTACTCTGAGTTTATGGTAAGGATCGCTTTAATAGCTAGATATAATGGTGATAAATCCTATAATTAAAACTCTTGATCTATTTTGGTTGTTTCTAGCAGAGTAGCAGTCAATATTGCTTTTCCTATTTGTATGCCTGTACCCAAAAATAAGATTTTCTTTGTTCAGAAAAGAAAAATAGAACAGAAATCAGGCAAAACTATGATAGGTATTTAGATATTGCGAAAGAGTTCTGCTGCTAATTCTCTATTTAGTGAGCTAGATGCTATATATAGTGGCTATATTACTTATTTCTTAGTTTTGGTATCCTAAGAGTTGTTCAACAACTGCCAGTGACTGCCA
Organism: Erythrophleum fordii; assembly: GCA_032878935.1. Taxonomy (NCBI): domain Eukaryota; kingdom Viridiplantae; phylum Streptophyta; class Magnoliopsida; order Fabales; family Fabaceae; genus Erythrophleum; species Erythrophleum fordii. The sequence continues at coordinate 50,135,170 of JAVQMF010000053.1, read as the reverse complement.
TCTCAGATGGTAGTATGCCGCTGCTTTTTGTTAGGGTGTGCTTGTTTGAGTAATGTAAAGGAGAAGAGAATCTAAAATGTAGGTAGGTGGGATAAGAAATGACTTTTATTCCTTTACTTTAAGGTGATTTGATAATTAAAATAGTTATTTGATGGATAGAATAAAAAAGACAATAATATAACAGACATTACACAAGTAATGTAAAAGAAATGCGCTTACCTTGTGGTGAACCAAACGATAGTATTGATAAAAATATGCTTTGACAGGTTACTGCAGAACACGAGTCTGGGTTACACATTTGGGATCTAAGAAAGCCAAAAGTTCCCACCCAAGAACTTCCAGGACATACACACTGGTAACTGTCAGTTGCATTTCCATTTCAATAACCATACTATGTTTTAGCCTTCCCCTGCTGAAATAAAAGAGAAAATAAGAAAGAAAAAGAACTGCAGTAAATTCAGTGCTCCTGATATGTTATTGCACTCGTGCTTTTAATGCACAAATAAGTTAGATTCTTTGCATGCCTTTATGACAATAAAATTATTTGTTCCTATTTTTGTAGACTTCTGAGTGGCAATCTGTGTTACTTGTATTACCAGGACATGGATTGTCAAGTGTAACCCTGAGTACGACGGACTGATCTTGGTTCTCTCTCTCTCTCTTTTGCCCTCTCTCTCTCTCTCTCTCACACACACACACACACACTCACACACACACCCAGACGCAGACACACGTACACAGAGGCATCACCCAATTTGTAGGTCATACTGTCATAGACTCAATCAATGAATGTGGATTAGGATGTGGTAATTGATGTTCGAAGGTCAAGGCAACAGGCATTAGACCAAGTTATGTGTACTTCACAGTATTACAGTATTTTAATATTATTTATTATGTAATTAATACTTAAAATTGGAAAAAATAAAAAATAAATTAATCTTAAATACATCTTTAGTTATTATTTAAATAAAATATTTTTATACAGGAACTAGTAAAAAGTTTAATAAAAGGAAGTTTACAGTTTATATAATATCAACATTATCACATGCAACTTGTACTTAATTTATTGAAAATTTATTGCTTGTAAAATTCATACGTCTACAAATCCTGAACTTATTTAGTCTTGTTAGATATATTTGTATTCATTATTTTGAAAACTTTCTTATAATTTACTCATTCTTTTAGTATAAAGTATTATATCTATAATATATTTTTTCGTATTTTATTAAAAGCAATCTTTTAAACTTTGTAACCACTGAATTGGAATTGTTTCTCAGTTCAGTTCAATGACCATTCAGTTTTCATTACATTATTATTTGCAAATTAATGGCATGCTCAAAGTGCTAACTTTGTGTGCTTCAAAATTAATATTGCAAGTGTCCATTTGTTGGTGAAAGGTAATTGTGTTGTAATGATCATGACTCTGGGATATTGTAGTTATTGATGCTTTTATTGTGAAATGTGGAAATTGCAGAGTGCTGGTACTGACTCAACTGTAAACCTGTGGTTGGCTTCATCAAGCAATGATGGGTTAACATCTGAAAGGTCATTTTCTCGTCTAGGATATTCTAACGTTTTCTTTGATGACTGCTTATTCTATTTTTTGATTCATCTATGATTACATGTTAGCAGGCAGGCAGATTCACCAACCCGTTGGGTTGATCCATTACTTAATACATACAGTGATTATGAAGACAGCATTTATGGTTAGTAAGTGCTTCAATTTATGTGATACTAGATCTTTATTGACTTTCACTTGACACTTTTTGCTTCATATTACAGGCCTTGCGTGGAGTTCTCGTGAACCATGGATTTTTGCATCATTATCTTATGATGGAAGGGTAAGACCACAGGCAAAACTTTTGGCAAATTCTCAGTATAAAGGGAAAAATTTTATTTAATGGAAAAATGCTAAATAAGAGATATAATTCTTCAGAATGCCTGCATAGCCTAGCTTGATCTTTCTTTCATTGCTTCTTGACGTGGATGGTCTTAGCCCAATGGCCATTATGCTATGACTAAAAATCAATTTGTTCTGCTCCTCTTGAGTCAATATCATCAGAAGCATCAATATTATGCAGTACATGCTCACTGTCTTGTATCTTTCTGCTGCATTTTCCAATTGGCACTCATTCGGTTTAAAATGAATTTTCAGAGGCACTGACAAAAGCATGTGCATTTTAAGGAATTAGACATAGTTTAAACTCTTAAACTTTTAAAGCACACGCTGATCGTAACTAGCTTTATTATTATTTGTCATGTGAAGTGGGCTTGGGTGCAACACACTAAATTCGAGCATTTTCTCAAAGACTACAAAAAGATACGTTTTGCATGTCTACATTAATCATCTCATTAGTTTGATATATCTTCTTTCAAAACAGGTTGTTGTAGAATCGGTTAAACCTTTCATCTCCAAAATGTGAAAGTTCAATGTCAATGGCTTCGTTGCAACCGTCTGTCTTCTTGTTCTGTGCGCACAGGAATTGCCTGCCTTTCCTCCAGTTCTAGAATGGAATATTTTCAGGAAGACCAAACTTTGTATTACATCATGTGTGGATTTGACGGGGTCGAGCAGGTTGTCATGCTACATCTATGACCATCAATCACATTAACTTTCAAATGAATTTTGTTTTAAACCTTTCTTTCAAATTTAAATTCTATTTCTATACTATTCCTTGATTCGACGGCCATCTTATGTAATTCATCATAGTAATCACATAATCTGTGTAGCTATAGGTGCTTGTACCTCCAGTCAGTCAAACAAACCCCTTTCCCTATTGCCGTTGTAAGTTCATGAATAAACTGTAATAGGAAAACGGGGAGAATGCTGGAAGAAATTGGGCGAGTCCTTACTTTTCATGGCATATAGAGGTAAGCTTACTGTCTCTTGACGATATATAAGGAGTAATGGAGCGGTGGAGCTGCTAAACATTGTTTCATATGACTAGTTGCGAGTCCCTTCCCTACCGCCCTTGTAAGTTCATGAACAAACTAGATCCTTCACATTCTTCACTTTTCTCGACAGTCTGACTAGTTGTGCCTGGGACAACTTTCTTGATGCCAACGGCTTCGCAATCCCGCGGAACAGAGTGATCGAATCAGACATTGTGACACAGATAACATTTCCAATGATACTTGCCAGCTCAGTATCTCCAATCGTGTTGAAGAGGACACCTCACCTATACTGTAGTGTCAAACATGAGCTTCTCCATCTTCCTGGCCATATTTTTCCCAACTTTAACGTGAATTATCACCTTGGAGTCATCTCGCTTCTTTATAGCTGCTTTAACGTGAATTATCACTTTGGACTCATCTCGCTTCTTTATAGCCGTCTGAGAAGGAATAGCATTCATAATTTGATCTACATAGCGGTTGATGGCCATAAGCGGTTGAGAAGGAATACCCAATCCTCTTGGAAAAGACTCCACTGAAAAGGAAAAGATCAATCACCGATTCCCTCTCTCCCTTTATTTGTGCTCAGGACGAAGTTGCGAAATGCCCACTTTATCTACAAAAGAGTGGCTTAAATAGCAGCTTCTCTCCCGTTGAAGTCCTCTCCCGTCCGTCCTGTCTCGAAGAACAAAGCCTCCCTGCACTTTCTTTTTTATTTAAAAAGCAAAACAGATAAAAAAAAATAACCCAACGACAAAGACTGCACAACTGGACGGTAAGAGAAGACAGGAGAGGAGCCATCCTCCGATTTAAGACTTTTGAAATGTCTAAGAATTCAACCCCATTAAAATTTTTTTTGAAGAGGAATAACACAAACTCCCAACGAGATTTGTCTCGCGCCCAAATGATGTGGTTATTTTCGCAAACCAAAAAAAAAAAAAAAAACCTCGTTAACTTTATACAGTTACAAAATGGTTCAGCTACTGAAGCAAAATCCAGGGAAATTCTCCATCGTTTCTGGGCGTGATATTGACGGTTTTCATCACATTAAATAAGTGAGAAAAAAATAGTACGGGATATAGATATGGCCCAAATATCCTATACATAGACAAAGCTTGACTTTTTAAGTCTTTCTTTTAATAAATGAGTTCCTCTAGCTAATTCATTTTTTCACTAAAGTGCTGAGTTTAAGATATCATGCAGAAGTTAAGATATCAGAACGGAACCATGAATATATACAAAAAACGAGAAATTTAGAGTTCTTGTTCAGCGACTTAATCTGTATATGGATCAATAAAAGTCATGGGTTAGCCAAAGCTACAAAAAGGAAGAAATGAGCAGAACTGCAGAAGGGGAACCAATTTCTTGTGTTTGGCTTCAAGATTGCAACTGGAGCCACTTCCTCTTCAAAGTCAACAAGATAAAATGTTTATGGGTCTGAAAATGAAACTGAAACAGAAGAAAATCAATGAAACAAAGGAGATAAATTACGAGAAAGGTGGGTAGTAAACAAGTAAGAAAGAAACGTGTGGAGAGGAGAGTGGAAAGAGAGGAACCAGAGGAAATCATAGGAATGGGTGGAATCGGCAAGGGGGATTTCATTTTCCTTACCGACTCCCCCATCTCCCATCACTTCCTACAGCTCTTTCCCCCTTTCCTTTCTCTCTCGTCTTTTCCTTCACTCTCTCTCTCTCTCTCTCTCTCTCTCTCTGAACACAAAGCACAATTATTATGCAAGTGGGTGGGTTGGCGGGGAAGGGTTTGATTGGCCCAAACAAACGAACAAGGGAAGGCTTCTTTAATAGACGCGTTTTCGTGGACCTCGGATTCCTTCATATAGCAACACTCACCAGTAACGACAAGTCCATATGTACGTGGGGGGCAAGCACCCTACATAGGCTCCACAGTTTTCCTTTTTCAAAGCCTCTCTTTGATTTTTCAGTCTGTCAAACAAATGTTCGTTGGTTCATTTTGAACTTCCATATTCTTTACAGAACTTCTAGATTTTGGTGATGACAATCTTTGAATGAAAAATTCTCACGTGTATTATTGCCGGTATATCTAATATTGAAAATTTACTCTGCACATATATAGAATAATAAAAATATATGTATGAAACAGATTGAATGTATATACACTTGACGCAAGTAAGACCCTGAATTTATTTTTTGGTCAAAAACAATCTTTGAATATTAACCCACTCCATAGGACGCCCAGCCCAATATATGACTTCAAAAGGGCCTATAATATTTGACCAAAAGATGCCCAGATATTGGACCCAGAGCGAAAAGAAAGCCCAAGGTATGCATAGCATTTGTAGACTGGGCTGCCCAAAGCAAAAATAAACTCATCCACTACTTGGTTCACTCCCGATCAGAAGAGTACTTTACGCAAGGGTCCAGACTGTATTTGGGCTAGGGAATCTTCGGCTCGTTGCAGATAAATCAGATTTTGTTTTTTTAAGATCAAGAGATAGGAGTAAATTGACCCAAAAAAAAGAAAAAAAGAGGCAGGAGTATGAATTGAACCCATGACATAAAACACATAATAATTTAGTTGGTATTATTTACTAGCTCATTGACAGATGAATGACCAGAAATTCATGATAATATCAGTGAAGTTTATTTCATAAATACAAGTTAAAAGAATACTTGTATAAGAAGAATAAGTACAAGTAATAAACTATGAACATATGCAACCCAAATCAGGAATTGTTTACTTGGCGAAGGTATCAAAATTGAGTCTGGTCTGCCTGCGGGTGGCCTAATCACAACAAATAACTCTTATCATAAGAATTAGGTAGACAACAGCATGTACTGCTAGATCAATCTAGAAAAAAGGTTTCAGATGAACAAGAAAACCCCATGAACTAATTTCAAATGCCAGGTAAAACACAAGGCATTGATTCAACTATCAAGAGACAACACAAGAATTCCACAAAAAAGCAGGTTGCAAGAGACTTGTCACTTACCAAAAATCAACAACGACCTTAATTTTGCTAGCAAGTTAGCATTGATATATACAGATTCTTTATCATTGTAGTCAATTTCCATGGCATTGATATATACAAATTCTTTATCATTGTAGTTAATTTCCATTGAACATTGCTGCTTCTGCTTGTTGAGCCCAAGGTTTTAATATAATTTTCAATTATTTTAATGATAATAAAACTCTTAAATTTAATTTATAAAAGCAGTAAATTAAAAATAATTAAATATTATTTATTATTTATTGCATTGATCTATGTTATTAAATTTAATTTTGAAGGCAATAATACTTATTTAAGAAAAATAAAATGTATTAAAATAAAGCATATTCTCTAAATTTATCAATAGTAATAGCACAAAATAATTGAATGAATATGCATTTACAAAAAGCAAAAAAAAAAAAAAAGAGAAAGCAATTCAAGTAGTATTTGTCACATATCAATAAAGCATTTTGATTGTTTGTCAAAAAGGTATTTGGAAAGTTGTTACATTTGTATGATATATTATATTATATTGAAAGATTAATTTTTACTTTTACAAAGCATTAAATGAGGTATTGAAAATAGAAAAAAGCTATCATATCTCTTTTCAATTCTCAATCCCTTTCTACAACATACTAAGCAATGTTAAAGCAGAGGCTCAATAGTAGAAAGAAATTTGATGCCATAAAATAAAAGCAAATAAAAAGTTTTTGTTATTCCATCCCATACATATGGTTACAAAGCTGCATTGAAGGAGAAAAAAAGAGCAAAAGGGATAAAGAGACAAAAATTACCAAAGGAAATAAAGGGGCATGAGCAACCAAAACAACCCAAGCCTTCCTTTACATTTTCTACTTCATCAAATTAGTGGCAACATCACATATTCAAGAAGCAAAAAAGAATATTAAAGATTCTCCAATAGTCAACTTGTTCTTTTCAAAAGCTTTCTATCCAATTTTTTGTTTTTTTTTTTATATAAGCAAAGTTGCATAGGCAAATTTGTGAAAGAAGAAAAAAACATAGGGCAAGAAAGTCAAGAATTTTTCAAAAGTTTTATTTAGAGGCTTTAATGAAAAAAAAAAACAAAAGATAAAGCCAAAGTATGGAGAAAAGAAAATTGGTGCATTTTGCCTTAGTGGTTACTGTGGTTTGCTTTAACTTTCAGATCTTCAAAATAATAAAAAAGTTTATCAAATTGCACAAACTCATGAAAAGGTACAAAAAAGGGTGTGTATGTGTGTGTTCATATAATAGTATCAGCATAATTCTTCTTTATCAACATAACCAAGTACTTCATTCAATAAAGATAAAGGAAAAGTAGTTGCACACATATCTTGTCTCATTATTGATCAAAGTTAAAGAAATATGAAATATACTTTGTTGGGTCAAAGCTTGTGAGGAAAAAGATATAAGGTAAAGTCTTATCAAATGAATGAGAGAGCAACGAATTTTGTAGGGGAAGAATATTAGGTAAAAATCAAAAGTTATGTGACAAGGAAAGGTAAAGTCAATAAAAATAAGTTTTGATTTAAGCAAATTTTATCAAGGCAAAAACTAATCAAAAAAGATAGTAGAAGAAATAAAAAAAGCAAAGCAAGGCTAAGGATTCAAAAATAAGATAGAAGAAGAGAATAACTTGTGCAACTGAAAGTGTAATTTCCTATCTTTTATAATTGTCTTTGCATCCATACCTTATATTGATAAAACTCTCTTTCTTGCAATTGGCATATTTGTGAAACTAAATTCTCCAACAAATATATTTTCTTTATATAACAAGAAGAAAAAGAACTAATGATTATCAAGAACTAAAATAGAACAAAGAAAAGTTAATTTATATTACAATATACCTCATTCTCTTCATCTTAAAATTTTGAGTTTAGTTTTTAGTTATATCAACTTATAAGAGATTTTAAAAATGAATTTATTATAATCCCTTTCTTAATAAGGATTTAAATATATTTTTATATCATTTTATAAAATATTTTAAAGTGTAAGGAAAGTGAGTTTAGGATAAACCTAATAAAAAACCCTTTATGAAAAAAATTTTGAGTAAACTTGTGTAAAACTCAAAGAATTGTAAAGTTTAAAATGAGCTTAAACTTTGTATTAATAGTGTGTACATGTAAAATTATTCTCATTGTAATTTGAGTTTTGATGAAGTTGAAGAAAATCTCTTGAGATTTAAAGAGATTGGATGTAAAACAAAGAGGTTCGAATTAGAATAATATATAATTTTTTTTTCTCTTTATTTCTATTATTACATTCTAATAGAATATTTTGTTGATAAAGTTTTTGAAAGCTTACTTGGTTTTTAACATATATATTGCCTTTTATAATATCTTGTTTACAAGATACTTTTATATCTATAATGTTTTCACACCAATATTTCTTATTAATTTTTTCTGCATTTATTTCTATATTAATATTTCACTGATAATTGCTTTTGAATTCTTTATATTTATGTAAAAAGCACCTACTCACCCCCTATTAAATGCATTCTTTACTGCCAAAATAGGTTTTTTCTTCCTGTGCAAATACACAATTTTCACTACATAGGATGAGGTTGATGATAATAGAGAAAGGAAACAAGTGACCAAGATGGTCAAAGACTACTAAGAGGAAGTCAACTCAAATTCAGGTAAACATTTTTTGTGTGGTCTACTTTTGATTAAGCAACCACAAATTAACAGTTCTGAATTGCAAGTAGCATATTACGCTACTAAACGTGTTACAATATACAAACAGACAATAGGAGCATGTTATTGAAAAAAATCAATTGATCAAATGAACATGAGCCTTATGGCGTGTAGTGTGGACTCTGAAATAGACATATCGGTCAATAGCTTTCTGCCTTGGCAATTTGACCTTTCATCCTCTTTCTTATATTAGCCCCAGGTTTCCTGGATTGAAGTCGAGCTTGCTTTTCACGCCTGGCAATAAAACAATACGAGAGAATAGTCAAATTACATGTTAACCTTTCCAGCGATAAAATGCCCCCGCAATTTTAACTGTGTGATGCAAACACTGCACTTTTATTTTAAGAGAAATTGTATTTTCACATAATCATTTCTGCACTTCTTCTCACTCCTACTCCATTACCCTTAATTTGATATAAAATAATGAGGAGGGGTAAAAAGCGGGGTGAATTTGGTGGTATGAAAACAACACAACTCTTAGAAGTAACAGCAGTGTAGTCAAACTGCAATCCAAGGTTTTCATATACTCTTGCATATTTAAAACTGGTGATCTAGATCATTCTGGTAAACCTCTTCTGATTAATTTTTAAAATATTTGATATTTAAAATTTAAAAAACCTGCAGATGTGAGATTGTTAGCATGGGTTAACCACAATCAAGTTTGAAAACAAGTAGATAAGTCAACACCTAAAGCACATTTGGATATAACTAGGTTCCTTTCTCCAGTGCTATGTCAGATATAGCACCTTGAAATTTACAATTAATCAAGTATACCGCGTTGCAACTTTATACTGCTTTTTTTGCAAAGCACACTGTTGATGACATGAAGGAAGCTGTGAGCAGATCTCAACCCTATTGGCCAAAGGGTTATGCCACCTTGAAAGTATTAATTTCTATTTTTTGGTACAGTGAAATTATTAATTTCTAGAAACTACTAAAATTTCCACTAATAATATCGAATTCTTTTTTTTTTCCCCCTTAAAAAATCAGAAATCAATATATTCATTATTGGTGAAACAGAGATTTGCAAGATCACTTCTGAACTTAGGAAAGTTCAAGGTGTGAGACGACTGGACAGAAAATTAAAATTATTTGGTTAAAATACAAGGATGTAGAAGATACTTGGTGCTTACAGTTGAGATTTCTTCTCTTTATATCTCACAGTGACATTTCCTCTATTCTCCAAGTTTGCAACTTCTAATTCTGGGAAATTGCCAGAATTTCCTTTCCCTTCACTGTAGGGAGAAAGACCACTGTCATGGTGATCAATACGACTGCTTTCAGCATTAAATCTTGAAGCAGAGAATGATATAGTTGAACGAGATGGTCTAATTGTTTGAGGAGGGTCCATGCTTATTGGATCATATTGGTTGGGAGGATCAACATCCTTGTCCTCGTGAGCAGATTGGGAGATAGCAATGGATGCAGCTTCCAAAGAATCCTTTCATGACAGAAAACAGGAATATCATTACATATTGCCTCATATATTTGATTACAGGATTTAGGTGAAGATACAATGGAATTAACCTGAAATCACAAATTCTTTTATCTAAAGCCTATAATACAAGCAATAATAAGAAGTATGCAAAAAATTGTGCCATTTTCTATAAGTAATATGAATCTAAACAATTGCTTCGTATGTCAAACGCTATAGTATGCAACCAAATTCTTCTTTTCTGGCACAACATTCTGCGAAATCAAGATAGAAAGGGCAATTTCAAGTGAAGTCAATAGGACATATAGTATTGAATTAAGTACAACTTTGACAGGTATGATGAATGCAACAATTTTTATAGTATATCAATTTGCATGTTTGAATGTTTTCGTAAGAAATAAGTATGGCATCACTAACAATAGTAATTGAAATAAATGCATTGGATCCAATATGGTTCATGTTTAAACTTGATGGGGTTTACATTCTCCTGTTTTAAGGGAAGAAAGTGATAAGCCCCCAAAAGGAAATTGAATGCCTGCTACCCATAATCCTTATCCTCCTTTGACGTGTAGTCTTTAATCCTTTAAAGTTAGTCATGTGATAAGAAATTACTATTAATATCTGATCAAATTCGTTATAAAATTTATAATGCTTTTCTCTTTATTGTTATATTATCACCTATCTATACTCCAAGAGGTAGTGATAATGCGTTGAATACAGTAAGAGAGACTGATGATAGCAAAAGGTAGCAATTCTGACCTCCACTGTGCTTCCATTGTAAATATGTGACTTATCAAGTGATATATCCTTCTCTATAGAAGTGCAGGAGACATCATTATCACCAAGCAGTCCTCTAACTGGACCTTGATCTCCTCCAAATAGTTCTTCAATGTTTTGGAATGTTAAGTCAACGTCAGGTATGTTAAAATCATCTTGACAAATAAGTTCTTCACATATCCCAAGGTCTTGAATATTATGAGACCACAACTGCAAAAATTAATAAGAGATTTCTACTTTGACCAGAAATATGATGTCAACCAGCTGAATGCTACAGAGCAACCAATATAGTGTTAATCAAACGGAAATGTATAAAAATTAGTTAAGAAATTGAGCATTTATGTTGCTCCTAGCAAGTATATGCATTTGAGTAAGTTCCTCTTTTTTTTTTTTTCCCTTCTTCTTTTCTTTAGCAAGGTAGTGGAGGAGGGAAGTATTTTGTTTGAACTGTATTTTTTTTTATTTTGAGAAAAAAAAAAAGATGTATTTTATCTTATATAGTTCTCGTATGTTTATGTTAACATCTTCGCATATCGAGAATGATTTAAATGCAAGAACAAAAGTGCAGTTACGAATCAAGTCTCATATGATGCTTGATAGTGAAAGTTCACTTCGAAATTCTAAATGACATGTTACTTATTACAGCAAAACACATACTAGAAGGGCAAACTTGCAGAGTTAATTGTTAATATCCAGAAGACCAGTGGTCAACACCAGTGGCCTAATTGTGGCCTGCAAAAGAGAACAGATAATTATCTAACCTGATTACTTTGACGTGGGCTTTTGCATGTCCAGAAGAACTCGCTGTGCAAGGAAAAGTCCATAGTTGGAGATGAAGGTAAATTATCAAGTTCAGAAAATGTGGAAGACAAACTTTCATGCTTCAGCTTTGCCATGGGACCGTCTTTTTCCTGAAGAATATTAGTAAAATCCTGCGGATTTTGTGTTTGCTGATCACATTTTTCATCATAGTTCTTTCGAGTATGATACACTGAAGATGAGACTGTTTCTTGTAACCCAGTTATCTTTGGAGAATGATTACTCTCCTCACTGAGCTGAAGCCTTTTCAAATCAATAATCTGCTGCAGAATAGTTCGTCGCTCTTGATCTTTGTACAATTTCTGGAAGATGAAGTTCAAAACTGAGAAGATGTAGAGAGGTTTAAACTTAAGAAAATGACTTCTAGGTTGCATTTGGATAAATTCATTCATCAGAAGCCACTTGGATTTGACATTTGTATTCCTTGTGTATCGTTAATTTTTGTTTTGCTTCTTTGTATCAGGAATTGTCAAAACAATGATTTTTTTTTTTTTAAATCATACCTCAATCAAGTACCCTAAGGTATGTCTGTTAAATTATACCATCCTATATTTATAACAAATTCATTATTCCTTGCTTGGAACTATATTACCTCTCAAGTATTCTGCCAAACAGCTCTAACTTAAGGTTTCTGATGTCAACTATATTAAAAAGAGGATAGCGATTACAAAACCCACTAACACTCTAGAACACTTCTAAACTAAGGATTCACTTTGGTAGTGTGTGCAGTTGTCCTGAGGTAGAGACAGATTTAATATTATGAGGGAATAAAGTATAATTGCAGTCTACAGTCACAATAACAAATTTCATCTCTATAGTGAAAAGAAGTATTAAAACTCCCATCCTGCATACCTGACCTTGTTGACTGCTAGATCCCCCATCAAATTTGGCCCCAGACACCATTGAAGGGCCTCCAGTTCGAATGCCAGGCTGTCCTGAGAGACGTACTGCATTCAAATCTGCAGAACCACATGAAATGGATGCAAACTCATCTGAATGACCATTGTTTTCTATCTCACTCAATTCAAAACCCCAAAGTACTGCAAAATCTTTGGCAGAAGGGAAACCAATGTAACTTCTGATAGCTCGTTTCTGGTGTTTTAAGGAGAGATCATGCAGCTTTTGATCGCAGCCATGGCAGATCAAAATTTGGTGATCCACACACTGCACATAGGCAAGATGGTTTCTGCATATATTACATAGAAGGGTTCTGAGGTGCCGGCTGGACAATGCATTGGCTAAATGGACCTTTGCATCACAGGATAGACAGAGATATGCTTCATCAGCCTTACAATAAACAACTGGCCTCAAAGATGTGCAGAATTCACAAAGTCTCTCCATTTCCTTTGTTTTGAAAGGCCAAAGAAACTATAAAACGTCATACTATGTACGAAAGACAATACCAGCATAAGAGATGCAGTCAATAAATTAAGAGCTGAAATAAGACATTTAGCCAAAAGGTAAAATAAAAAGAGAAAAAGGGTTCACTTGCATACACTTGAATCATAACAACAGATATTAAGGGAGTACTTGTAAATAGCTCTCTGAGAAGAACTGATTCACTTATTTGATCGAAATTTAATTGAAAATCCCAAAGGAAAATCTTATAAAAATCATTAGTCTACACAAATGATATATAACTTGTGTTTCACATACACCTATATGATGAAGATTGTAAGCATAAAAATACCTGATACCCGAAATCCAAAAGCCAAATTAATGGGAATTCAGCTATAGCCCAGCCCTCCCACCTGTCAAAGTAGTTGCAGAAAAGATAAGCAAACTACAAGCCAACATGATAATTCTTAAGCAAAACAGATGGAGATCTCAACAACAGAAGTACCGAATCAATCCCAATACAAAACCATGACATCCCATCTCATATTACCAATAAGCATGAAGTTCTTGTGAACTTTGAGGAGCACGCAGTTGAAAATTAAGCTTGGACGCACTTTTGGGACAACCGCACAGTGACTTTTAAAGCTGAGAAAAAAGACACGTACCCGTGATTGTTTCCCAAGAAAAATTAGCAAAAGAAAAAAAATTGGAATTCCACCAAGAAAGCAAATAGAAAGTGGGGATTATTGTTCTTCTGGTTTAGAAAAGCAAAAAGGATGATAAATTTTCCCGGGAAAATCAACAATTTGAGCTGAGGAGCCTCTCTCTGCTTTCATTTCATGTGGGTTTGCTTCGTTTCATCCTGATGCTCTTTCATGTTGTAGTGTTTAGCCATTTGGGATGACGTGGGAAGATCTGACCTCGAACTTTCCAGCGTGGATGAGAAGACGTGGACAGAGAGTTGGGTCCCACTGACGTTGTCCAATTAGACATGTGAAGGAAGTTGGTTATGTAATCCAAAAGATTAGCCGCGTCGGGCCAATGGAAGGCTGCCATGGCATTTGGCATTCAAACGGAGCCGCTTTCAACTCTCAAAAGCCCCGAGTGTGTATAACGCCATTCCGGGATGGGCGGAAGGCGAGGTAGGGTCCACATGAGGGAGACCCCTCCGGATTCCCGAGTCACGTGGTAACTCCATTTTTTAAAATTTTTATATTTAACTTTTATATTTTAAAAATTATATTTGACTCTTTTTTTATTAAATTAACTTTTTTAATATGATAAAAATAAAAATATTTAATTATTTTTATGATCATATTAAAAGCAAAATTTAATCTGATTCTTTATCTAGCAAGAGGTTGGACAAAAGATATCTAATGCATGTAAATTATCTAAATAAGATTTAGGCTGTCTAATTTATTTTTTTTAACATCAATTGTTATTTTTTTAAGTTAATAGTTTAAATATTATTTTTATTTTATATTTTATAGTAAAAAAAATCAAAAATCAAAAATAAAAAAATTAAATTTAAATCATTTAAATTACATTTGGACAATCTAAATACACTGAGCATGCTCTGTCCAATGCATGTAAATTATCTAAATAAGATTTAGATTGTCTAATTTATTTTTTTTAATATGAATTGTTATTTTTTTAAGTTAATAGTTTAAATATTATTTTTATTTTATATTTTATAGTAAAAAAAGTCAAAATACAAAAATAAAAAAAAAAATTTGGATCATTTAAATTACATTTGGACAATCTAAATACATTGAGCATGCTCTGTCCAATCCAAGTTAAAATAAAATTACAATCTTATGTAGTGTGAAAATTTAATTTTTTTTAATAGAAAATAAATTGAAAGAGATATTTTTGTAATATATATCAAAGTATTAAAAAAGTCAAGTATAATTTTTAAAATAAAAAAAATATGAGATATATTTTAATCCAATTTTAGAAAATGTTAGTATAATTCACTTTTTTTTTTCTAACAATTTTAAATGTATACTTTATCGTGCTGGCCTTATTTATTGGCCTAGTTAATAGAAGGACAAAAAATATAAATACCTCTTCGGCTTCAAACTATTTACAAACACTACTCTTTTTTGAAAAAATAAAAAATATTCTCCTCAACTATTACTTTTAGAATTTAAATCATATTATCTGCTTTTCAACAAATGAAAATATGCATAGTCACAAATGATTGAATCTGATGTGATATTTTTTCAAAAGAATTTAATAGAAAAATGAATATAACGATTTTAAATTTAACGAATATTTTTATAAATTATCTAAAAGTAGAAAGAAGTAGTTGCATTTTTCTCTTATTAGAATAGACTCCCTATTGATCCCTTGAGCGGTTAGGTGTAATTTTTTTATGGATAAGAATACAGTTTCTATTATTAAACTTTTCAATCCAATTATAACAAATGTTATTTTACTAGTAAACTGAGTTTTTAATTTTAAAAAATAATTACATATGCTTTAAATTAATATAAATAAGTATTAATTAGTTTTATAAGAAATCTTATTATAATAAAATAAGAAAAAAAATTTATATATGATTTCTTATTTCTCTATTATTAAAATTTTTAATTAAAAGATAACAAGTGCATAATTTATATATATAAATGTGTAATTTTTTAATTAAACTAAATATTTATTATGTCATTATTAAAAAATTTAATAATAAAAATATAAAAAATTATACGTAAATCTAATTCTAACAAAAAATGATTCAGAATAATTTATAAATTTGATATTCTCTTTTATTAACTTTTATTATGATATATAAAAAGTTAACATACTTAACTCGATAACTTAATGAATAAATCTACAATTGTATTACTCTATAAGAAATTATATTCTAAAAAAAAATGCTGAAAAGAATTTGATCCAATTCACTGAGTTACGTTGGTCCATCACTTTCAGCTAATTCCGATATTGAATTGAACTCGTTTGATACGTAGATCATAGATTGAACGAGCAATCTATGTGTTTCACAATGATCATAACAACGTTTGGCCAGGTACGTCCTCTTTATTTAAAACTAGCCCGGCCTCGCGGAGACACACGAGAATTGAGAAGAGGAGGGAGATGTTAAAAAAAGGAATAATAATAATAATAATAATAAAAGACAGCTCAAAGCGAATTAGTGACTTGTAAACACTGTTTATATATATATATATATATATATATATATATATATATATATATATATATATATATATATATATATATTCTTGTGTTTCATGAGTCAATCGTGATTCATACATAATAATCATAACTAGATCAGATTAGATTTCACTAAAGTCTCATGGTCTTTTTATATCTAGATTTTGCCTTAATTTGGATACAAATTTACAACTAAAAGATATATTGTATTGATTTAAGCATAAACTAACACAAAAAATATCTTTATCGTACAAATGATAATGCATATCTAAAAGTTCGTCGCAGATATATATTTTCAAATAAATTCAGGATGGCTTATATAAAATATAAGTTTTCTCTTATAAGAATTTACATTTTTATGAATATTTGAATTCAAAGAGGAAATTGACATTTTTTAATGTTTTCAATTAATGAATAAATCAAACCAGTTTTATATATATATATATATATATATATATAACTCATAAATATGTCAAATAGAATCTACATATTTTGTAAACCAGATGTACTTACAATTTTTTTTTTTCCATATTTTCACAAAAGTTCAATCCAAATTCAACAAAATGAGGACATAATTTTTTTCGATAGAGAAACGGATCTCCCCATTTTTCTTCCCATCCATTAAATGTATGGTCAATGAAAGCAAAAATCGAAAACAAACATAATAGACTTTCACTGTTTTCGATACTAAAAAACAAATGGGGCTTGATTTATTACTGCAGGCTAGGGACCCCAAGCCATGTGCAGTCTGGAAATGTGAGGCCCACCATCATATGTACGCTTAATACCATTTACGCGTTCAATTAGGGGGAATGGACAAGGACTAACTTATGGTCCAAATGCCAATAATGGTTTCGCACTTATGTGGACCCGGGAATGTTCCTCCCTTTAGCTAAACACAACTGCTCATGAGTGGGGCAAAGGCAAATTATCTTGATCATCCCCATTGCAATTGAATGTCCAAAAAAAGTGTACACGAGAATTCTTCTTAATCCACTCCAACAACACCCATCCTCCACTAACAGAAAACATGTATTCAAAATGTTCCAAGACCTAAATCACGAAAAGATCCCACTTAGCCAAATCAAAACTAGTTCACATTGGGAACATGACTCAATTCATGAAGTTCATTTTACAATCCAAAAGCAGCATATCAGCAAAGTTAGCTCTAAGGATCCAGTTAACTTGTACTGAAATCCCATTCAAATATTCAGCCAAGTACAGATAATTCGAGAAAGGGCAATAAACCACGAATCAAAAAATTGTTAATATCAAGTTATTAACACAATTCACTTCAACCAAATATCTTCATTCAACCAGTTTGTGAGAAACAATAGTCAACTTATCAAAAGGAGGGCAGAAACCCTAGCATAATTCACATCTAACAGTAGGGTTTTTACACTCTGAACAACCTATGCCATATAACCAAGACAATTTTACCAAACCAGTACTTCTAAACAATTTCACAAAATTCTACGCTGTACAACTAGGCCAAATATTGCATCTACATTTAAGAAAGAAAAAAATACACTGTTTTCCCATAAAGATATGAAGAGATTTGACTTTGATGGGAATGTAACTCCCAGAAGAGGCACAAAATGGGGTCATTTTCAGTTCCATGATTGAAGCAAAACCTGAATCAGATAAATATTGGTGAGATCTATATCAAAGCAATAAAGCAGCATCATGATCAGAAGCATAAAGAATTCACTTGCAAATATACTATAGATGTAAACCAATGATATCATTACACTAGGAACAAGCCGATGAAAAAAATAAAATTGAGCAAGAAGTTGAGCCAAGGAAGGATCAGGTAAGACCATACTAAAAGACTAACAGCGGAATATCTTATGAGCCATTAGTCAATCAAAAAATAAATATTTTTCTCCAGAAATATTGCTTCCCTCATAGACAAAATGGTTCATGTTCTAGCAACAATTGAACCCAAAGCCCCAACTAAGAACAAGCACATTCAGAGTATTTTTCCTCTAAAGTATAACTGCCACAACCAAAGTCGGAACAATGTTCTAACAGCCTCACTCTGCTTGATCAGTGTTGAGAAATTGATAACATTATCTCTTGGTAAACCAGCACAATGAGTAGAAACCAAGCATAGCTCCACTTCTATTATCAGTAAAACTGAGGTTCGATGATTCATATAAAGAATGAACAAACTTATCTGCTTCATCTTTTAAAAATTTTGAATAATAGCTCAATACTATTTTTTGTTTTGTGACTTATGTCCGTCTTATTTATGCAAATATGTCAAAATAAATCATCCCGATGCTTGTGAATATAAGTCTTAACAACAATAAAACAAAATAATTTTTAATAAAAATAATAAGAAAACGAAAAATAACATGACCAGAAGCAGACAATTTCAAGAAGTAATAACACATTGCACCTTGATCAGCTTGACTTCACATGAACTTCAATGATATCATCGTCTTCCATCCCAAGACAACCAGGGGTTTGGGATGGACTAATTCTATCCCCATCAAAAGAAAATACTAAATGTTTTTGGTCAAGCTTTACTTTATCTGCATACATTTTGAAGATCCGTTCAAACTTGTCATCCTAAAAACGCAACAAAAAAAACTTCAAATCAACCTTATATGGAAATTATTGGACATCATGGCATAAACTGAAGTATGAATAAGAGGAGGGGGGGGGGAAGAGGAAAAAAAGGGAGGGAGAAACAGTTCACAATTCATGCACAATATTTTTAAAGGATTGAGAAGCAGAATGAAAATGTAACCCACAGTACTGGAAATTTCTTTTTTATTAAAAAAAATAGTGCCTAAAACTCAATAACTCAACTAAGTAGGACAGTATCTTTCTCCAAAATGCAATAAGCTTAAACAAATAATTCTGTAACTAACTTGTTCAATGTTAAATAGAAGAAAACAAAAGCTTGCCATGCAATTCTAATAGTTGGCTGTTGCTTAAAAGGAATACCACAACTATTTCCCTGGTTCAACATATTTTTATGTAGATAGGGCAGAAGTACCATAAACAAAGGGTAGCACAAACAGATGTTGATTCAAAGATAGCGAATGAATTAATCTTTAGTGTTGGATAATTCAACACTTAAGGTTAGCTTTGTGTTTTGTAAACAAGATTATTGTAACCAAAAAAATAAAAGATAACTTCAAAGAAACATCAGAAAAACAAATTATGCAATACCTCACCTAAATTACTGATAACAACAGAAAATTTAGTAACACAATATATATGCTAAAGGAAGTCAACATAATATATAGTATATACCATGTATACACGAAACTGCTTCACTCCATCCTTGTCTTGAATAGAGATGACAATCTTAACTCTTTCAGAAGGAGGTTTTGACATTTTCTCACTTACAGCATCCAAGGAAGTCTGCAATGAATTATCAAGCTCTCTCTTTGCAGACTCCTTAACTGTCTGTAACATGTTTTTTGCTGATTGTGCAAATGAGACAAGCTCCTGCTTCTTTAATCTACATGCACGAATCAATTCTTATAAGCAACTGTAGAAAAAGAGAGGAGAGAACAATTATGTGGTACACCCCAGCATCATGTTAGAAACAGAAGGATATTACTAGTGCAGAATGAGGAGATCATTTCAAAATCAATGAGAATAAATTTTCTGATTTCCAAGCCCCTGATATATATTTCCTTTACCCCTCATTTATTTCAACACACAAAAGAGAGGTATTGGTGGAAAAGGCAACTAGCGTAAACAGCTACAGCACATATCTGACTGTGGCCACTATGCTAGGCAGTCTCTTATCAAAAAAGACAATAACACGTGTACAACAGAAGTTTGATCATGGTAGTGCCCAAGAGAACCATTCCACAGTCACTATCAATGCCAAGATAAAAACACATGCATATTGTGAGTGGTCTTGGCAACAATTCCCAACTGGGTATCCTAAATTTAAAAGCCACGGCGGTCCTTTAAAATAATCTATATAAAACAAAGCAATAGATGTCTTACGTATCTCATTCTCCATTTTTGTTCTCAAAGGAGAATAATCAGAGGCTAGGACTCTGCACATTTCACATTATTTTCTAATGAAGGAAAAAACATTTAGAAACTAAAAAAGAAGAACCAATGATAACCAACTTATGAAGCACGAACTCTTGACTTGTCAAACTTCAAAAATATAAGACACAGCAGCACACACAAACACACATGTAAAATATTTTCTTCCCTTATGTTTGAAGATAGTTTCAATTTGGTCACTTAATTTTTTGCTCAAATGTCACCCCTTAATTTATCTTGATGTTTCAATTGTTTCCTAAATAGTAAAACCATCTATAAAGGAGAAGGCAAAATCCCTCTTGTCCACCTATGTGGCAAAAAATTGGACTCCCAATATCCTACTTGGCCAATCACCCTCTGTCTCCCATCATTTTTCTTCTGTGTCAATGAGCAGCAAACTCTCCTCTGATAATAACCCAACACAAGCAGCCCTGTTCAGCAGCATTTCCTTGCTGCAGAGACAATAAAGGCTGGGTTTGTAGCATGCAAAGTCTGTCACATAAACTCTGCTGGTACTGGGTCTACTGGACTTAATTCTTCTTCAACATTTTTCTTGTGGAACATTGTGGCCAGTGGAGAAGGGTTTCAGGAATAGAGATGCATATGGCTTCAAATTGGGAGGGGCTGGATAATTGTGCGGTCAAAGATGGATAATGGAACTGAACATACATTTTTGGTTGGGTTTTGTCATTAAGAATAAAAAAGACACAGTTCGCCTGATAAACAAGAAAGAAACATAATTCCCAAACGAGGGCCCCTCTCTGCCTCTCATATTCATTCAAATGGGTTTTCCATTTTCATAGTGAGTAGGCCATAAAAATAAGAGAAAAGCACAAGGGAAAAAGAATAATGTGTTTCCTTGGCTCATGTTCTTTCATTGTTACTCTCTGTAAATGAAGTTTGAAAAAGCTGAGCTAAAAATAATAGAGTGGCAGGTCCTTTCTGCTTTTGAAGATATGACAAAGCAATAGCAATTTGGCACCTAATGAAATGTGGAGTGGTTTGGCATCTGATAGCCATCTATGCATGATATGCCACAGCCTTCTAAGAGAAAAAATAATGGAACTTAACAGAGTTTGTTACATGGCTTTCTCTATTCATACTCCATTGCAAGGACTGAAAACAGAGGGTCTTTTTCCAATGAATACAAAGACATAGAAATCAGATATACGTCATTTCCAAAAATATAACATTAACAGCAATGGAAGATCAAATTAGTTATTCTATCTCAAGCAGTGTCACTTAAACATCTTTCTTTCTAAACGTACATGAGACCAGCATAATTTTTTAGGGTTGTGATAAGAAAATAGCAGCATTCATGCATTAATTGAGAGTTAGAAACTGATGGACCCAATAGTGATACTACTGCTAAGGTTTATAACAGGAGAAGGAAAAATGGGGCTGGTGGCCCATCTAAGGAAGCTGAAGGAATATTCAAATATTCTAGAAAAGGAAAGACGGGTGAAAAGGCTAAAAGGGCAAGTCAGCAAATTAACACGAACAACAAATTGATTTACGTTAATAACTGATTGGAGGTGATGGTGGAGAAAAAGAAGGGAGTTTCTTAGCTGGAATATCTTATAACTTGAGGGATCTGAATGGTTGGAGGGGGAGTTTTTTAAGGGACTTTAGGAGAGACTAGCCTCTCAAATGCTAGTATCCATTTTTTTTCTTTTCATCTTCTTGTTAGCTACTGTGTTCTGCTATCTCTATACTCCTCTGACTTTACTTGTTCATGTACCAAACAAGCTCATTCATTCCTCTGTTTTTTCTCCTGGAACCCCTGGGAAGTTGGGGGGAGGGGGGTCTGTCTTGCTGTTTTGGGATTGAGAATAATACAAGTCTACCAGAGTTTCATCAGAAACCAAGATCATCTCAATGCGCTAAAATTTTCATTTTCCTTGTCCATTTAGTTCAGAAAACAATGCAGATGGCAGCAAAAGCTTCTCCTTCCTTACCCACTCCAACGTATTGCCAGTTGACATTCTCCATGCACGTACAGACGTACCCTACCTCAAACTCCCATTTCCCAAGCATCTATATAATGCATAATTTTCGTCCCCAAAACCATGTCACCATGCCCCCTCTCCCCCGCTAGTTCTTATAATCAACTTTCAGCAGCATTTGACTTATCGGCATAGAAAATCTAACTACTAGATTCTTTAATCTTCGTCCCAAAACTAGCTGAATGTGTTAGCAACCAACACGCTACACATCAACACAAACCCAAGCCACTATGGCATTCGAGAAGATAAACAGAGCTCAAACTTTGTCTATTTCAAATTTAGCATGTGATATGTGCATATTACTTCTTATTCTGAAACAAAATGAATTGGCTTGATAAACATTTGTCAGAATAGAGCTTGCAGCTTGTTGATGGAGAAGAATAGAGGGTGATTAGCCACGTAGAGCAGCAAATTCTTGCCACATAAGTGGACATTCTGTCCACATAGAACTTTTCCATCACTCTTGTAGACAGAGTTACCATTTAGGAAACAGTTGAAATGTTAAGATAAATTAAGAGACAAAATTAGAATGAACATAAATTAAGGGACCAAGTTGAAACCAACCCCATACATAAGGGACGGAAAAGATGAATTTTTGCCCTTTTTTAAGAATACCAGAGGTAGTATCCCATATTTTAAGCACGTTACACTATCATTTTGGAGAAGAATAGAGGGTGATTGCCCATGTGGAGCATCAAATTCTTGCCACCTACGTGGACATTCTGTCCACATAGAACTTTTCCATCACTCATGGAGACAGAGTTACCATGTGGGAAACAGTTGAAATGTTAAGATAAATTAAGAGACAAAATTAGGATAAACATAAATTAAGGGACCAAGTTGAAATTAACTCCATACATACATAAGGGATGGAAAAGATGAATTTTTGCCCTTTTTTAAGAATACCAGAGGTAGTATCCCATATTATAAGCACGTTACCCTAACATTTCACATAAATCTTCCTACATAAGGGCGTTAACCTATACCATTTAAACTATCCATGTACAATAAAAAGATTAAGAAAGAACTCTTCTGATCTCATCAAGATGAAGTTTATGGTTTTGCTTTCTATCTTTTCCCCAGCTGTGTCCAATTCGAGCCTTGTTTAACTATTTTGACATGTAGGGAAGTGATGGGCACATTATCATCAATGTATTGTAAATTTTAACAGTGCCCGTACCCAGAGTGCCTCGTACTTCAAAGGTTAAGAATGAAGAAACATTTTTTTTCTTTTACTGGAAAACTGCCAACTCAAAAGTAACTTAGAAGCCAGAAAGATTCCTTCCAATTACTAAATCTTTAACATTACTATAATACCAAAAAGTTTACCTTTCCCCAAGGAGGACAACGCAGAACAATATGGATATTTCAAAAGAATCAAAACATACGAGATCATACAAGTCTATCCAAGCATTTAATGGTCAATCTTATGGAGGGAAAAAAAACTGTTACTTTTTAAATGCTCATAACAAACATGTACTTTCCTCCCCCCCTCCCCAAAAAAGACCCCGGGGAAATATATATATATATATATATATATATATGAACAGTAGAATGCCCAAACCTCAACTCCTTTAAAGTTGAATCCTCCGTAATCGTCCTGTGTGCATCACTTGAGACCTTTGGTGGAGGAGGTAACCAATCATCTTCCTTTTCCTCAATATCGACCACCAGTATCGCTTTCTCATCAGTCTTCCCATTCACAACCTAAACACCATAATAGTTTCAAAAATTTAGAAACGGGAGCATTCATTTGAGTGCAAATTAGATAAAGTTGGAGGTACAATTTATATTACAGGCTGACAAGTCTTCCTCTTTTTACCAACGTAAACCACATCCTCATCATCGTCATGATCTGCCAGGAATACAAATTTCAAATATCTCCAACACCAAGAAATACAAAATTCAAAAAATTCTTGTTTCAGTGGGTAAAACTACAGAGACAAGACAAAATTTTCCGCAAATAGTGGAAATTAGTAGATAAGATGAGAAAAGAACCTTCGAGGCACACAACGTTGAGAGGCTGTACACGCCTGTAATCAAACAAGGGCTCGAGTTCTTCCGTAAATTCCGCCTACATTGAAAAAACCCAGAATTTAAGAAAGCAAATTAGAGAAAAATTATCAAATTGCAGAAGCCACTCGAAATTGAAGTGTATGAGGTGAGAACCTCACCATCACAACGATCTTTACAAGCTCGCTCTCTCTCTCGTTCTTTCGTATTCTATTTTCACTATCCCGCCTGAAACTCGAAAAATGGCCGACTTGTTTAGTTGTCTTGGTCGGATTTTAAGCAAACGACAAAATGTCACTAGCTGTGGGCCTTTTACGTATTCGGCCCTTCAATTAAGCCCGCATATGCTTGCTTTTAGGATAGGTACAGCCCAACAACTATCCATTCATGGACCCATAAAAAAATTAACTGACCATTCAGCCCGTTCTTGCCGGGAAGAATAATTTCTCATAAATATGGTTAAAAATATTGTTATTATATTGTTGGAGACTAAAATTTCATTTTAATCCTTTAAAAATAAAATATTTTTTAATTTAGTATTTTATATAATTAGTTATTTCATTTATGTTCTCATAAATGAAGTATTTTTTTTAATTTAATCATTTATAAAATTGACATCTCATTTTAATTTTTCACATATTAGTATTTTTCAGTTTAGTTTCTTATAAATAAAATCATTATAATTTTATCAATAATAACCTTATGTTTATATATTCTATATAAAACTAAAAAATTTAATGACGTATAAGACAGTTTTTGATAGGCTATTACTCAATCACCATTACATATGTGCCAAAGGTTGTTAAAAATTTTTCGTCTTTGAAGTTTCTTCCAATAAGCTGCGCTACTTCTATACCCAGGAGGAATTTTTTCCTTATAATGTGTACACTTGGATATTGGAAAAAATTATAGAATATTAAATCGGTGCATAACACATGCGAATGTTATATTAAAATTAAAATTAAAATTAATTATTTCATTATGCTAACCCGTGCGTTGCAAGGTCATACCGGTCTGCCGCATCATATACTGGCAGTTTTATTAAGCATGACGCACGATTAGAAAGACTTTATATTTTCATCTAGTCTCATATGGTTTGTTACTATATATAGACGGTTGCTATATGTTTTTAAATATTGAGCTGCTTTTTAGCTTATATTATGTTTCATGGTTATAAAAGAGTTTAATATTTCATGTGTTTAAGCTTTAGTTGATTGGTATTTGTATGAATGATGAGCTCATAAACTTCCCTGCTTCGCATTTAAGTTTGAGGCATTGCAATTAATTAATTTAAAGTTTGATTTAATCGTATAAGACAAACTTATCAAAACCAGAAATAACTGTTTTTGTTATGTATATATATATATATTTGTGTTTTTGATTTCTTACTTATAATTGATACAATTAAGCATCATTTATTCAAGCAAAATAAATAATCAAATGGAGTTGTTTTTTAATTATTTGATAATAAAAAAATAAGTTCAATTTTTCCAATATGTATACTGGTGCTTAGTATGGGTGGGTGTCTAGTTATATGATATATAGACTGATTATTAGTTTTAATAACAGTAGATTGATGAAAAGATGTTACTGATAATAATTTTATTTATGAAGGGTTAAATTAAAAAATACCTATATATAAGCAACCAAAATGAGAAGGTGATTATATGAGAAACTAAATTAAAAAATATTTCATTTGCAAATAATTAAATTGAAAATATAATCTTGGAAAAAAAATTAAATTAAAAAAAAACATTTCATATATGAGGGACCAAATTAAGGTTTTAGTCTTTAACATATTAATAACTCTGTTATATAAAGCAAGTTTATATCATTATCTAATATAATATTTAATAATCAAGAAGTCACAAAATAATAAAATAATGAGTAAGCTTGCCACTATACCTAGCAAACAAAAGTAAAAAAAAAAATTTATATATAATTTTTTATTAAATTTTTTAATTAAAATATGATAAATATCTAATTTTCTAATAATATCATGATAAGTATATTATTTTTAAATAAAATTGTATAATTTTTTTAATTAAATCATACACTTATCATTATATTATTAGATAATTATATATTTATCATATTTTAATTGAAAAGTCTAATCCAAAATCAAAATTGTCTTATTTGGTTAGAAGAATTGGTACACATTATTGTTAACTACATTTATCAAATAATATTAGATAATTTAAAATATATTATTTTATGTGTGTGTATAAAGAGAGAGAGAGACAGAGAGAGAGAGAGAGGTAGAATAAAACCTTACTTATTTTGGTCATTCATAATTAAAATATTCCTCAATTTAGTCCCTCATAAAATTAACTTATCAATTTGGTCTCTCACATATGAGTTTTTCAATTTAATTTCTCTTTTAAAGACGAATATTATTAATAATAGTTTTATTTGTAAAAGACTATATTAAAAAATGCTTATCTATAATGGACTAATTTGAGAAAACAATTTATAAGAATCAAATGAAAAATTACTTTATTTGTGAAGATTTAAATTAAAAAATTAGTTTTATGAGGAACTAAGTTAAATTTATAAAAGACTACAATAAAATTTTACTTACACACACATGCATTAAAAAAAAAGTGAATAAATCTATAAAAATAAAAGGAGTTCCATGGGGTGCATTTAATGCACTTGGCGTGAAGGGAAGAATTTGAAAGTTTGGCCATGGGATGAAAGTGGAAGGAATGTAAAGAAAGAGAAATTGTAAATTAAATTGAATAAGGAAATGAGTATAGATGATGGGATGGATGTAAGAATGAGGTGTAACAATAACCTAATCAAAGAGGGAAATGAGCAGAAATGATGGGATGGGTGTAGGAGTATGATGTAACAGTAACATAAACATATGCATGGTGTAGGAGTAGTTGACGTCATTACATCAAGATGGCATGACCTTATGCTCATCTCAATATGGCCTCATGTTCATCTATAACTTGCTTCCGTATGATAGTAACCAAATCTCCTTTCAATTTTTTTCAACCTATTGAAGCATGTCGTTGTTAATAATGAACATAATTGATTGTCATGTCACTAATTGGAGATGGAACACTTTGGAGCAGTTAAAGCCATGCAAAAAGTTACAATGTGGTGTAACAAGTTAGTTAACATATGTTGATGTTTGAGGTTTGAATCTAGTTTTTGTTCGATAAAGCCCTTTGTTGGTTTTGTAATTTAGACAACAAAATTTTCAAATATGGCTACAATATTTGACATAATTAGTGATATCTCATAAGTTTGACAGAATTTAAAATTCAAGACGAGAGTTGTTCATCTATGATCCATGATTAACTATAATTTGCCTAGAGAAATTTCTAGTATGAAGATGGTTCTTTAAGATGAATTGGTATAATAAGTAGTACAGTATAGTTTATTCTTATATGTTTTTATCATGATCAGAAACTCAAATCTATGCAACTGTAAAATATGCTTTCATTAAGAAGTTTAGAAATGTTTTGTCTGAAGGTAGGGTGTTCGTTATCAACCAATTTGGAGTTGTCCAAAACAGTAGCTCTTATAAGATAACTATACATCCTAACAAGATAAACCTTCAGTTTCTTACTACTATTCGAGTTTCAAATGATGTGTTACCTAGTTTGAAATATGGAATTTACTTTTCTTCTTTTCATATAATCTCATTGAGGCATGCTAACAATAATTATTTAATGGGTGAGTTTTTTTAATAATTATATATTGCTTTAATTGGACATTTTTCTTATTAATTTTATTGTTTAAGATGTTATTGGCAAGTTGTCTACAATTGGTAAGCTTGAGGAGACTTTTAATAACGGTATCCCAAACAAGCAAATGGAGATAGAGTTAGAGGATATTCAGTAATTGATGAACTTTTCGATTATTTTTCCAACATTTTTTATTGGTTTGGTTTGTTCAAATAATTTTTTGTTTTTATGTTGTGAAGAGGTAATAAACTAATATGTACTAAGTAGGGAAACTTTGCTGATGAGTTTGTTTCCCATACCTAAAACTATCTCAATGGTCTTATTGTCTTAATTATCTAGAGATGTAAAATTTAAGTTTTTTCTAATGTGGATAGTTATTTTTCTAGCACAAACAAAGTCCTTTTCCTTACTTATTGTTAGTCACATGTTGTTTGTATGTATGTATGTTAATGCGCTTTTTATTATCAGGGTTTAAAAGAATCTTGAATTCACTCTATGCATCTCAGATATTGATTAATGTTGCATTGTTAAGGTTTGTGACTTTATGTCATGGTAAGATGAATTGATTTCCAATGAAACATACATTTGAATATCAAGGCTTCACATTGAGGTAACTTTTAGTTTTGGTTATGGTATGATTATTTGACATGGGATAAAGAATGATTGTGATGTATGCTCTCAACAACCTACCTAGATTTTTGTTCAAACTAGTTAGACATCAATTAATAATATGTTGCAGACCAAGGAGAGTAAGATGATTAATGAGATTAAAAAGTGTTAAATGGTAAATATTCATTTTGTTTTAAAAATATTTTATATTTTATATTTTATATTTTTTATGTGTTTATATTTGAAATTTCTTCAAATTTTTTAATGTGTTTCTATCTAATTGCATTTATTGTTTTTATTTTATTCATTATCTATAAGATAGTACATGCTTGATATGAGTTATTGTTGTTAATGTTGAAAGAAACCATGGGTGGTATTACAACTCATGCAAGAGATGCATGAAGAAAGTTTTAGTAGATGCATTTGCATTCTATTGTAAGAAATGCCAAGTCATTATGAGTTCTATTATTCATCGGTAATAAGAATTTTTCCTTTACGTCAAGTAGTTCATTTTTTGGCATTGCTATTTATTAGGTCATTCACTTTTATTTGTTTGTTTTCTTAGGTTCAAGGTGTTGTTGTACATTATTGATGATATTAGGAGTGTTGTGTTCATAATTTTTTTATCATGTAGTCTCTAAGTTCCTTCACTGCACTACCTTTGAGTTGCGTGACAGTCTACACATGGTATAAAAATTGATATCATTGTATGCTAAAAATTTAAAAAGTGATACATGTTCTCAGTTGGTTGTTTTGCTTAGCAGAATTATGGCACTACCAATCAAATTCCTAAGTGGTTGGACGAGTTCATGGGGAAAAAACTTATTTTTAGAGTTATTATGAATAAGATAAATGCAAAAGGCCTTAATTCTATCTTTGTAGTGAATCGAATAACTAATGATAATAATCTAATTTGTGTATATGCTGAAAATGATACTTTGCAAGATTACAAATATGAGCATCCTATCTAAAGCCTTGTAGCATCTGAGAAGGTATTGTTATGTTTTTCGTATGAATTATTTTCTTAGAATCCTTTGGTCTAATGATGATAAATTCTATTGTTCATTTACAAGTTGAAGTAAAGTTCACAAACACTAATTCTAATGTTGCTATTTTGGATGGCCTAACCCTTAAGAAGAAAATTTTGCAAGCCAACCTAGTGGATGATGCTAAATTTGAAGGTCTTTTTGCACAAATATCATTTAATAAGAATGTTATAGAGATTGAGACCTCAAAATATCTCATTATAAACATTTGTTACACATCAATCAAATCTAAAAAAAAGATGGGAAGAAGGGTACATAATAAGACATGGCCTTTTAATTTCATTGGTTGTAAGTGCCAAATTAAGAATAAAACTTTTATAGTAAACATGCTTATAAAAAAACGCTACTCTAATTGTGAGGCAAACTTTAGTTATCATATATATGCCAAAGACATGCTTTGGACTTGAACATGGATTTAAGGATTTTTTTTATCCATATTTTGCCTTTTTTTTTTAATCATTATCAATAACAAAATATTTTCTAATATTCCATTGTCCAAGTAAATAAGGATGGGATATGGAAAAAGTAATAGAAACAATGTAAATAGTAAAAAGTTATATTGCCTATCAGACTATGACTGCTTTTGTGTGAGATCTTTTACTTTCTTTTAGGAGGTCGAGACATGAAAATGTGTATTAGATTCTTCATTCAACATGTACAATATTCATTTTCTTAAGAAGTGAATGGTCCTAGTAACTACTAATTGTGATAGAAGAAATTTCAATTTGAACATAGAAAAAAGGTGCCATCATAATCAATTAATATGAATATAGATAGAACATTGAGAGATATAATAAGATTTTCTAGTTCGATGAGTGAGTCACAACTATTTAGCAATAAATTGTCATCTTAAGTGGTGATTTCAAACAAATTTGTACAAGGCAAGATATTGTATAAATTCTTCATACATTTAGGATTTTTGCAAGGTGATGACATTCACAAAAAACATAAGGTTATGATATCATGCCACCTATGCACACTATTTCAAGAGGAAGCCAAGGTCAATCAAGATTATGCTACTATTGGCTAGGTCAACTTCTTTTAACTAATTGGTAAAAATCGTATAGAGTAAGAAAGGAGTCATTGATCAAGTGAAAGGAATATCTCCTTAAAAGAAGCTGCATGTATCCCATTTTAAATGCTATTATTTAGTTTTCTCATTTTAAGCTTTTTATTGCAAATAATATAGGATGTTTAATATCAATATTTCTTTAGGATTAGCTTGAATTTATGTATTGAATATTTTTATTTGTTATTGAAAAATTTGTCCTTTCCATATAAGCATACTTATTAGAGATTCTTGCATTGGTTCTAATAATACTATAACTCTCTTCTCATTTTATTTTTCATTTTTTATTTCAAATTACTACCTTTAACATTTTGGTATTAAAGCTTGGTTAATATTATGGTGCAAACACACTTTACTACTTCCATAAATGACCTAAACACCACCCCTATTTTCGAACTTATCACTCAACAATTATCTACTATTGCTTCCAAATTAAATGCCATTGATACTTTTGCTAGTGAAGTAGCTATGCTCAAAGTGTAGTCAAGTAATTATACTAATGTAGAAGTAAGTCACAGAGACTGTGATAAAGGGAAAAGGCAATATGATGAAGATGATGAAGTTAACAGCCTATGGTGGTTGAAAAATCTCTCTTGTTAACCCCCAACTAAGATGGAGTTTCCTAAGTTTGAAGGAGGGACCCCCAAGGTTGGATTTTAAGAGCCAAAAAAATATTTTTGCTATTATCAAACTCTTGACAAACTAAAAGTAAACATTTATGGCTATGTATTTGGAGGGAGACGCTTTAGATTTATTTGCTTAGATCAACAGTGAACATACTCTCTTGTATTGGGATGAATTAGTAAAGGCATTACAAGAAAATTATGCACCTATAAAATTCCAAAACCTAAAAGAGCATATTTGCAATGTTAAACAAGTTGGTAATATTTAAGAATATTGCCAAGAATTTGCTAAACAAGCCACTCATGTGAAGAACTAGCCTAAATATTGCCTTTTAAGAATTCTTTTTGAATGAATCAAAAGAGGAGCTGAAAATTGATGTTAGAATTTATATGCCTAAAAGCATTTATAAGGTCATGAGCTTAGCTTTGGAATATGAGATCAGAGCCAAACCAAATTATGGGTCTAAAGGATTTAATTAGACTTCTCAGAGTTGGCCTAACACTAACTTTAATTAGGCAACCCAAGAAACACAGTCTTCATCATCCAATACTCCAGCTTCTTGCACAACTCAATTATCATCCATAACTCAACTTAAGCTATTATTCAGCAATCATCAGTCAAACCTTGGGATGATAAATGACAAGCTTGCCACAATAAAAGGCTATGCTTTAGCTGCACCAAAAAGTTCTCTTCTGGTCATCACTACAAGACTTCAACACTTGCTCTGATAGAGCTTACAAACAACAATGACATGGCAAATGGAGGAAAATAGGTTGATGAATCGAAATCAAATGCTATAATGCAGGATTTAGCTAAAATTTGTTTCAATTCTATCTTAAGAAAGATTTCAAGCGCTATTATGAAAATCTAGAGGACCAATCAAGGGCAAAAGGTATTGATTATAATTGACAATAGGTAGACACATAATTTTATCTATGAGAAAGTTATGAAAGAACTTGATTTATCTGTTCAACTCATCCTTTCTTTTGGTGTTCAAATTAACAATTATGACGTGATTAGCTATAACCAAATCTACTATGATATAGAAGTCTAATTACCTATATTAAGCAAGATTTAGGATTATTATCCTTTTTTTTTAATTAG
This sequence comes from Erythrophleum fordii, assembly GCA_032878935.1. Lineage (NCBI taxonomy): Eukaryota > Viridiplantae > Streptophyta > Magnoliopsida > Fabales > Fabaceae > Erythrophleum > Erythrophleum fordii. The sequence continues at coordinate 50,102,870 of JAVQMF010000053.1, read as the reverse complement.
AGGAATAGATTTTATTCTAGGTTTTAAATGGTTGGTTTCTTTGAATACTATTCAAGCTAATTAGAATGAGACAATTTTAATTTTTAATTTGAAAGGGAAGAGGTATAAGCTACAAAGAGTTCCTCATAAATTAATAACTGAAGCCACTTTTTAGTTTTTATCCAAAGAGCTTGAGACTCCAAGTAAAATCTCTTCACCCTTTTCAATTATTCAAACCCTCCTTCATTAATTCAACTCTATTTTCATGAAACCTACTACCCACTCCATTTCATTACTTCTTAAATCCAAGCCTTTAAACCTTCAACCTTATCGATACTGCTACTTTAAAAAATTTGAAATTGAAAAGTAAGTAACTAACTTATTATAATTAAGATTTATACAACTTAGTACCAGTTCTTTAGCCAATCCTATTTTGTTAGTAAAAAAGAAAGATCACTCATAATGTATATGTGTTGACCATTGCAGCTTAAGCAAGAACACAATTCCTGCCAAATGCCCTATTTGAATGTTGATGAACTCTTAGATGAATTACCTAGATCCATCATTTATTCTAAAATTGATTTGTGCTTTAGTTATCCACCTGATATTCATAAGGCTATCTTCAAGACACATTTATGCCATTTTGAGTTTATTGTCATGCCTTATAGATTTACAAATGCTCTATCTACTTTTCAATCTATCGTGAATGAACTTTTCTAACCCTATTTAAGAAAGTTTATTGTTATATTCTTTGACGACATTCTTGTTTACAGTCCTAACATTGAGCAACACTTTAATCATTTAAATATTACTTTTTAGCTTATTTATAAACATTAATTTTTTGTTAAGGCTTCCAAGTGCTTATTTGGTCTTCCTCTTATTTCTTTTTTGGGACTCATGGTATCCTTTAGATGTGTGAGGTTGATAAAGACAAGATTCATGCTATTATAAGTTGGCCAACACCAAATAATGTCAAAGAGCTTTGGGGGTTTTTAGGACTCACAGGGTAGTACCATGGATTTGTCAAAAATTATAGAGTCATCACAAAGCCATTAATGGATGTCATTAAGAAGAATGGGTTCAAATGGTCTACTACAACAAAAAATGCCTTTACTTCTCTCAAACATGCACTCACCATAGTTCCTACCATATGATTGCCGAATCTCAGTCAATAGTTTATAGTGGAGTGTAATGCTTCATTAGAAGGCATTAATGTCATTCTTCTTTAAGCTAGTCATCTAATTGCTTATTTTATTACACGACTTTCTTTCTTTAATTATTTGAAGTCTGCTTATGACAGAAAATTATTAATTTTTGTTTTGGCATTACAAAAATGGAGACATGATTTAATGAAGCAACACTTCTTTATAAAAGTATGCTCATTACAATCTCAAATTCCTGTTATACTAATGTCTCATTACAAGTGAACAATAACATCTCTTTATTAAACTGCTCTCCTTTGACTTCTTAATTATTTACAAAATAGGCACAAAAAATAGATGTATAAATCCCCTTTTTAGGTTGTTTCTTTTCTTTTGGATTTTTTTGGAATTGTATGATACTTTATAAAATGACCTTAACACGCAAGACATTATGGCCTCCTTATCAGAAGACCCTAATTTATATCCAGTTTTTTAAGTGGTGAACAATAAGCTTTATCATAGGAATCCCTTAGTGATTCCCAATCTTCCCACTCTTAAGTAAAAACTTATTTTTTTAGTTTCATAATACTTTAACTATGAGACATAAAGGGTACTTGAAGTCATTGAAACATCTATATTCCACATTTTTGTAGCCAAGAATGAAGTAAAAGGTTAAGTCATGGGTTCAAAATTGTTTAGTTTGCTAACAAACTAAATATCAAACTTTGGCACTAGCAAATCTTTTGTAATCATTGTCTATTCTAAACAAAATATAGGAGAATATTTCACTTGACTTCATTGTCGGACTTCCCAAAGTTGGTGGATTTGAAACAATACTTGTTATGGTGGACCATTTTAGTAAATATTCTCACTTTATTCCTTTACCCCATCCATTTACTACAAAGACAATTGTCACTATTTTTTTTTAAGGAAATTGTACACTTCTATGGCATTCCAAAGTCCATCGTTTTAGAAAGGATGCTCTCTTTTTAAGTGATTTTTGGTAAGAATTGTTCAAACTGAGTCAAAGCTAACTATGTATGAGCACAGCCTATCACCTCCAATCCGATGGACAAACAAAGGCTATCGGTAGATGTTTAGAGATTTACCTAAAGTGTTTTGCTCATAAACAACCATACTTGTAGCAAAGAATACTCTTTCAACATTAGTTTCTATTCTTTAATAAGGAACACACCTTTCTTAGTTATCTATGGCTGGGATTCACCTATAATCTAGCCTTATATTCAAGGAAAAACTCATATAACTGGCCTTGAAGATCAACTAGTCACTCGTGATGAGATGCTTAAGCTATTGAAAGCAAATTTACTTAAAGATTAATCAAAATTGAAGGCTCAAATGGATTCTAAACAAAGAGATCTACAATTCAATGTTAGAGATTTATTTTTCTTGAGAATTCAATGTTATTGCCAATGTTCTTCTGCTAAGAGTAGGTATGAAAAGTTACCTCTTAGATTTTTTGGGCCTTACAAAGTGGTGTGCTATGTTGGACTAGTAACTTATGAGCTAGCACTTCCTGATTCTGCCAAAGTCCGTCCTATTCTCCATGTTTCCTTGTTATGTCTTGCTTATAGGCAAACATCCATCTACACCACCACTTCCTTTACCTATTATTGGGAACTCATTTTATCCCTCACTAAAATCTTAGAGCATTGTTAGGTTAATGATGGAAAATATCTTCTCTAGAACTTTTAATAAAGTGGACTAAGCGACCAATTAAAGAAGCAAGTGAGGAGAGTTACGATTTATTGGTTGAACAATTTTCATCTTTTTACCTTGAGGATAAGGCATTTTTTTCAAAGGGGAGCAATGATACTGTACCACGTATGTACACCTACTTTAGAAGGAAGCTAAGTGTTAATCAAGATTTTTCTACTATTGACCAAGTCCCCTTGAACTAATGAGCAAAAATTGTGTAGAGTGGGAAGAAGTCATTGACCAAGTGGAGGGAATATCTCCTTAAAAGAAGCTGCATGTGTCCCACTTCAAGCGCTATTATTTAGTTTCCTTATTTTAAGTTTTTTGTTGCAAATAATATAGGATGTTTATTATAAATACTTCCTTAGGATTAGTTTGAATCTATGGATTGAATATTTGTATTTGTCATTAAGAGAATTGTCCTTTCCATATGGACACAGTTCTTGAAGAGTTATTATGTTAAAGATTCTTACAATATTACTCTCTTTTTATTTCATTTTTCATTTTTTATTTCATATTATTGCTCTTAACAGTTGTAATCTTATGGTGTTCATAGTAGCAATAGAGAGGTGAATGAACTCTCAAAATGAATTTTAAGTATTAAAGAAGAATTGTTGGACAATGATGACAGTATTGTTGAAATTTTATATGATATTATTGTAAGTTTTGATGATGACTCATTATTTGTAATTGTTTAAAGTACATATCCTAATTTCTTAGACAATATTAATATTTATGTTTATTTTCAAGAAAAGGCAATTCTAACACCAAAGTTACACCATGTTGATGTTGTGAATAAGAACATGTTATCATTAATGCTTAGTGAAGAAAAGACATACATCAATTCCAACAATATTTGCAAGGTAGATGGGAATATTCATGCAATGGATGATATGTATACTACAGAATTTTTAAATGGGACTTGAATTTCAAGTATGCCTAATCATATGTTAACATTAAAAAATGGCCCTCCAATAATGTTATTGAAAAATGTTGATAGATCAAATGACTTATGTAATAGGATTATGCTAATTGTTACTCAGTTAGGAAATCATATGATTAAAGCACAGGTTATTTCAAGTAATAATGTTAGCCATAAGTTATTAATTCTTAGGTTAATATTAATTCCATTTGATTCTAAACTACTTTTTAAGCTACAATGAAGATAATTTTCATCGGCACTTTGTTTTGTCATATTGATCTACAAGAGTCAAAGCTAATCATTGTCAAATGTTGGATCATATCTCCCTACTCCAATTTTCACTCATGGACAACTATATATATAGCAATTTCAAGGATTTGTAGCAAAAGTAGATTAAAGATTTTAATGCTCAACAATGAAGGCAAAAGTTCAAGCAATGTTATTAATCTTGTGTACAAGAAAATTTTTAGCAATTTATAAAGTGAGTTAAATTAATATTAAATTATAACTTGATAAATTATTTCATACTAAATTATATATTGCTTATAATACAGCATTTCATCATCATCCCATGAAAAAAAAAGCTTATATTAAAAACATAAGAAATCAAAAACCATAATTATAAATTTATATTTAATTATGGCTTACATTTGCAACTTATGACTCACGTGACTTTAAAAATTAGTTAACACTAAAAGTGGGAAGAAATAAATGCAGAAGGGCCTACCTTAAGAAAGAAACAATGAGAAACTTTGAAATAAAAGCAAAAAAATGCTAGACAACAAATTGATTGAACAAAATGAAAGGGACTTCTATAAGAACGTAAAAACATAGTGAAAAAATGGAGGTTTTATCAAAAGATATTTTTAAGCGATTTGGATAAGGTAATTTTGAAAGAAAATAAGTTTTTGCAGGTTGAACGATAGAATATGATTTGAAATGAACAACAAAAAGACTATAAATCTTTTTATCAAGCAAGGTCGAAATTGAAGACAAAACAATAATGAATTTGGTTGAAGGATGCTAATGTGAGTACGGATGGTGAACATTTGGATATTAGGTATTAAGGTAATTATAACCAGATTAGACTAGGCAATTCAATTAGTTGGACCAAGAACTAGATCCTGATTTGATCTAGACAATCCTTAAAACTGGTACTTCCAAGAATTGGTCAACTTAAATTAAAAATCGGGTTTAATTGGTCGATTTGGGGTTAAAACTAGTACAAGCAAATCGCATTGAACCAGTCCCCAAGTTCTAAGGCTGGCTGGATTCAAACTTGCTATGCCTTGCCCTCAAAAATCACATATGCCATTCCACCTATAATGCACGTCAATGTATATATGCAAATTTTTATATAAATAAACTATTAGTGATTACTTGCATTTCCCTCTTCAGAATTGCTGCTCGCCAGACTTAAACCCATGAACACCTCATATCCAAAATGCACATATGCCACTTGACCAACAATGCACCATTAGCATACATGTGCAATTTTTTATATAAGTAGACTATTAATGAGTTGTTTGCATTTTTTTATAAAAATAGCCAAATGAAAATTTTTAGCATCTTAACCATTATACCACCTGTTTTCTTTAATAGGATTGTGCATAATATATAAAAATATAATTATAGTATGTTCTTAGAAATTTATAATATTTAATTTAAATATTATGTTTTATTTGATTTATTTTTATAAATACTTGGTAATAAAATATTTCAAATTTGATTAATATTTGTTTATTATTTATTATACTAAATTTTTAATATTAATATATATATATCTATACAATATTATTATTTATCAGTTTGATCACGGTCAAACTAATGAACTGTAAACCCGTATCTCCACCAATTTAATGACCGATTAAATTTTTAAAATATTGTTAAGTATGATTAAATAGTTTAGACAATGAGTTTGAGTTTAAGTAGGTAGAAGAGAGAGAGTCTGGTTTTGCTAGGTAAATAGAGGATAGAGAAAATGTGATTGATTAAATAAGTGAAAAACCTTTTAATGCCAATTTTTCCAATCGCACAAGATTATTTAATTTCAATAACAGCTTTAAAATTTCACAAGAACATTTAATATATATATATATAATAAATATTTAATAATAAAATTATTTATTATTTTGACATTTACAAGATTATCTTTATTAAGTAGATGTAAAATAATACAAAATAATGATATGGTAATTGAATAAATTAAAAATGTATTAAACAAACACAATTTAATGCAAAAAAATGATAGGATTGTAAAGCAAAAGATATATTTGTGATTTTTTATATTTTTATTGTTTGATTTATAGATTAAACATGTGAAGTATATGATTCTTTAATTAAAATATAACAAGTGCATAATTTTTTAATATAATTATATAATTTTCAAATTAAATTATATATTTGTCATATTTTTATTTAAAAAGTATACACTTATCATATTTTAATTAAAAAATTTAATAATAATGATATAATTAAGTGTATATAAATTTAGTCTAGTTATAAATTGTAATTTATTCTTTTAATAAAAAAATTTTTTTTTTTTCCTTCTCTATAAGAATATGTCTGTGGTATTTCACAATTGTCAACAAGCCTCAAAAGTTGACACTGTTCAGGTACTGCATTCACTGCCAGATGTGCAGCCTCTATCCTCATTTGAAGTACCACCTGTTGAAGGTGATTTAATTATCAGAATCCTGCAAGGGTGAATGAATCCCCTGCATTTTAATTTTCGTTCACTTTTCTTCTCTTTTGATTATCTTTTTGAATGGAAATTTGAACTTTTCTTGTTTCCTTAAATGCTTACCAAAGTTCTTCACTCCGCTTTGTGCAAAATTTACCTATCATTAGCCCCTCTCAATGCCACCCTTTGATACCCCTCTTTCTAGAATCCTAAAGAAACCTTCAAAGTTCGAACCTTTCCTCTCTCCTTCTCTCTTTACTTAAGGTTTATAGGTCTAATGATTCTCTTGCTTCTTCTCAATTTGGTGTTCTTCTTCTTAGTTCATTCTATCTTCTGGTTCTCTGTTCTTTCAAATCCTGAAAATTATGGAAGATACAACTGCGTCATTGATCAATTCCATTCCTAGTTTTGCTCAAGGTTTTAAGATTCTGCTGGTTCATAATGACACCTTGTCCCCCATCAACCTTTCATCTATGCTTGAGAAATACTCATTCAGAGGTATAGAGAGATCAACTCAAATTTTCTTTAGTTTAAACCTCTTTTGTGTTTTCTCTATATGAATCAATTACATGAAAGACGAAAACGACATACTAAGACTAACAGATAAACAAACCACAAAGTAACAAAAAGGTTTAGCCTCCACAGACTAAACCTACCTGCAGAAAGTAAAAAAGGTTCGTTTTTGAACATTGAAATGGCTTTCAAATGATCAAAGAGCTAAGACATGATACTTTGGTAGTGCGTCCTTCAATTTTACATCTGTGCCCCTCATTCATAAAATTCTATTCAATACTCATACCTTTTTTTTTTGGAATAAATATAGAATAGGAGAGAAGTTTGTACTTAAAAACTTTTTGTTAACTATTCACAACCCTAGCGTGCCCATGAAAATTCATATACTCGTTCTGGTGTTTGTGTGTAGCTTAAGTGTATAATCTTCAGTTCTGCTTTGAACTCAGCATCTGCTTGCTCATATTTTGAGGACAAAAAGGATTGGAAAAAAGCAGTCATAGCATATCTAAAATTTAACTGCTTCATTATATCTGTATATGTTCCTTATATATTTCTTCCTTTAAGGCTCTCAACAAAATAATAAACAGGTATACCTTACTCCAACTGGTTCTGTATGACTTTTCTGGATTTGACCCATCCTCTCTAATGGTGGTCTCTGGTGCATGCTAATCTCTTATCACTTCTGCCACAAATTTACCTAAATCCTTGTCGTTACATGTTAACTAAAAGATTATGAAGTAAATTCAGTCTACCAAAGATAGGTCGGCAGTAAATCTCACCAAAAAAAAAAAATCTGTTCGACGTATTCTAATATCTATTTATAGTTGGTTTCTAAGAATTTTTCATGCTAAGTTACAAATGAGTTCATTTATTGTACTATATCTTGAGAAACTTCAATTTAATGGAGAAAACAGGATACTTATGTTGAGCATAGGAAGCTACTTTCAAGAATTTATCTTTATAACAGGTTTTAATATTCAGAAACATTCCTTGCTGTTCTCCTTAGCCTTATTAATGTATATTTGAGCAATATATTACTGTGATATGATTGATTATTCAGTTACCGTTACTGATGAAGCAAAATCGGCTGTGTCCATGATTTGCCAGCATGAAGGCCAATTCAACCTGGTAATGGCTAAAGCTAACATGCCTGACATGGATACCCTTTCTTTTCTGCACTTCCTGCTTGAAAAGGACATCCCTGTCATCTGTAAGTTCCACTTCAGATTCCTCAGTTGACTTAATAGCCTCAAAACTTAGTCTCATTTAATACTTCTATCTTCTTTGTCGTGTTCAGTCATCTCATCCGGAGAATACAATGATGTAACTTGGAAAGCATTGGCTAAAGGCTCATGTTATTTCCTCGAAGAACCAATCCTTTCTCAGGATCTCAAATATGTGTGGCAGCATGTTTATCACAACAGAGTCAACTCCGCCAAGAAAACTCATAAGGCAAACTGCGTAAACAAGGTATGTTGCGAAAACTGCAGAGGAATTTCAACATCTTGAAATCAGAGAGGCTGGTGTATCTAGGCCGAACACTGAAAAGAAGATGACAATGGATTTAAATAAAGAGAAGAATAAACAAATAGGAGCTGGCCTAGAAGCAATAAGGGTGGTTTCAATTGGCAGGATCAAGATACATTGATTAAAAGATTTTTTGGTCAATTCTTGCTGATGATTCCTTGTTGGTAGGACCTCAAACAATTATAAATTACTCTGCCATGGATCTAGAACAACTTATCTAACTCCCAAATTTTACTTGAACCCAAAAAAAAAAAAAGAAAGACCTACAGGCTGAGTAAAATCTGGTGAAGGAGTTCCAACATACTTGCATTGAACAGTTGATGATCTCACATTTTCAGGTTCATGGAACTCTTGATGATAGAAAATGCATGCAAAAAGAGAAGAGAAAAAAATTGCAGATGAACTTTGACAGCAATCATCTTACTGCTGCTATGGAGAAGGAAGAGGAAACAGCAAGAGAACAAGACTACCATGGATATGCTGAGAAAAAGTCACGTATTGTTTGGACTCTGGAGCTGCATCAGAAGTTTTTAGATGCCATTAGGGTTGTGGGCGACAAGAGTAATGTTTCTTTTTCTCCTATCATCCATAGAATTCATTTCCTTTCTCTTTAAATTCCCACAAATAGCTACCTCTTATGGATTAAGCTTCATTCTTCAATTCCCACTAATGTCAGTGCCTGGTTTTGTTTTGTATCAAGATAAGATTCGTCCAAAAGCAATACTTGAAGAGATGAATGTGCCTAACCTGACAGCTCGCCAAGTTTCGAGTCATCTTCAGGTTCTTTTCTGTCACTCTAACTTTCAAGGGCCATAAAATAGCTTCTCAACAAATCGTCTCCCTTAATGTATGTTTGGACGAATGATAATGAAAGGGAAGGAAAAGTTTCATTGAAACATTATTCTCAATTTAGGAACTATTAATAAGGAGGGAAGGATAATAAATATTTTCAACTTTCTTTTCATAACTTTCCTTTATACTTTTAAATTTTCCCAATTTGAGAGATTTAAAAAAAAAAGTTTTTCTAAAGAACGAGGATAAAAGATTATTATTTAACCATTCCTTTCCTTCCTTTCTCTTTATTCTCATTTTTCCCATCCAAACATACCCCCCTTGAGTTTGCACAAATCAGTATTTGAAGATGCCAATATCACTGGTTGTTAATATTTGAATCTATGCTAACTTCCATCATTTTTCACAAAGTCTGCCTTTACCTTTGTTTGGTATGGTGAAAAGAAACAGAGTGAAACAGAATTTGTAGTTTTTTATGTTTGATAACAAAAAATGATGACAAAAACAGATTTCATTGAGATTTGCACAATAATATGGAAAGATAAAATTCTGAAATGTCATTAATACACCTTAGTACAGATTAATACTCATATTTAATAAATAAAAATATTTTAACTATATTTATGTAATATATTTTATTTTTATTTTTTAAAACGATGAATTTATATATTTTTAAATTAAATAATATTTTTAATTATTATATAATACTTTTTTAACCAGAGAGATTCTAAGTCAAAAAAATATTTTAATAATTTTTTTAATTAAAAAAATATTTTACAACTATAACGCAGTTAGAATAATCCAACCAAATGTTGGTTGAAATTTGTTTTTGATTGACATTTAGTCGGTTATATATATATTAATGTTATATATATTTTTATTATATTTATTTATATTTTACATATATAAAAATATATATTAAAAATAAATAATATTATAGATATAGTAATTTATTATTTTCAAATTATTTATTTTATAGAATGAAAAATAAATATTATTATTTTAAAAAGAATAATAAAAATAAAAATATTAAAAATTTTATTATAAAATTGATTAATAATAATTATAATTTAAAAATAATAAAATATTTTATGAAATTAAAATTAATAAATTATATAAAAATTATTATTAAAACAATCACTAATTAAAAATTAATAAATAATTATCCAACCAATTAATAGTCACAATGCATTGCCAATGTATATATGTGGCATCCCCCCGGCCAAAAGACACACACACATTATATTTTTAATATATATTATGATATATAAATATCATTAAAATATACTTATTACATTTATGTATATTATATTTAAAAAATATCAAATTAATAAATATAATTTTGAAATAAATAATTTTTTTATTATATTAAAATAATAATTTATAAATATTTTTTATGAAAAATAAATTTATTTCATATAAGAAATATATTTTTAAAAAATTAAATTTTCATTAATATATAGATAATTTAAATTATTTTGTTGTAAAAAATTGTTATATAATACAGATTATTGAATTATAAAAAATTTTATGTTTACTAATTTTATTTAAAGACTTATTTTGACTAAAAGATAACAGATTTTATAGTGATAATATATATTTTTTATTTTTTTAATATAAAAAATAGAAAGAACAACAAAACTAAAAATATTACATTTAAAAGAAATAATAAGAAAAAATAATTATAAACTTAATTATAAAACCAATTAATAGTTTTTTATTTTAAAAAAATAATAAAATTATTAGAACCCATTTTCTGATGTTGATTTATTCTATTACAATTATTTTATTATAGAAAAATTAGTTATTATAGAATTTTATCAAAACGTACCCAAAAATTTTGTCAAGAAAAGGTTTTCGGCGAGCAAAAAGAGTCAAATACGATGGCAGAAAAAATGCAAAGAATGAAAGCAGTGTTCTTCTCACCAAATATATATATACACACACACACACACACACACAGCTAGCATAATCTTATTTAGTGACACGAGAGGATATGGAATAAGGATATTTTTGTCATTTTATTCTATTTTTATTTTTTATTCCATTCTAATTTTATTTAACTAAACAATCAAATATAATTATAGTTTTTTTTATTTTTTTCATCCCTACCAAATACTATTCTTTTTATTACATTCCATTTATCTTTCCCTTTTCATTTTTATCATTTTTTCATTAAAGAATGTGCGTACCAAACAAACACTTTAGATTTAGAAGTAGCAAAGTATCTCGGCCAGTTCAGACGGACAGTCCAGGCACTATTGACTACTTAATGGCAGAACAGCATAGTTTCTGCTTCTTAATTCTCTTCTTGAATGAATTTCCCATTGACACATGAGAGGCATATACAGTGAAGATGGTGGTAAATATGCATGAAATGGGGAAAAACATGTGCTAAGGAAGGGATGGTTAGGCCATTGGCCCTTAAATGCAAGTAGGAATGCGAGCTGCCTTTGTCAAACACAGGGTAAGCAGTTCAGAAAGTACAAGCCACCGCTTGGGGAATTTTTCTTAGGTGCACTTAGTACACCATACTCCAAAAATAATGAATGACTAAAATTTAATTTGTACAGGTGTAGTCTATATGTAGTATAGGTGGGGTCCACGTGCAGAATAAATCTTAATCATTGAGTGTATAAATGACGTGGCGCTCCCGGTGCATGTAAGAATTGCTCCCACTTAAAAAGTTGCTAGCTTATTGGGAGTGCGGAAAAAGGTTATTTTGGATGTGTGGGGTGGGTCAAACGCCATCTCAAGTCCTAAGGCACGATGGCCAGGGCGAGGAAACCACTCTAATATATTATTGTTTGAAATATAAAAAATTAAGAATGAAATAAAATTTTAAAAAATAATTCTGTAAATGAAAAATAATTCTCATCCTATTATTTTAAAACAGTTAAAAATATATTATTAAATAATAATTATAAAAATATAATAAATAGTTTTAAAATTTTTATTTTTCTTTTCTTTTTCCTTTTTTAACATTAAACAAAGTCATTTTCATCATTTTCATTGTACTCGAAGAATCTCCCTTTTTGGTTGAAATTATACCAGATCAACTGCCTCAAGTTTTGCCAATCTTTCACATCGTCCACTTATTAAGCTAATAACATAGGAAAATTCATATTCTTAAATTTTATAAACTTTATAATAAAATATTTTAAAATTAAAATTATTTTTAAAGACTAAAATCATTATCAAATTTCAAAAGACCAATAACTAAGTTTGAAAAAATTATTATTAAATTTACTTTTAAAATTTTTTATTATATAAAGTTTGGACAAACTGTATTGTAAATAAGTTATTTACAGTACAATTCTTGTTTTGGATTCCGTGCTTTCTTACTCTGTCTTTTTTTTTCTATTATCTTTTTTTTTTTTTGATTTTTTGTGCAACTACACAGAAAAGATACTAGTTTGATAATAATTTTAGTCTTTAAAATTTTAATTTTTAAAATATTTTATTATAAATTTTATAAAATTTGAATCCAATTTTCCCAAAAACATATAAACCTACTTCTGCTTAAAGGTATTGATAAAAAAAAAAAGGACTATGGATTTGAGTTAACTAGTAATCAGACCCTTTCCCTGTAAATCCTAGTTTCTTTATACTTCTCACTTCCTAGCATTAACATACCACTTATCTATCTTTTGATTATGATTCTCTTATTCTCTCATGGCACCAAACCTCTTTACTTCAGTCTATACTGTATGTCTCTTTTTAATAATTTCCTCCTGAAAGAATTTCCTACCTAGTTTGGTAACTCTGCAGTATTGTCCTTCATAGCAGTAATCTATACTTTTTCTCCATTTGGATGCCAAGAACTAATGCATTATAGTTCTTCAAATCTGCAAATCATATAGAAATACTATTGCTGCAAATAATTGCTAAAGGATTTTACTTGCAGTGAGTTCAATTATAAATTTCACGGTATAGAGAAGTAAAGGAAACTTTAAATCATATAACAAGGAAAACGTCATTCAACAACTCTAATGATATAAAAGAAGTATCTTGAGTTTATAATGATAAGATCTAAAGACAAATCTAAAAGAACCTTTCCACAACTTCACCTGTAATAGTTCAGATACCAATAGGAAAATCATTGTAAATAATAATTCAAGCCATTGATGTAGAAATATATCTGATAGTGAAACTCAAAATTTCTTATCATATAGATGCTACTTTTCAGTGCAACTTATTTTTCAAAGGTGAATGACAAATTACTATTTAAAGGAAGGTCACCAAATTAGAATTCTACGAACCTTTTACATAAACAAGAAGCTAACTCGCTCAAAAAAAGTCTCAATATGCCGTGATTTGGTTTTCTCCTTTTTCATATCCCTGTTGTTGCTTTCTTGTTTAAATGATAATGCTTCGTTGTTTACCTCTTTGTATAAAATCACCAATGTGCTTCCTACACAGAAATACAAAACTCAAGAACTGATAAATCAGCGAGCCTGCATTTCTGATTTCCCTTTAGTGAGAGAATTTTCAAACCTCGATCGCAGATTCCAGTCTTCCTTCCCATTTCAGAGCCAAGGTTATCCGGGTGAGTTAAAATGTGCAGGGTCAAGCTCAGGCATATTAGATATTTTATTACCAAAATGTCAATTCTATTGATTTTTGCTGGTCTCAGATCACAGTTTACTATGACTATATATATAGGAAAATGCTAACCTCCATGGTAATTACATGTAGTTTGCATTCTCCACGTTGGATATTTTGACCACAGCGTCCTCACTGTTTCATTTAAAAACAAAATAAATGGGGGCAGGGTGATAACCAACAGTGAATATGTCAAAAACACATCCATTTATTGTGTTGTGGGGAAATAATCAAAGTGGAGATTGTTCACACACACACATACATGCTTCAAAAAAAAAAAACACCAAAACATGGCTGTGGCGCCACTTTCTCACCACATTGCAGTGAAGGCATAGTAGTTCCCAGACGTGCGTATGATAAATCAACAGCTGAATTTGCTCCATGTTTCCCTGTATCAACTGCAGCCCTGAGGGAGAATCAAAATCAGTTTCCAGTGAACTTCACTGAAACTCAAGAATCAGATATGCCACAACTGCTGGAACTCCCACCCTTTCCATATGAATTTCCAACAGCATTGACCAATTATAGAAGCCAAAACCTAGAAGCTGTAGTGGGACAACCTATACCAGATGCTTCAATGGATCAAAACCAACCCATGACAGCATATGACACTAACAAAATGCTTGAGGAAGATTGTGATCAATACGAGTATTCTCAAAATGGATTACTTCCAGATCAAATTGATCAATACAGTGAGATGCTAAGGAGCATTCTCCTAGGAGATAGCTCTAGTTCCCAAGAGCCTGACATCTGAAACCCTAGCAGATCATAAGGTCATTCTCTGTCCATTTACCAGATTCCCACATGTCTGTTTTCACTTATATTACCATTTGATATCTCTAATCATGATGATCATAGTTATTACTATTTGTTATTTTTTTGGGAACCATAAGATAATTTCTTGCAAACCTTTTGGTTCCAAGGGCATGTAGGTCTGGCTGAAGTCTGAACCTTCACATTGGAAGCATAACCGGAGCAGCTCTATTTATAGCCATCAATAAAAAGAAGTATTGACAGACAAATTCAGCATAACTGGGAAACTAGAGTTTTTAAGTTTTCTTTCGCTTTCCCATTAGACAGCGTAGTATCCTTTGTCATGAAAGCAATTCAACTTACAAAATAGTCTGTATAAGCTTGTGTGTGCACTATATATATAGATATATATATTCTGGATGTGTATCTTCATGTTTGTCCTTCTGTTTTTTATATGTATAAAAATGAAGTTGCTTTTATATGATTTTATAACGAGTGGATCCAGTATCTGTCAGTTTTTTTTTCTCTAGAGAAAGCATATAGACATAGTCTCGTGTGAATATATTTCATTAAATATGTTGTTTATTTCTTTTCAATCGATTGTGCAAGGCATGACTGAAATAATTTCGAGGTTTTTTATTATTTCAATCTTGCCATATGATAATGATAATAGATCCTTGTTGGAAAAGTTAACTGAAGCATATAGAATGATGGTATATTCACAATCGTGCTATATGAAGTCAAAGGGTCAAAAGCTTTATAGCATGAGTAAAGTTGATAACTGAGCATTGAAAAGTTACAAATGAGATTTGTTTTTTAAATTAACCATAAATGATTCTGCCCCCATGCATAACTTTTGATCCAGTTGTTGAGATTTTATTTTATTTTTTTAAACAGAAAATTAAAAAAAATAAAGGAAGTGCTCCAGAACACTGATTCAAGGAAGCAGGCTGAAGAGAATAACGAATTTAACGATGTTGCCTCCCATATATGACGATATCTTAGATACAATGATCACTATCGCTTCCTCTAGTGATTTTTGCAGACAAAGAAAAAAGAAAAGAATCTTTTCTGCCGCAGACCTTAGGGGAATCTAGTGGTGCACATGGACCGTTTTAAGCCGAGTTTTTGCTAGTTTGGTTTTCGGCCCTGTTTAGCATTGGGCCTATTTTTTTATGCTTGGCCCACTATGTTATCGCTTTGAATAGGTTTGACTAGGCCAATATCTTTTTTTAGGTAAAAGCAAAAAAATAGCTCTTAAAAATAAGGTATTTGTATAATTTTTTGTAAAGTTATATTTTTTTTAATTAAAAACAAAATAATTTTTTTTATATGAATTTTTATAAAATATTTTTTTTAATATATATAACCGAACTAGACAAGGCAAAATTCGCCAACAAATATGACCTAATGTCTAACTTGGACTAGGCTCATCAAGCTAGCTGGGCCCATGTGCTCCGAGAGACAACAATTTCCTCATATATTCTGCCTAGAAAGCTTTTAAGTTTAGTTGAATCCTTATCATGTTTAAAGCAAAATTCATGTTTCATGAGCTTAAATAGATCTTGTAAAGTTTACAGATGCTCTTTATTTCCCCTTCCTGAACTTAATATTACACTGTCTTTAATGGTCTTTTGAGGCATAGATTATTACACACGTACACAGCAATTTAGAATCAAATGAAACAATATTGCACTTAATTACTCATTAAATATTTTTATTGGCAAACGATAGTATTGACTCTATTGAATACCCCTTCAACATTGTCAATCTCATCCTTGCATGACATGGTTTTCATAATATTATTACTATTGTAGATATAAATTTTAAAAAATTGCAATTGCTATTAAAAAGTTTACTCGTCCAATACAAACGTTGTAAAAATAATTTTGAATTGTATATTGATTATTTTAATAAAAAGTGGAATATCTATCAATAACTTTTTTTTAGCAATCACAATATCTCTTAAAAATATCTTTTAAATTAATGTTTTGCAAAAAGGATGGATTCATGTAAAAGAAAAGTGTGTTCAGACAAATGATAGCTTATACTAGAAGATCAAATACTTCAGTAAAGATCAGGGGCAGTCTAATTATTGGTGTTTAACAATAAAGTGATAGCATCTCTCCTTCTTAACTCTCTTCCTGAATGAATCCCATGAATTTATAAGGGGTAAAAGTGATTAAATTACTTGCGCAAAAACATATTATTATAACCATTGTTATCAGAACCGGATCGTACCAGTCAGTTCAATCAAAAAACGAATGATCCGACCAAATGTCTAGTCTGGAAATGGCTTAAAACTGGTGTGGTTCAGAATCGATCAAACCTGGTCGAAAATCAAGTTGAATCAACCATTTTTGGGTGAAAACTAGTTTCAAATTCGTAGTTGAATCGATATGCAGCTCTCTTATAGTATTCAGCAAAATTGTGCATGCTAGGATTCGAACCTATGTCCTCCTCCAACATGTAAGCGCATCTCCCATCGCCCAGTTCAACCAGAAAATAGATTAACCTACCATGTATTTGGTTTGAAAATAGCTCGAAATCGATGTAGCTCCGAACCGATCAAACTTCGTTAAGAATTGAGTTGAATTAACCAATTTTGGGTGAAAACCAGCTTTAAATTCACAGTTGAACCGATCTGCAGCTTTCTCATAGTATTTAGCAAAATTGCGCATGCTAAGATTCTTACCTATATCTTCCTTCAACTTGTAAGTGTCTCTCCCACCGGCCGATTCAACTGAAAAACCAATGAACCAGCCATATGTCTAGTTCGAAAATGGCTTAAAATCAGTGTGACTTAATACCGTTCAAACCTACCCGTCTGCAACTCTCTCATAGTATTTACCAAAATTATGTATACTAGTATTCGAAACTATGTCCTCCTCCAACCTATAAGCACCTTTCCCATTGAGATGACGGACATCCTTAGCCAATATATG
Source organism: Erythrophleum fordii (assembly GCA_032878935.1). Lineage (NCBI taxonomy): Eukaryota > Viridiplantae > Streptophyta > Magnoliopsida > Fabales > Fabaceae > Erythrophleum > Erythrophleum fordii. The sequence goes on along the minus strand of JAVQMF010000053.1, from coordinate 50,085,293 downwards.
CAATATTTAGTATTTATTATGGATTTATTCATTTAGCAAAACAAAATGCTTAACTTCTTAACCCTAGACCATTAATATGGCAAACCACATCTTATCCATTAAACCATCTTCATTGTCTTACATTTAATAAGAAACAAAAATAAAATTCATATAGTTTTTATTAAAATTATATAAATATATTTTAAACAAATTAAATATTAAATATTATGTTATGTTTAACTTATTTTTATGATATTAATCATAACATATTTTAAAATTTATTAATATTTATTTATTAATATTTATTTTTTTAAAGTTTTAAAATATAAAATATAATATTTAATTATCACTAATTAAACAATTAATAAATCGTGAACCAATAACTTTACTAATTCAATAACCAATTTGAATATAAAAACAATGATTGTATCATCATTCGTCACTACGGTTCTTGAATAGTTTCAGCCACAATCAAATCATCGACCCAAGTTTGTGATATTTTAATTTGGAGACAAAAAGCACTGTTACAAAAATTGAAACTCAGCAAATCTTCTTGGCATGCGGTTTGCTCAGGTAGTTATGTTAATTTAGATTCATTATTTTGTATGGCACCAATGTAAATGTCTCCAGACAACAGATCAACAACACAAGAACAAGGCACTTCCCTCGAGGGAGAATTATAAAGTAATTTCCTTCATCACATTGGTAACAGGAGGAAAATGTCCATGACCCACACTACTTGAGCTTCATAATACCTCTATCAATGGTCACGCTGTCTTTCTGCTAAAATACTTGCACGGTTAATTATTTTTCTCACAACTGCAGCAATTTGTATGTGGTTGTATCTGAATACCAGTGCTCGCAATTTAAAACAGTATTTTGATAACCAACAAAAATCATATACTCCTAACTCAACAGTCATCTCAGAACAAAAGCAACCGTCATATCACATTTGTTCAAAGCTAATGATGCTAGAAACATCCTGTCTAATTTGAGGAAATAAGCGTACATTTCAATTCTTCGGAAAAGTTCAAAGGTAGAAATTTACAATGAGATTCATAAACCCTATAATTTTTACAGATTATGGACATCTGTTGATCTTTCTTGGGTCTCTACTGCACTCTGAAACTAAAATCATTGTCTCCTTGCATTTTGTGATCCATCCATCTAATATGGGACTTGAATCTCAGCTATTGACTCGAGCAATATCCCGATCACGTTGAGACGGAATACTTACAATATGAAGCTCACCAGGTTGCGGGCTAATAATGTCATTGTTCGTAGATGAGACTTGAGCCCCATTATGAGATTCAGCCAACATCTGGAAATATGCATAAGGGCCCCAACCTAGATACACAATTATATATGATACACATAAGAAAGTTATCTCAAAAGCCTGACTCAGACTCAGAAGACATGGGAGAAGAGTATAAACACCAGGCTAAGCAAGGCTCTTACATAGAACTCAAACTCGCATCCGCTAGAGTAATAATATGTATGGACACAGAGTTTAAGTAGAATAGTTTAAACATGTCCTGCTATGAGCACCGATATGCATACATTTTTTTCCTTTAATCTTTTTGCAATATCATTAAGCTAAATGTCTAAATGAAAGCCACATTGGTTAAATGTCCAATTAAATAAGTTAATCTGACTGAAGCAAAACCAAAAGTACTCATTTCCTTGTCCTTCCTGCAATTAACGGCTAACCACACAAACAAAGATGCCAATCTGCAGCATAGTCAAACTCAAAGAAACATGTCCAGTGGCAAAACATTGCCAATCGCCTCACTCCTTTATGGTTTCAGCACTAAGGAATTAAATATATCAACCAGACATATACAAATGGCTACAAGGCATTCCCTTTCAAAGCCATAAATGTGTGCTCTTCAAACCTGAAGTGATATTGCTCCTATTATAGCTTTATGCAACAACATAAACATAATTAAAAAGGTTATATATGCCAGACGAGGACAGTAAGGTGTAAACTATTCAAGAGAAATCCAGTATCACAACCAGAGTTAATAGCAAAAATCACAAAGCAGTTCCTCTGTATCTTAAAGATGAAGCTACGGAAGCCATTTACATGATAATTAGTTGAATGAAAATTTAGAAAAAACATTCAGCCCTAGTAGCTTATTGATATCACATTTGTTTTCATCATAGTTATCAGAACTAAACCGAACTGGCCTGTTCAACAAAAAAACAAGTAAATTGATCCATGGCCCTGTTAGATTGGTCCAAAAAATGGGTCAGCCAACGAGTTGGTTAAAAATTGGCCACATCGATCAAAATCGGATCAGTAAAAAATCAATCAAACCAGTTATTGAAATTTAGATAATACATGAGAAACCAAAAAGCATGTAGTTAATTATTTTCCATGCGTACTCTTCATCATGCTCTATATCTTAGCAATATCTCTCTTAAATATCAAAATGTTTGGCCAAAATTGTTTCTTCTTCTTTCATTTGCTTTTTTGTTTTTGTTCTTTTTTTTTTAATAACAAGTGAAATCTTAATATAGCTTATGAACTCTAAAAGTTCAATATTAATTATTCTTCAATTTTAATCATGGATAGTTTTTATTTTCCAATTAAAAAAAAGCTTTTCAAACATTAGTAAAATTTAAAATTTATTAAAATTTATTTGTTATATTAAAGTTTTATTATATAAAATTTTAAATATATATATTCAATTATTATCGGTTAGATTATTGTTTAACCACAATCATACCATTAAATTATAAACCAATATCTCCACCAATTCAATAAAGGATCCGGTCTTAAAAACATTGGTTTTATTAAGACATCTAGCTTTGTTAAGGGCTATTTCAACCCAAAAGCTTAAACTATAAGAGGAAGGCTCGTGATTGGTTTTTTATTAATATCTCTAACACAACCCCTCATGCAGAAACCTTTGGCCTTGAAATTTAGACAAAGGATAAGCTCATCATACCTTGTATTAAAATTTTAATTTAAAAACAGAAAACGGAAATAATAAGGATTGAACTTTTACCCACTCAGACATAGAGATTTTAATACCATTTCAGAATTATTTCAATCCAAAAGCTTAAGCCATTAAGCGAAGGCTTATAATTGGTTTTTATTAATATCTCTAACAAGCTTAAAGTATGATTAACATATCTCTTTGAAGCACATCTTTAACATATTGAATTAAGGTACTGCCCCAGAACACACATATCCGAAGAGAAAAGGCAGGCTGTCACAACAATTCAACATGTGTTAAAAGAGGATCAAGGAACAATTCATGGACTTACCATCTGTGTCATACGGAGGTGGAAAGAATTGTAAGTAACAAAAAGAAGCAATTATTGACCCTGCATAAAAGAAGTTAACATAAGAAATTTTGCCAAAAAGTATGCATGAAAATTTAATCAACTAAAAGCAGAAATTTGCAGGCCTCAACAAACACACCTATAAGAGCTCCAGCAAACACATCTTGCCAATGATGCCAATAATCATCAACACGTGAGACTCCAACCAGAGCTGCCATGAGGAGCAGTAAGATAACAATACAGAGCTTTGCAACATGGCCCCTACGATCGAATACCTTAATTTTTCCAGATATATACCAAGCAAGAAAACTTAGACCAGCAAAAGACCCTGCATAAAGAACAACTAAATAACTGTTAGCTTATTTTGAGGTAGCTCACATAGCTTGTGACAAATTACTGAATTGGAACAGACAATGGAAACAAGCCATTCCTTGGATTGACTAATGACATCAAAAACCAAAAAGCTATGCCTAATATATTTGTTGACCATGCAGCGCAATAAGATTGACAAACTATGTTTTTCAAAAATACCAAACACTTCAACCTTGTACCATAGATTCTTGTACCACTTTTTTGCCCCCCAGGAAGCTGACTCATCAATGACAATTTCTGAGTTATGACAGTCTGATTTTATTATAATCCAAATTAACTTCACCCTCAACATACTAATCCATGTCTGGTCCAGAACTTGAACAAATTAATGAAATTCAAGCACTTTATGAAATTCAAGCATAAGATTGCAAAATATATAGACACCAGTCCAGCAAACTGGCAAAGACTAAGAGGCAATAGGATTGCTCAAAGAGAATGAAGATCTCTGAGGTTTTAAACAATGCAAGAAAATAAAACTAAGCTAGCAACAATTCATTTCGGCTATTACATCTATGGGTCAACGAGTTTCTGGAGTCTCTTAAAGAGGGGATCGAAGCAAGGTCCAATCCCATTATTAGAAATTATTATATATAATACGATCATCTCACAGATGAAGAAGTGAGCAAGCCTTTCTCCAATGGGTTCTAACAGCGCAGACTAGGCATCTTTATCTGATTTCAATTTCTATATTAGTAAAGCCCCTTATTTCAAGGCTAGGGCTTCCCCAGGAACATGGTTTAATTGGTCAATACCCCTAAACTCGGGCAGATTACACGTATACCCATCAGAGTACTTACCAGAGGTATGTCCGCTGGGGAAACTTTTGTGTCCTTCCTTAATAATGCTCTTATCTCCAGTACACCTAACATCACTTGTTACAGGATCAAACACCTGAACATGTCATGCACCAATGCCATGTTAACTGTGCAGATAACTAAGCTAAAGTAATGTGCATCACATGGTAATGACATTGCTAGTAATAAAACAACATGGCTAGTTGATAAAATAAAGAACCCACCCCTTTGCCATCAGGGAAACATCGCCAGAAGAAGTCAGGGCGTGGCCGTCCAACACCATCTTTGATAGCATCAGTTATCACCGCAATAATGAGTACAGAATATAGAAGACCTGAATGTTCATTTGGCAATACATAATGTTACAAAATTACAATTATGCCAGGGTGACAAATTTACAATTATGCCAGAGTAATGTGCAAATGAGAGGGAAAGGAAAATTTTTCAAAACGTCAGAAATGTACCCAATACAGCATGATGAAAGTCATAAATGTCCCTTCGCTTGAAATAGTAGACAAGAATGACAGCCAGTGGCAACAATATTGCTATTATCTGTCCAGAAAATTAAAATCCAAGAGTTTATATTTAAACTTTGATCAAGCCACAAGGTCAAAATAGTATGCAATCTCATTTTTTAATGACACAATTCCTTGAGGAAAAACAAACCGGAACAGCCCAAAAGGGAATAGTATTTTTTTTCAATGGGTATTTCAGGTCTGTCAGCATCCCCTCTCCAACAAAGCGGTGAAATGGCTCTATCACATTCAAGATTACATCAAGGATGACAAGAAGCAAAAGAATCAACCAGTTATGCAAATGTATCCTTGCCACTTTAGCTCCATGTGATTTAAAAGTGTGCGTACCCAACTGAATTTCTGGCATTTCTCTCCATGAATGACAAAAGAGGAAGGTTAGCAGAAGTTTTTAAAAATTTAAATCACCAGAAATTCAAGAAATAAAGTGAGATCACAAATTGAAAGGATTTAAGAAGGTAAAGAATGTCACAGTAACAAATACACATGCCGCTAAAAAGTGAAACCAATAAAACAGAACAGCGCACAAAATAGTATCCCAGAGTATGATTTACGCATAGATTATCATTTAACACTAGACATAGATCCATTCCAGAATTATCATATTTCTCAATCAAAAAAAAAAAAAAATCATTAGTGGGGCCAGCATTGCCATTAACATAATCTACTAGGATCTTATTAAATATTTCTGTATTAAATTTAAGATTTTATTTATATATTAGTGGATGTGAATTGGAGAATATTTTGCTTACTTATAACGCTTTGTTTAAAAGCATATGCATATTAGTAAATAATATCTCCATAGGAGGTTTGTGCCTTAATCCTCGATTCAATCCTTGGAGCCCCTTCAATTGAGATATCAATTCTGATACAGGTAAAGGATTCAATCCTTGACATACCCAAAACTGAGTCATGTGTGTAAATTCTCTAAAATCTCCTCACTAGTACGACAGCCCAACACCTTTCCAAATCTAATTTGTCACCCACCACAGGTCAAGTCGTGATTTTTTCAGCTCCTGAAAAATATATTCTCCCCATATAAAATACTACAATTATTTGACAATTACATGGTTCACCCGCAAAATTTATGGCGATCATTTGAGTTTGCTCTAGTCAGTTTGAAGAGTTATATGCCCTACCTATTGAACAGGTAGCATTAGCTATTTAAGCTTTATGCGTAGAAACCTTTTCAACATCAACAATACCATTTAAGAAAAAAAGATATTTACTTCATCATAAGAATAAGAGAACTTAGAACTATAAGTTATGTTTCTCACAAGAAATATCACAAGCGAAGCCAAACAAATACTTTGTCACGTAATTTGAGGCCTCAATGGCTGCATATAGTTGCAACCTTGGCAGTGTATTTTTTTTTCCAACAAAGACTGACAATATGAGGGGACTGCTATTGTGGCGAGAATAATTATAGATCATAATTTTATAAAGATATACGTAAACAGTAAAAACTAACTTCAACGGAGGGTAACAGAAGTTAGTAGAAAACCAAATCCCCGATCGGCAACTTGAAGACGAAACTTTTCAACTTAGACACCAGAAAAGCAAAAGGAATCAAATAAAGGCAAACATATACGTATTAAATTTTAATGTACTAATAAAATCAAAACAAACTCAGCAAACCGTATAATCACTGAACATCCCACTTGAAATAGAAGATCCTGTTCAGTGATCTTCTCTCTCTTTTTTTTTTGGGTTAAAAAAAGAGACTTTTCATGCAGAGTGAACTCTGCACGCTGTTTAACAAAACAAGAAAAAACAAGAAGAAAGAGGAATGCCGAGAAACAAACACATAAAAGAAGAGAAACCACAATGCGCCCAAGAAAATAGAGAGATTGAGGGACAGAGGCCATACCTGCACGGAATTCGACGTCACGGAGAAGGAGAGAATGGAATTTTGAGAGAGTATTTGCAAATGCTTTTTGAAGCAGGAGATTCAAAAATGAAGAAGAAAGTGAGTAGGGAAACGAAGAAGAAGAAGAAGAAGAAGAAGAAGAAGAACGATGATGAATAAAAAAGGTAAAGAAGACGCGAAAAGGGAATGACGCGTGGATTTTACGTGCACCAAGGACACGCGTCAACCTCCCTAATGGAAATCTAGTTTCGATTATGAGATAGGGTTCGTCATTTTTTTAGGCCAACGGAAGAGAAGAGACGTGGAAGAAATATAATAATAAAAAAGAAATAATTTTATAAATGAAAAAAAATTTCTTATTTTCATTTAAAAATAATTAAAAAACAAGTATGATAAAAAACAGTGCTTTTTTTTTTACTAATTAGTAAGCACTGTACAGAAAAAGTGGCAAGGGAAGAGAACAGTATGGCGACAAGGACTGAAATATGCTGAAACCAGATGGCTAAAGTGTGTTTGAAACGCGTTTGATTTCTCCCAAATCATATTTTATGTAAAGTAATAAATTTATATTTTTGTGCAAACGTAGTTCTTAAACGCGATTTCAAATGTGGCCAAAATCTGAACAACTTTAGCTTCTATTTGGGGTTAAATTATTTATATAAAGTTTAGATATTCTTAAATAGAATAACTTTTTTGTATTTTGGCCAACCTTAAATAGAATAATTTAAAATCAGTCATATTGTGTAAAGTTATATGAAATTACGACAACTTATGAATGAAACTGTGTAAATAATTTTTTTTTAAAACAGAACTTGCTATTAAGGGAAAAAAAATTCTGTTAGATCCTTCAAAAAAATGAATATATATATATAAATACATGGCAAATCAAGTAAGATTACCATATGCCACTAATTAAATTATTTGATTAATAGAGTTGTCATTAGCTTATTACATTTTTTTATTTTTTATTTTTCAATGGCTACTGGAGGCAGGTATCTTGTATTGTACAGGTGGGTGGCTATCAGTTAGGCTACCCTTTTAAAATTGTCAACAAGATCTGCAGAATTGGTTGTCAAACTTCTATTTTCCTTAAATTTTTTAATTACACATCATGTAATATTATAAATTAATTTAAATTTTTTTCAAATTGACATGCTTGATTTAACCGGAAAAAAAAATAGTTACAAAATATATAAGGTCCATTAAATAAAATTAGACTTCAAAAGATAGTACCGAAAGGACAGCATTATCTTATATCTTCATTGTTCATCCGCTAGAGGTCCAAAACGGAGATAATGGAACTGCCGCTTACAATGCTCTCCAAAGTAACCCAAAAACAAAGAAAAAAACATAAATAAGGTCAGTCAAGATATTCACATTCCTGCGTGGAATATAGTTTTTTTAATATAAATTTTATTGATAATATTAAATTAATATTTTAAAATTTACATTTAACTCTAACATTTGTTCATTTCATGAAAAATAAGAATTTAAACGAAATATCTCACTATCTTTGATATATTATGTGTTTTCTAATTTGTATACGTAAAACGCATGGTTTTTAAAACTGAACCAGACCGGCTGGTTGGACCGCGAACCAGACCTTAGTCTGGTTCGGAATATCTCTCAAACTAGTGTTTTCAAGAATCGGTCAACTTTAGTCAAAAATCGGGTTTGATTGGTCGATTTTGGACTACACCCGGTGCAGATGAATTGGATTGAACCGGTTTTCTTCAGAAATTCTACACACTGCCTCCCAAAATGCATATGCGTCATCTGACCTGTGAAGCAATTTTGATACATATATGTAATATTTTATATAAATAGGTTATCATGGCATTGCTTTCAAAAAAGTTGTCTTTGCTCAGTTTCGAACCCCAGTACACATGGACTCTAAAGACAATGAGCCCCAGTTAAGCTACGATACACTTGAGCCATCATTATGTAAATTTATATATTAATATATTATTAATTGGTTCTTGCCTTTTTCTCCAAAAATGACAATATAAAATATTGAATCTATAACCCAAACGAAACATCTCAACATTTTAACCATTGTGTCACCTTATTTTTTTTTTATGTTAAAATGATGTATAATATTATATAAATATAATTATAGTATTTCTTTTAAAATTTATGATATTTAATTTAAATATTTATCAACCATCATTTTTTTACACTATATTCAAATCTTCAACAATCAATTAAATTTTATTATACAATTTTTTTAAAAAAGTAATAATAAAAAAATTAATATATTAAATAAGTAGTTTTTATAATATCTTAGTTTTAATATTTGTTTTAACATATTAATATTTGATAATTATATTTATTAATAGATAAGTTATTTTATATTCAAATTTTAAAATTAAAGAGTCAACAAAATTTTAATATTATATTATATTGAATTTATTTTTATATATAATTATTAATAAAATGTGTCAAAATTTATTAATATTTGTTTATAATCATTTATTAAACTAAATTTTAATATATATATATATATATATATATATATATATATATATATATAATTATTATCAGTTCGACCACAGTTCAACTATGGTCAAATTAATGAACCGTGAACCAGTGCCTTTACCGATTCAATCACCAGTCCGATCTTAAAAACATTGGTAAAACATTTCTCATTCAAAATTTTTATAGCTAAGAATGGCATCATATTTCTTTGAAAAAAAAATCTGATACCTTGCTAGTTTGGAGGAATTCTAGCATTGGAAACCAAAGGAAGGTTTGTGGAAGAAAAAAATTGAATTCAAGGATAAGTACCAAATAATGGACCACATGCCTACCTACCTCGGCTGGTATATGGAGCATTAATATATTACTTTAATTATAACTTAATTAATTAATATTATTGTATTAGCAGTTCCCATTCAAAATTTTTTAATCAAAATTAAGTATAATCATTCATACAATTTTACATAATTATAATATATCATATCATATATTATAATATATCTTTGTCAATTACACCATTTTAATAATAGTTAAGTAGTGTGGTTTTATAATATATAGTGTTACCTATGATTGGCATATATATATATATATATATATATAACAACTCCACGAGTAAGATCCAAAAATAAATTATTTAATTGTGACATTGCGAGGCTTCTATCATATTAAAAAATTAAAGATATAAATAAAAAAATTTAGAAGTCATTTTGTAATTTTAACAAAAAAAAAATTTAAATATATTTTTCAAATTTTAAATCCTTTCTTAGGTATAATTATTAGATTCAAATGTATGAAAATGAAATAGAAAATGTGCATTTTTTATTTTGAAAACAAAAAAAGTCAAAATTAAGATAGTAAACATTCATGTCAAAAAATTACCAAAAAATTAAAAAAAATTAAACCACCAAACTTTGAGTTATCATTTTTTAAAGTTTTACTTTCTAGAATTGTATTTTTTTCTTATATTCTCTTTTGAACTTATGTTTTTTCACTTTCATTAGATAAATTTCACAAAAACGTATCAAAATGAGTAGTTATATATCTAAAATGGTTAAGTTCTTATAATAATATGAGCATTCAAAACTTTGAAATTAAAAAAAAAAAAAAGCAAAACCCAATTGTAGCATAATTGCCTAGGCTATGTACTAAGATGAGGTGAATCCCAATTTGTCTTGTGTGCAACCTTATATGTCATTGTCATTCAAATTTCATTGCTCATAATTGATTCAAGTTATAAAAAAAAAAAAAATTACTATTTGATGCAAATATATAAACCCTAAAATCTTTTTGCCATGTTTAAAGATTCTCGAGGTGAATAAATTAAATATATTTTCATCATTTCCTTTCCTTGATTTGAAGTTATAAGCTGTTTAAAAAAAGCTCATTTCATTAGAAAACTCATAGGGAGCACAATTTAGATAGCAACCATATAGCATTTAACTAAAGAACTTTTTTATAACAAGTTAGATATTTTTAAAAATTTACTCATTGTTTTGCAGCATAGTAAAATCAAGAAGTAAAACTAATTAGTTTATAAATTTAGAAACTAAATTGTTGATTACGCGTATTTCATTATGTAATATCATAATGTGTTAGCCTCAGCTAATCTCCACTTAGGCTTGATTCCATGAAATTTAAAAAAAAAAAAAGAGTAAAACCGTGGCAATTTATTACATTACATCAGGAGTTTAGATGTTCATACTTCGCCCTATGAGTCTTGTGAACTCATCAATTATATTCTCTGCTTAAACTTCTTTTATACAACTCATACATATCATAAAACAATTCATGAACCATGGATATGAGGCCAAAAATCAGAAAAAATACATTTTTCTCATGGATCCAGGATTCAAGTTTTTGACTCCAATTTTAAAAAATCATAATCAATTCTATAAAAATAAAAATCAAGTAAGTAATAGTTTTTTGAAAAACTTTGAATGTTAACATTATGCTAAAAATTATTCCAAGCCATAACATTGTTTGGACCATATTTGATAATAGAAAATCTTGGAAGGTCGGACTACCTAGCGTTTTTAATATAGATTCTTGATATGAATTTCAAAAATTCATAACCAATTTCAAAAAAATCCAATCTGGACAAACTATACTAATTTGGAAAGCTACAGATATTAACTAGAGGATAAAAATAAGTTCAAACCAGTTTAGAAGCCTTTAGATCTCAAAAACTAATAGAATAATAGCCAAGGTCAACTGACATCTCTGATACTGACTTAAAAATTTAGAAAATCATTTCTCCCTTCACAGACCTCCAATTGAGGTGCTTCTAGTTGGTATAGATCACTGTAAATGTCTAATTTCTCTTTATAAAATTTCATAGCAATTGGATACCATTTGACCCACGAGTAATAGAGGCAAATTTTTTGACCCTATGAATAGTGCCACTATCAAATTTAAAAATTTTGCCAACTTTGAAAATTCACCAATAATTCTTTAGAGTTTCAAATATTATGACTTTTAACTTCTCAAAAAGCTCTAGACAAGACTTATAAGCATGCCAAGTTTTAAACCAAGAAGAGATCATTTGATCAACTCTTGACGTAACTCACGAATATGGTGAATTTAACATCTTATATGGGTTAAAAGTGGTTCAAATGATTTCTCAAATGCTCTACCACCTCTTAGGTAAGTTTTAAAGCATAAAAACAGCATATAAGGACTACCCAAGTAGTCCAAACCATCACACATTTTAAACTCATTATGTTATAGGCAAGAATGCACTATTACATATAAGCCACCAAGTGACCAAATCTCATATTTCCATTGCTTTAGTTCTATACATAGTTCACACATCACTTATACATACTTTTACATTTGCTCTAATTGTTACAACTCAAAAATAATATATACATAAGCATTTTGACTTTCCTATACATTAAAACTATACATAATCCTGCAAGTGTCAATAAATAGCCATTTATGGTTCATGGCCTCTAATCTTTGCCTCTTGAGCTCCACCCGAATCATATGAGATAAGAGAGGAAAATGGGTGAAATTTATGGAATCTTAATAGTTCATGCACTCATTCAAATAAGCAATTAAGGCATATAAATATGTTAGAACATGCAAGTAGGCGTCGACCATTAAAAATCATTCAACGTATGATTTACATGCCATAAAAATCATATTAATGTCAAAAATAAGTTTTAGGAACTTTTGGTCTAGTTTTACTCTATTTTTGGGACTTGTGGATTGGCTTCACCCTTGGTTTAGAAACTTTTAATTTGGTCTTACTCATCTATGAGACTTTTATCCTTGTCTCACCTATTTATAGGAGCTTTTAGCTTTACCTCACCCATCACAAGGGACTTTTGGCACCACCTCATCTGTCACAAGAGATTTTTGGCACCACCTTATCCTTTAAGAGTAATTTTTACAACCCAAAACATAAGTATATTGGTACCAATGTAACAAGACAATATGAAATGGCATGTTTCACAATACAAGTGCACACACAAGTATACAATAACTATCATACATCCAAGAATGCAATAAGAAAGAGTGAAGAGCTACCTTGGCGCTCAAATACAATTCTTCCCTTTTAATTTCTCTTTCCCCTTCTTGGTCTCATAATAGCAACTAGATAGAACTTGATCTCTTTGGCCTAGACACAACACATAGCATGTAATTACTCTCTTAGAACAAGCTAAAGTATTAACTACAAATTTAAGAAGCATACTTTATCTATACTTCTATAAAAGGTCTAATAAAACTTCTAAATTTTTTTTGAAAGGAAAGGCACTTAGGAAGCTTTTTAGGGGCCTTGGAAACCTAAACAAACACTTACATAGGTTAAAGAATTCTTAGACAAAAATTAGATTTTACAAAATGCTTACAAACCCTTATGGTTCCTATCTTAAAGTTTACGAGGTTTTCTTCCCTTTACTTTATATTTCCTATCTTCTCACACTTTAATTCAATAGTTTCTTACTTGTTCTAGATTAGAACTTCCGTCCTTTTACTAGCTCTCAAGTTGGTAGAACCAACACACCCAAGAAGCAAAGATACATAGATATCTACCTTGAATTTAAGCCTTCTTCAAGAGTATTTTTCTTTGCCTTAGCCTTTCCTTTGAATTTCTACTCTCCCTCCTCTAAACCAAGTTCAAAACAAAGTCAATTCAACAACCAAAATCATAGAAAGATAGGGCAAAGGGAGAAGAAAAAAATTTCAAAAAGGAAAGCTGTAAAAATCTTAAGTTTCTCTCACATTTTCCTTGGTTTCCTTCCTTCTCCCTTTTTCCTTCTTTGTGCCTTTTTTAGATGAGCTCTCCTTTGGTCTTAAGCAGAGGAACATCAATTAGAAGAAAAGAAAAGCTTTTAGGATCTTTAAGAAGCAAAAATCCACTTTTTCATGCTTTTTCCTGATCAATTCTCGCTATAGCAAAAAATATCTCTCGCTATAGCGAGCACTTATTAGTCCCAAGTCCCTTATTTTTGCTATGGCAGGCACTATTGCGAGAAAACTCCCTAGATTTTGTGTGAGGGATGTGAACTCACTATAACGGGCTATATCCTCGCTATGGCGAACCAGCACTTTTGCTATAGCTAATTAGAAACTCACTATAGCGAATTGATACATTCGTTATAGCCAATAGAGATCCTAACTATAGCTAACAGATTTTAAAAAATTTTAAAAATCTTGGATGTTACACATAATATACTCAAAGAGTCATAAATTTTGAATAAAAAATTTGAATGAAAGTTTTGAAATATGTAAAATTCTACACTGTCTTTAAAGTAAGATTTAACCTTTATTAATGTTGTAGGGCATTAACAAAGTTACTTTTATGAGTTATCTAAAGTACCATAAAAAGATACACTCAGCAAATGGTAGATCCCTCCTTTTCTAGGGTATGATTTTGGTTTAAAGAATATGAGAAAATAGAAAGCTTATTCATCTTTATTATCATCTCCTTTGTATGTTTAGAATCAATATTTTATAAAGTTGATTTTGAACAATTATGTTTTTTCACAAATTTAAAATCCAATTTTTAAACTTGATTGGTTAAGTTTGTTCAAATGTATACCCATCACAACAACTATTTAACTATTATATAATGAGGCCTTATAACCACTCAATCCAATGTGCATTATATCAGATAAAATCTCAAGTTTCTAAAATTCCCTATTCCATCTAATCAACTATCAATCACAAAACATTTTCAGGAACTTTTTTGCTTTAGACCAGTCAACTAGAAGCTGGTTCCCAGTCGACTATATCTTGGACCTACTGATCACTCCTGCAAGTGTACGGGATCAATGTAGTAAAAATTTTCAATGTATTATGGGGTCAAACTCATAGAAAGGTTGCACTTTTACTAATCTAAATAATTAATAGTTAAAAAATGATATAAAATAAATTAATTGATAAGAATGCATAGAAACTATAAAAATAAAAGCAATCGATAATTAATTATAAGAAGAACACAATCACTAGAATTGTTGGGGTTCAGGATTTATCCTATAAGCTACTAGTTTCTACTCGTTGGATTGACTCTTAAACAATTATAGTAATACCTATTTCTAAAGTGTTCTAATATTCTCCTGAATTAATAGTTTGTATTTAATTAAAGTTAAGTTATTTCCTAAGATACCCGAACAACTAATTAAATTATAAAGCAATAGTTTTAAGTCATCACAGATATTTAGAATTATCCTTAGTCTAAATATTAGTGTCTATTTCTCTAAATCTAGATTCTTTTTTCACTTTCCATTACATCAAGATCACTCATATATTTGATTTGATAGTAGCCAATCATAAAATCGACATTAAACATAAGAGAAATAAATATAATTAAAATTTGGAAATATATTCATAAATAAAAATCCATAGAAAGTCAAAACAAATAGTAGAAATTAGTTTTTAATTGGACTACATCCCTACCCTCAATTGAAAAATTTAGAAACACATAATTAAATAATTCACAAATAATATCATTTTAAAATCTCCAATCTTAAAAAATCAATCACAAGAATATAAAGAAATAAAGAAGAGAAATTGATTCAGTCTCAATACTCCCAAAAATTCTTGTGCTCAACTTCAAGATTGCTTTTACAGATTGTAAATATCTTGAAGAGAATTCTTAAGGTACTCATAATAGTGATTGAATATCTTCCTTTTTTTTAGAATCTAAAAAATACTTATTATTTTTCAATCAATGGTAAGGTTCATAATTCTAATTTCTATAAACTATATATAGAGTCCATAACATAACTTTTAATAACAAATCATAATCTTAATAAAAGATAATTTCTAATAATCAAAGATGATAGTAAATTCCAATCCTAACAAAAAGATAATTATTAAAAATTAACAAAAAGATAACTAAAAATAATAAAATAACTAATAAAATAAAGCAATTTAAATGTTAGTTTCTAATTCTAATCTTAATAAAATATTATTTCTTATATTTATCTTTAACCTATAATTTTCTATCCAAATTTTGTTTTTGTTTAAAAACTAAATTTAAAAGAAAAATATATAAAATAGATTAAATAAGTATAAAATATTTATAAATTTAATTCACTATACCCCAAAATTTACACCTATTTAATTATAAAATATGCATTTATCACCAATTAGATCAGTCAATTGGTGTCTTCGAAGATGATTCTCTTTGCTTCTTGTTGATTGGTCTTTCAACTAGTTGAATGGACTAGATTAAAACTTGTCTTTCTATATATGAATACCTGCTTAGTTTAAAAATTAAATAATTTCTCTTCTTATAAAATCATGTAGAAAAAGGGTTTCTTTTGACTTAAATCTTCTATTGGTATAAATAACTCAAAGTTTTAACAAATTAACTATAAGATTATCCTTGAACCATAATTCTTAAGTTACAACTAAAATTATCACACACATAACCTTAACTACCATAACAATATTCACAGAAAAATTAGCACATGTATGACTGTGTGCTACCCTCTAGATTTTATAAATATTTTCAAATATTAAATTTCCATTTTTGAGAAAAGCAATCCCACACATTTGATGTTAATATAAGTAAAATTTCCTTTAAAACCCTATAAATTTATCTTTACTTCATTAAGAGTTTTACACTTAGCCTCTTAACCTTAATTTGCACTATTTAGAAATGATTGACCATTTCTTAGTACTTTCTGGCCACTTATTAGTAGTTTGTTGTTATTGATATGAACTAAGCTCACGTACAAAAGGATGCTAACGCGAATTATAGGGCAAAATTAACTAGCTTAAAAGAACAAATTAATTTAAAATTTTCAAATGATCATTTACATCTTCCAATTAAATCTATCACAAGGGTAAGGTATAAAAGACTTAAAGAAGTATTAAGTAGACTTGTTCAAAAGACTTGGACCAAGTTGAATTTTGACAAATTTGATTCAAGTAGTAATCAGGATGTCCTTAATATTATTTGAGCTAAAAATGGAGCTACTGGAGCTATTTTGGATTAGAACATTGCAAATTAAAGAGTTTGGATTAAGAGCTACACATAGATTGACTCATTTAGATCTAAACAATACTATTATAGATTTAATATGCTGACTTTTGGAAGTTTTATGTATTTGGATAAAAATTAGAATAATTGGATAGATTATCTTTCCTTTTCTATATTTTTTTTTTAAATTTGATTATTTGTATTTTTAATTTTTAGGTCATTTAGTTAGGATTATAAAGTTAGTTTTCTAATTTTCCTCAAATAAGTAGATTTGACTTACACTATAAATACATATATTTTACTTTCATTTATGATCAGATTGAAAGTAATAGAATTATTTGAGTATTTTTGTAATTGTGAGAATATTATCCTTCATTTGCTATTGTGAAACTTTTGTCTTAGCAACTTATCATTGAGTTAGTGATTCAAGTTTGCAACAACCCCCAATTCGTGTTTGACCTAAGTGTATTATTATGTGGATTGGTTCATCATGTTCATGGTTAAATGCACTGTCTAAATAGCAAATCAATATTCTTATAACGTTGTTGACTATTTGCTTCCGTCGGGTCTCGAACTATCATTTATCTTTTAACCTATGTTGTGAAGATCGAACCACTCTTTGATTTCACATCGTTTGGTATCAAAGCTTGGTTTACACAGTAGATTACCTATCATTAACTACCTTCTTTTCCTTTTAGCATCTAGATTTTTTATTTATCATATTTTTTCTTGCCACCCTTTAATATTAAAAAAAAAAATCTACCTTTTCTTGTTTCCAAATTTGATCTTTAATGTACAAAACTGGTGTGGCTCAGTACCGGTCAAATCTACCGGTTTGTAGCTCTCTCAAAGTATTTACTAAAATCATGTATACTAGGATTTGAACCTATGTCCTTGTCAACGTGTAAGCACCTCTCCCATTGAGCTTATGGACAACATTAGTTAGTATATGCAATATTTAATATTTATTATGGATCTATTCATTTAGCAAAACAAAATGCTTAACTTCTTATTCGAACCCTAGACCATTAATTTAGCAAACCACATCTTATTCATTAAACTATCTTCATTGTCTTACATTTAATGGCAAATTTTTAATATAATAAATAAGAAACAAAAATAAAATTCATATAATTTCTATTAAAATTATGTAAATATATTTTAAACAAATTAAATATTAAATATTATGTTATGTTTTAACTTACTTTAATATATTAATCATAACATATTTTAAAATTTATTAATATATGTTTATTATTATTTATTATCTTAAATTTTTAATATATAAAATAAAAATATAATATTTAATTATTAATAATTTAACAATTAATAAATTATAAACCAATAATTTCACCGATTCAATGATCATTCTAATTTTAAAAGCAATGATTGTAACATCACTCGTCACTACAGTTCTTGAATAGTTATAGCCAACATCAAATCATCGACCTAAGTTTGGGATATTTTAATCTGGAGACAAAAAGCACTGTTACAAAAATTGAAACTCAGCAAATCTTCTTGGCATGCGGTTTGCTCAGGTAGTTATGTTAATTTAGATTCATTATTTTGTATGGCACCAATGTAAATGTCTCCAGACAACAGATCAACAACACAAGAACAAGGCACTTCCCTCGAGGGAGAATTATAAAGTAATTTCCTTCATCACATTGGTAACAGGAGGAAAATGTCCATGACCCACACTACTTGAGCTTCATAATACCTCTATCAATGGTCACGCTGTCTTTCTGCTAAAATACTTGCACGGTTAATTATTTTTCTCACAACTGTAGCAATTTGTATGTGGTTGTATCTGAATACCAGTGCTCGCAATTTAAAACAGTATTTTGATAACCAACAAAAATCATATACTCCTAACTCAACAGTCATCTCAGAACAAAAGCAACCGTCATATCACATTTGTTCAAAGCTAATGATGCTAGAAACATCCTGTCTACATTTCAATTCTTCGGAAAAGTTCAAAGGTAGAAATTTACAATGAGAATCATAAACCCTATAATTTTTACAGATTATGGACATCTGTTGATCTTTCTTGGGTCTCTACTGCACTCTGAAACTAAAATCATTGTCTCCTTGCATTTTGAGATCCATCCATCTAATATGGGACTTGAATCTCAGATATTGACTCGAGCAATATCCCGATCACGTTGAGATGGCATACTTACAATATGAAGCTCACCAGGTTGAGGGCTAATAATGTCATTGTTCGTAGATGAGACTTGAGCCCCATTATGAGATTCGGCCAACATCTGGAAATATGCATAAGGGCCCCAACCTACATACACAATTATATACGATACACATAAGAAAGTTATCTCAAAAGCCCGACTCAGGCTCAGAAGACATAGGAGAAGAGGAGTATAAACACCAGGCTCAGCAAGGGTCTTACATAGAACTCAAACTCGCGTACGCTAGAGTAACAATATGTATTGACACTAAGTTTAAGTCGATAGAATAGTTTAAACATGTCCTGCTATGAGCACCGATATGCATACATTTTTTTTCTTTAATCTTTTTGCAAAATCATTAAGCTAAATGCCTAAATGAAAGCCACATTGGTTAAATGTCCAATTAAATAAGTTAATCTTACTGAAGCAAAACCAAAAGTACTCATTTCCTCGTCCTTCCTGCAATTAACGGCTAACCACACAAACAAAGATGCCAATCTGCAGCATAGTCAAACTCAAAGAAACATGTCCAGTGGCAAAACATTGCCAATCGCCTCACTCCTTTATGGTTTCAGTACTAAGGAATTAAATATATCAACCAGACATATAGAAATGGCTACAAGGCATTCCCTTTCAAAGCCATAAATGTGTGCTCTTCAAACCTGAACTGATATTGCTCCTATTATAGCTTTATGCAACAACATAAACATAATTAAAAAGGTTATATATGCCAGACGAGGACAGTAAGGTGTAAACTATTCAAGAGAAATCCAGTATCACAACCAGAGTTAATAGCAAAAATCACAAAGCAGTTCCTCTGTATCTTAAAGATGAAGCTACGGAAGCCATTTACATGATAAAAATTTAGAAAAAACATTCAGCCATAGTCGCTTATTGATATCACATTTGTTTTCATCATAGTTATCAGAACCAAACCGAATTGGTCTGTTCAACAAAAAAACAAGTAAATTGATCCATGGCCTTGTTCGATTGGTCCAAAAAATGGGTCAGCCAACGAATTGGTTAAAAATTGGCCAAATCGATCAAAATCGGATCAGTAAAAAATCAATCAAACCAGTTATTGAAATTTGGAGAATACAAGAGAAACCAAAGAGCATGTAGTTAATTATTTTCCATGCTGACTTATTTTCCATGATTACTCTTCATCATGCTCTATATCTTAGCAATATCTCTCTTAAATATCAAAATGTTTGGCCAAAATTGTTTCTTCTTCTTTCATTTGCATTTTTGTTTTTGTTCTTTATTTTTTTTTAATAACAAGTGAAATCTTAATATAGCTTATGAACTCTAAAAGTTCAATATTAATTATTCTTCAATTTTAATCATGGATAGTTTTTATTTTCCAATTAAAAAAAAACTTTTCAAACATTAGTAAAATTTTAATTTTATTAATATTTATTTGTTATATTATAGTTTTATTATATAAAATTTTAAATATATATATTCAATTATTACCGATTAAACTATTGTTTAACCACAATCATACTATTAAATTATAAACCAGTGCCTCAATCGATTCAATAACCAATTCGGTCTTAAAAACATTGGTTTTATTAAGACATTTAGCTTGGTCAAGGGCTATTTCAACCCAAAAGCTTAAACTATAAGAGGAAGGCTCGTGATTGGTTTTTTATTAATATCTCTAACACAACCCCTCATGCAAAACCCTTTGGCCTTGAAATCTAGATAAAGGATAAGCTCATCATACCTTGTATTAAAATTTTAATTTAAAAACAGAAATCGGAAATAATAAGGATTGAACTTTTACCCACTCAGACATAGAGATTTTAATACCATTTCAGAATTATTTCAATCCAAAAGCTTAAGCCATGAAGCAAAGGCTTATAATTGGTTTTTATTAATATCTCTAACAAGCTTGAAGTATGATTAACATATTTCTTTGAAGCACATCTTTAACATATTGAATTAAGGTACTGCCCCAGAACACACATATCCGAAGAGAAAAGGCAGGCTGTCACAACAATTCAACATGTGTTAAAAGAGGATCAAGGAACAATTCATGGACTTACCATCTGTGTCATACGGAGGTGGAAAGAATTGTAAGTAACAAAAAGAAGCAATTATTGACCCTGCATAAAGGAAGTTAACATAAGAAATTTTGCCAAAAAGTATGCATGAATATTTAATCAACTAAAAACAGAAATTTGCAGGCCTCAACAAACACACCTATAAGACCTCCAGCAAACACATCTTGCCAATGATGCCAATAATCATCAACACGTGAGACTGCAACCAGAGCTGCCATGAGGAGCGGTAAGATAACAATACAGAGCTTTGCAACATGGCCCCTATGATCAAATACCTTAATTTTTCCAGATATATACCAAGCAAGAAAACTTAGACCAGCAAAAGACCCTGCATAAAGAACAACTAAATAAATGTTACTTATTGTGAGGTAGCTCACAGCTTGTGACAAATTATTGAATTGGAACAGACAACGGAAACAAGCCATTCCCTGGATTGACCAATGACATCAAAAACCAAAAAGTTAAGCCTAATATATTTGTTGACCATGCAGCGGCAATAAGATTGACAAACTAAGTTTTTCAAGAATACCAAACACTTCAACCTTGTACCATAGATTCTTGTACCACTTTTTCCCCCCTAGGAAGCTGACTCATCGATGACAATTTCTGAGTTATGACAGTAGGATTTTATTATAATCCAAATTAACTTCACCCTCAACATACTAATCCATGTCTGGTCCAGAACTTGAACAAATTAATGAAATTGAAGCACTTTATGAAATTCAAGTATAAGATTGCAAAATATATAGACACCAGTCCAGCAAACTGGCAAAGACTAGGAGGCAGTAGGATTGCTCAAAGAAAATGAAGATCTCTGAGGTTATAAACAATGCAACAAAATAAAACTAAGCTAGCAACAATACCCCTAAACTCGGGCAGATTACACATATACCCATCAGATTACTTACAAGAGGTATGTCCACTCGGGAAACTTTTGTGTCCTTCCTTAATAACGCTCTTATCTCCAGTGCACCTAACATCACTTGTTACAGGATCAAACACCTGAACATGTCATGTGCCAATGCCATGTTAACTGTGCAGATAACTAAGCTAAAGTAATGTGCATCACATGGTAATGACATTGCTAGTAATAAAACAACATGGCTAGTTGATAAAATAAAGAACCCACCCCTTTGCCATCAGGAAAACATCGCCAGAAGAAGTCAGGGCGTGGCCGTCCAACACCATCTTTGATAGCATCAGTTATCACCGCAGTAATGAGTACAGAATATAGAAGACCTGAATGTTCATTTGGCAATACATAATGTTACAAAATTACAATTATGCCAGAGTAATGTGCAAATGAGATGGAAAGGAAAATTTTTCAAAACATCATAAATGTACCCAATACAGCATGATGAAAGTCATAAATGTCCTTTCGCTTGAAATAGTAGACAAGAATAACAGCCAGTGGCAACAATATTGCTATTATCTGTCCAAAAAATTAAAATCCCAGAGTTTATATTTAAACTTTGATTAAGCCACAAGGGTCAAAATAATATGCAATCTCATTTTTTAATGACACAATTCCTTGAGGAAAAACAAACCGGAACAGCCCAAAAGGGAATAGTATTTTTTTTCAATGGGTATTTCAGGTCTGTCAGCATCCCCTCTCCAACAAAGCGGTGAAATGGCTCTATCACATTCAAGATTACATCAAGGATGACAAGAAGCAAAAGAATCAACCAGTCATGCAAATGTATCCTCGCCACTTTAGCTCCATGTGATTTAAAAGTGTGGGTACCCAACTGAATTTCTGGCATTTCTCTCTGCGAATGACAAAATAGGAAGGTTGGCAGAAGTTTTTAAAAATTTAAATCGCCAGAAATTCAAGAAATAAAGTGAGATCACAAATAGAAAGGATTTAAAAAGGTAAAGAATGTCACAGTAACAAATACACATGCCGCTAAAAAGTGAAACCAATAAAACAGAACAGAGCAGAAAATAGTATCCCAGAGTATGATTTACACATAGATTATCATTTAACACTAGACATAGATCCATTCCAGAATTATCATATTTCTCAAGCGAAAAAAAAAAAAGCAATCATTAGTAGGGCCAGCACTGCCATTAACATAATGTACTAGGATCTTATTAAATATTTCTGTACTTAATTTGAGATTTTATTTATATATTAGGGATGTGATTTGGATGATATTTTGCTTACTTATAACTCTTTGTTTAAAAGCATATGCATATTAGTAAATAGTATCTCCATAGGAGGCTTGGGCCTTAATCCTCGATTCAATCCTAGGAGCCCCTTCAACTGAGATATCAATTCTGATACAGCTAAAGGATTCAATCCTTGACATACCCAAAACTGAGTCGTGTGTAAATTCTCTAAAATCTCCTCACTAGTATGACAGCCCAACACCTTTCCAAATCTAATTTGTTACCCACCACAGGTCAAGTCGTGATTTTTTCAGCTCCTGAAAAATACATTCTCCCCGTATAAAATACTACAATTATTTGACAATTACATGGTTCACCCGCAAAATTTATGGTGATCATTTGAGTTTGCTCTAGTCAGTTTGAAGAGTTATATGCCCCACCTATTGAACAGGCAGCATTGGCTATTTAAGCTTTATGCGTAGAAACCTTTTCAACATCAACAATACCATTTAAGAAAAAAAGATACTTACTTCATCATAAGAATAAAAGAACTTAGAACTATTAGTTATATTTCTCACAAGAAATATCACAAGCGAAGCCAAACAAATACTTTGTCACGTAATTTGAGGCCTCAATGGCTGCATATAGCTGCAACCTTGGCAGTTTATTTTTTATTTTTCAAAATACAAAGACTGACAATATGAGGGGACTGCTATTGTGGCGAGAATAATTATAGATCATAATTTTATAAAGATGGTAAACAGTAAAAACTAACTTCAACGGAGGATAACAGAAGTTAGTAGAAAACCAAATCCCCGATCGGCAACTTGAACACGAAACTTATCAACTTAGACACCAGAAAAGCAAAAAGGGTCAAATAAAGGCAAACATATACGTATTAAATTTTAATTTACTAATAAAATCAAAACAAACTCAGCAAACCGTATAATCACTAAACATCCTACTTGAAATAGAAGATCCTGTTCAGTGATCTTCCCTCTCTTTTTGGTTAAAAAAAGGGACTTTTCATGCAGAGTGAACTCTGCACGCTGTTTAACAAAACAAGAAAAAACGAGAAGAAAGAGGAATGCCGAGAAACAAACACATAAAAGAAGAGAAACAACAATGCGCACAAGAAAATAGAGAGATTGAGGGACAGAGGCCATACCTGCATGGAATTCGACGTCACGGAGAAGGAGAGAATGGAATTTTGAGAGAGTGATTGCAAATGCTTTTTGAAGCAGGACATTCAAAACTACAGAAGAAAGTGAGTGAGGAGAGGGATAAGACGAAGAACGATGATGAATAAAAAAGGAAAAGAAGACGCGGAAGGGAATGGCGCGTGGCTTTTACGTGCACCAAGGACACGCGTCAACCTCCCTAATGGAAATCTAGTTTCCATTATGAGATAGGATTCGTCAATTTTTTAGGCCACCGGAAGAGACTTGGAAGAAAAATAATAATAAAAAAGAAATAATTTTCGTATTTACATTTAAAGATAATTAAAAAACTAGCATTATAAAAAAAACAGTGCTTAATTTGTTTTTTTTATCTTAATTAGTGAGCACTGTATAGAAAAAGTGGGGAGGGAACCGGACAGGATGGCGACAAGGACTGTAATATGCTGAAACCAGATGGCTAAAATCTGAACAACTTTAGCTTCCATTTGGGGTTAAATTATTTATATAAAGTTTAGATATTCTTAAATAGAATAACTTTTTGTTTTTTGGCCAACCTTAAATAGAATAATTTAAACTTAGTCATATTGTGTAAAGTTACATGCAATTACAACAACTTATGAATGAAACTCTGTAAATAATTTTTTTTTAAACAGAAGTTGCTATTAAGGGAAAAAAATTCCGTTAGATCCTTCAAACAAATGAATATATATATATATGGCAAATCAAGTAAGATTACCATATGCCACTAATTAAATTATTTGATTAATAGAGTTGTCATTAGCTTATTACATTTTTTTATTTTTTATTTTTCAACGGCAATGGGGTAGGTATCTTGTATTGTACAAGTGGGTGGCTATTAGTTAGGCTACTCTTTTAAAATTGTTAACAAGATCTGCAGAATTGGTTGTCAAACTTTTATTTTCCTTAAATTTTTGAACTACACATCACGTAATATTATAAATTAATTTAATTTTTTCAAATTGACATGCTTGATTTAACCAAAAAAAAAGATAGTTACGAAATATATAAGGTCCATTAAATAAATCAAACTTTAAAAGATAGAACCGAAAGGACAACATCGTCTTATATCTTCATTGTTCATCGTCTTGAGGTCCAAACGGAGAGAATGGAACAACCACTTACAATACTCTCCAAAGTAATCCACAAAAAAAAACTTAAATAATGTCATTCAAGATATTCACATTCCTGCTTCGAGTATAGTTTTTCTTAATATGAATTTTATTAATAATATTAAATTAATATTTTAAAATTTACATTTAACTCTAATATTTGTTTATTACATGAAGAATAATAATTTAAACGAAACATCTCACTTTCTCTGAAATATTATGTGTTTTCTAATTTGTATACGTAAAACGTTTCTAATTCAAACATTTTGTAGCTAAGAGTGGCATCATATTTCTTTGAAGAAAAAAAATTTCTGATACCTTGCTTGTTTGGAGCATTGGAAACCAAAGGGACGTTTGTGGAAGAAAACAAAAATTGAATTCAAAGACAAGGTACCAAATAATGGACCACGTGCCTACTTCCCCTGCCTACCCCGGCTGGTATATACAGCATTAATATATTACTATAATTATAACTTAATTAATATTATTGTATTAGCAGTTCCCATTCAAAATTTTTTAATCAAAATTAAGTCTAATCATTCATACAATTTTACATAATTATAATATATCTTTGTCAATTACACCATTTTAATAATAGTTAAGTGGTGTGGATTTATAATATATAGTGTTACCTATGATTGGCATATATATACCAACTCCACGAGTAAGATCCAAAAATAAATTATTTAATTGTGACACTGCGAGGCTAAATTACGCGTAAACAATGCCCATAGAATACCATACCAGTGACACCACATGGGGGAGAAGTATGTAGAACCTAAGTCAATGATACTACGTAACCCCAGTAGGAAAATAATATATCAAAGTGTCGATTTAAAAGTTGGCTTAGCAATTAAGGTAAACATGTTTTATTTTTCACTCTTGCATTTTATTAATTTTTGAATTTAAAATTTTATTCTTATAGTATTTTATTAAAAATCAGACTAAGATCATATGTTTATACAC
This sequence comes from Erythrophleum fordii, assembly GCA_032878935.1. Lineage (NCBI taxonomy): Eukaryota > Viridiplantae > Streptophyta > Magnoliopsida > Fabales > Fabaceae > Erythrophleum > Erythrophleum fordii. Next base: position 50,058,891 of record JAVQMF010000053.1, on the reverse strand, counting down.
AAACAATCTAATGATCTTGAAATTACCAGATTTAGTTTATACAAATTATGTAATGTTTCAAAGTATATTTCTACATATATCACTTTATGATGTTTGGATGAGTTATTTTGTAAAAAAAAAATCATCAAATAAGCACATATAAATAATATAAATAGGATAATTAATTTTAAAAGTGACCAAGAGTTGAGACCTTTTTTTTAATGGACTAGTAGACCAACTTATTATCCAATTATAGGATTTTATAACTTATTTATTTAGACAATGTCAAAATTTAAATTTAATTATGTAATATTATTAAAATATGATATTTTGATTAATTTAATAATTAATTATTTCTAATCTCCAATAAATATTCCATCAGTAAATATTTTAGAAAAAGAAATATAACATATTGCATAAAGTTATTAGCTAAACTCATTTTTATAAAATTTTTTTGGGGGGAGGGTAAATAGACTGAAGAGGTGAACTTAATTTTAATATGAATAATTCGTCCTTAATTGAATAAGTAATAAAATAATAATTAAGGACACAGAACGCGTATGCTCGGACTGGGTCATGCCTTTCCCAGATAAGGCAGGTACCTGAACAGTTCATGAATAGCCACCAAGTGTGCCCCGGGGAAGGCAATTAGCGTATCAAGGACCTTGGCCCGGTTTCACACGCAGTTATCAATTGTCTTTGATGAGCAAATTAATAAATTACTTGTCAAACTTGTTACCTCATCTAATTTTAGTCTCTACAATTTTAATTTTTAAAAATATTTAATTTATTATAAATTAGTCTTTTTATCAAGTGTTAGATAATAAAGGATATTCACCAATTGGGTGCTGTCCAATCAAATTGAGCTAATCTTCTAAAATAAAATGATAAAGTTAGATTGATTGTACTAGTTAATCTAACTCAGTATAATCTGAACATTTATATAATATTAAAAAAAATAAAGATATAAATAAAAAGATCTAGAAGTCATTTTGTAATTTTAACAAAAAAAATTAAAATATATTTTCCAAATTTTAAATCCCCTCTTAGGTATAATTGTTTGATTCAAATGTATGAAAATGAAATAAAAAATGTGCATTTTTTGATTTTGAAAGCAAAAAAGTCAAAATTAAGATATTCAACATTTGTTTCAAAAAATTACAAAAAAATTTAAAAAATAACAATTGAACCACCTGACTTTGAGTTATTATTTTTTAAAGTTTTACTCTCTAGAATTGCATTTTCTTTTTATATTCTCCTTTAAACTTATATTTTTTTTACTTTCACTATATAAATCTCATAAAAACGTATTAAAATGAGTAGTTATATGTCTAAAATGGTTAGGTTATTATAAAATATGAGCATTCAAAATGTTGAAATTAAAAATAAAAAGTAAAACCTAATTGTAACATAATTGTCTCAGCTGTGTACTAGGCTAAGGTGAATCCCAATTTGTCTTGTGTGCAACCCTATATGTCACTATCATTCAAATTTCATAGCTCATAATCGGTTTGAGTAAAAAAAAAAAAAAAAACTTACTATTTTATGTAAATATATAAAACCCTAAGGGCCTATCTAGAATCCAAAAATTGGCAAAGGAAAATGGGAGAGAAGGAAATTTTTTTTTATAATACTTATTTTGCTTTTATAATTGTTATTCAATCATTATTTAATACTATCTACTAATTATTACTTAATTATAAAAAATAAGGATAATAAAGTTATTTTTTATTTTTAAAATCACTTTTTTTCTTTTCATTTCTATATTTAGCTTTCTATGTATCAAACGAATTTTAAAATCTTTTTTCTATGTCTAAAGATTCCCAAGGTGAATAAATTAAATATATTTTTTTATCATTTTCTTAGTTTGATTTGAAGTTATAAGGTATTTAAGAGAAGCTCATTTCATTAGAAAATTCATAGAGAGCAAAATTTAGATAGCAACCATATAGCATTTGACAAAAGAACTATTTTATAACAAGTTAGATATTTTTAGAAATTTACTCATTTTTTTGCAGTATACTAAAATCAAGAAAACTAATTAGTTTATAAATTTAGAAACTAAATTGTTAATTACTCATATTCCATTATATACTCAAGGAGTCATCAATTTAGAAAAAAAAATTTGAATGAAAGTTTTGAAATATGTAAAATTTCACATTGTTTTTAAAGCGAGATTTGACCGCTATTAATGTTGTAAGGTATTGACAAAGTTGCTTTTATGTATTATTTAAGTACCATAAAAAGATACACTTAGTAAATAATAGATCCATCCTTTTCTAGAGTATGGTTTTGGTTTAGAGAATATGAGAAAATAGAAAGCTTATTCATCATTATTATCATCTCTTTTGTATGTTTATAATCTATAGTTTACAAAGTTGATTTTGAACCATTGTGCTTTTTCACAAATTTAAAATTTAGTTTTCAAACTTGACTAGTTGAGTTTGTTCAGATTTATACCCATCACAATAGCTATTTTACTATTATATAATGAAGCCATATGACCATTCAATCCAACATGCATTATATTAGATAAAATCTTAAATTTCTAAAATTCCTTATTCCAACTAATAAACAATCATTCACATAACACTTCCAGGAACCTTTTTGCTTTAGACCAGTCAATGAGAAGCTGGTTCCCAATCAACTACATCTTAGACTAATTAGATCAGTCCATTGGTGTTTTCAAAGATAATTTTCTTTACTTCTTGTTGTACCATTTGATTGGTGTTTCAACCAGTTGAATGGACCAGATTAAAACTTGTCTTTCCATATATGAATACCTGCTTAGTTTAAAAATTAAATAATTTATCTTCTTATAAAATCATGTATAAAAAAGGTATTTTTGACTTAGATCTCCCATCAGTATAAATAACTCAAAGTTTTAACAAATTGACTATAAGATTATCCTTGAACCATAATTCTTAAGTTACAACTAGAATTACCACACACATAACCTTAACTACAATAACAATATTCACAGAAAAATTAGCACGTGTATTACTGTGTGCTAACCCCTTAGATTTCATAAATATTTTCAAAAATTAAAATTTCATTTTTTAGAAAAGCAATCTCATTCATTTGATGTTAATATAAGTAAAATTTCCTTTAAAACCTTATAAATTTACCTTTACTTCATTCATAGTTTTACACTTAGCCTTTTAACTTTAATTGTGCATTATTTAGAAATGATTGACCATTCCTTAGTACTTTCTAGCCACTCATTAGTAGCTTGTTGTTATTGATATGAATTAGGCTCATGTTGTAAAGCTCAGTTTTTAGCAATATTTTGAGATGATTTTGAGTTATATAGATGTAATTAAATAGGAGAATGACATAGGGAAGTTCATATAGTCCATGAGATGAAAAATAAAAATTTTATCTACTACACAATGCAAAATAATATAATATTTTAATTAAATATTCTTCTTGAAAGTTGCTTGGCCAAGAAAAATGAATTAGAAATGAGTTGAGCTAATTAAGTATGATGTTACACATGTAGAAAAAGATGCTAATACTAATCATAAGGCAAAATTAACTAGCCCAAAAAAATAATTTAATTCAAAATTTTTAAATAATCATTTGCATTTTCTAATTAAACTTATCACAAGAGCAAAGGCTAAAAGATTTAAAGAATTATTGAGTGGATTTGTTCAAGAGACTTAAACCAAGCAAAATTTTGACAAATTTGATTCAAGTATTAATTAAGATATCCTTAAAATTATCTGGGCTAAAGATGGAGCTGTTGAAACTATTTTGGATTAGAATATTACAAATCAAAGAATCTGGACCAAGGGTTATACATAGATTGACTCATTTAGGCATAAATAATACTATTATGGTATAAGTCTTATATATTTAGACAAAAATTAGAATTAATTAGATAGATCCTCTTTCCTTTTTAGTTTTTAAAAAAATTTGATGATTAGTATTTCTAATTGTTAGGTCATTTAGTTAGGATTATAGAGTTAGTTTATTAGTTTTCCTCCAATAGGTGAATTTGACTTACATTATAAATATATATATTCTGCTTTCATTTGTGATCAAATTGAAAGTAATAGAGTTATTTGAGTGTTTCTGTAATTGTAAGGATATTATCTTTCATTTACTGTTGTGAAACTTTTGTCTTATCAACTTATCATTAAGTTAATTATTCAAGTTTGCAAAAACCCACAATTCGTGCTTTGACCTAAGTGTATCATTATATGGATTGGTTCATCACATTCATGGTTAGATGTGTTGTCTAAGTAGCAGGTCAATATTCCAATAACGTTGATTAGCTATTTGCTTCCGTTAAATCTCAAACTATTGTCTATCTTTCAACTTATGCTATGAAAATTTGGGCACCCCTTGATTTCGCATATCATTTGGTATCAAAGCTTGGTTTACACAATAGGTTACCTATCATTAACCACCTTCTTTTCCTTCTAGCCTTTAGATTTTCTTATTTACCATATCTCTTCTTGCCACCTATTAATAAAAAAAAAATTCTATCTTTTCTTATTTATAGATTTGATTCTTAGTGTACAAAATTTGGTTTTTATACAATAAGAGTTATTTATTTTGTAATCTGAAAATTTTTCTTATCTAGACATTCTGTTTTATTTCTTATTTGTTTGACCCATTTTATTTAAAATTTTGGATATTGATAGGCATTTTTTAAAGTTCAGAATCTCAATTTTTATGTCGTTTTAGAATAGTTCCAATCAGAGATTTTTACATTAAGATATATTAGGTTTTAGTTGATAACATTTTCTGACTCTCACAAATTTGATTTGTTTAATTTTTTATTTCATCTGATAAAAAATGTTGACATACTACTTAGACAGCCCATCCAATCATGAATACAATAAACCAATTCACATAACGACACACTTGGGTCAAAGCATAAATTAGGGGCTTTTGCAAACTTGAATCACCTATCTAAGGATAAGTTGACAGGACAAAGATATCATAAAAGTAAAGGAAAGATAATATTCTCACAATTAGAAAAACATTTAGAATAATTCTATTACTTTTAATTTGATCACAAATAAAAGTAGAATACATATGTTTACAGTGTAAGTCAAATATGCCTGTTAGAGGAAAACTAGGAAACTAATTTCATAATTTTAATTAAATGACCTAGAAATTAATAATACAATCAATTAAATCTTTTAAAAATAGAAAAGGAACGAGGATATACCTAATTAATTTTAATTTTCTTCCAAATATATAACGTTTATAGAAGTTAGCATATTAAGTCCATAATAATATTATTTAGACTAAAATAAGTCAATTTATGTATGACTTTTGGTTTAAACTCTTTAATTTATAATATTTTAATTCAAAATAGTTTTAATAGTTCTATTTTTAGCCCAAATAATGTTGAGGACGTCCTAATTAATACTTAATAAGATTTGTCAAAATTTTGCTTGATCAAAATCTTTTAAACAAATCTATTCAATACTTCTTTAAGTCTTTTAACCCCTCGCTCTTATGGTAGGTCCAATTAAAAAATGTAAAGAATCATTTGAAAATTTTAAATTAATTTATTCTTTTGAGCTAGCTAATTTCATCCCATGATTCGCATTAGTATCCTTCTCAATGTGAACTTAGTTCATATTAGTTATTACATTGAACTTCTTAATTATATTTAATTTAGGAAAGAGTTAAGTTTCCATTATTGGTGACTTTGTGTTATGGTTCACATCCCATACCTTTCAAAATTTTCTCACAACATCTTTTATGAGTTCCATTGAAAGCACGTCTACCAAATTATACCTTAGTCTTCAATATTGCATTTGTGATTAAACTATCACAAATCAAAATATATATTTTAAGCTATTATGTTTACATGCTTGTTGAAATCCATAATACACCAAATGTTTTGCTCCACAAACACAATATAAAGAGATAATTGGCTTTGGTTGTAGTCGCAACTTTTTTCCTTATTATTTCATCATGTTTCTCTTTGTCTATTATTTTTCATGTTACTAATTCATGTTCCTTAACAGAATGAGTTATACTAGTTATCCAGCTAATCAAAATTTATCCCCCCAATACTATTTAAAAGCATTTAAAATTTCAATCCTATATCTATATTTCCTTCATTAATATATCCTAGAACAACCTTTCACTTTCAATAACTAATACTTTTTCTTTGTCTTTGTAGTTTGCAAATTATGAAACATATATTTTTTATACATGTGTGAGTACCAAAAGGGGTATTTTATCGCTTATAACCATGTTATTACAATTAGAAAAAACTTATGTATGATTTCTTATATTTTTGTTATTAGGTTCTCTAATTAAAACATAACAGATGTACAATTTTTCAATAATACAAGAACAAGTTTATAATTTTTGCAGATAATTATATGGTTTTTGACTAAACTATATAGTTGTTATGGTATCATTGAAGAATCGTACACTTGTCATATTTTAATTAAAAAATAGAATAATAAAAATATAAGGAACTATACCTGAATCTAATCTATTAAAATTAATGACCTTTTAATAATTTTAAAGGATAAACCCCATGATGTCTTTTATTTTAAATTTAGGATAAAAATATATCTCACAAAATTTCCTTTTTCTTTTGTGATAACACAGATATTTCTTATATAAATTTACGTCAACTAACTTGTTTTAAATCGCTCTTCATGATTTCTATACATAGAACTTTAGAAGGTAAATTTACTTCTTATCTTACACCTTATCATATACTTAGTTTATAATGATATAAATTAGACAAGAATTATTCATTTAATTTATTATTTAAAATAGCTTTCTCTACTATATATAATCATGTTTACAACAAGTTTGTAATTATAAAACTTACAAATCACATGCTTAAGTAAAATCATAAGTATATAATTCTAACATGTCATTTTACTATTTTGTCAATACATATATAACAATTCTAATTAAAATTATAGTTTCAAAAGATAATTATAATTAAATTAGAATTTACAATATGTTATTTACCAAACTAATTAAAAACTAAAATTCTACAGTATAACTAATAATTGTTGTATATATAACAAATATAATTAAAATTAGAATTTTGTAACATAATTATCAATTATTCCAATTAGCATTAGAAATTCACACACTAATCATCAATTACGTATATTCCATTATTTAAGGTTATATAAACATATCTAATTTTCTGTAATCAAGTTAAATAAATTAACACTCAAATAAAAATATATGATAAACAATCTTTAAGATAAAAATAATTATGAAATATGAAGCTATTCACAGAAAACTTGAAAACTTGTTTGATAGTTGCCAATCTCCACTTTATCTTCTCCATGACAATTTCTCAACAACTTTTTCTCCATCTTTGATAAATACTTAATATTTCCACAAAATAAATTTGAATTTGCAGATATAAAATATCATATAAAAAAATTAAATCAAGAAATAATCATATAGCTTGAATCATCCATCATGCATGTTCATACAAGAATTTATAGATATAAACCTATAATTTCATGGAAGCTTTAAAGTTTCAAAACTATGATTTTCTTCTGGCCATTAAATATCATATTATACTATATTTATAGCCATCAAATTCTTCACCAGTAAAAGATTAAAAGATACTATAAAATAGTATCACAATATATCCAAATATATCATAGCATGATTCTACTAAATCTGCACACCACTTAATTTCCCTTTTTCACAAATCATTTTTCACAAGCCCATCCGTTCACGCATTACATGGAAGAAACAATCATAGACCAATGCATAAAATATTAAAGTAGTGACTATTCATGCTTTGTTTTAATTATTACCCAGCACGCACAATTCAATAGTTTCTTATCCATATACCACACGAGACAAATTTCATTTCCACTTTATGAATATGATAACGCAACATGTGCCTCTACCATTTCACTTCAATTTGCATTTCGCAACGTGTGCTGTGTTTCTTGGAGAAACGAGTCCTTGCATCCAACTTGTTTAAAGTCGTTAACGCAGAATGTTAAACACGAATGAATCAAAGAAATATTATAAAATTCTTTACCTTTAATTCCTCGGAATGAAGGCTGCCTTTCCGTTCCAGAAGCTCAAGTATTACCTCAGCCAGTGAAGACTTCGAAAACAGAGCCTATAGCATCAGGGGTTCGATTTGTGTCACGCTAATCCCTTTATATCGTACCGTGCAGTTTCTTCATTCATACGCACATCAGACACTCTTTCGTCCTTTCCTACAGTATGCATGGATTAAATCCCAATGCCTACCATGCCTCATCTGAATTTTCTAACCCTGAGTAAATTCCGTGGTTTCATAAATTTGAAATCAAAATTAAACCAGAGGCCATAAATAAACTTATCTTTCAATTCTACGCGAATTGGAGCAGACTCTGGCACAGCAATCGAATCAAATCATCTTTTCGATAGATTGCTAAATTATGACCCTATTAATAATCTTGCCTTAAGATTGTTAAGAAATTAGAACTACAATGGTGTCACAAAATCAAAACAAAAAATCAGATTGAGGGTTTTGGAACGTATGAAATGCTCATAAAGTAAGATTTATTCTCTATTAATGCGTATTGACAAAATTGTTTTTAAGAATTATTCAAAGTATTTTGGAGAGATACACTTAGCAAATAAGGAATCCTTCCTTTCTAAAGTATGTTTGTGGTTCAAAAAATATAGGAGAATAGAACGCTTATTTATCATTTTTTATCATGACATTTATATCTTTAGAATTAATTTTTTATAAAGTTGATTTTTGAAAATTAATTATTAAACTTGATTAGTTGAATTTGTTCAAATGTTTATTTATCTCAATAGCCATTTAACTATTACATTATAAAACACCATAATTGCTCAATCAAACAAACACTATATCAGATAAAATCTGAAGTTTTTGAAACTCTTTATTCCAACCAGTTGATTGGCATTGGAGATCAATCACCTATCTTTTTTAAAATGTTTTCAGGAATCTCTCTACTTCAAGCTAGTGGATTACAAATTGATTCCTAAACAACTATATCTTAGACTAGTCAACTGTTCTTTGGTGTCTCTAAAAATGGTTTTGTTTACTTCTATATTGTACCAATATCTGACTAGTCAATTGGGCTAGATTAAAACTTTGTTTTTCATATAATTTTTAAACTATTCTCAACTGCTTAGTTTTAGTTTAGATCCATCCCATCCGTAATTTAGGCATCAAAGTCCTAGATTTGTTTATGTAATTGAATTAAATTAAATTATTTTGTCTTGACATTTGAATTGCTGAATTGATGACTCATAATATTTGAAATATGTCTACTTTTTTAATAAATAATTTTAAATAATTTTTGTATTATTTTATATAAATTTAATTTTATATATTAGATTATCAAAATAAAGCATATCATATTTATTGTATTTTATAATTATATCAAAACTAAATATATAAAATTTGTAGACTATGCATAAATATATTTTAAGTTAATTATTCTTACCGAGAGACGATAATATTTATGTGTATATTAATATCATTTTTTTAAAAATATATTATACTATATTTGATTTGACTTGTATATATATATTTTTTGGCATAAAATGGTGTATATATTATTTTTAATTAAAATAAACTATTCAACTTATTTAGTTAGTGACCTAACAGTTGAATCAGTGACATAATGACTTAATTCTTTTACCAGTTTGATGTCTAATTCGGCTTCAAAAATTATGATAAGAAAGCTTTTTTAAATTTTTATGTTTTTAAATTCATTTTTGCAATTTTAATCATATTAGAATATTTTATTTATTCACCACTGCTGTAAGATCTTTAAAAAATGAATTAATAAAACATATATACGTGCTTTTTTATTTCCTTAAATTGGTCGTTTATATTGATAATTAAAACACAATTGGTAGTAAAATATTTCAATAATTTTATTTGAAAACAGAAGATTGTCGAGTATGACCACTTTCTCTCCGAAGAAACATTACAGTGATTATTATTTGTTAATAATATTTTCATCACAACATGAAACAGAAGATCAAGAGATCAAGACCAACCAAATGTTCACATGCCTTGGTTAATATTAGGAGTGCTCAGTGGTTCAATTCAGTTTGGTAATAGTTGGACAGTTTAGTTTGAACGATTGCTTAATTTTTAGAATATTTTTGCCCAAATTATTTTCAAAGATTTTTACAATTTAGGACTAAATGCAATATTATAAGAGTAAAAAAAAATTCTTTAATGATTATAACAAGTTCAAGTCCAAATGATCTAATCAAAAGAGTATCATCAATAGCGTCATATATATATATATATATATATAAAATATACCATGTTTTGGTTCAGTTTATTATGACATCAAATTGAAAACCAGTCAAATTGTTCAAAATCAAGAAATAGAAATTGATCAAAATCCAAAACATTAGTATTGGTTGGTTTTTAATCAATGTGGTTTTGTTTGATTATGAGAGATTAGTTCTAATTGGTTTTAAACTCCTAATCAATGTCTAGGTACATGAGTGAATATTGAATGGAATAAGACTTAACATTTATGAATCGGTAATGATACAAGGATGAAACTCAAGATTGTTATGTCAAACATCCGACGTCCAGAATGACTAAAATTAGTCTTGTCTTGTCTCCTCTCCACCTTCCAGTGAAATATTATAAGCAAATTGATTCTCTTGCTGGTGAATATTTTCGGGGGTGTAAGGATGATAAATTTAAAAGGCTAATCCAGATTAGTATCTTATGATTTATCCGATTTTATTTTAGTACTTTAATAAGTTTATATTAAAGTGGCGTGAAATTTATTAAAGTATTTTATGGTCTAAATCCGTTAACTTCTTAATGAAAAAGAACATGTGCAGCTCACGCGAAGCTCCAAGAAGAGATAAAAACTTCCAAAGAGGTAGAAAATGGCACAAGCGAAGATGCGAGGACAAGGATTTTTGGCTTGTTGCTGCGCAAGGCAATTGATGCGGTAGTCTTGGTGCTACCTAGGCTGTGGGAGAGGGAAGAACACACCTCCGGAGTTAGAGAGACGTACCTATAATCAAATTGAAGATGTGAGTTAGTTGGAATACACACAAGCAATCTAAATTTCCCAAAAAAAGAAAAAACTTAGTTTGATAAATGATAATGAAAGTGATAGAACTTTGAAAGATTAGTGGTAAAGGTGAATATATCTGATTAAATATATCGCTATAAATTTTCAAATTAGTTTTTTCAATTTTTAATAATTACACTATAACAAGTTTGAAATTCTCTAGGCTTTTGGTAAAAAGAACTTAATTATTAGCTACCTTAAATGTCTTGTACTCCGATGAAGAGTTTTTCATAAATTAACTTTAAAGCAGAATTTATTGCTGCGAAGTTGTTTCTAATAGTAATAACAAATATGACTACTATTAAATACCTACCTTCGATAATAGAAGTTCTAAAAATTTCTTTTCTTAAGGAAAAATATTACCATACCAACTAAGTTAATATATATCCACTGAAAATCATGTACTGTTTCTCCTTTTTATGGCAAGAGCAATCGTTGCATGGAGGGTGAGGTTACTGATAGTAGAAGCTGCACCTTGCACAGTATTAATGGCCAACGCTACTAATTTTTTCATTTTTTTTCATGGAGTAGTAGTGATTGAAACCTTAACATGAAAAACACATTAATTTTAAGCTGATGCCATTTGGCAGCTAAAACTAAAGCTATACTATTGGCTGCGTAGAAAACATATACAAGTGTACAGAAAAAGCAATCACAAAGGAGTATGGAAAACATCAAGGCAAAATAAAGCTATATATGGGATGGATCACTTCCGTCCAAGCTCCATGGCTTCCAACGTTGGGCTATGAAAGCGATCGTGCAAAGGGAAATGAGTGAACGCATCACTACGATTTCGCCTTGCTTCTTGATTCACAACCCCAGCCTCCATCTCCTGCTCAGCCACTGCATTCTGGTTATTCCTGTTTGAATTGGCTCGCGATTCCTCCTCCATTACTCGGAAATATGCATAGGTCCCCCATCCTGAAAATCAACAGATTTAAAATAAGCAGGAAGGAACATTTCTTAAATGCACAGATTCGGCTAAAATGGAATGGATAGTACAAATAAGAACAAAAAATAATTCACTTATTGATAGGAAAGGATGAACCCAAATTCCTCCTAAGCTAAAATTTGCATAAGTGACTGTTTGATATATAAAATGTTAGATATAAAAACAGAAATAAAAAAAGAAAAGTGGATGGAATAGATAGAAAACAACCTTTACATCTCTATTTTAAAAATGTAATGAAAACAGATATAAACTGTTGAATAATAATTATAAACATATAATAGCCATTACATAAAATGGAAAGAAATGGAGGAGAGAAAATCCCTCTCCTTCCGGATACCAAACAGGTAGTATAGAATGGAAAAAGCCATCCAGAATCAGACAGCGACAACCAATGTTCACCTGACAACAGAAACACCTATCCTTGTTTTCAGATGACAAAAAGCTCTTCAAGACAAAATTCCCAAGAGATAGTAAATTAAGAAAAAGAAAAGTGGCACATTTACTAAAAACATTTGTGCTATAGTTAATTATGGACATGTATAATGTTATCATAGTCCAATATATTGAACCATGTGCAGATAAGAACATTTCATAGAACATGAGCCGAACAAATATGGGTCAAAGAATATGCAGAAGAGTTGAAAAAATTCAATTACTTTAGTATGCGAGAAAGGAAATTGAAAGTATGAATAAAAAAAGAAAAAGTTAAATAGATAGGATGAAAAAGGATATTTGTGTCCTTATTCTAAAAAAATAATAAAAAAAGATAGTTACCTTTAAATAGTGATTAATGAGATAGATATTTTCTAAATTTTTTTTAAAAACTTCCATTTCTTAGAATATGCAACGCCATGTACCAAACGTGGCAATTTAGTGCTTTATTCTTGTTTGATAGGTCCTTCTCTAAAAAAATCTAATAGGTAGGTAAAGTTACAAGACACATTTTATATATAAACAAGCATTAATCTTTTCCATGGGAAGAATCCAAGACAAAATACCAACAAAGAATAAAATTTAGTAATCGGTGAAACTTTAATAGAAGGCCAGCGAAACTTTGACTTGATAATTTAAGCCTTAGAGAGGGAATTCTTAAAATCAAGATATCAATAATATATATATATATATATATATATATATATATATATATATATATATATATATAAACAGAGATAAACGCGTTACCATCGTCGTTATAAGGGGGTGGAAAGAACTGCCTATAGCAAAAGATTGCCACCACGAGCCCTGCAAGAAACATACAAAGAAGCGATAGTTTATTTCTTCTAATTAATTGAGTTCTGATACTGATATAAGACCAAATTATTTTTCTTGCAAGGTGAGTGAGTAGAAATAGACCTAGAAGACCTCCAGTAAACACATCTTGCCAATGGTGCCAATAGTCATCTACTCGAGAGACGCCAACTAGAGAAGCAGCAAGTAGAGGAAGAAAAACAATGCATAGCTTTGCCACATGGCCTCTCCGATCAAATGCTTTAATCTTCCCCGATAGGTACAAAGAAAGAAAACCTAAGCCTGCAAATGACCCTGCAGAACTGAATTACATTAGATCAATAGGTTCGTGCATAAAATTATATTTCTCTACTAATTAGCTAGTAATACAATGGAGTACAAAATAATTAATCAGTATGTTAACCTAAAAAAATGAAAAGTAGCAGTTACTGGGTTATTAATTATTTGAAATTGCCAAACTCTTCGACCCTCCATTTTTTTAAATGAAAAGGGGGAAAAGTATAATTGAAATATGCTTACAAAACGTTTGCCAAATCAGTTAATTAGTGATAAAAAAACTATAATTGAAATATTGTTGCTCACAAGAAGTATGGCCGCTTGGGAAACTCTTGTGTCCTTCCTTTATATCACTAACCTTGCCATGACACACCACACCTCCCCATTTATCATAAGCCTGTGAGGGTAGTCAAAGAGAATATAATTATAATGACCCCCTTCCAAAACAGATTACAATATGTACTATATAAATTGACAATTTATGTATATAGTTTGCTGGAAACATTTGGCAATCACAGATAATAATATCCAAGTTATGAGAATATGAAAAGAACAACCAAAAATTAAGAGAGAAAATTTTTACTGTCATTTGCAAGAAAATGTGGGCACAAGCCCATCACATTCTTAAACCTCTCGATCCCCGTAGCATAAGGGTCCAAAACATTTTGGTTAATAGTAAATGATCTCCCGTGAGAAAACGCAATGTACACGAGAATATGTACTATACAGTCAATTTGAAATAAACGATACTCGCCTCCACTCCATCGGGAAAGCAACGCCAAAAGAAGTCTGGTCTAGGTCGGCCAACTGCATCTTTTATTGCATCAGTTAAGACCGCAGTGATCAGCACCGCAAATAGGAGGCCTGTTAGCAATGAAGTACATTAATTATTGCTTTTGCACAATTCTTCAGTAACAACTTTGAGGTACTGATACACGCATAAGATAAGTGCAAAGATAATTTACCTAGAATACTGTGGTGCAAGTCATAAACATCTCTCCTACGCATATAGAAGAGAAGGAAAACAGAAATTGGCAACAAAACTGCATATACCTGATCATTAAGAGAAAAAAAATATATCAAATTCACTAAACTACTTGCAAAAAAATGGACTTAACAACTTGCTAAGAAAGAAAAGTGTGGAACTCAAACTGGGTAGATGCCAGTAATTTGTTCCGTTATCTTCATAATTAATAAAGCATCAATCAATTTTCAATGGAGTACTATAACAAATGAGTACAATTATCAGTCAGCACCTTATATTGATGCAATAAAATGGATGAATGTCATGCAGAATGAACCTAAAGACCCAACAGAGCAGATCCCATGACAAGCGAACAAAGCTTGAATAATGAATTTTTCTGATAAAGAACAACTTACAGGAACAGCCCACACGGGCACTGTGTTATCTCTCATGGGATATCTAAGGTCTTCCATCATGTCCCTTCCCACGAAACGGTAAAATGGATGAATGGCATACAGAACAACCTCTATTACTAGAAGGAGAAGCAGTATAAGCCAATCGTGCAAGTGATTTCTTGCAAGCGAAGCTCCATGAGATCTGATAGTGTGAGCAGCAGGATCAACTTGCCCCATGCTTCCCTGCAGTAAAAAAGAAAGAAAGACAGCGAAATTGGCACAGAAACGTCTAATTACCGGGTTGGGACGTTGTAGAAACGCAAAAGCACTCCCTGCACTGCGATACTAGATAATTGGTTTTGCATATTCGTCATACACAACAACGGGAGCTCGTATCTTATGCTGGGGAAAAAAAACACTTACTAGGTGGCTTTAAAATCTTATTAATTAACCACATTTTCCGTTGTAGGAAACTAAACTTATTACATATAACACACACTTGTTTCTTCCTCTCCTGATTGAAGAAGATATCCTGCTACACATATGTCCAATTTAGGTAATAATAGTAGATATGCTACCTATCGATGCATATATTTCCCAGAATTCTGCTCAAATTGCAAAACTGTGCTATTATACACGGGTGAATATGTGAATCAATAAAAAATGAAAATTAAAGAGCGTGCTGATTATGCAGTGCTAAGTCAAAATGGGAAAAGCAATTCTATTAAAACGTGACAATTTATAAGCTCGTATACCAAAAACTAGGCAAAACTATAAGCTCTGTCTTGGTATAAAATTCAGTTGTAAAATATGACTTTACGCACCAAATTTATAAACTCTCTAAAGATTAGGAACCTGATTTACGTAGTTAAATGAATTTAATGATGGAACTTGACAAGAATGGATGATTTTGTTGATAAAAATTTAATAGGGTAAAAGCACTCCCTACCAAGAAAAGGAAAATGATGAAAACGGAAGGAAAATCAGAAAGCAGTTCACTAACCTTCAACGAAGCCCATAATCTTCCAAACGAAAATAGGGACGACAGCACATCTTTCCACGCCATAGAAAACGAGGCAGTTTATGAGCGCAGCCACCAAATTTCCAACAATTATGCCTAGGATACAAAGAGACTGAGATTAGCCGACAGTAAGAGGGAAGGGCGAAAGAGGTTCATTGTTCCAAAAGCTAGAGAGAGAGAGAGAGAGTGTGTGCGTGTGTGTGAGTGAGAAAAATTATCCTAACCAGGAAGGAAAAGAAATTGAAAACAGAGAGGAGTGAAGACAAAGAAAAGCAGCCACTCTATTACCAATTTCTTAAAAATAATTCAATTTTCAAAATAAAAAAATTACGAAAATTTTCTCGGAAAATTAGAATTATTTCCAGGAAAACTGTTCCACACCGTGAAGAAGAAAAATTTACCCGTCCCCAGTGAATGGACAGGGAAAGAGAAGGAAGTTTCAACTCCGAAGTTCGAAATGAGATGGTTTTGCGCGGAGCGGTTTACTCTTCATGCCTTGCGGCATCGCGCCACACTATGCAGGAACCGAAATAACGACTCCATATTTTTTTTTTTTTTATATTTGTTTGAGATTAAATAAATAATAACGAGTTTTTTTTATAAAAAGAATAATAATAATGGTAATAATAATTCGACACGGTCACAGTCATGACCATTCATTTCGGCCTTTTGATAGAGCCAACGAGATTATGACATGACCATTCATTTCTGCCTCTTTGATACAGCCGACGAGATTATGATTTTAATTTTTTATGGGAAAATTAATATATAGGTAACTTTAATTTTTAATTAAATTTTTTTCAAAATTATTCATATACCTTTTGGGATTAATTTTTATATTTTTTTAAATATTTAAATATTATTCCATATCATATTCATATATGCTAACACAGTCTAAATCATATATTTTATATAACTGTCAAAATTAAATTTAGATAATTTAAATTTATTTTTATTTTTAAATTTTTTTTAATATTTTATTATTTTAAAAAATATAAAATTCAAAGCAAAAATAATTTTTTTAATGTAAATTTTTTTAAAATAATATTTTAAATAAAAATAAAAAATTAAATTATTTAAATTACTTTCTTAAAAAAGTACACATTGAACAAACACTGACAAATACAGAGAAATGGGACACGTGCTGGCATCGTATTGACATGACAAACATGTCCAACCACCTCTGCACTGGCCCGGGAAGCTGCACATTAATTACAAGCTCCATGACCAACGCTGCCACATTTTACTCCGTTCTTTACGACTTCACAGTTACTATATCGTATGAAATACTACCGTAACCTAATCAACCACCTTTGCCCTGGGCTAACACAAGCGAATCAATATGCCATGATAAAAATATATATATAATTAATATATATATATATATATATATATTACCATGGGAAAACAGACAGAACACGGACGGAAGCTCTCCCTTTCAAAATGTGTATCTATTACTATAACGTGTAAAACATGATGTAGCTCCCGCAATCTGAAACGTAATATTTCGTCTGGTTAATTGAGAAGTTAACAATTTTTTTCATATAATTTACAAAATATTTATTGTTTTATTTATTAAATTATTATTTTAATCATTATATTACTTTTTTAAATGTAAAGACATAAAAATTATTATTATTATTATTATTATTATTATTATTTACTTATATTTTATATATATATATATATATATATATATTTTTGTAACATTACTCAACCACGTGGAAAAAGGAACCTCT
Organism: Erythrophleum fordii; assembly: GCA_032878935.1. Taxonomy (NCBI): domain Eukaryota; kingdom Viridiplantae; phylum Streptophyta; class Magnoliopsida; order Fabales; family Fabaceae; genus Erythrophleum; species Erythrophleum fordii. The sequence continues at coordinate 50,041,254 of JAVQMF010000053.1, read as the reverse complement.
TCTTAACCTATACTGGCGGCATCCGAGGGAAGCATAGCTAAGTTGCTAGGCCATTAATAGGTATCATCTGACCCCAATCAACACAATACCCAATTAAGAGTCGTATTGTTCTTGATCTCACATCCGTGAGGGTGGCTCCATCTGGGTTCAAGTGGCCCACATAAATGTTTTTCCTCTTAAACTCATAAACCCACATGGTGACGGTGAATGTATGAGTTCCACAGGTAGCATTATTTATCTTAAGTATTTCTTTTCCATACAAAACCTGACGCGGAATGATGTATCATAGACATAGATGACTCCTACTTAACCAACCCTTTTACCCCGCCTTCTTTGGTTAACGGGAAAGTTGAATAATAAAAAGAAAAAAGAAGTAAAATTAAAAAAAAAAACATGTTTAGTAGATAGAATATTTGTTTTTTGAGAGAGTTATCTCCTATTAATATGGGAAAGTACATTCTATTGTTTTATGGTGGGAGAGAGTTTTATTGAGTGATAAAGAATTTTATTGGAGAATAAAAATTAAGACTATTTTATTTTTCTTCAGATAATTTTTTTATTAAAGGTAAATTAAAAATAAAATTTTAAATTAAAATATTATTTTATTATTTATTATTATTATTGATAATTAAAATAAAAATATTTTATTATGTTTTATAATTATTAAAAATATTTTAATTTTTTAATTCTTTTTTTATTTTATTTTTATGTCATTTTTATCTAACTAAATATAAAAAAATAAAAACATTTCTATTTCTTTTTTCATCGTATCAAACATAATTATGAGATACAATATTTTTTTATATTCTCATTCCATTTCCCATTCTTATTTCTTCAAAACTTAATCTCTTATACTAAACGAGGCTTAAGGAGATTTCTTCTTAAGAACTTTTACGCTGTCCTGAAAATGGAGTTAATTTTTGTCAACTTAAAGACATGAAATCTCAAGCCTAGTTTCTCATCATAAATTTAGTAGACCAATGCAGAAGAATTAGTATTCCAGGACCACAAAAAACAGAAAGCGCAACGTAAAAATTCAACAACAGTCAGCTTTGCAGGTTCAGAAATTATAACAATACGCTTGAAATCAAACTTGTACAAGAATCACGATACATTAACGTAAAAGGCCTCAACCAAGTTTATAATTCCTTGTAGAATTCATAGGACCCATCTTAGATGCGCATGAGGTAGAATCAGATAAGGAATAAGATTTGAAATAGGTAACTTATGCTTTGCGTTTCGCCCCTTTCTCAGTTTTCTCTCAACCCAGTGCTTTCAATGCCTAGCTGTCGCCTGCGTGGATTGTATACAAGTACATGTGGCAGCCACCTCATCTTTTGCTTGCCACGTCAGTATGGTGTTAGCACACATGGATATAATAAGGAGTAACATTTAAACATTTGGAAAGTATGAAGACTAACTCTTAAATGTTTGAAAAGTATAGAAATAAATTGTTTAAAAAATTAAATTATAGAGACTAAATTAAAAATTAAAGTAAATTATAGGGGCCAAATGATTAAGTTTTCTATTTTGTATTTATGAAATCTTTAATGGGAATTAACAAATTCAAGGCTACAAGATATTGACTGTACTTTTATTTTAAATACTAAGGTAATGTTAAGCAAATTAAATATTAATTATGACAAATGAATCCTTTGCTGATGCAACCAAAATGTATAGATTGACCCTTGTCTTTTTTTAATTGTTTAAATTATTAATAATATTAAATATAAGGTGTTGTCCCTTTCAATGTGCATCCGATTCGAAACAGAGCAATTTAAGCAACTCATGAATGGAAGACTCAATTTCAACATTTTAGTTGATCCCTCAAAGTCATTTCTATATGGTCAAAAGTTCAACTTTCATTATACATAACTTAAAAAATAAAAAAACTTATAAGAGACCATTTTTATCATTTATTTTTCTACAAAGTATCACCACGAAAAATCTTATTAATCTCAAATAACAACAATTGGAATGCTGGGATAGTTAGTTGCAACTAAATTTGATTATGAGTTATTTTTTGATCTTTTTTTTTGTTTAATTTAGCTCCAATTGAAATTCAGTAATTTTTTAACTTTATTTTATATATGAACAAATGTTAGATTTTGAATTATGAATATTCTAAAATTGGTTATATAAATAAATGGTTAATTTTAAATATCGTTCTTGTGCTTTGAAATTTGTACTAAATTCTTATAGTTTAAAAAAAATAATTTAATTTTTATCATTAAATTTCTTTTTGTGTACTGTTAAATATTGGTGACATGATCAATCATGTATCATCTTAACTTTTTCAATATACATGATTTATATTAATAAAAAATAAAAATAGATAATAAAATAAAATCAACTCATAATATATGCGGCCATCTATGTTAAATTATTTAAATAAGTTGATTTGAATTATATATATTAAAAGTATCAAAATAATATAAGGTTAGCTACATTTACAGATTTTACCATCATATTAAAAAAGGTTTAATAGTAAAGTTAAATTTATACGAATTCAATCATAAATTTTTAAATTATAAAATATTGAATTAAAAATTAAGTAACATTATTAAAACAACAAGAATAATTTAACTTTTGAAATTGAAAAATACTAAACGCTAAATCTATTCATATTCACATCTATTCGCAACTTGGATAGATACCATAGAGATATATCACATCGAGAAAAGCACATATAGGACGTGGTTTATAATAAAATGATGGGAATCAAGAACAAGTAATCCCTTTACCCCCATCAAATATCTTGGAATATAATCATGCCGTGAATGAAAATAATCAAGACTTTGAAAAAAAGGAACAAATCATGTGTCCCCAGTCCACATCTCTCTTGTGGGTGTCTGACAAGTAATTGCAATGCCGATGTATGTATGTATGGTGACTTTGAAATGTGGATAAGGATAACGATGCTGATTACATCAATCAATGATTCCACAAGGGGCGTCATTAATTAATTAGACTAAAAATACCTAGATTGGGACGCTTATGGGGCCAGAGGCTGCAAAGTTTATGCCAAAAAAAATAAAATAAAATTATAAGTTAAGAATTAAAATGAAAGATATTTATATTAAATTTTTTCATTAATTAATTAGACTAAAAATACCTAGATTGGGACGCTTATGGGGCCAGAGACTGCAAAGTTTATGCCAAAAAAAATAAAATAAAATTATAAGTTAAGAATTAAAATGAAAGATATTTATATTAAATTTTTTAAAAATTTTACAACTAATAATTTCAATTTAAAGTGTTTAATTATAATTTTTTTACATAATTTAAAATTTTAATTGTATATTTTTTAAAAATAATTTTAAAATTTAAAATTTTTTAATATAAATATTTTTAATTTGAGATGTAATCTGTAATTTTTTTCAAAATGAGAAAGTGACAAATTGAAGGCTTAGTGGTGTCCCGTCTCTGCCCTACACTTGTTCAGGATTGGCCTCTCCCACGACTTTCTATTCCAAAATACATGTTGATTTTCAAGAGCCTTCATTATCTAAAGCCACTTTTCTATGGGTCATTACTCACTATCATTAGTATTTGATAATTCACAGATGAATCATTCATTAATCAGCCGACAAATCTTGTTCATAATAATAATAATAATAATAATTTAGAAGTTTATTTTCCTCCTTTTCTTTATTATAAGGTTAAAAGCATCCAATTACTTGTTGCAAAAACAGTTCACATATTTTATTTATATGTCAAACATGAGAAGATGCATGAGAAACATGATTATATGAAAAAAGATTTACACCTTAACAAATTTTTTATTTTCAGTTTGATCCTTTACTATTCAAAATTTAAAATTCACCCAAATTGATTACTCAATTGGAGAGCAGTTGACTTTAACAACAATCTAATGTAGACATGATTTTTTTTTTATCTCTCGAGTACATATCAAAACAGAAGTTTAAATTTGAAACTTCTTCTTAATTATTCACATTCCTCGTCATAATAATTTGTAACACACTTAGTAGCTTAGTGACATAACATTGTTATCCAAACTTGTCCAATAATGGTTGGCAGAACCAAACTCACCGTCTAGACACTCATGACAAGAAGTATATTTGATTGACATTTAACTAGGTCACATTGTAAAAGACTAAAAGGCCACGAGCACAAATCCCTTGCAGTCAGAGATTTGTGCAATAATAAGTTTTTGTATTTTTTGTTTAGATTTAAGAATGAATATGAAAAGTAAAAATTATAACTTTGAGTTAAAATTTTTAAAGTATAATTTTTTTTATAACTAAAATTTTTATGCTCAAAATTATAATTTTTTACTGTTCATGTTCATCTTTCAACCAAAAAAGAGAAGATACAAATTGTTTAAAGATTTGTAGTTTTGCAAACCTGATTTAGATCATTCAAATTAGATCTAAATGATTTTTATTATTATTTTAAATAAAACAAATTATAAAATAAAAATAACATTCTAACTACATATTTAAGAAAAAAAATATAAAATATAAAATTTAAATCATCTAAATAAAATTTGAATAATTCAAATCTTGATCCACTACATAGGATCCATGCTCAAAAAATTACCTGTGCATTGTATGTTGGAGAAAGAGTAAAAAAATTTTAAAAAATAGGATAATAAATTAAAAGGAAGAGGTGAGGGAAAAGAAATCCTTGTTAATAATTATTCAATACGTAAATTAGTGTTTCTTGTGGAAATGAATTTTCCATCTACAAGTTGGAGGGAAAATGACATTTCAATGGGAAAAGCAACAAACTTGACAATGGTTCCCTCCATTCCAGAACCAAAAACTCCTATGTGAAGTTTCATATAAAAACTCAGGGACTAGAAGGGCAGAGGGTAAATTCAACTTTTCTTTCATTCTTTCCCCTTGCCTTCCTCTCCTTACAGTCGAGCATCTTCAAACCTTCCCTCGCTTAATTGAATCCCGTAAGTCGCTTATTTTAGCAGTGATGGCCTAGAAGCAATTTGAGAACGCATTAAGCTTGCGTGAAAACCAACACCCATTTCCAAAAGCCATCGATCTATGTGTCCAAATCGTTAGAAACTTTGCTCTGGTGCCAAAGCACCTTATTTGCCATTTCCTCCCTGTCACTAGCCCCATCTTCAACTCCGGCAACAATGCGTATGCGTATCTCTAAAACAACGCCTATCATTGAAAGCTTATATTAGTGCCGCCACTAGTTTGACGGCGACGCATGTTGATTTTGTGGAAATGGAGAGATTCGTTTAAGAATGGAATTTAGGAAACAAGTGTTTTTTTTTTCTAGGGGAATTTTGATTAATTTTGCACATTATTTTCTCTTTTCCTTTCTTATTTCCTAGCTATACCAAACATAATTTTACCTACCCAATTCCATTCCATTCTATTTCCCTTTCTCAATCAAAACATATCCTAATTTAAATTGATTTTAAATTATGAGGGACTAAAAGAATAATAAAAATTTAGCAAATGAATCATCTGCAATATTGTATATTATGCAATTAAAGAGAGAAAGATTGAAAAAATTTAATGTTAAAGGTTGTTTTTTAAAATATTGGCCTACACATTGTATTGATATCTCTTAAATTACACCATATAAATTTATCTTTAGATTGCGGAAAATTCATACTAAAAGATTTATTCTTGACCAACTTTAGAATTAGTCCATTTGTGAAGTTTGAGTCTGCAAAATTTCCTTCGTATATACACACACACACACACACACATACATAGAGTTCCATGATATGGTCTGCTGTGGGGTTTTAACAAGGGGCAACCCAAAAGAATTTTTGGTAACTACTACTCAGCATTAGAGGGTTTATGTAGCCTCCTACGCTTTTGGATCCAGCCCATTGGATTTGACTGCGAAATCTAGCTCTGATCCAACATCATTAAATATGTAACATAAATCGGAGAAGATAGACTCAGATATGAGTTTGCTTAGCTCGTAAGGTTTTTTATAATGGAGCGTCAGTTTGAATTTGAATTTTGTCATTTTCAAGGTAGTTTGAATCCAAAAAGAATTACTTCCCACTCCGCATTCCCTACCAATAATAATAATAATAAAAAAATAGATCTCAGAGCACGAAATTGAAGGCGTAATAAAAGCTTAAAACCCTTTAGTTATATGTTATAACTAATAAATATAGAGTTACCTTCAAGACTAAAATATTTGAATTCAAATCTCTAAAAAAAATTGTTATACCATTTTTTAAAAAAAACGCTAATTTTGGTAAATAATTCTGTTGCGTGTAAATTGGTTAGAATATCACTCAACCGTAATAAAATTAAAGGCACCAGGTATGAAATTTTTGACACTTTCTTATTGCTTTTAAACCAAAGCGCATTTGTTTACCATAGGAGAAAAAAAAAAAAACCAACAACAAAGTGCACTTAATTTGTTTTTAACTTTATGATACCTTGGGCAAACAAGTTAGTGCTTGTTTTGTTCTGATATTGAACAAAATTTGCAATTGGATCTCAAGCCATATCAATACTAATTTGACATCGATTTAGGAGCAATTAAACCAATGACAGAGGGAAAAAAATCATTTATTGCATGGGGTTTGTTAATTAAACAAGATTGAGATGATTTCTTTGTATATTTGTTATTAAATTTTTTTAATAAAAAATATAATATGTAAATTTTCTTTATAACTAGGTATCATAGTATTACTTTAAAAAAATTCTTAAACATACCAAGTGTTTACTAAAGAATTTAATAGCAAATAATTAAAAAATAATCTAATTTTTTTTTTGTTAATATTTTGTTTGAAGTTCCCACATTTATCTGTTTTTGTTCAAGTTTTGTAGTTGGATCTTTTATGGTGCGAAAAACAAAAGTGATTAGAAGGAAAAAAAAAATTAAAGATTCCTAGTTATATCTGATTTAGGAAAAATGAATAAATTATGTGAACCATAAATAAATATATGAATATGTTAATAAATTTTTTAAATGGAATTTATTTTGATATGTTTTTGTTTTTGTTTTTACTAAATATATGCCTTTTTTATATTAAATCTACCTAACAATTTTCTCAAAAAAATTGATACCTTGTGATATGACAAAGATATCTTGACAGATTCTTTAAATAAAAAAAATAATTGAGAGATAAAAAAACCAAACTCTTTCTTTTAATTTGAATTGAATGAAATTCAAATAAGAAAGAAATTTTGACCCGAAATTAACACCCCTTTAAAAAATAACTATGATTTGAAATTATTCCATTTAAAGAATATCACATAAATGTTGGCAGGAAAAAAAGAAAAAAGAATATCACACAAAGAATATTAATATAAACCGTTGAATATGGTCATGAAATAATATGCAATCTCTTTGACTTTTCTTTCCTTTTGAGAATGGAGCCGCATCTTGGTAAGAAATTAAAAGAAGCTACCTCCCTAGAATAACTATCACTTGTCAATTATTTTACAAAAAAGTTTATTCCTTCCTTTAATTATTGCATATTACATAATGGAGTTGCAAATCAATAGTTAATTATCAAATGAAATAAATTATATAGTTTTTTTCTGAATTTTATTGAAATCACATAAATATCTTTTTTATTTCTATAATATATATAAATATTATTTAAAATAAAAAGATCCTAAAATTTAGTCTAATTTTAAAATTTTTAATTAAAATGCCCTTTATATATAATTTAAAAATATATATATTTAAATTAATAGATAATATTTTGATAAAAAAATTAATGTTAAATTAAAATATGAGGTAATTTTTATTTTAATTAAAAAAATATATATCTTAAAAATAAACAAAATGTATATAATTTCAATAGAATTAATATATATATAGGTAATTTATTCTGATCAAATTCGCCCTAACTTTTTCTTATTCCTTTCGCAAGTTCTAATTTTAAATGCAGATTTTGTGAGTCCCGAGAATTCCGTAATGTGGGAATCTTATTATATTACTTTTATTAGAAATATAAAAAAAGAAAAAAAAAATCTTTCATAGTGTAGATCAGAAGCACCTGATTCTCTGTCCGCTCGTCAAACGTTTTCTCGTCAGGTAAAAGCGTTGTCGTGGTAGTTGCAAAACGGCGTCACTTCACAGCGCCGCAACTTGTGACGGCTACGCCAGTGCAATCTTCGATTCCAAATGCGCTTTACATTTGACGTTATGGAATATGGATCATTTTTTTATATTTTTGTTATGAAATTTTATAATTAAGGTATGATAAATATATACTTTTGTAAAATAAATATATATATTTTAATTAAATTATATATTTATTATATGTCAGTTAAAAAATTATATATGTTTTATATTTTAAATAAAAACTTAACAATAAAAAAATTAAATCTAAATCTAATTCAAAAGAGAATAGGCCAATTGATACGTGTAAAAATATATGTCCTTAAGTTTAATTTTGTATATTGTGATCAGGTGAGTTTAAGATTAAAATTAATATATCCTATTATTAAAAATCTAGCACTAAAACTTTAAAAGATTTAAGGAAAAATGCTTTCCATCTTTTGAATTATAATCTAATTATAATATTAATATTTAAACTTTAAAATACACTTTGTCTCTCATGAACTATCATAAAAAATAAAACTGTTAATTATTTGTCATATTTAACATTTAATAATCATATTATTAATAAAAATTAATTTTTGATACTTTAAAAGTTAGCTTGTGTTATATGTTTCAAAAAAATAAGTCAATAATATGTACTATTTAATTAGAGAAAACTAAGTTTTTTTAAAAATGATATCAATAGTTTTTCTCACAATAGATAAACTTTTGAGGGCTCAAAAATTGATTTTTGTTAATTAGATAGTTATTAAATGTTAAATTTATTAGATGAATAATTATTTCATTTTTTATGATAGTTTAGGAGACCAAGGATACTCGACGTTACTTTTTAAAATTCAAATATCAATGTTATAAATGGACTATAATTTAAGGGGATAAAATATAATTCTTCTAAAAATTTAGAAGAAATTAAATTTATTTTAATATTATCTTCCAATTGCAATGTCCTTTTTAATTGTCACTAGATATTGCATAGTGAATAATAAAGAAAAAAAAAAGAGATACTTGAGATGTAGTTTTTTTTTTTTCACTCATCCTTTTTTTTTTTCTTTATATCTGCATACTAAACATTTACTTACTAAATGAAATTATACATATTCCTCCCAATCTAGAAAATTATGATTAACTCCTTGATTTATCAACCCTGAAGCAATAAACCTCTATCATCTACATAAAATTACTAAAATATCTTTCTCATATTTTAATATTATTTTATCATTCTCTTCGTCTTTCCCAATTAATGTTTTCTACCTTTGCCTCTCTACCTTTCTTCTATTGTCAAAGTATTCCACACTTGGAAATCTCTTTAAAAAAAAAAAAAAGTGAAAGACCACGAGAGGATTAGTGCCCTGTACTTCATTCCAAAACAGAGTCACGGGGTCGAGACTCCTAAGCAACTTTCTCTAATATTATCCGCTGAATAGTGAATAATATTATAAGGTGGGATAAATCTGAAATAAATTATATGTCTTTAACTCATCCGTGACTAATTACTCATCCTTCAGATAATGTACATAATTGTTAGAACAAAACTTTTTAGGTTGATTTCGACAATTTTTTATAACCGTTGATGCTACTTTTTTTTTTAATCACAAAATTTACGAATCTATGTTTGATAAATTTTTAGAGGGTTTTTTTTCCTATAGTTTAAAACCAGCATTTTAAAAAAATTGAAAATCACCCTAAAAAGTGTGCTACTGTTGGAAAATATAATTACCTTAATAAATACCTATCAAAGTGTGGGGATCTTCTTTCGTTATTGGGGTGCCAACGGAAGAGGATCTACTTAGCTTTTTTAAGCCTATTTTATTTTATTTTTTATACTTTTTAGATCATAAATGTGAAGAATAAAAATAAAAATTACAATCAAGATATCGAAAGTATAATTGCAAAAAAAATTATATTTTTAAAGTTTTAATTATTTATAACTTTTACCATTATTCTTTACATTTATAACATAAAAACTAAAAATAACTTAAAAAAGTGAACTAAACTTTCCCCTATTTGCGCCACAAGTTCCCCGGCTTCAAAAGAAAGAATGTACTGTTTTTCAACTTTTCATCATCACCATCCTTAAACGGTAAGAGTAGGTCTAGTGATGCTGTATGAATCTTTTGCAATATTATATTTTATGCGGTAAAAGAAAGAATTTCAGAGTGGGGTAAAAATGTGTCATTTTGTATGATGTTTACTCTCCTTATTTTCATTTTTCTTAAATTTATAACTTTAAATTATTTCATAAATTGAGAAAATCTAAACTTCTAATAGTAAGTATTAACATATAATTTGAAGTTAAATATATTTAATTTTGAGTTAAAATATTTGAAAAATAATTTGAATATAATTATTTTTGTAAAAAATACCACCCTCGATTTTATTGGTTTAACCTTTTTTTTTTTTATAACACTAGAGTGGTAATTAAGTTATTCCCAAGTATTTTTTTTTCTTGGATAAATAATCATAATTTTTCTTGGAGGAGTATAAGATTTTCCAGTTTCAGTAAAGTTACCAAAGTTGGTAACGCCCTCCTAATCCAACTGGGTCCAGCCATTAAACTAGCTGGCAAACCCTCCCTCCCTCGTAGTGCACTACACGCTGGGCTCCCTTTTTCAAGTTGCCCCTTCTCAACAGTGCAATCCCAAACTAGGTTTTATATATATATATTATTTATTATTATTATTATTATTACTACAAAAAAAGATTCAAAATGATATATGAGAGATTAACGTTCTAAAATTTTTTAAAAATTTTATTTGTAACTAAATTAAAAAAATATTTTTAAATAAGAATATTGACAAATACAAAATTTAATATTAAAATTTCTTGATAAACTTATTATATATGTGAAGGAGATTTTTATAAGTCACTTCAAGTGACGTGAAAAATGAAAAAAAAAAAAGAAGATAAAACTCATTTGTATGAGATCTATAAAGACAAATATTGGTTCAATCTCTCTCTCTTTTCATTTTAATTAAATTGAATTTCAAAAAATTCAAATCATCTATCTATTATATTATATAAATTCTGTATCAGTTGTATTGTAGATAAGTTATTTACCGTAAGATTGGTACATTGGGTTTTGTGCTTTCTTTTTTGTTTTTTTCCTATTGTTATCCTTTTTTTTTTTTTCTTACTGTCATCTTTTTTTTTGGTTTTCGTACAATTGCACAAGGAAGAGACTAGTCCTATATTAAAACGTTCTTTGCGCTAATAAAATGTTCAGATAAATAAATATTAATTAATTTTTTTTAATGACATAATAAAAATAAAGAAAAGAAACAAAAAAGAGCAAGGGCAAGGGGGGACCAGGTGTGCAGTAACTATAAACGTCAACTTCCGCAGCGTTAGCTTTTCTTTTACTTCGCTCTCCTGCAAAGGAAGCAGCACACACAGCACCCAAAGCCTCCCCCAAACCTCGTCTCCACCACCACCCATGGAGGCTCCGCCCACTGCTACGCCGCTCTCCTCCGCCTTACCACCACCTCCTCATCTCAACTACCCTGACTCAGTTGACTCCTCTCCTCGCTCCCGCAACACCGATTCCTGGGATGAGCCTATCCCTCCGGCCGCTGCCTCCAACAAACTCCGCCTCATGTGCAGCTTCGGCGGCCACATCGTCCCTCGCCCTCACGACAAGTCGCTCTGTTACGTCGGCGGCGAAACGCGTATCGTTGTCGTTGAACGACACACCTCCCTTTCCGACCTCTCCACTCGCCTCTCCAAAACCTTCCTCAACGGCCGTCCCTTCACTCTTAAATACCTGCTTCCCAGTGAAGACCTGGATTCTCTTATTTCTGTAACTACCGATGAAGACCTTGATAACATGATCGATGAGTACGATCGAATTTCTGATTCGTCACTGAAACCCTCTAGAATCCGCCTTTTCTTGTTCCCGGTGAAACCCGATTCGTCTCAATCGATACCTATAATTAATAGCTCAGCGAAGTCGGAGGATTGGTTTCTGGGTATGCTTAACAGAGGGTTTTCGGACTCTGGTTCCGTTAATTTGTTGATGGGTTTTGATGATGAGGTTGTTGCTGGCAATCTGGATACGGATCCGAAAGATGTCGAGGCTGTGGGTTCTGGATCTTTTGGGAATGGCAAGAGTGTGAAGCAGCTGGGGCAGGATGTTCACTCTGTGCCCGATTCACCTATGCTGGAAACCACGTCTTCTTTTGGGTCCACTTCTTCATCGCCTTCGGTGGCGAATTTGCCGCCTATTCGGGTTCATGTCGATGATGGCAGTGGTGGTGGAGCGAGGTTGCAGGATCAGAAGGCGGTGGGGATTGACGATCAATTCGCTCAAATGGGTATTGGCGGCGGGCAGAAGCAAGATGAGGGTTTTCTGCTGTCTTCACCTCCTCCTGTGCCAGCGTCCGCCGTCTCAGCTGCGCCGGCTGTTCCGATCAGCTCCACACTGGTTTCCGGTGAATATCAGAATCGTGTTGTCTCTGATGATGAGAGATCAGACCATGGGGTTCTTGTGGGTTATAGGAAACCTGCGACACCACAGCCGCAGACGCTGCCTCAGCCTCAGATTCTGCATACGCAATTCCAGCAAAAGTCTACCGGAGGCGTTGATTTACCTTCCCCAGATTCAGTTTCAAGGTATCTTCAAATCCCTTCCCTTTTCTTTCTGTCTTTCTCATTTTCTCTATCTGGTTTTGACAGTGGCTTATGCTTATTTTATATTATGTTGAATTGTTTCTTTCATATTTGGTTTGATCATATTTGTGGGGTTACTTGTTTAGAGCTTTCTGTATTAGGTGCTTGGTGCTGACTGCTTGTTTAAATTCTACAGTGATAGTAGTATTACAAATGCAATGTCACGCCCAAAACCTGTGGTCTATCAAGACCAAGTTCAAGTCCAAATTCCCTCTGGAACTACAAGGGTTCCTGGTAATTCCGTTGATCCGAAACTTACAATGTCTGATTCGCATGGTCGGATCCAAATGCAGCAACAAGTATTGGATCAGGCATATGTTTTGCAATCACAATTCGATCAACAACAGCAACAACCTCAACAGCAGCAGCAATTTATACATGGTACACAGCAACAAGTACAGGAATCGGGATATGTATTGCAACCTCAATTCGATCAACAACAGCAACAAGTACAGGAATCGGGATATGTATTGCAACCTCAATTCGATCAACAACAGCAACAAGTACAGGAATCGGGATATGTATTGCAACCTCAATTCGATCAACAACAGCAACAATATATACATGGCACACATTTCATTCACCATACCCGTTCAGGGGCTGTGCCACTCCCGGCATTCTATCCTGTTTATCCTTCCCAGCAGCAGCTTCATCCCCAGCATCATCAGCAGCTTGAACAGCAGTATCCGATTTATTATGTGCCCGCTAGACAAACCCAACCTTACAACTTGTCTGCACAGCAACCTAATATGAGTGAACCTGCAACAACCATTCCTTCTAGCCGCACCCAAACAACACCGAATCCTGCAAGAATTCCATCATCTGCAGCTTACAACCCCATAAGAAATGCTCCGGTACCTAAATCTGAAATGACAGCAGCTGCATACAGAACAGCAATTGCAGGCACGCCTCAATTGGTTCAAGTGCCTTCTGGTCAGCCTCAGCAGCAATTTGTTGCCTACTCCCAGTATCATCATCCGTCTCAGTCTGTTGCCCCCAATTCTGCTGCCCCTGCTAGTTATGCTTATGAGTATGCTGATCCTGCTCGTGCCCAGATATACTACTCTCAGCCTCTGGCACCCACAATGCCTTCACAGTACCAAACTATGACAGGTGCTGCTGCTGCAGTACCGCCCGAAGTTTCTGCTCAGCCTCCCTCAGATAGCATGAAGCAACAAATGAGAACATCACAGCCATAGTCAGTCCCAAGTAAAGAAACAATTTTGAGAAATGGGTTTGATTTTTTTCCACTTTAATTTTTCTGTTTTTGTTCTTGTTGTGTTATTGGTACTTGTTTGTGGGTTTGTATTTGTGATAGATTATTAAAAACTCTTCTCATCATGTACTTCTTCTTCTATGTCATAATTTATAGAAAATGAAAGTAGTCCAAGGTTATACTGTAAAAGTTCAAAGACTCAAAACATTGTTTTGTGAAGTTCACATTTCGATTCCTGAATGATTGTCGTATAAATTAGCAGGCATTATTTCTGGCTCTGGTCTGTATTTTATGATTCGTGAACTTTAGATGAGCAATAATTTCCTTTTGCTCTCCAATTCACAATCGCGATGGATATGGCCGGCCATTTGGAGTCTAGGAGCTAGTCCCGCATCCCTTCAGCATCCTCGACCTTGAAGGACCACAAGTTTGCACTTCCCGCGCAGACATATAATTAACACGTTTATTTAGACGTTTCATTGGTCGTGTTTGTCTTCTATGGGAATTCATATATTTCTGCTAACTGATGTGGTTTGTTGTTGCCAAGTTTGAATTGAACTGTCTTTGATGGGAACTACATCTTGAATTATCGCTATCTGTCAAGTTGAAACTGCATAAGAATTGCTATTTGTTTCGGTTTTCTTGATAATCTTGTGAATCTTACGTGGGCATTTCGAGTAGCAGACTGAAACTTGATCCAGTGATTAGATTAGATGGCTCCATATGATGGGTATGTTCGTTTCCTTTCTTAAATGATGTTCAATTCTTTGTGCTGCATTGAGCCATTTAGCCTCTCTTTGCTTTTTCGTGACTATTACGTTGTTAAGAATGATTGGTACTTAACAGACAACCAATATCGGAAACCAACGATAACCACGTCAAGCAAAAGAAATGATCAGATGGAAAATTTTGACGTACAGTGAGCTTTAAGGTGTCTCAAGCTTGCTTGACAGAGAGCACGTTAGTTCACGTGCAAGTTCATTAGGTTCGGTGTTTTATTATAAAGGTAATGTTCTTGTGGTTCATATGATCGTACATTGTTGTTCCAAAAGAAATGAAAACTAGTATAGCAGCGGAAAAAAACATGTTTTCTGAAAAATTGGAGATCTGGCCTACTTGACCGTTAGGTCCAGCTGATTCAAGGAAGTGTCATCTTCAAAATACAGCTTAACTCTTTCATTCTCCCCGCTTTGGGCGAGTACGTAATGTCTTTCTTGTATATGAACATCATTCGTGTGAAACAAAATTACTCATCCTTCAGATAATGTACAAAATTGTTATGTTTTTAAATATCATTCATGTAAAATTTAATATTAAATTTGACAATTTGTTAACTTTGACGATATTTATGTACCTAACACCGTTAATTTACACTTATATTTAGCTTTCATGTTAGTTTACTGTTAAATTTTGGTATTAAATTTTCGGTACAAGCAGTATAGAGGGATAAATTGGATCATTTTTTTTTTTTTGTTTTTGTAAAATAAAGGTAACATTGTTTGTTATTAAATTAAGGGAGCCAAATTAACATTTTTATAGAGAGACAAAATGTATTTAAGCCAAAGTATTAATATAGAATCAAGGGGCAATTCTACGTTGCCCATAAATAAATAAATAGGGTAAAATTAATTAAAGTTCCCTTGGTATTTGTCGTTACGTTTTTGGAAAAATTATATTTTTGTTATTTACATTTTTATTTAATTTATAATTTGATCTCAATAGTTTAAAAATTTATAATGGGATTCTTACCGTTTGCACATTTTTTAATTTAATCGGTAGTGTTAAAATTCTATCAAAATTTGGTAAAATTTTGTTGATGTAACTAATTATGTTTTGTTTTTTAACATTTATAATTTATGTTAATAGAAGGGTAAATATATAAATAATAAAGTAAGATTAACTCACATATATGACAAAATATTAATAAAAATATAAATATAATAACAAAGACTAAATTAAAAATTGAGTGAAATTATAAAGATTAAAAGTATAATTTTTTCTAAATTTTTAACTTAAAACATAATATGTAGAGTATTTTTTTTAAAGAGTAGATCATGTGATACTGAATTATAAAAAAAAAAAAGAGTATATGTCATATTTTTTAATTAAAAAACTTAATAACAAAAACTTTAAAAGTGAACCTAAATTCTATCAGAATAAAAATGGGTAACTAATACGAAATACTCAAGTGAAGTATGAGACAATAAAAAAATTTAAAACCGGGCAAAATCTTATTATTCTCTATTATTTTGTAAAATGTCGAGTTCTTAATCTATTAGTAAACAGGTTGAGGATAATGGAGATAACCCCATAATTAAGTATTGTAAATTATAACGACCCTCATTTTCAATTGGATTTGAATATATTTATATTTTTTTAAACAAAGTTTTGAAGTTAGGAATTAGGGAGGGAGATTGAGCTACCGACACTGAAACGTTATGACTTGGATTTTGGAACAAGTGGGCGTGATGCTGGCAATGCTTCAAACATCCTTGCAAGTCATGGCGACGGTGGTGATCATTATTAACATTATCATCCACCAAAATAATTGAGCTAAAATTTGTCAAAGGAATTTTGGGGTCCCCCACCCACACGAGAAGTTGATTTTCTCATCCTATGCTCACGTGACACACTGTGATGTATTGAGGCCAATCTAAATTCAACGTTCAATATTGTAAATGGATTTTAGGATATGTGATAAACAATTTAATTTATTGAACACTACAAAATATATACCTTGTTTTGTACATATTATTGAATGAAAGAGGGTATTTGATACAAGTAAAAAGTTGAATACGGTGGCTGAGCTTAGTGATTATTCTCCTACTCCAAGTAAGGAGGGTTGGACAAGTTATGGCAACCCACGTATGAAGAGAATGGAAGGAAGGTATGTGGGACCCCACAGAATCTGATGCCATATTTGAATGGGATTTCAGCCTTTGCTTACAACAAAATAATACCATAAACATGGAATGGGGAATCATTCGCTCAACATTGGAGGTTCTCCATACGTCTTGTGTTCACCTTCCTCCTAAGTTTATTTATGGTTTAGTTGGTGTAACTGTCAACACCCAAATTTGCCTACTACGTAATTGTATGAGCTCCACTTGTAATTATCATGGAATTTTTGTTTTAATGTAATGTCAGCTTATGATGTCATGGGTGATAATTAATAATAAAAGTTATATTGTAATATGATGGAATTTTTCAAATTATGTGTGACAAATTTAAGTTGACAAGGTTATATAAAATGAGCCTAAACCCCTTCAAAGTGCAAAATCTCAAGATTCCGATAATCTAGTTAGTGGGGGACATATTAAAGAGAATTTTACGTAAATTCAATCTTTTTTTTTAAAAAAGATGGACAAGCCAATGATATTTAAATAAAAAAAGAATAAATTATACAGACTTTTTTTAAATTTTATTAAAATTATACACTTTTTTTTTATATTTTTAAAATGTATATTTTAGTTCAATTTTAAACTTTTTTACTCTAATACCAACCATAAAAAATTAAATAAAAATATATTTTAATTAAAAAATATATATTTTTTAATTAAAAATAAATATATATATATATATTAATTTTAAAAAAAAAAAATATATATATATATATATATTTCAATTAATAGTGAGCATTTTAATTAAAAAATTTAAAATTACACTAAAATATATCATAACCTTTTGTTTTAGAGGAGACATATTTTGAGAATAAACAAGAAAAGTCTTTGTAATTAACTCAAATATATATATATATATATAGATATCTATAAGACAAAATCCCAAGACAAACAAAATCTGACATGTTTTGTAAGTCTGCTAGTGCTCAACATAACTTACCTTTTATATATATATATATATATATATATATATTAGCTTTCCTTGAAAATTTTTGGATAAATTATATTATACCACATTGTTAATTTGGCATATTTATCAACAAAAATATGAAAAATCTTAATTTGTTTTCCAGTTGCTTGTTTGTTCATATAAAGAGTGAAAAGTTTGATTTTCTTTAACAATACAAAAGTATATATCCACCCTACACTTACGTTTTTAAAATGCACTTTATGTTTTAGATATATCCTTTTCTTCTCTTGAATGGGTATGAAAGACATATATACTTTAGAATAAAACAAACTTAGCACTTACAGTGATCATATAAAGGCAGGAGATAAAAAATTGTGGCCCCCGCCCCTAATTTTCAGTCCACTTTCTGCTACCTAGCAGAGAAGTAGACTCAATTCACAGAATACATTAAACTTCTTTTCTTCTTAGCCATAGCTATGAACATCGGAAATTCATTCTACGGACATATCAAAAAGAGAGGAAAAACAAAATATCATACTAATCAACAGTTACTTCAAACACTCTCACACAATTATCAGCTCCACAAGAAGCGAGTTGCATTCTCTTTTCATTTTCTCTCTTCTTCTTCCATGCCAGACGATTTACAGAAGAGACATGGCATATAAAAGGATCTATGCGTACAACAAGAGCAGCAGCCAGGCTTGTGTGGGAGTATGAGAGACTCCAGAGCTCTATTAGACCAGATTCCATCCCAATGGCGAGAAGTCCATCGTTTCTCCGATCACCGAGACCAACCCAAGATAATGCTGTTACACTACTATGAAACTGAGGCAGAGTCATAAGCTGCCTGACTGTAGATTCCCCCTCTACAGCCCAGATTTTCACCATTTTATCCCGGGAACCTGTTGCAAATTCATGACCGTATGGATTCCAGGAACATGACCAGATAATCCGTTTGTGTCCCTCCTGCCTTGCGAGAAGACTATAGCCAATTTCGCCCGTGCCTACAAACCACAACTAAGTGATTAAGATTTCTGTTGACTTGCAGCATTGGTTATTAAGAAAACTGACAGCTCTTGCAGTACAAAGTAGTTCAGTTAATAGGATAAGGAAAAAAGTGCACTTTTTAGGTCTTTGTAACAAGATTCTCCAATAAAATTATGACACATGGAAAATCTTTTCTTAAAGCAATCACTAATATTATAGTTAGTTGGAAAAATGTCCATATGTTATGCTTTTATTGAAAACCTCATAGCAAACACAAGGAATTTCATCCAAGTCTTCTCCTTAGGATATTTGTTGACTTGCCACAGTCAAGTTATTAGGAAAACCTTCTTCACACAAGTCCAGTTCATAGTACTCCTTCTTTTTCTTTTTTTCTCTTTAAATATTCAACTATTACATTATTTATATTCTTGTCAGTCAATTAAATTGCTGAAAAGAATATGTCAACCCAGGTAACAATGCATATGCCAACAATATAAATGATGACGACGATGATCAGGTACCTGTTCTTGTGATTCTAAATATGGAGAAATGGCGATCCCTTGAAACAGTCAAAAGAAAATTATCATCATGTGAGAATTCCATCTGCGTCACTGTCAAGCTGTGAGACTGCAGGCGGCCAACTGCTTTCCATGAACCCACTAGCCAAAGCCATATCTCTGCAACAATTGCAGATTGGGCCTGCAAAGCATAAAACGTATGAACAATAATTACCAAATTATAATGTAAAAATGGCACTAATAAAAAATTATAGTGAAAATAATGGTACTTTTGACTAACATAATAATGCAAGCTGCATTGAAGTTTATACGTATCCCATGAACAAAAAGAACATTGGACTGAAGATAAAACTACAATATACATCTAATGCCACAAATTATGACAGATGTAGTTGGTACACCGTCATCTCAATCCTAATATCTTAGATGTTGGGTGGTATCTTAAGATGCCACTGTTGGTAGATACCTGGATGTCTTAAGATGACAAAATTTTGGGTAGTAGCTCATACCACTTAAAAAAAAAAAAAAAAAAGATCTCACATTTAATCACTTTTAGCTTTGTTAACTTTAATAAAAATATCACTAGTATCCTTTTTGTGACAACTTTCAATTGTTGTACCCAACATGTTCATTTGCTAGCTAAGATATTTTTTTTTAAGTACCACTAAATCTTTAGTCGAATAAACAGTTGTACAGCAAGTGTGACACCACATACCTTACATGAAGAAGCAACAAGCTCACCCCTATGGTCACAGCATAAAGAAAATATTTCATTTCCATGACCATAGAGTTTGTGTGATTCAGGCCAGAGCGTATGCCAAGCCAGTTGATCTTCGATTGGAGGTTCACTCAACACTGTTGGAACTGCATCGGGAATGGTCTCGAGGGAGTCAAGACCATCGATCCCATTTCTCTCAGGGGTTTCATGTACAGCTGCATTGGAGAATAGCCCATCAAACTATAGTATTTTATAGAGACACAACAACACAGATTATACATGACTGTCAACTTCAATTACAACAAGCTAAAAAAATGAAACAAGGGATTTAAATTTACTAGTTTTCCATTCTAGACTGTCAGCCTACTGCCTACTCTTGAGTAGGCTTATATCAAAAAGTAGAGACAGACAACCAAGCATGCATACAACAAGCTCCATAACATATTTGTTAAGGATGTTTAGAACATGATTGTGCACCTAATATGCCAGTCGACTTCCCATGTGAGCAAACCCCAGTCCATTTATCTTGATAACTGGTTCAGGAAACAAGAAACCAGGCAAGAACAAAGTCCAGAAAATATGATCTAAGGCTTACATTTCTATGTTGAAGGTCATCAGGCAGTACAATAACCAAAGGACTTGACACAGGCTCATATGAATGGGTCAGAAAGCTGTAGGCAGCAAATTGTTATCTAGCACAAAGCATGCTAATCTATAACACTGAGTTGTCAAATGATGATATCAATGTGCTTCAATACTCGCTAGGGAAAATTTAGACATGCAGTTTTCCAGTAACTGACATACAAGATGGAATGGGAACCAGGTGAAAATTTGAGCGGTCATCAGATGTCAAAACAGACTGCTTATTCCAGCCAATATCCTAAGATAGGATGTGTATCAGAGACTAGGTGAACATCCCCTCCAGAAAAACATCATTTGCATATTTTAAGTTCCAGGTTAATAATGAAAATTAAACTAAAGGGACTAGTTAGTGGTGAAATCCACCAAGTTATCCCACAAATGAATTACCTGGGTTATAAGCTAGCATTTCATCTATTGACATTCTTTTATAGCCTTAACCAGTGGCTTGATCTTATTTCCAACTTTGTTTCTATATTGATCAACCTTAACCACAAACGCTAGCCAACTGAGTTAACACCAGCAAAAACCCATATAGAAATTCATAGAACCAGAGAAATGGCATCAATAGTATGATCTCAACACTGACTGCAATGCGCAGCATCTCAACTTACATAAAAAGTACTGACCTTGAGCATAAATAGGTTTCTGCGATAACCCAAGAGCAGACATATTTGCACCCAATATTTGAACATCTGATTGGACATCATCAGAAGAACAAGATTTCTGCAAAGAGGCATTATTCAAAGTCTTCAAAAAAGAAGAGGAAGCTTCAAACACTCTAGCAACTTTCTCTTCAGCTCCACTAACAAAACGATGATTCCCCTTACTCTGGACAATTGTCACACAGTTAAAATCATGGCCATGAACCTGAGGACGAGCAATCTCATGCCAAAATTCCCCTTTTTGAAGAGAAGCCTCAGTTTTCCACGGAGCATAAATTCTAGTTGTCTGCAAGTTTTATAATTTGCAACATCAATTTTCAAAACAAAACTACTTCAAATGAATAAATAATTCTAATACATACATATGTATGTACATATATACATACATGTGTGTGTGTGTGTGTGTGTGTGTAAAAGCACAGTAACACATGTAGACCTAATTTTATGCTAAACACAGTCATCAGCATCAAGTGCATTTAAGGAAATTTTCAAGGATATAATTAGTAATTACTTAATGAAACTTTTATCATCACGTAAACTAAAGCAGATAGTCTTTCCTGCTGATATAAGATTCAAGCAGTGAGAATATATACCTTGGGGGACCCAATTCCCATTAATTGGACAGATAATAGCACTCTAATGCAGAAAGACCACATTTTTTTGTCTCCCAAATTTTTCAAATGTCAGATATAGTCTGGATGATAAACTAATAATCTCATAACTGGATCACATATTCTGTTTGTGCAAGTCCAACATCAGATGTTTCTAGGCAAAAATGAAGTACAAAATCAACTGGTATGATGCCCTGATGGTAATTCATCTTTCTAGGATCAGGGTGACATGGTTTAATTCTTAGCATTGTGATAGCATGCCTACAGATCAACCCCAAGAGAAATCTACAGAATGATTATGTTCAATGTATCAGAGTAACACAAGTATACCTTATAAACCCAATAACAGTTATCTATTTGGGGTGGCGGGGGAATAAACCTCACTGGCAAAGCTATGGTCAGCGTATTGGAGTAATCTAAGGGAATGCTTCACAT
The DNA here is from genome assembly GCA_032878935.1 of Erythrophleum fordii. Lineage (NCBI taxonomy): Eukaryota > Viridiplantae > Streptophyta > Magnoliopsida > Fabales > Fabaceae > Erythrophleum > Erythrophleum fordii. The sequence continues at coordinate 50,018,947 of JAVQMF010000053.1, read as the reverse complement.
GGTTGATCCCATAACTACACAATATGAACTTCATATTTAAGCATAAATTATTGTAGTTTACACAATTGATTTAGACTATCTCCTTATGTTGGCTGAATTTGATACCCTCATGTAAAGCATACAATATGTTGAAAAAAGTTCTTTTACTGTCAAAGAGTTCTTCAATAATTTTCTTTTGCTTATATAACTGTATAAAAGAGGAGATGATCAGAATGGTCAATAAAAGCAAATCACCTATTTAAATTCAAGAATCAAGACAACAATTTAAGACTGCAACCAAATTTATAGCCATTTTGCATTCTTTTCAGAACAAGAAAAGGTGTTTTTGAGAGCCAATTAAACAAAAAATATATATATAAATTTATTGCAGTATTTACTATTTTCCTAGGAAGCATGGACACTAACGCAGACACAGTGACATGACAAAATTTGAAGTGTTGCATAATACATATCAGACCCAAACACAACTCTTCTTTTGCAATGTCTGTGCTTTATAGCTAATTTCCAAATGGCTTTTGAGGGGAAAAGGATTTTTCCTGCTTTTGAGTGCAACAGTTTTCGGAGCTTTGGGTAAAAACCTTTCCGCTAAGCAGTTTTCCCAAAAATTGAAATTTTACACACAGCAAGAGGCACTATCTAGGTCACTTATTTTTTGGTTCTAACCAGTAGCCACACTAGTGACCACACTCAGATGACTTGCCAACACAATGGCTCTGCTTAATCTTTAAAGTAACATGGTATTGTCCACTTATGATTACATAGGGAACTAAAATCATTTAGCAGTAAATTTTACAGAGTATACAAATTTATGCAAGATTTCTTTCATGATGGGCAACATACCTGGTCATGACTGACAGACAAAATGTAGTCGCGAGATCTAGCCCATGCAATATCAGTCACTGATGCAAAATGACCAGAGGGAACCTTTTGTGGTAGCCAATTATCATTATCAACATTTTTCCAGAGATGGAAAGATCCACCATATCCATGTGCTAATATTGAATCTCCATTTGGGCTCCAGCGACCACCATAAAACCCCAGAGCACAATGGCTTAGCTCCCCAACAGTGACCACATTCATCCAAATACCAGAAGTCTTTTCAGGTTGCCATATCATCATAGTCTTGTCCATTGATGCTGATAAGATGCTTTGAGGTTGATGGTATGAATCCCCATTCATGGGTGCAACCAAAGGAGGTTGCCACTCCACTGAATATACCCAATCCTCATGTCCGATTAAAAGTGATTCCAGAGATATTTGAAAGGAGGATGAACCAGCTACAAGTACAGGACCTTCTATGTAGGATGACAAGCTTATTTCTTCTTTCCTGTATATAGCATGTCCATTGGACATAGAACTGCGTAATGCCATCTTCCAAATTCGTATGCCTTTATCCTGAGATGAACTTACCAGAAAAATATTGTTTGATTCCTCTTTTGTGCTGATAGGCAATGAGAAGTCCAAACTTCGGATCCAATCTCTATGTCCTTTTAGCTCACATGCACGAACAAGCTGGGTTCATATGTGAGAAGAAAAGTCTTTATACACAAATAATACTTCCATATAATTAAATAAAGCACATTTTTAAAATTCTGAAACTATGGGCGCAAAAATACCTTTCCTGTCCTTCCCCCACAATAAAGATGAATCTTGTTATCCAATCCTCCCATTGCAAGGACTATTTGCCCATTATTTCCTGGAAATTCCGCCAATGATAGGGCTACCATTGATTTCGAACCAACAGAGAAAGAATCCAGACGTGATAATTCACAGTCACCTAAAATTATGAAGCAAATTTCTCAATCTTGAGAAATGAAATAATTATGAATTTGACGCTTTGGACAGGACAGAAGAAAACAAGAAACATAAAAATGGCATCCCAGAAGACCCATTTAAAATAGTAGCTTTACTATTTGGTCACAATGACTCCTCTGCACTCCTCTTCTTTGGGCTTTTTAAGACTCATTCCACTAACCCAAACAGTTGTTTCAAAATGATTACTATTAATTTTGCTGTCAATCTAATGGCATACAGACATAGGATATAGTTAATTGCAGAAAACAAAATTTATCTTTCAAAACCTACATAAACAAAAGAATAGGAACAACAAAGCCAGACAGCTAAAATGGGAACACTCCTGCATGTGGACTACATCAATTTGGCTTTCAGACTCTAGAAGAACAAGGGAAAAGGTTAACCAAATTAAATTCCAAAATCCAGACTGTTCTAAACCTGTCAGACCATAGAAAAATTAAAATGTATGTGTGGCATGGAGATTTGCCAGACAACAAGAGACATCCTTCATTAGCAAACAATAATATGTAGACTTTGAGATGAAGAGAAAAAGGTCAATGCTAAGTTCAATGTAAAAGAGATGAGACAGTAAACATCAATGTTGTCGGGAATTAAGCCATACCTCCTTTTTTCATTGGAAATATCAGTTCCCATGTACAAACTGTACCATCTGAAGAAGTAGATGCAAATATTGCCTCAGTTTGAGAAACCATGATTCCAGTAATGCATGTAACACCTTTCTTGTGTGATTGTGGTACTTGTAACACACGTCTCCACTATGGACAGATGTCAGAAAATCAAGTAACAGTAAATAGAGGCTTCAAACTGTCTAGAAATATTTGCACAAAACTGACAAACCTCCACTCCTTGTCTTCTTTTCCCAGAATTATCTACTTAGTTTTGAAACAAGTAAGCAATGCCTAAAAAGAGTAAAAATAAGACCACAGTGTACCTTTCCGTCCGTAAGGGACAATTCCCATAGAACAATAGCACCATCTGCATCGCCAGATAGCAAATAATGTTGCTCTAACTGTTTTACTGCAAAATAAAGGAAAAAGCTCGGTGAGTACTTGGTTAACCATAAAAATAAAATATTCATAACATTTTCGACATTGAAATAAGTTTCTACAATGACAATGGTGCACATGTTTCCATGCGTGGAGTAAGGAAGTAAATGATGCCTTTGGTCTTCGCCTTCCGCTGCAATGACGAGATCAAATGAACATAAACTTCTAAGCCGAAGGACACGAAATTGGCTTTCAAAAATCAGTTTGAAAGAGGGAGATGAAGGATGAGGATTTAAATATCTTTTCTCCTTCAAACATATGTCCCTCTTCTCTCCCTTAATATTTTTCTGATCATTTCACTATTAATTTACAACCCATCTCATCGTTATGCAAGATAGACAAATCCAAGTACAACTAAAGAAATTCATATGGAGTTATAATAGAAAAGCATTAAGTTCTGGATTGCCAGTCCATCGCAGAAAGAGAAAGAGGCTACCTTTAAACGCAAACTTGCTGCTAGGAAGCCAGTGGGTGCAATTCACAGCTGCTTTGTGACCCGGAAGAGTAGTCAGAATTTGAGCACTCTGTCAAAGCCCAATAGAAGAAAAAGAAAGGGACACTCAATCTGATGTTTAAGACAAAGGGTCACTGAAAACAAGAACTTAGTGAATTCGAGAAAAAGAAAGGGACCTTGGGGCAGTATATAGCGACGGCGTTCTGAGCACCAAAGGAAACAAGGCCACAAGCACCCCAGGAAACGTTGTTCACTATTCTGTTGCATCCTGCTCCTATAAACACTCTCTTCACTTCAACCCCACCACCACCATCCCTAGACATAATGACAGAGAAAAGTTCAGACTGAGAGAGGGTGGTTTTTGAAAAGGCGGCGAAAGAATAAACTTTGCTCAGGCCAGGGGAGCATCCGGGACGGAAGGAAGAAGAGAATTGGATCAGCACTAAGGAAATGGGCTTTAAGCCCGATGGGCCTCTAGTACTCTAAATTACACAAAAAATGGGCTTTTCTATCCAAAGGAAATCCTTAAATTGGGCACAAGTGGGCTTTTGTGTGTGTTTTGCTTAAATGTTTAGTTGGGTGGCCTAAGTGTCCAGGATTCTTGGGCTTTTTAAAATCTTATATTTTTCAAAGTTTTAAAACAGGCAAAACGAAAAAAAGAGGGGTTCTCTCTCTTTTTAAAACAGCGGCTTTCTTTACGGTAAAGTTGTTTTTGACCTTCCTGCCCAGCTTCTTCCTTTTTACTCTTGGAGAAACTATAGTCAGGCGTTTTAGCTTTTTTTTTTTTTTTTTGAGATTACAAATTTTAAGTATGAAAAAAATTATATTACATAGTTAAAATTTGTGAAGTATAATTATTTTTCACAATTAAAATTTTGGAGTTCACAATTACAATTTTTGTTTTTATATTTAACATTTATAACCTAAAAAAAATGCTAAACTACCTGACTGTAACTTCTCTAGTCAACCATACTGACTAGAAAGGATCCAAGCTGGGCAGAAGGATCCAAAACAACTTTATTATAAAGAAAGCCGCCGTTTTAAAAAGAGTGAAACTTTAACTTTGAAAAATATAATATTTTAAAAAGCTCAAGAATCCTGCACTCCTAGGCCACCCAACTAAAATTGAGCAAAACAAACAAAAAAGCCCACTTGTGCCCAATTTAAAGACTATCATTTGGATAAAAAGAGCCCATTTGTGTGTAATTTAAAGTACTAAACGCTCATTCAGGCTGAAAAGCCCATTTTGACAAGACGGCGAAAGCATGAGCTTTTCTCAGGCCAGAAGAGCGTGGGGATGAGAAGGAAGGAGAGAATTGGATCACCCTGACTATAACCTCTCCAATCGGCTATATCAACTAGAGAGGATCCGTTACTGCTTTCTGCCAAGTAGGCAATTGCGCGAAGGCAGGATGATAAAGGGTCATTAAAGTGAAAAGGCATGAAATTATAATGGTGATTTTTTTTTAAGTGATGATACTATAAACTCAGATTTACTGTAAACTTTAATTATAAAAAAAATTAAACTATTAATTATAGAATAAGATTTTATCAATTTTATTAGATTTATTATTATAATCACACTTATCAGTTATATTTAAAGAAGTGATTTGACTTTAATGTAATTAATATGAATGATTATAGTCATAAATATAATAAAATGAACAAAATGTTATTCTATATGTAATAATTACTACATCATATTTAGGGTTTATGGTATCATCACTTTTAAAAAGAAACTCTTCCTGCATTCTTCCATTCACTTTATCAAATGTTTATAGTCATCATGTATTATCTAAACTAGCTCCATATCGCTTCAATTAATTTATTTTTTATTCAAGAAAAGCTCATAAGAATTAAAATATTTACTAAAAAAATTATTTGTAGCTCATCTAAAAAAGTTGAGAAAGACTTGTGAGTTTATGCTTTAGTAACAATGCAACTAATTATACATTAGATGTTCACTTCCAAATTACACAGAGTACATCATACTGAGTTGACAAAATTCCTATCTGTGATATGACATTTCAATATCATTTCAAATAAGATTTCGGACCTTTAGAAAAATCGAGACTTTTCGTTGTTAATGATAATAAAAAATTACTTCATACGAAAAAAAATAAAGCTTTCTATGCCCTACCAAATATATGAGATACCTGGTAATTTGAAAATCTCAGATTCTTAGATGAACACAGTATGTATTACCCAAGTCATAATGAATTAATCCAGGAACAAGAAGTAGCAGGAATAAATATGTTAGTTCAACGTCCTGTAATTCAGTATGCATTACCAGTAAAAATGTCTCTTTCTTGCAAGGCGGGATGGGATGTGGGGATCAGACCAGATCACTGTTCCCTTGAAAAGTGGCATTCCTGTCATCTGATGGTCAGAGAAAAGGCCTATCCCAATATCTATATGCCTTCACTTGAAATTATTTTCAGATAGTGTTGGCTCTTTTGGACACAATCCATTGAATCCACAACAATAAGGAGATACACTTCAGGATTAAAAGTCTTAAACATCAGAATAATGAGTCTAAATTGAATAGTAGTTGGCAGATATATTTTAGAATCCGCTATAGCCAAGGCTGCAGGCATGGCGAAAAGGGCAATAAAAAATTACATTCTTCAACATAATTGATGCTTAGGGTGATAATCACTTGAATGTGTGATAACCACCTAATATCCCCTATATTTATTGTGTCTATACTCTTTAAGTATAAAAGTGAAGATTTTTCAGTCAAAATTTTCGATATGGAGATTATTAACTTTCACATAACTGGTGTGTGAAAGCTGGCATATGAAGTATTTTCCACTTGCATGCCTAAAGTCACCATGGAATATTGACACAAGAGTCTAGGCATTTGTAGCAAAATGAGGAAGCAGAATCCAGAACAACTTTTGTTAGGATCAACTTGGCCATTCCATGTTCTTGAGGTGTTTTGTTTCTACCTGGTGTTCCATGTTGACAATACCAGAAGATAAGCTTTGTGCATTCAATGATTAATAATGGGGGAGGCTTCACTGTCTTCCATGTGCTTTTTTTCATTTTAGTTGTATACCCAAAATTGACACTATAAAGTGAATAAATGAATGCAACTCAGCAAACCTTCACTGCCAACGCTAACGAAGTTATTTAGGCTTAGAAGTTAGAAGAAGGGTACCATCTCAATGGATTCCAACACTTCAAGCTTTCTTTTGAACTCTCCAACTTCTCACTCTGCTTTTTACCAAGGCAAACAGGATGATGATGGCATGATTGATCTGGATCTTAGTCTCAGAATTGTGCAGCACGAAGCTTATCATTCTTCTAGCAACTGTATGCCTTCAACAATCCCTTGTTTATTTTTTGTCATAAGAAGTTGGGTCAGTTGATAAGATTGAGTTGTAATGACCAAAAGGTCTTTAATTTGATTCTTGTTAGTGATCCCTGTCTTGAAATTAGAACAATCTATCTAACTTTTAAATTTTTTAGTTACAAGAAAAAGAAAAATCCCTTATCTATTTTCTTGAATCAATTCAATTTGCTCATGATAAACATTCTGATAGAAGGTTTCACATTAAATAAAGAGGCAGTGTTTCTTTAGTTTTCCTTTCTAGTAATAGTTGCCGCTATGAGACTAATGTGACTTTGCTTTAAATTCAGTGTTAAGTTTGGTGGGATACGATGACCTTATGGATTGGCCACAGTCTAATCTCAACCTCAAGAGCCCAGGCACAATGAATTCTAGATCTGTCCCAGAAAACTTTGATGAAGAGTCAGAGGGTGTCCAAAGCAATGATAAGTGGGCTTACGTGAAGGTTAACATGGATGGGGTTACAGTTGGCAGAAAAATTTGTGTCCTTGATCATGAAGGCTACCCAAGTCTTGCAAACCAGTTAGAAAAGATGTTTGGTACGCATGGCCACTAATGCTCTTTTAAAAAGGCAGAGAAATTCTTACATGGAATAAGTTGATTATAAATAAACATATAAACATATTAGATGTAGATCCATTAAAAATGTGTCTGATATACTTTACATATTTTTTTATAATTGGCTTAGTCTACTTTATATGTCGTTTATAAATTAGGATACTAAAAAATTCTTAAAAGCCATTTTATAGAAAATAAGTAAATCAAATCAATTATAAAAAACATATAAATATGCCATATACAAATTTTAATAGAACCTATTTTTAATATGTTTATGCATTGTTTATGGGTGATTTAGTCTATAAGTCTTTTATAGATAGATCAATTCCACTTGAAAATCTTGCGATAAAACAAAGAAAATTTTTAGGCGCTATCTAGTCTTATCTTTATTTTATATATATATATATATATATATTTTACCTTGTTGTACCATTCAGGAAGCAAATCTGTTTCTGGTTTAAAATTGTTCCAATCTGGGTCAGAGTATTCACTGTTCTACAAGGACAGAGAAGACCATTGGAGAACTGTAGGTGATGTCCCATGGAAGTAGGTTCCCTTTTCCTCCCTGTCTTGTTTGAGTTACTATATCTCTGCATTCTATTCTAAGATTATTTACTATTTTGAACTCTTTTTCTACCCTAAATTTCTTTTCTCTCACTTTTTTTTCCTGTCATTTTGACAGAGTGTTTGTAGAAAATGTGAAGAGATTGAGGATTGCAAGAAAGAATGCAGCCTTTGTTTCCTGTACATCTAGCTACGCATAAATTTTCTGTCTTTCCTCGGACTTGCATCCTTTGCTTTGGGGGCTTCTCAAAGCAGATACTGTGACCTCCTAAATAGGGAGGCTGCCTCCTTTTGTTTTTTTTTTTCTTTTCTATTCTTAAATTTTAAACAATTCTACTGGGATAGCAAGTGCTGCAAATGTTGTCCTAACAGATGTTGTCCTAACAGAAGATTTAAATTTGTCTTTCCTCATGTTTCCATATCATCACTGAACTTATGCTAAAAATAAAATTGAGTATTAATGGAATTTTTTTTTTTTTTGTGATCATAATATCAAATGTGTTGAACTTCAAAAAATTTTTAAATAGATTCAGTCTATAAAAAATAAATAGACTAAGTTAATCATAAAGAGAAAAAAGAGATGAGTCCCATTAAAAAGTATTATTGACTTATTTATATGTTTTTTCATAATTGACATGGTTTACTTTTTTCACTCCTGCTCTAACTAAGATTTTACGGAATTAGATCGTCTGCTATTGACAGTTGCTGTTGTTAGAAGGAATTCAAAGAAAAGGTGAGATGAATAAATTTAATTTGAAATGAACAAAGAAAAGAAAAACCAAAACACACTTTATCCCCTTCCCAACAGCACAACAAGATAGAAATCTAATAGCAGAGGATCCATATTCAAATTTTACAAGCTAGGGAGCCTGTTGAAAGATTCTATTAAAATTCAACTTTCAAATTCTGCACCTTGCTACAGCATGAGAATACCAGAGCGACAGTATTGATAAAAATGGTTGCATGAAGAATTAGTAAGATGACCTGCACATATTAATTCTCTTAGACAATAAAGACCATGCAAATCTTTTCCTGCAGGCATAAAACCCCACCCCACCAGCATTCATTGTCCTAGCACGGTCCTCGTGGACAAGCTTATAACACTAAGAACTGATTCAAATTTCAAATAATGAATAAAAATACAGTATAAGGAGTAAGGCATTCTCCTTTATGTCCATCAAGTCAAGATTATGTGAATGTGATTATGATAACCATACGATATCCTCCCGTGCATAACATGCATCTAAGTATCTTGAATGTCATTAAGTATTTTGATCATCATGTCTCAAATACAAACATCTTAAATGTCTCTTAACATTCAGAATATTAATATAATGCTGGAAACCTATACCTCTACTTATTTGTCCTTCTACTTCGGTGAAGATATAGAAAGTGAAATCTTATGTAGAGAATCTTTCATTAAGTTTGCTGTCCCCATAACACTTGATGGATTCAGCCCAACTAGAATGCACATGGTAGTTCAGACATTAAAGTAAGTCCTTGATGGAAAAATCAGAAGTGATGATTAATCTTTCTTTACTGATTACATGACATATTTCATTCTCTAACTTCCATTCTTTCTGTTAATGCTTTGCAATGGGAATAATAATTGTTCTCTGGTGTTCTCAAATTCAATGTCAATCCGGCAAAAAGAACTGTCTCGAGTTGCTTTCATTTTTAAACATGACAATGACATGTCTCCTTCCATTGACTCAGATTAAAAAAAAATCACAAACTTTTTAAACAAATTCCATCTATTAAATATCAGTATAGTAAATTAATCCTAAATAAACATATGAATATGTCTGAAATATATATTAGAAAAAAAAAACCTGATATATTTATTATTATTGACTTAGTCTATTTACCTTTATTAAAAAGTAAGTTCCCTATATTAATTCTAGTATAATGTTCTTGTAAATTGTGATTCACCCACATCCTCAAGCTATTTGTTACCTATAAGCAAAAGGATGAATTAAACGTTTGTTTATTATCTTAAGGTTTTGGGTTTTCTCGTTTATGAGATGGAAAACAGAGAGAGTTTCTAATAAAAGAATGAAACAACTGTGTCCCACTCTTGAGAGTATGTTATTTTGAACATTGAACCATTGACATACATAGGAAGCTGAATCTACTAGAAGTTATAGTTAGATCCAAATGACAGCCAAAAATTCTTTCACGGGATGCTGGAGTCCATTTCTCCTAAATTTGCGCCACATGATTTGGCTGTCCCAAAGTCCAACAACTTCTTAAATTAAGAGAATGTGGGGTCCCTCATCTTGTTTGTAAAATTAGTAAGTTATCCACGTCAGTGTTTGGCAGTCAGGAAAAAGTCAGAAAATTTGGGCTTTTTTTTTTTCTTTTCTATCTTAACGATAATAAATCAATTACATAATGAGAAGAAACTCTGTTTATAAAAGGCAATTTTTAATACTCCGTTTTTTATCTTTTGGGGTTTAAATGTGACTCCTGTAAGTAAAAATTATTAGAAAACTAAGCTAATGTGTTGATAATTTTTTTTAGATAATCAATTTATAAGCAATGTTTAGGTGCTTTGTAGAGTACATCAGGATTACATGCAATCCTAATCATTCTATATATTACACCTAAAAAATTTTTATCTGTCGATAGTTCAAATGATATCAACTTTCGCTCTTAAAATTGAAATAGGTTTGATATTTGAATTTGATTTTTATCTCTTTCTTTTTCCTTTCCTTAAGTCATAGGTCACTAACGTGTTCTTTTTTTTTCTTCTAATGGTGACATATATATCGGAAAATCTTCCTATTCATATATAGTTTTGCCAGAAAAATATTCAATATTTAAATCTAACAGATGCAAATGAGAAACTATGATACCAAGCGAGTGAGGGATTTTACTAAACCTTTTTTTATCGTCTTTTCTTATTGTTTCACTTAAAAATAAAAACTTCGATTTATAAAAGGTTAAGATAGAAGGTTAACAAAAAGCTAATTGATTTATAAAAGGGTAAGAAAGAAGGTTAACAAAAAGCCAAGGTATGGCAAGCAATACAGCATTCTTTGTCGGCTAACAAATACTTTAATGGTTCAAATCAGTGCTAAAAGGAGGAAAAGTATGGTCAGAAACTAAGAATTATACACATTTACCCAATTACGATAACGATTCGGAGCTTTAAGAATAAAATTTCATATCATTTAACCACTATGGAAAACACTCATTCCCATATTTATAATAATTCATCAGAATCAGCCCTCTTTTATTTCTTATTTTGGGTACCAAGGGTTCTGATGCTAAGGCATGTCTTAGCACCATTCACGTACAGATTCAATCTGAACTTGTAGTTGTATAAATATTATAGTGCACTTAAGTATTGGCACTCTTTAGCCTAGAAGAAAACGAAAGAAGAATAAAACCAGAGATACTGTGGTCTAAGGTTAAAGCAACATCAAGACATTCTGTGATTTTCCTTCATTAGATAAAATACAAGCTAATTAAACAAGAAAGGAGAAAGAAAGCCTCTCAAAGCATGCTCTATCTGTATCACACCAACACAAACAATTTCTGGATGCACATTTCACACTCATGACAGGAGTAAGCACAAGGAGTTCGCAAAAGTTCACAAAAGTGGATATTTTTTATACGACGTCCGCTGATACACTCATTTTATTTGAGTTTTTATTGGCTTCTTATAGCTATCCCAGTGCATGGGGTGTCTGTAAGAATTTCTCAACACGAACGCAATTCCTTCGTAATGGTAAATAACAATGAGGAGAATCGTTAGGTTGCATTGCCTCAAACAAAATGCTTCATCGTTTTCTTCTAGCGCTTCAATTACAACAAGGGGTCATACTTATAGTGAAACTCTTTGACAAATCTAACAGCTTGAAACCCTTAAACATGACCAAAACATAAAGCTTCACAAATGAACTGGATTCCTAATTCATTCACAGATTATTCCTAAAATTTCTCAATCAGAAGAAATGGACAACCTATCCAAAGCATCAAGGACATGCCTCACTGTCGGTCTCTTCTCGGGGCTGCTATGGACACAAGCCATTGCAATCTTCAAAACTGCAATAATCTCCTCTTCCTTATCTGCATCTTCTGGCAAATATGGGTCTATCACATCTGAGAGTGGCTTCTTCTCCTCAATGCAGAACTGGATCCATTGGACAAGGTCCATTTCTGAGTTCCCCACTTGGACGATGGGCAACCTTCCTGTGATCATCTCTAGCAAAATCACACCATATGAATAAACATCCCACTTCTGCGATGGCTTCACGACTTTCAGTACTTCTGGAGCCTGATAACCAGTTCCCAAAAGATTAGTTGTGACTTCTGATGCAGATAAGCTCTTTTGCCTTTCATGGGGTTTCTCGGCAGTAACTCGATTGGATTGCAAGGTTGGAGACCCTCCAGCAATATTTGCGAGTCTTCCAAGTCCAAAGTCGGAAATGTGGGGCTCCATGTTATGCCCAAGCAGTATGTTACTTGGCTTCAGATCTCCATGGACATATTTTTTAGGGCTAAACTCGTGCAGGTAGACCAATCCTTTCGCTATTCCTTTCATGATTTTCAGCCGAATTGGCCAAGATAGTGGCGTGAATGCAACAAGTCCAGCCTTCCCTGACAACATTGAATGAAACCAAACAGTCAAATTGTTAGAGATAACATAATTATTCATGAACCTTCACTTCATAGCATACGCTTTTGAATTCCGCTGGTCTTTGACATAAATGAAAAATAATGTAAAATTTCTAAAAGAGAAGATAAAACATTCTATTAACTTACCATGAATTGCTGTAGCAAGGCTTCCATTGGGTATATAATCATAGATGAGAAGCTTCTCATCAACAGACCAGTAATAGGCTCTAAGGGTAACAATGTTAGGATGCCTTAATCTTCCTATTGCTTCCACTTCTGTCTGGAATTCTTTAAACCTTTGAGAACCACCTTCCCCCAATCTTCTCACAGCTAAGATAAGCCCATCTTCAAGCACCACTTTGTAGACAATGCCTATTCCACTCTTTCCCAAAACAAAAGCCGAAGCCTTGAGAAGCTCATCCAAATCGAAGGCCACTTGGGTATCTAACGGGACAAGATCATATTGCTCAACATTCTCAGAAAAGGTCTCAGATTCATCCTTTCTGAAGCACAAACACTCTTTCTTCCTTCCTTTAGCTCCCTTCTCAAAACCAGCTTCATCATTATCCATATTAAAACCACAAACCCTTGAGTAGCAGTAAGAGAACAACAAACCCAAGAGGCAAATTCCAACTATATCACCCACAACAATGCCTATAATAGCACCCTTACTTAGTCCTTTGGTTTTCTCACTTCTCCCAAAAGCATTATCAGAATCCTGAGGTGGGTAGTTGTCTGGCACAAATGGAAATGAGGAAGGTGAGCTAGCACCTGGAGTTTCTGAAGAACACGGGTTCTTCAGAGGAGGCCCACAGAGACCAGGGTTGCCTATAAAAGCCGTTGGTCCTCTGTTCATCAAAGCACCATTTTGCGGTATTGGACCACTCAAATTGTTGAAAGTAAGGTCAATATAAACCTTCTCAGGCAAATTACCAAGGCTGGGTGGGATTGAACCAGTAAAATGATTATGAGATAAATCTACAGTTCCTTGTAGGCTTGATAGATTTCCCATATCACTTGGAATTAAACCATTGAAGTAATTGGAAGAAAGGTCAAGTTTTTCCAGAGAGGATAAATCAGTACCAAATCCATCTGGCAGAGGACCCGTGAAATTGTTTTGACTCAGAACAAGGGTTTTGAGTCTCTTGCATTGGACAATCGTAGCAGGTAAAGACCCATTGAAGAAATTTTGTGATAAATCTAAGGTTTGAAGGTACCTGAGCTTCCCAATATCTTTTGGAACAGGCCCAGAAAAGGAATTGCCATAAAGGACCAAACTTTGCAGTCCCTGTGCTTCGAATAGCTCTGGAGGCAACCTCCCAAAGAGCTTATTGTTCCTGAAATTTACATGGCGAAGCTGAGAAAGAGATCCCAGAGTAGAAGGAAGAAGGCCGTAAAGCTTCCTCTTTGGAATACTTATGGACACAACACTCTGTTCCTTGCATGTAACCCCATTCCACGAACATGGGTTTTCATCAGAAAAATTCCAGTTACTCATAGACCCTTCTGGGTCTGTGATGGACTGCTTGAGAGCCAAAAGGACAGAGCCTTCGGCATTTAGAGAAATCACAAGTGAAAGATGGTTGCAGAGAAGAAGAAAAAGCAACGAAACCAAAGGAAGCATCTCCAACTTAGTGACCGTTGGAGCAAATCCAGAATACCAAGGAAGATGAAGATTGAAGAAGAAGAAGAAGAAGAACACTGGAGATAAATCCGGATTCTTTATTTCCGTAGCAGAAATCAAAGCGAAAGAGAAAGGAGTTGAAGAAAAAGAGATAATGAAAGCGTTAACCAACAGTGATGGGAGACAAAAAAAAGTGTCGAAGAATAGAAAAAGGCTCAGCTTACGAAGACCTCGGGGAGATACATTATTAAACAAAATGAGAAAGAAAAGGAAAAGAAAAAGAAGGTTGGTGAGAGGGAGAGAGATGAGAAACTGAGACCCGTACACGAGTATGACTGACAATTTCGCGATAATTTGGCTGTGGTCCATGATCCAGAGAAGAAGGCATTGGCAGGCTCGTGATGAGCGAAGGACGCTTCTGTTTTCTTCAACCAGAAAAATAAAAAGGACACTTGTTTTCATTTTTTATAGATCGTACTTGTAGACTGACGTCTCTAGAATATAATCTTTTATTTATTCCAATGTATTTGTACAGTAATGTTTAAAAAATGCATCACAACTTGACGAAAAGTTAAGATTCTTACTTTGTTATGTCAATGATTTTTTTTAACGTAAACATTTTAGTCAAAGTACTCTCACAATTTCATTCCCTCAAATAATCTTTGACGAATGAAAGTATAAATAATATATATGATTTGGAGTCATTTGATCATTGACTCCAAAATTATACAAATTAACCAAACATTTTATTTATGCATATTTAAATATTACATGTAAGAAGGTGACAAGTTAAATAATTTTTCACTATTTTTAATTATTTTTAAATATAAAAATGATTAACCTTTATTTTTATACTTAAAATATTATTTAAAAATAAATAACAAATTGAAATACACTTTATGCTTTTGAAGCCACTAGTATATTAGGATATAAATTAAAATTATATATAATTTGTTAAAATTGTGAAAAAAAAATTGTATGCGCAAGTATTACCGGTATAAACATATTGCTCAATGATTATTTGTTTGATTATTCTGTACAAATTTCACCATTTGAATAGATTAATTATAAAATAATTATCTATTTTAAAAAATAATTAACTTTTTTGTTTTAGACGTGGAATTTGGGGAAGTAGTCAACTGACAGAGAGAACTTAACAAATACCAAATTGAACAGTGATGATTATAGTCTGTTGCCTCTGAACCGTTAGGGAGACATTTTCTGATTATCATCATTATGTCCTCTTTGTGCTCCCCATTTTTCAATCATCATTTTACCCATCTTCTCCTATAATTGTCATTTTATTTAAATCACTCTCACATTCAGTATAAATCATTAAAAACCCTCAGTCCAACTAATATAGTATATTGCCACAATTAGTAACTCACACCACAGTATCCGTGTATGTGGTTGTTTTAAATTGTGTACAAGTATTTACTACAATCAATTACTGGTTGTATATATACATACAAATATGTATATATATATATATATATATCATGGAGTGTGCAAATAGATTACTTTAATTTATGTGGAGTTATTTACACAATTGAAGCCACTAAATATAATTTTCTTGGTAATATGGAAAATTAAATTCATACTTAAAGGTGACCAGTATAGCTCCAACTAAATATAGTTAAACAACGAGGAATTTAAATTTTTATCAAAAAATTTAAATTCAAATTTTCATGTCAAAATTTAAAAATTATGGACACAAATTTGAGAATATAAAAATTTATAATTAAACAATTATATTTAGTTTTAAAGGGTTTAGTTTTTTATTTACTTTACATATTTGTTTAATATTATAAATAATTATATTGAAATAAATATTTGGTCTTTGATTATTATGGAGCGATTGATAATTGAGTAATCATAATTTAATTTAAACATTCACTTATAAAAAAAGCTAAACTTATAATTAATAAATTAATTTCATAAAATATAATATATATATATATAATATAAACATAGATTGGGAAATAAGAAACAATAGTAGATCCTACTGTCTAGTGGACCCCACAATAAGATACGTTGTGAACGTTGCTATTTGTTGGAGTTACAGCCTGGGAGTATGTACAAAGAGAGACGTAGCCAAATCGTAAATCTCACGAAATATAAAGAAAGGAGAGCGATAAATTGGCGAGTGAAGCGTGAACCTCGTAATTAGCCGTTTGTGAGTGGCTCGGCCACCCCAACACGGAAGGGGAGGAATATGTATAAATTATATTTCGAGGGGCCTACATGAAAATTTCACAAAGTGTAGGCCCTAGGTGTCTTCTTCCTAGGTGGTCCAACTCCTCACCACCTCGCGCGCATGCTCTTTCATCTCCCTTTCGAGCTTCTCTTTTACTTATTTTGTTTTTGTTTTTATTTTTTATTTTTTATTTTTTTACTAATTAGAACTGAGCACACATTAACCAATGACAGTTTAAAAAAATACAAAAGATAAGTTTTTAAAGTTTTACATTTTAATAATGTCTTTTTGTCTATTTCATTCTTAATAATGTTAACTTATATCTCACTTTAGATTTCTATATAATACAATTATCAATAATCGATGCAATTATCAAATTTTATTTTAATTATTAATTATTATTTATAATATCCTATCTTCAAAAATAAGCTAAGGTACTAAGAACTCTTGTATAGATGTTTTGAAAATAAAAAAAAAATTGAAGAATTATTAGCTGTTCAATAGAGATTAACATTAAAAAATTTTAAAATAAATTAGTCGTACTTTTTATTTTTTATTCTTATTTTACATAATTATCAATAATAATATAAAAACATTCACATAAATTATAAATGTATTGCAACTCAGTTGGATCAATTAACCTAACTTAGCCTAATAATATTATATGAAGTCGAATATATATATTTAGTTGGGTCAAGTTAGGCTCTTTAATCATATTGGATTAATTTTCAAATTTTATTGATATCCAACCTAATTTAAATACTTATATATATAGTGTCATATACCTAAATATAAAAATCTTCCAAAATAAAAAAGGAGTATTAATAAAAACTTTAGTAACCTAAACAACATTTTTTTTATTAAAAAAAGAACTTTTATAATTAATTATAGGGAATTGTACTTTGAAACATTTTTTTTTATAGGAACTAAGTCAAAAGTATATGTAAGCGAGAAAAAAAAATTGTTTGAGTTGTATTACTTACGAAAGAAAACTTTAAAAAATAAAATTGGATTCAATTTTTTTTCTATATCTAACATTTATGTGTCATGCTTAAGTTCTAGTTCATTTCATTTGTCTTTGACTAACCTGTATAAGTTATAAAGTGCTAGCCAATCATTTTTATATCTATGCCAAGAGATCTTTATTTTTTTAGTTAAAATTAAAAATATTTTGTTAAATAAAAAAATAAAAGATGAAGACCTAGCCCAATTATTAATCAAAGCAAACTAAGTTGGTCAAATCCTAAGTAAGAAAAAAGATCAAATCATAAAATTATGGTAGATATCTATATTATATAAATCCAACTTAAGCCAATTAATCCTATGCATATCCTTCACATAAACTATCACATTATTTGCGAGAAGAATTCTATTGCTCTCTCTCTCTCTCTCTCTCTCCTTCCCATGATTCCAAAATTATAGGTTGGTATATAGGTTAAATAAATATAAATTATAACATTAAAATAAGTTGAAATGCATTGAAATAGTAAGAAGTTAATTAACTGCTTACTATATTTTGGTTTTAGAATATAAAAAAATAATAATTTTCACAAATTTATTTTTAAAAAATTAACATAGCATTGCCAAGGCATTGATATTAATTATTTAGAAGAGAAATCTAAGATATTGTGAATAAGAACAAGGGAAAAAATAGTAAAATAGGAAATTTAACATCTAATAAGAAAATGTAAAAAAATTAAACACTAATGGAAAATTTTTAAAATTTTAAAGATGTTTTATGCTAATAACTTGAGTGCTTTCTTATATAAATTAAATTACTTTTAATGGAAAAGTGAATGTTGATGAATAGAAAAATTCTAGTAATATTATATTTAGTAATATGGGTCAATTTTTTTTTGGATGGGTAGTAATATGAATCAACTTTAAATTTTTATCTTTTTATTTTAATTTTGAATATAGTTACTGAATATATATAAAAGTAGGTATCATAATGCATGTTTTTTATAGTTGATATACTTTTATTTAGAGAGTCAAGAGAGAAAAATAAATGACAAGTCAGAGATATGAAGATTAGTTTTAAAAACACATTGATTCGATTTTACGTAAAAATAAAATGGAGTATATAGAATATAAGCAAAAGGCACATTAATTGTAATATAGAATTGAAAATTAGAAAACATACCATTTTACAAATCATATATCTTAAGTATCTCCAAGTTTATCATACAAAATGACCAAAAAAATAGATGATATAAACCATATGATTCAAGTAAGATAAAATAGAAGAGTGTTTCAAATGTCATTTGTAATAAATGAGTAACATGCAAATTTAAGAATAAATTTTATCACACATTTATAAGACCTATAATATTATATATAATTGAGTGTTGGATAATAAAAAATTAATAGAAGAATAAATTTAATATTGTTAAGATGAGAATATTATGTTGGACGAGTGGATACACCAAATAAAATATAATTAGAAATAAATATATTAGAGAGGGTTGTAGTCGTGTTTATTGTAAAAAAAAATTATAAAATTGTGTCTTAAATGGTTTGAACATATATAAAAAAACCTATAAAAATTTCAATAAAAAGAATAAGTCAAATAAAGAGTAATTTAATAGTTACAGATAAAAGAAGAGAAAGAAAAATTATTAAAAAAATTATTAAAAGAGATTTAAATTTTAATGATTTGTTTAAAAATATAATTTACAATAAAATTTTATAACGTCATTTAATTTATATAATCGATTTCACTTAATAAAAAAATTAATTTGTTGTTGTTGTTGTTATGTTTAGTATAAAAAAAAGAAAGTGAGTGAATAAAAATAAGTAAATAAGTGAAAATGATTAAATTATCTTTATTTAGCAAATAATAAAGGATAAGATTATTAAATGATGATTTTAAAAAATATAATAAATACTTAAAAAAATTCCTCATCGATCTTTAATCCTGACAGCAAACGTCCCAGCCAAGCGTGGGAGAGAAAGTGTGAAAAGCAGGAGCGTGTCAATTTCATTCCATGGGGCCCACTCTCCATCAAATTTAATGCCTACGTAAAAGCCATGCTTTTCCCTTTGCAAACCCTAGATGGAACATCACATTATTTAAAGCTTCACTTTTACAAAGTACATTTCACACCATATGTGTGGCCAATACGTGTTTTTTTTTTAATGTTAAATCTAAAGTCCCTTCTAAATTAACTGTATATTTGGTCACTATATTACTCACAGGATTCTACGGGCAATTATTTGATTGACGGGATGTCATTAATCGAAGGTTAAATGAATGAAGACAAGTGTTTAATAAGTTGGTATGTTGTTCTTATTTATATATTTTCAATTGTGAAATATTGAAAAACAAGATACATGATAATATATAAGATTTTTCATAAACTACATTCACTTTCTTTGAAGTTTCGCAAAAGATTTAATGGACATAATTTTTTTAATTATAAGCTTTTCAATACAACCATCACATGTCAAGTTTTTTTGTTCAATTAAATAATATAAGGAAATTTTTTAAGTTATTATTATCAAATTTTTTAATCAAAAGATAGCATATAGAATATTTTTTTTTAAATTCCATAACAAAAAAATTCACATTTTATTTTTTATTTAAAAAGCTAATAATAAATACTTTAAAATTTTTATCTAAATTACTTAAACAATATTTTTCCTTAAATTATTATTGTAATCTATATTTTTTTACTCAATTTTAAATTTGGTTATAAATTTTTAATTTAGTTCTTATTGTTAAACTTTTGTCAATGCTTAGTTAAGTTTTGTTAATATGACCAACATGTGTTATCTTAATATTATGAGTATATGTGATTATAACAACAAAACTAGAAAAAATAAAAAATAAAATACTAATAGCTCATAAATAACATTTCACGCAACTTATGTTAAGTAACACTAATAAAAATTTAATGATAGAAATTAAACTAAAAATTTTTAAAGCTAGAAGGACTTGCTTACAAATTTTTAAAGTGTAGGGATCAAACTAAAAAAAGAAAATAAAATTATATGGATTAAAAGAATAATTTAAGAAAAAAATTTTATATAAATTTTGTCCTTAAAAAATTTGATGTCGTTTTGGGCCAACAAGGGCTGTAGTTGAAAACAATGAGTTGGTTGGATAATATTCAAGAGTCGGAGTATGCTTCGATCCAAGTCAGTAGGGCTTGACCCGCTTAGTGGGGCCGTTGACCTTCAACGTAGCAATGCCCATATCTTCCGCCGATACTGATCAGCGATGGCTGAAGAGAGGCCCGGGGAAGACAATGACGGACGCTTGCATCCGAGCCGTTGTAGAAGCCATACACTCCAGCCCATTTCAGGCCGTCCTCTATCTCTCCGGTGGAGCTTCTCAGGTCCTCTCTCTATCTCTCGGTGTGTTAGTGCGTACTTGTGATGAACAATGTTGACCCAGTAGTAATCGGAGTCATATTGAACGCGATCAGGTCTTGGGTTCGTTGCTTTCAGTACCTGGTGCTTCAAACACAGTGCTTGAAGCTGTGATTCCTTATTCCAGGATGTCCACGATCCAGTTACTTGGCAAGGTCTATGTTTGAATTCTTCTTTTGAGCAAACCAATTTTTGTTTCCTAAATGTTCTAGTTTCTTATTGTTGTCTTCGTTCTTCCAGATTCCACCTCAGTTTTGTAGCCAACAGACTGCTGAAGAGATGGCTTTGTCGGCCTACAATCGTGCTCTTAAGCTCTCCAGACCAGGTTAACCAATCGAAGTAAAAATTATGCACTTGGGTTCAGAGTTCCGACCCAGTAGAAATTTGATATTGTTCTTGACAACATGTCGCTATTCCAATCAGTTTCTTCTTTATTATTGCCGAGTTATAAGCCAAAATTTCATTGTCATGTGAAATGGATAATTTGGACATGCTTGTAAATATGTTTATGGTTTGCCTCAACAGGATCCCCAGTTCTTGGCGTGGGTTTCACTGGTTCTTTGGCTACTACGCGTCCAAAACTTGGGGAGCACAGGTAATATATAATTTTAAATTATCTACAAAATTGGTTAATGTGTTTGACTCTATTCAGCCTAGTTAAACCTTTTAATGGTTTTCTTCTTTGCTTAACTTTTAAAGAGGTTACTTGTTGGTCAGAAAATGACATCAGTATGCTAGTTGCCAACTTGCGGGTTTATTGCCATCGGGGGTTCCAATCTTTCTTGGCGTAAGTTGTTGGAACTTTATCCAATAGGGTATTCCATCTAGGCAGTTCTTTTATTGTTTATGGCAATAAGTTTACAAATTAGTCTTGCGAAACTTAGCTAGCACCACCACCCATCCATCTTAACAACCTTTAATCTTTTTTTCCACCGCACCTAAGGATTGCAATAGGTGGATCTTACTTTAAATAAATTCAATTTTTTACCACACTGATATTGTTTCCTATTTGCCTTTTTCTCTGACGGATATATTATGCATTCTTCTCCCTATAGAGACATTCATCTTCAATGCTTTGGTTTATCAACAATTATGTGGCTATGTAGACTAAGAGTTTGGGAATCTGCACCATGATTGTGTGGTTCTAGGTACATGAATTTACTGGTTGGAGAGAAGAACAATGTGCATGGCTTGGAAGATCAAATTTTATTAGAAATATCGAGATTTGGGTGGAAAAATAAAAATAAAAAAAGCTGCTAGATCCTTTTGGCGGCAATTAAACCCACAAAAATTATGACTGAGGATCTATAAGAGCCTGTTTGGGGTTGCTGACAAGTTCTGTTTATTTTGTAATTACTTTTCTTCGAATGGAGTTTCATAAAAAGCACTATAAGAAACAAGCAGTTTGTGTTTGGTAAAATCATTTAATAAGTGCCTTCATCAATGTTATTTGTGTTTGGCAAATCTTTAAAAAAAATGCTTTTTAGTGTCAAATTACTAAAAAGGACAAATATATATATATATATATATATATTTGAGTGAGGGTAGAAATTAGGAGAAAAATGGTTGGGTGGTAATTAACGATTTTGAGTGAGGATATTTTTTGCTTCAAAAAAATAATTTTCTGCTTCCAAGGAGAAGTTCCAATTTTTTGCTTCCTTTTCATACTGTTACTGCTTATTTTTTCACAAAAGCTTGGCCAAACACTTTATTTACTTAAAATGAGTGTTGTCTTGAAAAAAAGTAGTTTCTCCCCCCTCAAAAGCTAGGCCTAGTATAGTGGACTTATTCATCTACAAGATGATAAAAAGTACTGTCAAGTATTATTATAACTGAAATCATGGAAGATGCTGCCAATTTGGTTTAATACTGAAGCAAACAAAAGGCTTGAAATTATGAACTACCACCATGCAAGCTATTATTAGAGCACATATTAGTCTTGCTTGATATTGGTCTGCTTTTCTTAATTCTTGGCTTCCAGTGAGGATCATATAAAATACTTTTCCTTAGTTGCGGCAATGAGTATTGATGGCCATTTATAAAGATACTCCAAAGTCTTGACTTTATAATGCTAAGCTCAACCGCAGTTAGAAAAGGTGCATTACCACTATCTTAGCTTTGGATTCACTTTGTATTATGTAAATATAATGTATGGCTGTTTGACCTTGTAAATTGGTCTCATTTTCTTTCAAGAGCTAATTTCTAGACTGTGTTTTCTCCTCCTTTCGCTTAATGTGACTCCTGATTGTATGATTTTTTGACCTTGTAATCCCAGCTGAGCTTCTTCTTTTATATTCATTTATAGATTTTACATGTCAACAAGAACAGCTGACCGACTTTGGATATCAACAGTGACCTTGACCAAGGTACTGGTATCCTCCTGAGTATTCTATATGTTCTTTATTTTGATCATGAACCTAAGAATTTAATAATCACGTATTATACTATTTATACATGTCTAAATTTATTTATTTTTCTTACTGTTCTGATTTAGGGGCTGCGTACACGAGAAGAAGAAGAAAGAGTTTCTAGTCATCTTTTACTCAAGGTGAGGGGCTGGTGTGAAGGGAGGTTATTAATGTTAGTTTGCCATTCTATTTGCACTTATGAGCTATTTTCTTCTATTTAATTAGTTATATATCTTTTTTCACATTATGCATAAGAACATTGGAGTTCTCATATAATGTGACTGGAAATATTTGGCAGCAAAATGCTTTTTTCTTTTTCAGGGGGAAAAAAAAAACACCTTAGTTTATTCCTTACTTCAGATTTGTTTCAAAATCTTTTTTTTTGTCCCCTTTTTCTTTCCCCCTTTTCTTCACCTCTCCTCTATTCTGGTTGTAGGCAATTGCAAATGCATGCAGAGTTCCAGCAACATCTATCTCTGAGCTGACTGAATCTGATGTATCTGATGAATGTGAAAAGCAATTCAATGAAGATCAAGAATTAGAACAACTAATAAACGGTCAAATATGCTTTAAAATTTATCAATTTTCTAGTGGTATGGCCAAATCTTTGAGAAGAATGAATCTTAAGAGAGTTACAGCTTACAATAAAATTCAACTTTTGGAATGACATTCTTTTTCTTTTGTTTGCAGGAACATATACAACGGAAGAAAGGAAAATAATACTACCTGGATCTTTTAATCCATTACATGATGGGCATCTCAGGCTTATGGAAGTTGCCACTCGGTAAACAAGCTCATTCGTATGCAATGTTATTCATGGGATTTTCTACTGATTTTAATAATCTAATACACTAATCGTGGAATATATTATCCTTACTTCAATAGTTCGTTTGTGTTATTTTGACATGCTTATTTTAATATGTGCCTTTCAAAAGTTATATAATATGTTTTTTGAAACTTGTATTTGCTCATATAATTTGATATTAGTTGTTGAATAATTTAATTTTATTAAAAGATTGCAAGTATTGGAGTAAAGAAACAAATTTAACCTCGAAGTATTACTGTAAGCTATTCTTTTTAGATATAAATTTATACTGTTGTCTATGTTATAATTTTCAGACATCTATCTAATTAGGTAGTGATGGTGTAAAGTTAACACTATATTATATTATCATAAAATTTAATTTATCTAACTATGTGTTCTTTTGAAAATCTACTTAGGATTGCTTATTAATTTCAGTCATTTAAATTTCTCTGCATCTGTTGCTAATATCAGTTTAAGATTTCACTCATTGAGAGCACATCTATGCAGCATTTGTGGCGGTGGCTATCCTTGCTTTGAAATATCTGCAGTCAATGCAGACAAACCTCCATTATTGGTGTCTCAAATCAAGGATCGTGTCAAGCAGTTTGAAAAAGTTGGTGAGTTTCCTTCACCTTACTCTTCCTGGAGGTTCTTTATTCTAAAAGTTGCTTAGGTTCTAAAGACATTTTTTTTAAGAAAATATTTGTTCATGTACCAATCTATGAGGTACTCTGCTTCCTCTTTTATATCTAATGATGGGTGCTTGCCTTTTAATTTACCATATAATTGGTAGCATACAGGTCAAGTTGTGTATGCATGATTACTGACACTCTTCCTTTGTGAAAAATAGCCCAGTTCACTTGTATTTACGTAATAGCTGATGCAGGTGCCACACAGAGAGAGGGGATAACTAATGGTATAAAATTGTTTCCAGAGGTAGCATGTTTTATAACAATGAATAATTGGCATGGTGAATAGGGATCATGTGTTTCTGTTAAGGTCAAAATTTTAGAATAAGTTCATTTGATGATGTACGAAAATCTTTTACTGCAACAACATATTCTTTAAAAGATAATATTCTACTTATATGATTTAGCTTTTGCCTATCATCCTGTTATGACACCTGAGCTTAAGACTATTTTGAGTATTTTGTTTAGTATTGTTTACTGTACGATTTAAAGTTGTGATGATTTTGTCTACTCCATTGGCAGGAAAGTCAGTAATTATATCCAATCAACCTTATTTTTATAAGAAGGCTGAACTTTTTCCAGGCAGTGCTTTTGTAATTGGTGCTGACACAGCATTGAGGCTTATTAATGTATGAAATTACATACTGCCAGAATAAATTTTGCACATATTTCACGATTTCATGTCCTAAGCACTTTTAGTGCATGGTTTGTTGTTTTATTGGTAATGCTTGGTTGTTGTTTGTTGTTGTTGTATTGAGTAACATAAAATATGGGCTAGTGAAAATTGATTAAGTTTGGTAGCCATATGTCTAAGATTTGTTTGTGCTTCAATTATGAAATGGTGGAAAGTAAGTCAAGGGAACCAAGGAGAGATGAAAGAGGCCCAGTGGTGAGTAGAGTCTGGTGACGGTGAAGTAATGAAGAGGTTAACTCACAAAAGAGTTAGGAGAGATTACAGCTTTTGATCAAATAAACAGCTGTAAGGGAGTTTTTCTGACAGATATTGACTAGTTTTGAATATGGATCAGTAGATGTGATGCTTTAACTAGCATAATTCAAAGGTGGTAAGCTGAAAAATTATAATATTTTTGATGGATAACAGAAAAATTTGAAGTCTTATCTTGGAAGCAATATAAAGTTCAGTTCAAACCATAAATATCCTACGAGAATATAAAATGATAAAGACTAAAAAAAATTAAAAAAAATAGAAAAGAAAAGAGAGGAAACAAATAAAGTAAGAGAGGAGAACAGGAGTTATCTTATCTTTTGTTTCCCAATTTTGTTGCTTTACTGTTAGTGTTGAGTTATCGAGTCTGAAGGGGATATGAACTGGCCAAATTAGTACGCTAAATTTCAAGTCTTTACTATGTTGGTAGTATAGAATAAGTGTACTTTTTTGTTACTTCAATACATTTGATTGGCTAATATCTTAAAGTTCTTTATGATATGTAGCCTAAATACTATGATGGGGATTACAACAAGATGTTGAAGATACTTATTGGTTGTAAAGAAACAGGATGCACCTTTCTTGTGGGTGGTCGGAATGTAGATGGTGCTTTCAAGGTACTCCTGCATAATTTAAGAGCATTTTTAATCTTGGCTTTCTAATTTATTTTATGTTCAGTGATAGTGAGACCATTATATGATGCTGCAGACTCTTGAGGATATGGATGTTCCGGAGGAACTAAAAGACATATTCATCTCTATTCCAGCTGAACAGTTCCGCATGGATATATCCTCCACTGAGATAAGGAAGAGAAGTGGAATGTGAATATCGTTATAGTTCAAGATCACAGTATACTCACAAGTTTGACATGACTTGTTGCTGAAAAATAATTATGTGTCTGGAGATTAGCATATACTCTTTTGAAAAATAAGAAGAAAATCATAAATAAGAAAGAAAGTTGCGGCCTAAAGTGCAAAGCGTGTACAAGTAATTTATAGTTGATTCTGTGTTCCTAGTATGTAATTTTATTGTCAGAACACTGAAAATTCTTGGTTATACACGTTGCACTGCCAGAATTGTGCACTAGGCCAATAGAAAATGCTAGTGGTTTGACGGTTTCATATTTAGGTCTTCCATGCAGTATGCGTCAAATTAACTTTCTGTCCTATTGCTTTAATGCGTTCTTTACCAGGTTTTGGTAACTGGTGTATTGCAGGAGCCAGCGAATATGAATGCATGGTGCTTTTTAAGTTCATAGCAACTGGCCTCCTTTTTGGCGGGGAATGTTTATGATAGTTGTTCCTAATTTAATAGTATTTGTTGGATTTCTGAATTTGTAATTTTTTTTCCTTTTCTTTTTCACTTAAAAAGTCAGGTTTGGTTACATATTTGACAGTAGTTTGTGAGATTTTTGAGTTATAATAGTAAACTCTGAGAACTAAAAAAGTCTTATATTTAAGATTAAACATGTTGAAATTTAATTAAGACTTTAAACGTTCAATTACATGCCCCAAGTATTTTATTGAAATATGTCTAAAATTTATTGAATGATTAAATGGCATTGTTTGCATTTACATAGTTGAGGCAGGAAACAAGTGCTTGAAGGCAATTTATGTGCGGATTAAATAGATATCAGCTTAAACTTTGTCATCTGAATTTCTTTTCTTTCACAGGTCCCCTTGGAATCTTGCTGAGAACTTTAGAATCCAGTGTTCTGAACAATCTGTTCAAGTCTTTGTTGCCTTTGCTTGCTAGATAATTTACTTCATATTCATACTGCTCATACATAACTGGTAGGGTCATCATGCAGAGAAACGCTACAGAATAATACATAGCACACCAATTAGGGTTAAGTCACAAGCTTGATGACTTTGCCATGATAAAATGTGTTTCTTACTGATATATAACAGATTAAGAGCGGTGAAATAAGCCCCAATAGCTGACAAGATCCAGAGACCAATGATTGTCTGAAATTCAAGCACTTGATGTTAGTAAACAAATTAGTGGAGAGAATGGTTGAGAGAAATTGAGAATAGTTTCTCAGTACCACAAAGAAGTGTTTCAGATCTTTGCCAGTTGCAATCTCATAAAATATCCTCAAGAACCAGTTGAGTTTCTTGAATAGGCATCTCAAGGTGGATTCTGAGATTCCAACGTCATAGATACATGGAGGACTCCTGCAATACAACTAATTAATATGCACTGTAGGTATTATAGGAAAGGACTCAAGTTTTTTAAAGTGTTTACTACGAGGGTTTTCAATAAAATGTAACGAGGTCATTTTTTCTAATAAAGAAGTACATTATTGACTCACAGTGAAGAACTTAATAAAAATATGTTTAAAGAATTTCAGCAAAGCGTTTTCTATGGAATTTCCTTC
This sequence comes from Erythrophleum fordii, assembly GCA_032878935.1. Taxonomy (NCBI): domain Eukaryota; kingdom Viridiplantae; phylum Streptophyta; class Magnoliopsida; order Fabales; family Fabaceae; genus Erythrophleum; species Erythrophleum fordii. The sequence goes on along the minus strand of JAVQMF010000053.1, from coordinate 49,991,106 downwards.
CCCCCCTCCCCCCCCTAACCAAAAAAAAAAAGTGTACGAATCAATACTAAGAGCATGAGATTTACATTACCAAGTGATTAGGCCTGCTGCATTATACCAGATGAAGAAGAAGAGCGTAATGAAAATGAGTGAGTAACAGAGTAAAGTAATAAAATGGTATTCCACCACTTCAAAGAGAAACCATATGATGGACAACCCAGCTAAGGTAGCAGCCGATAGTTTCTTGTTCTTCCACATCAATATATCGGCAACTGCAAAATCAACTCAACCGTGTCATAAAACATAAGCAGTTTGACAAGAAGGTTTGCTTTCCATTCTGTACTTGGAATATGTACAAATGCACCACCTAGGATAATCCAACACCGATAACATTTTCCCCATAAATAGAAAAGTGCCCACCTTGCATGAAAGAGACCCCGCTCAAAATGGAGAGTTTGGTATCACTACGGCTAACAAGGATTGACATCTTCTACATTACTGTACCCAATTCCCTCTGTGTACTAGTATTGAATAACCTGATGACAAACCCTTACAAAACTTTGGTATAATTCTATGTGTTTGTTATCGGATTTTTTAGTATGACGTGTAAACATTTTTTTTGAAATATCTAATCGTTTAAAACTAAATTGTCAAAAATATCCACTTGTTTGTATCTAAATTATTTCCAGCTTAGTAATGTGTAACATGGCGATTTGGTTAACCGTCTTGATTGGGGCACAAAATATAAAGCAGAAAAAAAGAAGAAGTTGAAATTAAAAAATATCTTACTCTTTCCTCCACCAAGAATGGCGTGAAATGGCCTTTGACGGCCAAACAACCTTGCTTGAGGTGAAGCTTCATAAGAACGAGTTGGCATTGCTGCAAAATAAATGACTGAAGCTGTGTTGATGATTATGCTCCTCACTTAAGCAATTTATTAGTACTAATTGTGATTCATGAGCCATCATAAGGCCTCTATTTATATATAGACAAAAAGATGGTAAATCTAAGCTTTGGCACAAAGAAACAAACTTATTACAATGAAGGAAAGGAATGACTTCGCCATGGCCTTCAAGTTTTATTTTCACGTGCTCACGCGGCATTCAGCCACATTAATACTCCTCAATCAAATGCTATTGAAAATAAAGTATAGGTATGTCATATGCTTGTTGGTTTAGTTGGCAAAGCTAAAGGAATGGAAAGTTTGATTAATTGAGGGGTGCGCAAACTAATTTATTATGGGATTGTGATCCTCCGTTGTATTATATTGTATATTTAGAGAAGAGAGTCATTAAAAGAGTAAAAATGCGAATGAAATTTATTTTCTCTCATTTTGTTTACTTTATATTTTCTTTTTATATCCCTCTAAATATATATTGTGTATTTATTTATTAAATATAAAAGATTCAAATCTCTTATTACGAGGAATTGCAATTAAAATAAAATATGTATTTGTTCTAAGGATACTTGAAAGTTGACACTATTTTTATCTGTAAATAATTACAATTTCTTCCCTTTCGTGGACAAAATTTGAACCCACAACTTTCCAAATGCTGGCCTTATATTATTTCTCATGAATAGTAATAACAAGGTTTAAATATTTTTTTGGTGTCTTTAATTCTCTAAAAATTTTGATTTGGTTCCTCTATTGTAAGGGCTGGCAAACTTGTCCTTCAATTTTTTAGAATGATTTAAGTTGATTTTGAACATTAAATTTAAGTGTGAATTAACGACGTTAAATAAATAAATAAATAAATAATATCTAAATTATTAAATTATTAAGTTTAATATTAAATATTATGTAAATGATGTGATAAAGGGATAAATTAGATTATTTTTAAAATTAAAAAGACTAAATTATCTTTTTATAAACTAAGAGGATGAAATAAATTTTTTTTATGAAATTGAAAAGACGAAAAGTGGAACTATGCTCCAAACTCCTTAACAATTGATCCTTCATTTATCAACAAATGATACAGCCACATTTGAAAGAGACAAAGAATAAAATTCTAATAGTATCCCTCTTTATAATGTTGTCAATAATGTATTTAAGAAACGTATATAGTATTTATTGATATACACATGTTAAAGACAATTCCTTGAATTAAACTATATCATTACGCACTAGATTCTAAATAGAATTAAACTGTATCACCGAATTTAATTCCAACCTTAGATAAAACGGAAAAGTGATCACCGAATCTGACCTTAATTAGCTGTATCACCGAATTTAATTTCTAAATTGGTGGTGCTAAACCCAAATCTCCCTATAGTCTTGGAGAATTATCTCATGGAGAATTGATTAAATAAACAATGTCAATTATAAATAAATAAATAAATAGGTTAAATATTTTTTTAATAAAAATTATTATTGATGTATTTATATATTTATTTACAATTGATGTAATTCATTTATTTTTTACAGATCAAATCAATGTAATGATTTCTTAATTCCTATTTTACTAACATACCCTTCTATAATATTCAAGCAGTACAAACTTTCCTTGTTTTCTAAAAACGTGACTACAAATTAAAAATTGTTGTATATCTATCAAGTTATCAATTTTGAATAAATCTATCCAATTAAAAAATATCTATTCACACGCAAGAATGCACCGGCTTTGATGCTATTGATTAATAGCATCTTCAAAAGACACAGCTATTGATGGCTTTTACAACAACCTTAGGTTAAACCATTATACAAGGAAAATGACTAAAATTCTATTTTAATCCTTCATAGGTGGAGTATTGTTTAATTTGGTCTTATGTAAAATTATTTTCTCAATTTGATCTTTCATAGATGGAACATTTTTTAATTTCCTCCCTCATATATAAATATTTTTTTATTTAATCATTGACAAATAAAATTATTATCAATAACTTCCTTTTATTAATTTATTATTAATAAAACTAACAATCAGTTTATATATTAAAAATATTTTATATGTTTTTTATATTTATTAATTTTATATATAATAGATTGATATAGGGACAACCATTGATAACATTTTTATTTATGAAGACAATTTTATAAGAGATTAAATAAAAAATATTCTATCTACGAGAAATCAAAATAAAGTTTTAGTCAAAAGTAAATTATACATTATAAATAGTAAAAGTACAGCATGCCCTGTTGCACCCATCTCTCCGTTTACCTTGCTCTCTCTCAGAGCTTCTATGTCACTATGGTGTTTGTGTCTGAAAATAAAGATTTCTTATGTGACATTGTGCATTATGCTTACTCAGCTGCTAGGTGAAAAAGAAGTGTCAATGGAAGAAGTGACCTGTAATGTAATGGGACCGAGTTCATAACTCTTCAAGCCCACCCGCACCTGATTGCTGCTCCAAACTGGAGGACCAATACCCTTGCATGTGCCAGTATTTGAAGGATCCTAGCCTTGAGAAGTTTGTCAGCTCTCCCAGTGCCAAGAAGTTTGCTGAAGCTAGTGGCTCCTCATTCCCTATGAATAATTTGTGCTTCAATGATAATACCATATTTCAAAAGACGCTATATTGTTATATATAGAGTTCAATCCTACATATGGTTTAGAAGTTGCCAATTTTGCTCTTCAAAAAATGCATCTCGATATTCAATTATCGGGTGACACTTTTTTCAAGGTGGGTAAAGTGGACAATTTCAATCAAGTTTATCTTAAAATTATCTTCTTATATAATATATATTTTGATATTGGTATATGTGATGTGTCTAAATTCTTTGCAGTTCAAATAAAAATTAACATGGTATGATTGAAGAGAGATAGATTGAATAAGACTAATAATAGAAAGTAACTTCTGATGTAAAAAAGATTTAATCTTTTTCTCGTCAACTATATTTTGTGTAGTACTGCAGGAGATTTATTTCAATATGATATAATTTGTTGTTTAATCAGTGTCCAAGTGGCAGGGAGAGTGCCTCTACCCATTATTCTGTTTGGTGGTGGATTTTTGGTTGGTTATGGCAGGAATCGATACACGTAGTTTGTTTATTAGCTAAGAGACTGAAAGGAGGCTTGAAAATTGTAGGCTTAATCACGTCAAGTACATTTCAGTATTAAAAATTAAAAGCGATATCATGTAAACCGCGAGTTTCTTAGCATTTCTAATTATTTATTACTACTAACAAATATTACAACAAAAGTATACATTTATTTTTATATAGTGTGGAAAGAAATATATATATTATTCTGTTTGGTGGTGGTTTTTTGGTTGGTTATGGCAGGAATCGATACACGTAGTTTGTTTATTAGCTAAGAGACTGAAAGGAGGCTTGAAAATTGCAGGCTTAATCACGTCAAGTACATTTCAGTATTAAAAATTAAAAGCGATATCATGTAAACCGCGAGTTTCTTAGCATTTCTAATTATTTATTACTACTAACAAATATTACAACAAAAGTATACATTTATTTTTATATAGTGTGGAAAGAAATATATATATATATATATATATATATATGATGGATGGAATGGAAGTCTGTAAATTACAGCCCACGTCTTTAGGGTTTTAATGCAATTCTTTTTAACAAAAAAAAAAAAAATTGTTTAATGGCAATTTCTTACTCAATTTTCGTTGACTAATTGCCTTAACATTCTTATACTCTTACATGTGGTATCAAGTTTTTTATGCTTTATCATGGAACTAAATAAATTACATGCATATTAACTTAGTTCCTCAATATGATAGAAGTTGGCGCGTCACGTTTCAGTTCATGTTCGAGTGCTATCGTTAAAATTAACCCTGTATTGAAATGATGGGATACTATCAAGAAAATTGGAAAACCATTACAACAACACATCTAACCCAATGAAATAAGAAATCATGTTTAAATGACTTTTCTTTTTATTTTTTTTCACAAAGCCCTACTAAATTTGCACCAAATAAACTATTCCATTCAGTAATATCATAGTAGGCTTCATCTTAATAATCATTAAGAAAATTTTTTACCTCAATCTGTTTTTAACCTAAAACAACGGGAGCACAGAAGCAAATTCCTTTAAGAAAAAAAAAAAAGCGCAGGGAAAATCAGCTTCTCAGGTATTTAACCATTCTACTGAATTATTTTGAAATTTTTACCTTTACCTTTTTAACGCAATTCAATCAACAAATTATTAACCGTGTTTGGAAAACCAGTGAAAAACCTAAAATCACATTTACGTTACCCACTTTTATCAAAGGCTACACTTTCTTGCTTCTTCCAAAACGCAATTTGAAGGACGGCAACATTTTTTTAAACATGCACTAAGACAAATTTTGAAATTTCTACCATCGTGTAAAATTGCCATCTTAACAAATCGAACTCCACATAAAATCAAGGGCAATACAGAAAAGATCAGGGCGGGGTGCTAACCTCTTTCTATAAAATTTTAGACTGACACGAACCTGAAGTCTGACAAATCCCTAAATACAATAAAGCTTGAGGTCCAGCCAGCAATCACTAGTCACAAATGGAGCAAAGTAAAGTGCCATAAGCTGAGAAGCTAACTCCCATCCTATAATAGGTAATTCTACGAGAAGTAAGAACTTAAACACTTTATGCACTGAGATGATCACCTTAGTAACTAAAATATTAGAATAAGAATCTTAAGGTATATATGATGATCTGTTGAAAAATAACATAAACAAACTATATAAACCAGAGTTGAAAAATATATGAACAACCATAATACTACCTACATATATATATATATATATCTTTTCAAGCAGTATGCCATAACACAAGATTATACATTCTCCCATTACTACAACATGAACAATTCAGGATTGGAAATCTTTGTCCCCGTCCCTTGTTTTAAACAAATATAGAGCCACCAAAATTGCGTAAACCAACCCATATTTCAGGCCTTTTCAAACTCTCCACCTTGTTGCTGATGGTTGAAATTGGAAGTGGCCAATCCAACGCCCTCATTCCGGTGCTTCTCCCAGCCACCAGTATCAGCCCTTGAGTGAGCCCAATAGTACAAAATGGAAGCCAACAAAGATAACAATGTCAAGGCAGCACCAGCTGCAAACACCCCTTTGCGGAGGGTGGCACAAGATAAGTCGTTTGAGCTAAAGAAGCCTCGGTACTTTGTGTGGTATGCGTTCCTTGCTGATCCTGCTAACAAACATGCCTCTGCTCCCAGAAAAGTAATCCTAATATATACATTTAAAAGATCATTTCAAATTTCACATTCCATTTCTATTCAACAGTATCTCAACAAGAAGAAGAAAAATTTTAACTCTTTTCAACTGCAAATTGCAACCAACAAGTGAGTTGACTGAGTTCCATTCACTAGCTCGAAAGAATTCACTTTTTTTTCCCCTCAAAATAAACCTATTGAAATTACCCTTCAGCTTCTATACCCATAAGTTGATAATAATATACCAATAGGGGCTTCTCAAATATAACCATGACATGTCCGTACTATGCTTAGTTGACTGTGATATTAATCATTGAATAAGAGTTTTTTTTTTTTAGCGCATATTACTCCCCTCAAGTAACTTGACAGTTCAATTTACTACTTTCAAAGTATTCATCCTCTTGTTTTTTTGTTTTTCAATAAACCTATTGAAATTACCCTTCAGCTTCTATAGCTTATTTTAATGATTAAAATTAGACTTTCATAATGAAGAAAAATACTATAAAAAGACAAATAGAAACTTTCGGAACGGCAAATGGGTTAAAAAAGATTTTGCCCAAATCGCATGGGGCAAATTTAAGCCTTTTCTCCATAATAAATTATTGGCTGTATCAAGCTATTGGACCTAATTGATTCTAATCTGTGATAGAGAAGCATATATGGTGATCAGATGCAGATATTGAACTTACGGAAATGAAACCCAAAAACAAAAAAAAAAACAAAAAAGAAGATAAGGAACCTGGATTTTGAAGGGTGGAGAACGATTGAAGATTTAAGAGGAAGAAATTAGTAAGATTTACCAAGAGAAAATGAAGAAGATGATGGCGCAAGTGGTGGAGCAACTGGTGACAAGCCCTTTGCCGAAACAGAGGCACCTGGTGACACCGTTAACCACAGCCTGGCTCACCAGCAACAGCCCAAAAGCCGCCAAACCGTACACCGTGGACGCATCGGTGCCGTAAACGCAGAAGGTTCGCTCGTCGTACTCATCCGCCACCACTTTCGCCTGAAAAAATGAAGAACACAAACAGTACTGTTGTTCCATAAAGCTCAAATGCAACCGCAGAAGTAGAAAGAGAGAGAGAGGGAGGGATTTACCGTGCTACGACGCCGTTCGGCGCCGACGGCTAGAACGAAAGCGATGAGGTGGAGGGAGACGATGACGGCCAAAATTGGGACGGAAACGGCCATGATTCACTCTCTCTCTCTCTCTCTCTCTCTCTCTCTCTCTCTGCTGCTCTTTCACTTTAACTTTACTGAGTGTTGATGTTGCTGCTGATATTTTAATCAATTCTCAGCGTTCACACGCTCTTTGATTTTCCCGCTGTTGATGGAATAATCAGACCCTTAGTTGCCCTTTATTTACCTTTCTCCTTTTTTGAGTAATAAGATATTTTATTTTTTTAAAAAAAATATATTTTAGTCTAAGATATTTATATTAAAAATTTTAAACTTTAAAAAATTTGAAAATAAAAAATTTTATCTATAAAAATTTATTTCTTGAATAATCGTGAACAAAAATAAAAAAAATTTGTAAAAACTTATAAATTTTATAATATAAAGTGTAATTTTTTTGTAATTAAAAAATTTTTATATTTAAAATTTAAGTTTTTACAAGTAAAATTTTATGTTTTAAGTCTTTGCGAAATAATTTTAAAATTTTTAATATAAATATCTTTAACTTATATTTTAAATTATAATTTTCCTTTTTTTCGGTGAACATAGATATTTTACTTTAGGATAAACTATTTTCTCATTTTTTTAATGGATACTTAAATTATATTTTTTAAATATATATTCTCTTCTCTTAAAATGAAAAGAAGCGTCGCACTTAATTACTGCAACAACAAATAAAGTAAAATTGCACTTATTTTGATTACAATATTCTAATAACCATTGCATATATATTCAAGTTATATATATTTGATGAATATAAATTAATCATTTTTTTATTTTAATAATGTATAGATAATAATTTAATTTTAAGAATAATATCCATATTAAATATATATTAATAATATATATATATATATATATTAATAAACAAAGGTAATTTCATAAATTTCATAAAATTTTAAAATAAATTAAATATGTAATACTCACTTGAATAATAAAACAAATTGATAAGCCATATATTGCATCAATCATCCTACTTTACATAGACCTCTTCACAAAAGTGATCACCTACATAAAATGTACTACTAAACCCTACATAAGTGTGCAACAAACCATTTGTAAAATGCACGTCGCATCTCACATGACATGATTGATATTTATAACTGTTACGAGCTTGGCACACAAGCAAAATGGTCAAAACACCTTTCAAAAACCCACCAATCTAATTATATATATATATATATATATATTAAAAAATATTTTAGTTTAATTTTAAAATATGTTATTAAAATATCTTTTATTAACTTAAATATATATTGAATACTTTTTTACAAGAATTATATTTTCTTATTATCAAATTTATTCTATTGAGTTGTTGTTGAATTTGGTGAAGAGTATTTTTAATTAAAAAATATATATTTAAATTAATGAAAGATATTTTAGACCAAAAAATTTAAATTTAGACTAAAATGTAATACAATTTTTAGTTTTAAGAAAGAAGAGCATATATTTTGAAAATAAAAAAATCTATATAAATTTAATAAAACTCAATGTAAATTTATATAATGTATTATAAATTTTAAATTATTTGAAGAGAATATCTTAAAATGAGAAACAAGAAAAATACCACAAGACAATGTTCTGTCTATAAAAATATTAATTAGTTCTGTTCGTTTTATTAGGCTAACAACTGTTATATTCCATATTTTCATTATTTTGATGTTATTAATTTTGTTATCGCACATTCAACCTCCATATAAAACATTTATAAGATACATGTTTATTACACACATTTTCAAGAATATAATAACATGCAAAAATATAATTTTAGAACATTTTTTTAAGATATTGAAGCCTAAATTGATAGTTAAATATATTTTATTTTGCTATAAAGAATGTTTTTATGATTTAGATGGTGGAAAAGAATTTTATAAATTCAGGTAAGTGTCTAACAAATCATTAGACGAATAAAATATTTAATTATAAAGGAAATGGGTTAGGTAAAACCAAGTGATTCAATGATTTGTGGGGATTAGGGAATGGCTTTTTGTTTTTGCAGATGGTGATGCCAAATCTTTTTTTACTCTAAGCGGGTAAGCTTGAGCACAGAGCTGGTCATGATTTGATTATAACAAAGCAGGAGATTTGGATTAAGTGTGTGCGAGTACATCGAAGAATGATGAGTCTTCGCCATTATGCACCGTAACGCATCCAAAAACAACAAAAGACAAAAGCGCTTCAGTGTTTATATTTGATAACGGGAATGTCGCGCGGGACTAATTTGGATCTGTCCATTTGTTTTGGAAATTTATTTGGTAAATTACTAATTTTGAGAGAGGAAAAAAGATAAATATGTAAACGAGTAAGTTCTATTTAAATGTGTAATACTCACTTGAATAATAAATTACATATATAAGAATAAATCGTTTTAATTTATGGTCAATTTCTTAAAAAAAAGAAAAGATAATCTAAGTATCTCTTGAATAAATTGAGAAATATGAATTTTATACTCTCTCTCTCTCTCTCTTCTAATATTAAATCTCACATCCTATATCAATTTTTTTAATAAAATAATATTTTGTGTAGAAAAAAATCTATTTTAAAATCTAAAATAAAAAAAATTATATAAAACTCATTCAATAAATCTCCCTCATCTCTCCTTTTGTAAATCGACAGAAAACTAGTTTTCTTTCCTTTTTTTTTCGGGGTGGGACCACTTTTCTTGCAAGGATGGATGGATAGGTCAAAACAAACAGCTGGACCATGGTTGGCTGGTCGGAGCATCCGGTCTCACGGTTTCCTTCGTTGTTTTTGCGACTTTTATTTCTTTCATTTGATTCCTTTGCTTTATTGATTTTTTTTAATATATGTTGTAATTAAAACAAATGAGATATTATTTATTTATTTATATTATTTAAAATTTTCATATGAAGAGCTGAAAGCTTGATTAGAGCTTCTCACTCTACTTAAAGGAACTCCCAAATAATTCCTCAAATGATAAGAATTTTTTAACCACGAAATAGCAATTAAAGAACTCTTCAAAATCGTAGGCACATTACAAGAGAAAAAAAATAAAAGATTTACCTTTATTAACTTTTTAACTCAACATCTTACAAAAGGCATCAAGGCACCTATTAATACATTGCATTTAATCAATCAAAGCTTTCCCAAAAAGAATTATTATCTTCAGCCACGAGATGGGAAATACAAGGACCATGTTTGCCAATGCGAAATGGTTTCTAGTAACCATTAGTAACTTTATTACAAATAAGGTGGGAGAGTTTGTCCATACAAAGAACAAAAACAGATGAAGAAATTAGGTCACCTTGCCTTATTTCCCTAAAAGGGTTAAAGAACTCCATTTATTCCCTAGTCCAAAGGATATTCAAAGAGGAAGAAGAAATACACGTCATAGAAATACTAGAAAAGTCCTCATTCAAGCCAGCCTCAGCAAGAATATTAGTGATGAAATTCCAATGCAAATGATCACATGCATTCTTAAGGTCAATTTTTAATAACAAAGAAACCCTTCTTCCTATTCATTCACTCCATGTTATGAATAATTTCCTACCAATTCTAATGTTACCCTAGATGCACTAATCAAGAATGAAACTAGCTTAAAAAGGAGAAATAACTTTGTCTATGAGCATTTAGTTAATTAACAAGGATCGTAGTTAAGCAATTATAAGTTATATTATAGAGAGAGAGAAAGCGAAATTGAGTGATAAGCTATGGGGAATCAACTTTAAGAATCAAATTAATAAGGGTTTAATTCAACTCCTATAAAGGACTGGCACCCTTGAAGATGTCAGAGATATAAATAGTCAGGCTAGGGCCCAAAATACTCCAATGAGATTAATAAAAAATTGAAGAAAAACCATTAACCCTGAGATCCTTATAAGCCTATATGGAAAAAATAACACATCGAATTTCCTTAAGGGTAATCAAGATAACAAATCCACAGACTCTTGATCAAGTGAAAGAAAAGATATAAGAGTAAGAAAATGCTCCATACCTCATTAAACAAAATCTTAAAATAGTTAACTGCATCGGCATGGAGCTTATCCATATCTTCAATCCAAGACCGCTCATTATCTTTAAGTGACAAAATCCTATTCCATTTCTACTTAGTCATTGTTTTGACATGATAGTAACTCATATTATGATCACAAAGCTCAATCTAATCAATCTTAGCCTTTTGAAATCAAAGGAGTTTTTCTTGGAAAAGGACGTCATCCAACACATCTGGAAGGTTACTCTTCAAGTGCTTAGTAAAGAGATAGCAATGAAAGGAGAGGGTATTTTAGATCCCCTTAAGTCGAGCAAAGATCCCAAAAACTTCTTTATTCATATCCTTTTTAAACAGATCAAGAACTTCAATAAAGGAAGTATCATACCTTTAAGGAAATGAAGGAAATTTTCGTAATCCTTATGACCTAACCATAAGGCCTTGAAGTAAAATGATCAATTACTTTTGTTTTTAGGAAGAGAGTTGTAAAGCTTGATAAGGAAAGGATAAAGATCAAAGTATTCAACATGTGCAAAGGTAGACATAATACACTCCAAGAAACTAATGAGTCACAAACAGTTACCCATAACATAATCTAACCTCTCGAACAAATGCTTATATTATTGAAGCTTGTACTAGCCTAAGTAAATTGAGAGCCTTTATACCTTGATCCATAAGACCACAATCATTAATTCTATCATTGAAAAGGTTACACTTGGCCTAATCAATAGAAGCTCCACCTTTCTTATTCGTAGGCTAAAGACTATCTTAAAAGTCATTGACCACCTTCTAAAGAAGCTACATGTGACGTATAGCATAAACTACGATAAAAAAGAAACCACCCTTGTCATCCTTAACCACATGTAAATGAATCAACTACTATGACCAAGAAACTATATTAACATTGACTTTATTTATCTTCCACACAATCAACAACCCTCTGGATTTACCATTACTAACGACCCTACAAAAGCCATCGAACCCAAACTTGTTGAGACTATCTATGGCTTGCAAACCATAATTATGCATCTCGACCTACCTACCATGTCAAGAGCATACAACTCAATATGTTGCTTTATATACCATGCAAAATTTGGGCCACCCATAACCTTAACATTCCATAACAAAACCTTTTTCATAGAGACACCAAGAGGAGAATCAAGAGCTACGCATAATCACATCCTCATCTGTGATATTAAGTGGAGATTCAACGACATGGGGCACCATATTAGCACTTAAAGGTGGGTTCTGCATCAAAATACCCATTCCACCTCTTCTACCATCAAAGTAAAAGGGATTCGTGGCATTACAAAAACCACCTACTTTCATATACACATATACATAATTCATCATGTACAATGTGTTCGACGATGTCAAATGGGAAGAAGAGGCCATATGGAGAACTTTTAAATGAGACAACAAATGGTCGAAAGTAGCACTATGATCCAAACAATTCTCTTTTCCTTGGGCCTTTGCTAAGGCAATTTGCTTTGAATAATTACAAGTCCCAACTTGAACAGTGTTATCTTTCGGCCCAAGGCTAAGAAGTTTTGAAGCCAATGGTTTTCTTGTACCAATAACGGGCCTATTCTTCTTACCAACATGAACTTAATTAGTCTCGTTATAAAGAATCCTACTTAAGTTAATTGCACAAAAATTGCTTGAATTAGCCTTTGAGTTTTGCTTAATATCTTTTATGTATTTCTCTATATCTTTAATAGGCAAGGAAGAAAGTCTCAATCTCAAAGATTTATATCTTATGATCACTTCATTCAAATCTTTGACTTTACGAACTCACCTTGATTTTTGCATAACTTTCCTGGGACCTATGTTACTATTTATTAGGTTGATGCCTTTGTCCTTAGCAGCAACCATCACCATCTTCATATCATCCTCCTCTTTGAAATACCATTAAGCAATTTTCAAAGGATAGCTATCCATATAACGCCTAAACTTGCCACAACCTATACAAAGAAAGTGTAAACCTTCATACTTAACTTTATAATACCTATAACTTAAAGCTGAGAGTAAAAGGTTTCTTCTAGTCAAGCTCTATGCATAAATGGGCATCCCTGAGGCTATAATAAGGTGTTAAAATCAACTTTTACAATTTTGTTAGAAAGATTACCCATGTAGCTTAGAATCTTGGAATCTTGGTACTTGATAGGGAGGTTAAGAATCCCCACCCAAGTAGTCACAGAATTGATACTGGCAGATTTTGGATCAAAATTATAAGGCCATCTCTGGATGGTGAGATAATGGTCATAAATCATCCAAAGTCTTCTTGATAAAGCAAAATCAAAATCATCTTCATTTGTGAACTATTTAAGGAAGAAATTATTCCCTTAAATTAACCAAAGTGATAACACCATTCCTAGCCTAAATCTATTGGAGACAAGATTCTATTGCCTTAAAACTAATAGACCTCAAAGTAAATTAACTATTAATAAGTGTTTCCATAGTTGATACAATCTCCTTTCCACCTTATATGAAAAATTGAATTTTGGACAATCATAATCACCATCCATATTATCAACTATTTGGAAATTAGAAGCTACCTTTTCTTGATAATGATCTCTATCTTGCTCATTTTCTAGTTCATCCTCATCACTTGACTCCCACAAATCTTTTGAGTGAACATCACCATCACTAGGGATTAAAGAATCATCCATGAAAGAACTTGTGACATCTATTTATAACTCTTAATACTCCAACTCACATACATCAAAGGATTGTTGTAACAAATTACTTTTTGATAGTTAACCTTCACTTTACTTGCATCAAAAGAATAGTAAGTACTTTTAATCTTCTTAGAGGTATGGTCCAATGCATATTTCTCCACCTTAAAAAAAATCTTATTCGCCATCAAAGCAATTCTCCATTTGACTTCATCTCCTCTTTTTTATTATCTAATATATTATAATTACATATTAGATTGTGCTATAAAATTTATGTCAGCATAGAAGTAGTATTTGCATTATTTAGGTTATGTTTGGCATAATAGAAAGATTATTAAGGGAATGAAGAAGAAAATAGAAATGAAAATGGAATATAATTTTGGGACTTAAAATCATGTTTGATATGATATAGAAAAAAAATGAAAATATCTTTTCATTTTGATATTTGATAAAGTGGAAATAATACAGAAATATAAATAAAATGTAACTTGCCAAAACCAAAAAATATTAAAATACTAATATTTGTTAATTAACATTAAAAAAAAGAAAAATTATAGTTGATAATCTCAAATTGAAAATATTTATATTAAATGACTTTAAAATTTAAAATTATTTAAAAATATTTAAAAATAAAAAAAATTATAATTAAGAATCTCAAGTTAAATTTTGTTGTCCTTAGGTCTACAAAATAATTTTAAAATTTATAATTCTTTAATATAAATATATTCAATTTGAAGCTTTGGATTGTAATTTTTCTAAACAAAAATAAAATATTATTATCATTTGGGATAAAATGATATTTTCTTTTACTATTTTTTTCAACAATAACATTCTTTTTGTTGAAATGCACAATATCATTTAGCATGAAAGATGAAATCTATAAGTGAATTTAATTCAAACTTATCAAATATAATTTTTTATTATTTCCATCTCCCTCTCAAGCCCACCAACCAGGTTAGGATTTCCTTATGATGTTATAACTACAAGTCATTCCTTAAAGTTTAATGTTGGTCACTAGTGAAAAATTAACTTTAGCTATCAAATTATAAGAGCTGCTAAAATTCTAGTAAGACAAACACAGGGAAAGAATGAAAACGTTGTCTGCTAAAAAAAAGGTATTCAGGACATTTAGTTGGCTAAATAAATTTTCGAAAGTGATTAATTATAGAAATAAAATAATATTCGAAAATTGAAAAATATTAAATAAAAATTTACACCATTTTTAAGCGGGATCTTAAACGCACATTTCAATTAATATCCTATAAAATAGCAACATTAATAATGAAGAATCCTTCAATATAGGAACTTGGGATCACATCATGAGTATTATAATATAACTAAACTACAGATTTCATATAAATATTCTACGTTGAAAGCTAATCTAAGGCATGGTGGATAAATTGATTCCGTGATTTAAGGAATCTATAATAATTGTTGACTGGCATTTAGAATACCTGCTACATCTCAAGAATTTATTGCCGTCAATCAATATTCTAGACCCCCACTACATCTTTTCATTCAACCTAAATCCAAACATAAAATAATAACTAATGGTAGGTTACACTTTCAACTTATTTTAGTAAAATATAAGCTCAACCATTAAATTAAATTTTGTTAACATTCTCATTCTTGAGTTATGTTAATAGGGTTTCCCTTTATATTTCCAACCCACACACCAAGATATTTTGATTACCAAACGATTTCCCATCTCTCTAGGGTCATGGTCACCCTTCTCTCACAAAACAATTTAATTTCTTATCCAGAGATGAGTAGTACCTTTCACATTAAAGAGGATCGTTCACACAATCAATATGCTCAACTATAATTCGTGCTAACTTCTTCACATCACATCTCTAATATATATATATATATATATAATTGGAATGATACTAATATCATTTAAAGATATTTTTATACTATTAAATAATTTTTTTACAATCATAATATCTTTTCAAAGAACAAGATTTTTTTTAATAAGCCAATTCATTTGGGATCTTGCCCATCCGCTCTTCTTTCTATCTAGAGATCAGCATTTTGTTTTTGTTTTTGTATTTTCCCATCGAGAATTCTTTGCAGGTGAAGAAATATTAAGCGGCTTCTTATTTTCCAAATAGATCTTTTCACATCTATGTATAAACGGTAGTTTATCAGGAGTACGTAAAAGAAGTATTTTGAATTATTGATTCATGACTATATATATAAAGAATCATTTGATACTAATGTCAATCAAAAAACTTTTTACGCTATTAAATAATTTTTTTTAATAAAATCTACCATAAAGCCTTATTATGAGTATAATACTCACAAAATCTGACATTAATTTAAAATTATTTAATTCCCCATCAAAATATTCAGAAATTAGTGTACGATATTTAATGTAAATATAAAAAATTATTAATTACTTGATTACATCCTTATTTGAGTTCTATAAAATTTGACATGAAAGATCAATATAGCTATTACTTTTAATAATATAATTAGATCAACGAAAATAATTTATTATGATAAATTATTAAGGGATGTAAGAGTGTTAAATTTTAAACTGGTGATAATTATTCCTTCCTTTATATATATATATATATATATATATGCTCTATTTTTAGTTACAAAATTCCAAATTTCTAAAAAAAATAAAATTTAAACTTCTTTATTAATAATACCATGAACTTATTTTGTTTTTTTTTCTTGATTTCGGGTTTCTAACTCCAGTTCAAGATTTTTTTTTAATCGATGGTCTATATATATATATATATATATATATCCTTTTCAGTGATGTTTTTCTTTTCACTAACATTTTTATTTACATTAAAATTAAAGAAGAGTAATTTGATTGGTATGATCTATAGATTACTCATACATGTATTATAAAATATAAAAAAAAATTCAGAGAAGAAAAATAATTCCCTAAAATGATTTAATATTTTTACATTAATTCCCACCCAACCAAAAAGATTTTTTTTTATTGGATGGATTGATTTCTCGATAAAGTTATGACATATTAATTATTATCATATATAAAACAATGTTTTATCTATATTAGATTTACTATTGTAACCATTACCATAATTGTACTTTCTGATTACAAAAAAGTGAAATCATTTCTATAAATTAGGATCGATAAGTATAATTATAATAATAAATTGATAAAATATTATTTTATATTTAATTGTTTATTATATCATAATTTGATTTTACGATAATATAGTACTATCACTCTAACTTCTATTACCGAGTGCAAACTTTAAAATTATATCATGAAGAATGAACTTAAAAAAATTGTATAAATATTTGTAGAAGTGGAGAAAACTGGAAAAGTTCCAATCTTGCACATAATCTTCTAGGGGACAAGCACAGGGAGCATGTCTTAAGAAGCAAAAACGTCACCACTCTGCATGCCGAAAAAGAAGTATACATGAGATTCCAAGGCTTTAACGAAAGAGAGAAAATCAGTGTGAAAATTGAAACCTTCTAGTTCTGGGATATGGCCGCCTTCTACATTTCAGCCAACGACATTTATTATGATATTGATCCTTTGGAGATGGCAGTTTAACTGCAACTACAATGTCATCTTTATATTTCTGGGTTTCTCTTACAATCTACGTTTCTTATAATATCAAAAGTTTTCACTGTGTGCGTGTGTTTGAGCATCCATGGCCAATTCTGATCTCTCATCATCACTGGATTTACCTAGGGTTCTCATCGTCTCTCGCCGGTCGTGCCGTCCGTAAGAACAAATTTGTAGATTTTGTTGGTAACTCTCTCTCTGTCTCTCTCACAATTACTTAGAAATGTGGAAGGTTCAGCACTATGTTTTGCAGCCATTGCCGCAATAAGCTGTTAGATATACCACGTAATCCATTAAATCCCATAACTACTCAAATTACTCGAATGAAAGAACCCAAAAATTATGAATAGATAATTTACAGTTTGTTTTTTAAATCATTATATCCACTTCTGATATCTAATGGGGTATATATACGTAGTAGCTACCGTGCGAAACCTGAAAAACTATCGTTTCTGAATTCCTTCTTATGAGAAAATTAGGATGGAGGCCAGGGTCAAGATGTCATTGCATCTTATATAAGGAAGCAATTACACTGAATTATATAATTTTTTGGGGGGTTAGTTTTAGTTATTGATAAATATTTTTTCATTTTATTATTAAATATAGTCAGTAGTTTGATTGAGGTCACTACGTTTTGAGATATATATATATATATATATTTTGGTTACATGTTTTTAGACTTTAATTGTTAGTGTGTGTGTACATTTGAAGATCCGAGGCGATCTATAATAATACCCATGTATTATGACAGTAATAAGAACATTTAAATTCATATAATAATTGACAACAATTCTAATCAAACTTGAGCACGCCAATATATTTTAAGGACGGAGGCTTCCCCCTACTAAGTGTATCTAATTAATTAAATTTTATCAATTGAAGAATACGTTAAATTCTTGTTTCTTTTCTAGCTATAACTGTCGAAGAATTATGATGTAGATTAAACTTAAGTACAGTCATTTATATTTTTATTATTAATTTTTTTAAAAATATGACAAATATATAATTTTTTAATAAAAATATAACAAATATATAATCTAATTATATAATTACATATAAAAATTATATATTTGTTATATTTTAATTAAAGACATATTTTGATTAAGAAGGCTGTAATAAAGATATAAAAAATTATATATAAATTTTTTTTTTGTGATGTCCTTGAATTTGATGGTTTAAGCAATTTTTCTCATGTAGTTTCTTCGTTATTTTTGTTACAAAAACTGTTTATGTAGATTAAGCTACTACACGTAATAAACAAGCCTTTGCTGGTTACATAAAACATTTTTCCTGTCGACTGAAATTCCCCTTTCTTCAAATCCGCTTTTTTTTTTTTTTTAATTCCTAATATATATATATATATATATATATGAAATTTTTGTTAACTAAAAATCTAAGCAGGAATACAATGAATGAACAGGAGTATCATCTAGATCTCATTATAAGATATGGAGCAGTCCCAGTCATCGTCCCAAGAGCCAGCAAAATTCTCACTCTCCTTCAAGCTTTGAGCCCTTCCATGGAGTTCTTCTCTGCGAAGGCGAGGACATTGATCCTTCCCTCTACGATGCAGAACCATCTGGGCTTTCACCTGAAGAACTTGATCACATCAGGAAGCTTCACCCAACTGATACTTCCATTGATAAAGACAAAGATTCCATTGAACTAAAACTAGCCAAGCTCTGCCTTCGGAGAAACATACCCTGCTTGGGAATATGCAGGGGTTCCCAGATCCTGAATGTTTCATGTGGGGGTACCCTTTATCAAGATATAGAGAAGGAGATCTTCGATGGGTTTCCTGAGTTTCAACGAGTTGCTCATAGACTATGAGAATTATGAACATCGCCATTTGATAAAGGTAATAGAGAACTGCCCATTACATGTTTGGTTTAATGACTCAATGAGAGATGGGAGAATGGAGATCGTGGTGAATAGTTATCACCATCAAGGTGTGAAGAGACTACCACAGCGGTTTGTTCGAATGGCATTTTCTCCAGATGGTTTGGTTGAAGGGTTTTACGATCCTAATGCATATGATCCTGCAGAGGGCAGGTTCATTGTGGGTCTTCAGTTTCATCCAGAGAGAATGAGACACGCAGGTGGTAGTGATGATTTTGATTACCCAGGATGCCCGAAGGTTTATCAGGTAGTATTGTTATTAAGAGATGAAACCATTTGTTACTTGCCATTTTTTTTTTATGCATGTTCAATTCCTTCTCATTGATTCTTGCGTATACGTAAACATATAAGAAGCGGACAAGGGTGCTTGATATGCATATATATATATATATATATATATATCTTCTTATAATTAACTTGATTTACTTATCTTTTGTATACTAACTCTACTTAAAAATTTTATATTGCTTCAAGATAGAAAGAAAAACATATAACTGTTCCGTTTCTCGTTGTGATATAGGAATTTGTGAAGGCTGTAATCGCCCATGAGAAAAGGTTCAGCTGCTCAGCATCTGTGCCCAGGGCTCCAAAGTTTACTAAGGAATTGGAGCTAAAGAGAAGAATCATCGTGAAAAGCTTATCAGTAGCTAGAAATGTTTACAAGTCTGGCTGTTAAGTGGTTACAAATCGACATTCTCAACATGAAGCAAGAGCAAATTTTCTGCAGGTTAGCCAAAATACCTCCATTCAAACATTAGAGAGATTGTCATGAAAAGAAAAATCCTTTTACCCTCTTAAGATGTTTTTTTTAATTGGTGTTAGTTTGAAAGAAAATTGATAAGGGAGAAAAGTAAATGTGGGTCAATTGAACTTCCAAAATCAAGGGGGGGTGAATTTTAACCCAAACTGCAAGCAGATTCTGGTAAAATGGATATACCGATATAAAAATTATCCAATATCTCCTGTCCTTTATTCCTCAAAAACAGTGATTTTAATTGTGATTTTATTTTACGTTGAGAATATGGAAATAAAGTTCCATAGTTGATCAATAAGAAGCTGCAAAATTTCTTCAGAAACTAGCCAATTCAAATTTGTTTTTGACCATGGATTTTCGTGATATGAGGCGAGCATAAATGTACTATGTCTGAAATGGGTTTATTGCATGCTTGCAGGTAAATGCACTCCTGAGTTTGCAGCAGGAGAATAGGCTGAAGCAGGTGGGTGTAATAGTTAGAAATGGCACAGTGTACAGACAGATGATGAAAATGAAACAGGAAAGGGAAAGGGTTGCTAGGAATGTGATGGAAAATATGTCCTTAGACCAATTATCTGAATTAATGTCCTTTCACCAACAAATGGGTCAGATATGTTCAGAGACTTTGGAAAGGTTACATGAGCTAGTACTCCAAGGAAGATAACTTTTCTTTGTTGGGTAAAATGCTTCTCTCTCTCTCTCTCTCTCTCTCTCGCCGATGAAGGGCGACGGAATCTCTTAAATTTTTCCATTTTGTAAATTGTAATATCCAACAAAATGTTTTAAAAATTCACAATATTGTTTTCACAATAAATTAAACTAAAGGCGATAAATGGGCTTGTTGCACTAGACCCACCCACGGGATGTTTAGTGTATGCTTCTATGAAAAACTAGGCGCAATTATTCTTTGCCCAAAAGAAAAAAAACCTATCCCCGCGAATGATACTATAAACACAATTATCGCCATTACTATCACAAATGGAAAGCATCCTCAAGTTTTGAATCAGAACTTTGATAAGTTAGAACCATGGAGTCGAATAAAAGAAAAGAATATAGACGTGATTCTTATGTACTAACTATAAAATTCTTCAATAAAATTACAGAGGGTAGAGGCATTTAGAGATTCAATAATGTGAAAAGTCCCCATGTTGTGTTTAATAGCAATGCTTAAAGAATTTCATCAAATCTCATTTTATATGAAAAAGCGTACGATTTTCTGCCAAAATCATCCACACTGGAATGAACCGTAACCAGAACTTAGTTTAATCCTATCAACTTTATTGGCATCAAAGTCAACCACTATAAAACATATTCCACAGGTGTTAAAGCTAGTATTCAAATACATAGTCGGGCCTATTCAAACATGAGAGCAACACAACATTTCTAATTCCACCACAAATTAAAGTTAGGCCCTATAAAATGATCATCAGGACAGAAAAAATAGAGCCTGTTCTCTTTAACACTTTACACCATAAAATACTTGGGGTAAAAACAGAAAAAAACAGATGTGGGGGCCTTCATAATGCTGCTAGACAACAAAACCATCTCTTAACAGGTATCAGCCAGCACTTCTGCAGCTTCTCTTACTCTGTCCATCCACCATTACCCCCTCCCCGAGAAGCATTAATAGATATGCTTGTTTAAAGCTTAACCGCTTTTATTCCCATTATTTTTCTCATTCTTCGCTTATTATATCAGGAAACTTCAGAGGGGAATTACAGAGTGCAACTTATCGTATTGTTTCTTTTCTTCGCTTTTTTCTTTTTTCTTTTCTTTTCTTTTTCTTTTTTTCCCTTCCGTCAATTCAGTGTATAACTCCCGACTCTCATCAAGTTTGACAAATGATATGAGCCAAGCGGCAGGCCCACATCTTAAATGGCCGAAGTTAAAATGTTAGTCACCTTAAGAATAACATCATCGACGGCTGAAAAACAGGAAATCTGGGTGACCGACCCCAAGCAGTCTTAACCAGTTGTCAGCTTTCTGCAATAAAGAGCTAGCTAATTGGCGCTCACATCCACCGTTAGGAGTCCACAGAGAACCTTTGAACTTATATATAGCAAGACCAAAAACAGGTAAGGACAATTTAGGTACACCATCAATTTCACTGGGATATGTCACCATGGGAGCCTGCGCTGTTTGCGAACCTGAAAGAAATATGTAATCAGTCTCACTACAGCAACAGAAAATTAACAACCAATTATCACAAACACACAACACTCGTTGCTACATACAGTGAAATAGAGTTGTAGAAACATTAACCAAAAGGAAACACCAGTCTTCATGGCATAAGTTAAGGACAATAGATGAATCCAACTAAAGCAGAAACATGTAAAGAATTTTAATGGAGAAGAGACACAGGGATTACATCAGCAATCATTCAAACATCTCAACAGACAAACAGGAAAAAAGATACCCAATTACCAGTTGCACCTAAATAATAGCTGTAATTCCTATATTGTGAACCAAGGAAGTCAAAGAACCCAAATGTGAAATAGAGAAATGCAGCAAGAATTTAAAAGATACAAGAAATACACCAATCCATAGAAAGGGAAAGGAGACAACAATATCAAATTCCTAAAATATATCTAAACCGGGAGAAACTGCTAGGTGCCATAAAAAGGATGATGTTGCAATATGGCATTTAATGCGTTTAAAGAGATGAGAACCAGACAAAGATCATCAGCTTTCTTGCAGAATATTATTAACATAGATTCTAATTAAACTTTGAATCTGTGACATAATCTTATCTTTCTCCAACCTCATTACAGAGCAAAAGCTCAAACAACAGAAATGAAGTCAAAATCCACCTACCTTCCATGGGTACATGAAGAAAATGGTACGTCAGAAAACAAGCATCAAGATCTTTCAATGTTGGTCCAGTTGGTATCCTGTAAATTGGATACCTACAAGTAAAACGTAGAAAGGTCAGCCACTTATGCATCTTTAAGTCGATTGCTAAGAGCATAGGTAAAGAAAGAATACCAGGCCACAGATATCCAGCTTGAAGGTAGTATGTCACAACTTTGAAGCGTCCTCAGCTCAGGGAAACGAAAAGCAAGGTCCAATATCTGTCCCAATACACAACAGAAAGTCTAATCAAAAGGCTACACAGAGAAGGAAAAAAAGATATTATGAGAACTTTGTTCCAATAAGACTGCAGAGGAAGGCAAGAAGAAGGGGAGAGGAGAGAGAGTTAACACACCTTATCAGCCAAAGGTTCACGGCTATAAGGAGGGTCCCGTTCAAGATACTCAAAAATCAAGTAGCCCTGAGAATTAACAGATTCTCCATCGTCACTAGAAAAGCCATCTTGAGTGACAGCATGGTGATCCCTCAAGGATAATCTACCCATCCAACGGGGTACCTCATCTGACAGATGGTGAAGATTCCTCCGCTCTCCCAAGTATTTTAATCCTCTTGCAGGTTCACAATCACTGCTAGCATCGCTACTTGAGTCCCTGAAATCACTGTCACTATCCTCTCCTAGTTGCCTATCAAAGAGGGGAAGAATCATATTATTATTATTATTATGCATAAGAGAGAAGTGCATAAAAATGCTCTGAGAACAAGGAAGTATGCAATTGAAGATTGCTAATCTATGCAAACAGTAGAGCATCAACACTGTCATGATCCAAATTCCCAGTAATTAAAACAATTGACCAATAGGTCAAAAAAATAAGCATTATACTACTCCAAAAAGAAATCCGTGAACACCTTCCTCTCAAAATCAATATAATGTCTACCAACTTTACCCAAACCTGCCCCATTGTTTGGCTTGCATTACTACTCACACCCTTTCAAATGGTACCCATATGGTAAATCCGTAAAAACTATAAACACTGAATTTAATTGCTTCTTCAAAGCTGAAAACAAGCAACAAGCACTTTAGCCCAACACAAAAACAACTCAAGATTGCAAAAAGCATAGGAGGGAAAGCAACGAGCAATGGAAAGCAGCCAAAGGAAAACACTAAAAACTGTTTATTAAAGTACAATATGCCCTTTTTCTCATTAAACAACTGACATAAGTATCGCCAATAGAGATTTATGGTTGTTATACAACTTTAGAAAAAGCTTAGCCAATTTGACATCTATCATTTCTGAAGCATGGGGTAACAAATATCAACCAGTCAAAGGTAATTGAATTTATTGAAGTTTTAAGAAGTTATGAAGTGCTCATATGACTTCCTCACTAAGCATATCACAGCAGCATACAAGCTAAAAGTGCCTACAAATTTATTATCATAACTTCATTCTTTGATAAGCAATACACCACATGGTAGCATTCAATTGTACTACTTAAAGGTATAATAATAACCACTCCCATCAAACTTGGCCAGACAGGGAATCAAGGACAAATGCTTTGCCACAAACAAGAAAGCATATTGTCATCCGAAGATGGAGAAAAAAATAGGGAGGTAGCGAGCCTGTTTGGTACAACCCCAAAAAATAATCCCTTTCCATCACTTATATACGATATGTATTATGTCTTTGTAACCATTACTCAATCATTTCATATTCCATTTACCTACTTTTGTAAGAATAGGAACACAAATATTATTTCTCATCTCACTCACCTACATTTTTATACTTCCTTTTCCTTTCTATACCTAAGATTTTACCAACCAAATGGATACCAACACCTTGAAAAAAGAAAAAAAAAAAAAAAAAACAACAACAACAGTTTAAAAGGTTATCCAAATTTTAGAAGTATCCAGTTGTAAATATTTCACACCAAAGGCCATCCAAATAGCCAATATTTCTACCTAAATTTCTATATCTAAAATCATCCAAACAAGCTGTATACCTTGACTTAGCAGAGGGCTTCATAGTCTCAGCATATATTTGAATTCCAGAGAGATAGGGAACATAATATTGAACGACACTATCATTGCCATTGAGGACTAGAGGCACTCCCGCACCATATGCACTCCACTCCCTGAATGATTCCCACAAATCACCAAGAATAAAGTAGGGCTGAAACTCCACGTCACATGTCCTGAAACCGCTCATGGTCGTCTGCAATAGTCAATCCACAGTTAAAACGGATGGGAAACAAATATTCAAATCCACAACTATATTGTTACATTTCCCATTGATTAGTCCATTGCAAACAAAGGCATAAAATCACAGAATAGCTTTAGTGAATCCATAAACAGAGTAAAATTAATAACTAACAAAGAAACGAAATGCATTATCTTTACTTAAGCAGTTCCAACAACTCTTACTAGTGACAAACCAAAGAAGTTATAACAAACAAAGAAAATGTAAACAACCATAGCATCAAACTGATTGTACATATAGGCAACTGAACCAACCGACCTTAGATAGATACTGAGCAGGCACAGACGGCGTGATCGCGTGCAAGAACCGCTCAAGATTACTCAATCGCTTCGTCACAGTCTTGGAAGATGGCACAGTAGCAGGCTTCTTGGGCTCCTCAGACCCTACCCGATTTTCAGGTTCTCCATTTACTGAATCCACCGATTTCTCTCTAACCAAAGGCGATGAACGACTCGCGGTAACGTCGCTATGAGCTCTACGTAATCTATCACTTTCCATGCTATGCATGGACTGCCGCGCCTTCACCGGTGTATAAAACCGATCCTTTCCGCGGGCATGCCCAAACTGTAACCCAGAATCCAGCATTCCTATACCTAATTGAAAAACAAAAATACTACCAAAACCAGATTTGGAAAGTAGGCAGAAAAGAAAAATCAGAACCTTTTCTGCTAATCCAATAAACCCCAACTATATAGTCAACCATATATGGATTAAGTTTTGTTGATGAGATTGAAAAAGTTTGTATCAATAGCTACCAATTCAATTGGAGCAATGACGAATCAGAGGATCTGTGGTGTGGAAGGGGTTTCGGCAAAAAGAACAAGCGTTTGAAAGTTTCTGTGAATCGGAACAAGAGGAAAAAGGTGATGCAACTTTAGAGTTAAACAGACACCCCCAACGTGGAGGATGCAGGCAGGAAGTGGATCTGGTTCAAGAGTGCAGTGTGTGTGGGTGGGGACGAAGGGCAAAAGGGTAAGTTACACAGAGAAGAAAGCAGAAGCATAGAGAGAGGTATTCAATCAATGCAAAGGAAATGAATAGAAGCGAAGCAACGATGGGAAGGAAACGAGAAAGATAGGCGAACCAGGCTGTGAATAAAAAGGATGGGCAACGAAGAAGAAAACAATTTTTTAATAATTCTTTTAAAAAAAATCAAACAAGGAAATTTTTGGGCCATGCGAAACAAGTGAAAAGGACAATTATATTCCGAAAGGGAATTGAAGAGCTGAAGAAGATTGGGGGCGGGGGGGTAATAATTGTTTTACATGAAGGGTAGTTTTGGGAGAGCAAAAGCTAGATTGCGAGGCATTATCTTATTGAAAGGATGTAAGATTGACGGAAAGCTGTGATTGGCGGAAACTGAGGCATTCGGATTAGTCACTAAGGTTGGGGGATGAGGTGGAGACACGTGTGAGATGAGAGAGAAAGGAAGGGACACGTGTATGGGTGAGATTAAAGGGAGTAGAATTGAGGAAGCTGTCTTTTTCATATCCAATTCGAATTTCTAAATACAAAGTGTAATTCCAAAGCAGCCTCCTTTTTTCTCAAAAGTATTAAAAATAAAATAAAAGGCCGCCCTATTTTTTGAAAATTTGATGAAGGCGAGACGCTGAGAAACGCAGCATTGTGGCGCGTGAGAAACGCGCCAAAAGCAAATAGGATTCGTGGGAGATTTGGAGTCACGTCGCTTTGTTTTGTTTGACTCAGGTAGATGAAAGATTTTATAATTTGACCTAAAAAAAAATTGTCGTTAATAAAAGATAAATTTAAAATTAAAAAAACAAAATGTCACGTTCTTTGAACTTCACCCAAATTCTCAATCGGCCTTAACTTGAATCAAATCTGAGACCCTCACAAATTGATCAAAAAGACCTATAATAACAATAATAATAATATAACTGTTGGCATTAAAAAATATGTTAATAATTTTTAATTAAATTTAAAATATTTTTAAATAAATACTAAATTATTATATTTCAAAATTTTAAAAATAATAAAAAAGTAATAAAAAGTTATGCATTTTATTTTCTTGCACCATAATTTATATTTATTTTAAAAATATTATTTTTACTTTTTATGTTAATTAAATAAGTCAAAGGTATCAATATAAATAATGAATTTTATAAATAAAAAACTAATATATAGTTGAGTTGGAATGAAATATTGTGAATGGTTGATCGGGGTGGGATGAGTTGGGAGCTGTCCATCACATGGTGACATGTTTTTTGGTTTTTTTTTTTTTTATGGTGGCATCAAACTATGAATATAAAAATAAAAAATTATATTTAGAGTTTACCAAAAATAATGTATATTTAGAAAAGTATATAATGAAAGTCAAAATCTTTCTCCAAAATTAAGAATTTAAGGTTAGCACTCAGGCAAATTAGTCTATAGATTTAGTTCTTATTTAGCGGTCTTATTACTTTTTTTTTTTAATTAAGCGAAGGGGGAAGGCCCAAAAAATACAAACAGTATTACTGCATTTTAAAAACGTTTTAATATTAAAACATGTTTATTACACCTTTTTTTATATTAAAAAATGTTTAAGATACTTTGATGATTTGTGACCCACAACTGATTGTTTTTTTTTTAACATAGCGATAGAATTTTATTTAATATAACGGTGAAAAAATTAATTTAAGTTACATATTTTAACAGTAATTATAGCAAAAATGTTTTTCATGAAAGTAATTCTTAGGGCAGAAGAAATTTGCTGCAAAACCAAACATGAACTTAAGGCTATTTAAGGGAGAGGCATTTCTTTTTTAAAATTATGTATAATGTTTATTATGCCTTTATAATCATGATTTAATAATATTTATTATTTTGTATAATATAGATACTAAAATTATTTTCCATATACAAAGTTATTATTCTTTCTATTTTTCTTTCAATCTTATGTACCAAATAAAGCAAGCTTTCACGATAACATTTTAAACTTAAAATTTGACATTATATAAATTGTATTTATTTTAACATAGAAAGTATGATTATATAATAAATTTTTGCGTACACTTAAAATAATTAACACTAATTCCCACCATTAGCGGATATCATTGCTTTGAATTGAGAACGTGCATCACAGATTCCTCAACTTCATTGGAAATTAAAATGTGGAATAGCGGAATTACCAATCATAAGCATTTCAAATAAAGAAGACATTTGGGGGTAGTATCCATATAGAAAATAAAACGGATTTAAAGTCAAAATATCGTAATTATAAAAGAGAGGTGATAGTATTATTTCATCTTACCTTATATCCCATTGCTATCATAATTTTTTTAATTATAATTTACGCGAATCTCACAAAAATATTATCCATAAGCTTATTTAGAAAAGGAGGATTTGAATTCCGGATACTATATTTTCTTTTTATATTCAATAACATCCATATATGGATTAAATTTTGGTATAGTCTCTTATATTCTTGCTATTGAATTCCCTAATTGAATTAGGTTAAAGTATTCTCTTATAATATAATAAAGAGTGTATGTTTACTTGAAAAGTTATACAATTTTTTTAAATAAACTATATACTCATTATGATATTATTAAAAAATTATATATAATTTTTTTTAGTATATTATTATTTCATCTTTTTTAGCTTAATAATTTCTCTCTTTCTCCTCGATCTCACATGTTAATTATGCATCCAAATATAATGGCATTTAATAAAAAAAAAAAAATAGGTCATAAGACAAGATCCATTGAGCTGTTCCCTCACATCACATGCATGCACATAATTTTGTATTTCAAATTGTCTCCCACTCTCTTGTCGTTTTTTTGAGTATTATCGTCAGAGATATTTATGAGTTTTCTTCCATTAATATTTATTTATTTATTTATTTATTCCAGTCTTGAGAGTAACTTTTTTTGTTTTTTGTTTTCTTTTTTAACATTTAGTACATTTAAAATTTTATTCACAATATACAAAAGAATCAAATTTCATTTGATAAACATAGTAGTTATTATTATTTTCTCACATAAGTTGAGCTATTTCATTGTATGACCTTTAATTTACATATTAGATAAGCTTTACTTTGTCATTAAAATTTTTAGATCTTATTTTCTACTAAAGCTATTTAGGAATAGACAAAATTTATATATAGTTTTTATAAATAATTATTTAATTATTTAATTAAATATATATTTATCATGTTATTATTAAATAATTATATATTTATTATATTTAAATCTAATCCTTTGTAAGAATTTATCACAGGAACCCAAATGAAGATCGGTTTCCTTGTGACTCCTTCCCACAATATATATACTTTCTATAATATCAAATTAAATTGGTTTTCAACTTTAACCCTAAATTCCAAAGCAATATCGAAATTTTTGCTTTAAGAAGAAAAAAAGCAACCATTACGGGAGAAGTCGCTGATAAAGACAATCAACCTTTGCAAGCAGAAAACAATCCTCACACATTTTCTAATATCCTGTATCACTCCGACTGACAAAAGCCTGTTTAATTTTTTGTTTTTAGAATAATTTTTTATTTTTAAGAGAAACAAATTAAAATTTATTTGATAATATATTTTTAATAAAATATTGTGTAAAAAAATAAAATATATTTTCAGAAACAGAAAAATCAGAATATTTTTTAAATATTTTATAACTTTTGTTTCAAAAAATCAAATAAAAAATAATTTTTTTTAAAAATAATAATTCAAACAAAATTTTTAATTCTTTAATTTTTAAAATTTATTCTAAAAAATATCTATTTTAAAAATATTAAAATCAAAACATATTCATACCGGCGTTACCTTCTTGGGTTTCTTATTTTTGGTACTGCGATTCTGCTTTTCCTTCACACGATATTACAAGTATCAACCTCTTTGAATAAATCCAACGCCATCATGCGATGACAGCTTTTTCAAGAAAAAAACAAATCCATAATTGATCGCTTTTCCTTTTGTTTTTTCCCTACCGACTTCGGCACTTTACATGTTGCCGTTTTAAGTTTTCATTTTTTTTCTTTTTTGAATATTTAATTTTCTTCCTCACGTAAATAACAAAACTTTAGGGTGTTTGGTTAAACGTTCGTCTACCTACGTTTCATTCCAAATCCTAATTTATATAAAAAAAAGCTCATTTACAATATATTTAAATCTACATTCATTATATTGTATCATAATTTTATAATATCTATAAATTATATTAAATTTAAGTAACTTATACTTATTTCTTACAAATACAAACTTAATTGTATTAAAAGTATATTAACAAAATTATTTTTTAATTAAAATTTTTAAATATAAATAACGTTTAAATAAATCTACTCTTATACAATATAAATTTAAGTAACTTATACTTATTTCTTACAAATACAAACTTAATTATATTAAAAGTATATTAACAAAATTATTTTTTAATTAAAGTTTTTAAATATAAATAAGGTTCAAATAAATCTACTCTTATACAATATCAATTTTACAAAATCAAAATTATCAAAATTAATTCTACTCATCATCGATCCAAACATACAGTTAGTGTAAATTTTGTGCGCTTCTTACCAATTTTTTTTAAATGATAGATAAATATTTTTTTAAATTTAGCACCTTATATATGTTTATTAAAAAAATTTATTAACAAATACTGGAAAGTTTTTATTTAAGTTTTGTTCTAAAGAAAAGCATATACAAGTATACAAGTACCTTGATCAATTTAATAATTGATATATGTAATGCAAATCCCTTTGTATGACAATTATGGAAGTAATGGACATATTAATTGGTGTTTTTATTCGGTCATATATGTTAAATCCTTGAGTTAAATTCTTATAATTAATGGAGAGGCATCTAAAATTAATGCTTGGAGAAATTTAGATAAGTATTAATTTCTATACTCTTGTTTATTAAAAATAATTACTGCACATTATTATTTAAATTTATCATGTAACATATTTTAGAATTATGGCCGAGTTAAATATATCAATTAAGCAAGAATTACTTCCTAGTCGAAATATATATGTGTAGCACTCAACTGTTTTTTTTTTTTTAATATTAGGAGAGTTAGAAAACTGTTTTTGAATTTTAAACATTCAAAGAATTAGAATAGTTTTGTTTTATAAATTATAAATCATTTCATACCATCTAAAAACACATAATTATCAAATACATGAATTTATAACTTTGTCAACTTTTATAAAATATCAATTACAATTTTCACCTCTTATATTAAACATAAAATTTTAAATACTATGAGATATCATATCAAAGTACTTAATTTATATAAATATAAATGCAAGCACCGACCAAAGCAGTGTCTTTGACATTTTTTATAGAATTGTTCTGTTCTGCGAATTTGTGGTGTGTAATGCAGAGGAAAGGCAGGTGGGAGACACGCGCTTATTCTCTGAAAATGACCAGGTTGAATGCTCCATAATCGTGCAATTATGTGGATGAAAAGAAAGTGACAAATACTAATGAGAGTGGGTATGAGATTTTTTTTTTAATTTTTATTTATTTTTATTGTTCTCTGACTACAGTATATAGATTGTAAAGTATCTAAACTGTAAAAGGACCCTTCCTTTTTTGAGTGTGAAAGTGGATGCCCTCAATTAAAAAAAAAAATGGCAAAGTCAATTTTAAAA
Organism: Erythrophleum fordii; assembly: GCA_032878935.1. Taxonomy (NCBI): domain Eukaryota; kingdom Viridiplantae; phylum Streptophyta; class Magnoliopsida; order Fabales; family Fabaceae; genus Erythrophleum; species Erythrophleum fordii. The sequence goes on along the minus strand of JAVQMF010000053.1, from coordinate 49,959,324 downwards.
AGAAATATATAGATCAATTATTCAAATAAGACGTACACATTTAAGTGAGATCTACCTCTCAAATAGGTTTTACATATTTTGTGTTTATTTTTTTTAAAAAAATTAATATGTTAATTTTGGAAAAAAAAAGTTTAAAGGATCTAAATTACTGTGTGGCTTCATGTTAATATTGATCAATTCCCAATAAAAATTGAGAAAACCTAAATTAGTGTGTGTGTGTGACTGCGTGTTAATATAATTTGTCCAATTAGTTTTTTTTTTCTTAATTCATTTTTTGATATTATCACAAGTGGTATTTCAGCTAATGATAAGTTGATATAAGATAAATCATTCATGTTAAAACTAAAGAACACACAAAAAGAGATTTCTTGCAGCCTAACCTCAAGTAATCAACAAAATTAATATTTGAACCTATGATAATGTATTTAAGTTGCCAACATATTAGATGTTTGGTTGCACTATTATGCCAATATCGTCACCAACTATACTATGAGAATCATGGAATAAGTGAACCTGAAGCCCTGTATCTTTTCTCTTTTGCACCATTATTCCTGAATTAGACAAAATATGCTGATCAACAATAGAAAAGGAAGGAGTAAAATAATTAATGACTTCCAATTAGTTAAGTCACTTTCAGATGAGAGACAAAAAAATATAATAGAAAAACCTTGAGATGACAAAAATGTCAAAAGGATGCAAATATACTAATATATAAAATGTTAAAACAGAAACAGTAAATTCAACCATATAATGTCCAAATGATGGAAGCAAAGGGCAATAAGATCCTCCAATTTTCAAATGTCAGAAATCAGAATCCCGTTCATTCCTCCACGAAACGATTAAACTATTGCAGAAATATATGATATTGAATGAAAGATGACTTTCTCCCATAATAAAAAAATATCCCGTAGAAGAAAAAATTAAGTATGTAAAATTTATTCAGGTGGGTTCCACTCACCTGTATTTGTTCTTCTAAAGTAAGATTGCATAGTTAACTCTTAAATAGAGAGAATCCGTGTATGATGTTCAACAGTATTTGATCCCCATATTCTCAGCCTTCTTCCGCCAGTGAAAATACTTCCAAGTTTTTGTTAATTAAATTATATATTTATTAAAAAATTATATACTTGTAATATTATAATTAAATGATTTAATAATAAAAATATAAGAAATTATATTTAAATTTAATAAAATTCATTTAAGGTTGGGACTAGGCCCAGTTCAAATCCTATCTAAGTTGGCATTTACCTTTCAGGCTCAGCCCCACAATAATTTTCACAAGGGATAAGAATTGGTAGAATGAGAATAGAATTTACGCGATTATTCTGTGTATATATATTATGAATTGTGGGACTAGAGTCAGAGTGAAATAAATTTAAAAGCAAAAGAGCGAAATCATATATATATATATTATTTTCACAATTGCATGTGGCTTAAGTTTTCATATTTGACTTTGACTTTCAAAATATTTTAGTTTGATCAAAATTTAGATCTCAGAACAAAAATCAAATGTTTTCTTTTTAAAAACGGAGAAGCCAGGAAAGAAGAAGAAATCTGCTAATAAATTAATAATTGACGCGAATTGCATGTGAGTTATGGGATCTCTCATATCATCAACATGAATGTGACCACCAATCAATGAAAAGTTGTACATATATATTCTAAGATCACATGGTCTCTACAAATTAATAAAAATAAACATAATTTATATCTAAATATTTGTTTAAGAACAAATTGTTACCAATACAATTTTAAAGTTTATGACTTCGTTGAAATATTTTCCAAGAATTAAAGTCCTTAAAAGCTAAAAGACTAGAAAGAGGTTATTTAGTTGATAGGTTTGGTAATTAACTACAGAATAAATTATATCCGTCTTTTTATAAATTTTGTTGAAATTACATAATTATTTTTTATATTTTTTAAAATATGCATATTTGTAAACAGAAAGTGACAATATACTTTAATTGCACTTTAAATTTTTTACTAAAATATTTTTCATTAACCTAACTGTATCTTGGGAGGTTTTCTTTTGGCAAGAATTAGAGGTGATATTATTTGGTAACTTAAATCCCGTCATTTTCATTATTATTATTTTTGTTGAATTATATTTAAATATGTACAAATAAAAAGAAGAAGTAGATTTTGTTTTAAAAATTTAATTTATTATTAATCGATTAACAACTAGTGAACCAATGAACCGGTTTCTTTCGAAAATGGATTTGCTCATATTTGCTCTCCTCATGTTTGCTCATGTTACTAACAAAACATATTTTTTTTCTTTTTGGCTGATTGTTAGAGACAACATGAGCAACGCGAAGAAATTCCAACGGGAGTGGATTTGTTTTTGTTTCTTTTAAAGTTAGTTTCGACTTTTGAGTATAATTTTGCTATAAATAATAAATTTCTTTATCAGTAGAGCTATTTTCTTGAATTGTTGGATGAAGGAAGAATTTTAATTAAAAAAATATAAATTTAAATTAATTGAAAATATTTTAATAAAAAACTTAAAAATAAATTAAAATACACAGTAACTTTTACTTTTTTTTTTTTAAAAAAGTGAGTGTATATTTTTAAAATAAAAATTTTAACAACACTTAAAAAAAGAAAGATGTAATTTACTCTTAGCAGTATTATCAATTAAATAAGATAGTTAAATATTGGACTACCTCCATTTCAAAGTTGGCCTAAGAATTTGGGAATGGAAAATTTGAAAGCAGGACGCAGAAAGAAAGTTATAAACAAAAAAAAAACGTGATGAATTATAGAGTCGCGAATTAAACTGGTTTTCCTCACAAAAAAGAGAGAGAGAAAAAAAAAAGAGAATTAAGCTGGTTTTCCTTGGTCGGTATGGAAGGGTTCATTTAACCCTAGCCATTCAGTGTTTCGGCGGTTTCTGCATTCACAATTGATCTCTCTAGACGGTCAAAACTTGAAAATTGTTGACAAAAAAATTATTGATAGAAGCCGACTACTTTGATGCCTCTCCTCGCTGCACTTATGTGCCAATAATGTAGCTAGGCGACTAAAATTCATATAAATTCTTTGTTTTTTTAATAGAAAAGAGATGCGAGGACAATATATTCAGATATTCTTTCAAAATAAAGAGGATATTGTAAGAGAAAAAATGAGAAAGATGGATGGAGTTCAATAAAATATTTTCTCTCTTCTTTTTCTAGTAAGATTCTCTTCATTACATAAAGAGATCCTATTCTGAGAAAATAAAAATAAAAACTTAACAAGAACTCATTTGGATAGGGGGATAGAATCACAGAGCCCGCTCTCGTTGCTCACCCTCACTTTAAAAAGGGTGGAGCTATGGTAAATTAATTTTAAGAAAATTTGTTCAACAAAGAAGCACTACTTTATTACGAATTTAGAATAAATTATTTTTATTTATTTTTGGAATAAATTATGCATATTGGTAAATATAGTATTAGCACCAAAAAATGCTAAAATTATAAATTGAGAATGTTAATAATATTTTAACAAAATTTTAATGTTGGGAACTGCGTTAAAATTTTTAAAGATGTAAATGGAACAACTCCAACGCAAATAAATAATGGATTTTAGGCCTAATATATTGTATTTGGATTGTTGTATCATAAAAAAAGTATTTTTATATAATTTATATAATATCTATTAAAATTTTATATTTATTAAATTATTTTTTAAGAATAAAAATAAAACAATTATTTTTTATTTCACTCACTTCCATTTTACACTCCTCGCCGTTACCTCTGACCAAACATGTTAACATGATTGGAGGGATGTAACTGTAAACAGCAAATACAAAGGGAACAAAGTTGTGACTTGGTCTAGTTATCCAACTTGCTTGGGATAGTTATGGCGAATTTCCCTGCTTAGGTACATTCAATTCATCCAAAATCAGAAGTCCAATTTAGAGGCGGAGAAGTACAACTGGACAAAATCCCCAAACCCTGTCTACTTCTGTCTGGAATGCATGCTTGGCTCTCTAATTTCAGGTCAAACCCATATATCTTCATTCATACCCTCCGTAATCATTATTAGAGTCCTCTTCTCCTCCTGCTCTTCCTTTTATGTCTCTCCCCATTTCCACACACTTAACCAAGAAACCCAAATGAACCAAAATAACCTCTTCTCATTCTTCTTCTTCTTCTTGTCTCTGCTCACCCGAATCGCTTTGTGTACATCTCTGAACCCAAAGTTTGAAGCTTGTCAGCCTACAACCTGCGGTAACCAAAACATAAGCTACCCTTTTTACATCAAAGGCAGACAAGAACCCTACTGTGGGTACCCTGGTTTGGGCCTTTCTTGTTCCAATAATGGCTTCCCAATCCTCAATCTCTCTGGTAACCAGTACATCATCCATGAAATTTCCTACACCAGCCAGTCAATTCGAGTGTCCGAAGCTGCTATCTCGTCGTTAAGTGGCGCAGCTTGTGTAATTCCTCGTATTGACAACGTCACCCTTGACGGAAGCAGTTTCAATTTTGCTTCGAGCCAGACGGACCTGTTCTTGGTGTTTGGATGCGACCTGGAGTCGCTTCCAGCTAGGTTTTTGCAGTACAGAATTGGGTGCTCTGCAGAAAACAAAACGATTTCTGTTTTGGCCATGACAGGGGAGGGTGAAGATTTGAGGTTGGCGTTGGAGAAGTGTAATGGTGGGATGGTGAAAACGAAGGTGGAAGGTGATAAGAAAGGAAGGATTAATGGAGAGGTTGTGAGAAGAGGATTTGTGTTGAATTGGATTGTATCAGATTGCAGCTCGTGTGAGATGAGCGGAGGGAAGTGTGGGTTCGACGTGGACCCAAACATTTACAGTTTCAGATGCTATTGCCCCGATCGAGATCATGCTCGGGAATGTAATCGCGGACCTGGTTAGTCTCTTTTTGGCCATCTCTCTCTGTCTCAAGTTCAAAATTTTTTTAATTTTTTAATAGAGACACAGATATACAGTGTCAAGATAAGCCCATTTGATCAAACTCTAAGTTGACTGGATTGATCATGTGAGTGATACTTTTAACATAACAGTTGAAATTACCATGATGGCATTAGACGGTGTTTCATAAACTTTCTTGATTTAGGGTGAAGAAACATGTGCTGAACGTAGGACAGTCATGGTAGTGTTACTAAAAATTGTGTCACAAAACAGATGTCAAATCAATGTTAGGCAGAAATGTTTTAATGGCATGCACGGCCTTGTGGTTTTTTCGGAGATTAATATAACTAAAGGAAGAAAAAGGCTATTGTTAAAATGAATCGGTTAGATGAGTGTAATGGGAGTGAAATGACATAAAAGTGAGAATAACTAATGGAATGATATTGATGATTTCATTCAAGAAAGGGCATTCTAAGAATATTGAACATTAGCTTCTCAATTTGTACTAAATAACATTAGCTTCTCAAAATAATTAAAGTTATATAGTTCATTAATTGACAAGTTGAAGTAAACAAAAAATAGTATAAGTCGGATATAAAATTTTCCCATATCTTTTTTTTTTTGGGTGCTCACATAAATTAATGTAAAGAAAATTCCATGCTTTGACAAGTTGAACTAAACAAAAAATAGTATAAGTCGGATATAAAATTTTCCCATATCTTTTTTTTTGTGCTCACATAAATTAACGTAAAGAAAATTCCATGCTGTAAACAGTTTTTTGGTAAAATTTTCAAATAATTTAGTGAGTTCAAACCTAAATATTTTGTCTAATACTATACAGGTTACTTTTCTAATTATATAAGAATGAACAATATGGTATAGACAAACAATGTGATGGTATTTACATTTATTTAATTAGCCGGGCATGTCTTATGTTTGATTGTTCACAATTCTCTTCACGCTGTATATGATTGTTATATCGTCAATAGTATTAAGAGGGGAGATATTGACACTAAGAAAAAGAGAGGTCTTTGCTATTTTTTGAATTTAGGTTCTACAATATTCGTTGTTAGATTCTTTAAGTTACGGTTTCCTCGCACCCCAAAAAAAAAAAAGGTCAACCATTGACATCTCTATATGTAAAAACAAAATATAATTAGTTAAAAATAGATAATTATTTTTATATTAGAAGCCAGTAAAAATTCAAAGTAGTCAACCATGGACTTTTGGTTTAATTAAGAGCAAGAGTAGGCATGCTGGTTACGGGACGGCATAATTTAATTCCCTGTGACAATAATATATGTGACAATCACATAAAAATAATAGAATAAAAACAATAGTGAATATGTCACATAAAAAAAGTAAATGTAAAATTATGTGCATATGTTTCGGACAGGGACATGGAGTTTATGTTGAATAGTATTCCCTTTCATGGAGTTCTTTTTTTCCTTGTTTGAAAATCTAACGTTACTTGTATATACTAATTTAGAAACAAAGGGAAATATGAGCTTTCAATATCTCTGTATTCATGTTAACATTCTTATTTGTAATAAACTTCCCAATTAAATTGAAATTAAATATAAATACAACAATAAAGGGGGAAAAGTTGAGGAGAGTGTCTCGTTGGTATATTACGGCAATGTTTGGTATGTTGACATTTTAACTAGTTAACCACTTTTTAAAACCTTTTTTTTTAATAAAATATTCAGAACATAAAATGTACAAAAAGTTCAAAATTTCTTGTTTGATAGCAACATAAATAATTATCTTCACGTATCTCATAAGCCCAGAATGTGCTTTGAAAGACCACAGCGGCCGAAGAGGTGATTTTTCATCCTCAATTTCTTGTAAATAGAATATGCACTATTCAGAAAAGGTGTCCTGCTGATGTTATGTTTATGAAAGTCAATAATGGAGTAGAAGTTTCCAGTGATTTAAAAATGTGTATTTAGAATATTTGTATATAGGAAAATCGGAAGTTTTCACAGTTTAGTCTAATTAAAATGACTATATAGAGTGTATGATTGGAACTTTCCTTTGTTTATTCTGAACTAACTACCTTCAAAAGTTCAAGTAATTTGCCATACTTGGTGTAAGAACTTATGAAATTCTATATCACTTCACTTGATTTTGGAGACTTCATGAAACCTTACTGTAGAACGTTAAAATATAGCATTTTGTATTTTGTTGACAAGAGTAAAGAGTTGAATGAGAAATTCAGAGATAAATTGTCTAAGAAATAACACTTTCTTCGCCTTTCCCTATGATTTTTTACACCCCCAAACAAGAAATTGCCCGCTTTTGTTCATTCTAAGTCAACGTTTTCTTTCATCTGATTATGTATTCCATGGTTCCTTTTGCGAAAACTTTCCATTAGAGCATTGGACTTCTGGTGTATGAAGCTGAATTTTGAAGAGCAGTAGTACATATGTAGGTTGAGTCTTTATTACATCAGCAAGTGAATTGGGCTTAAGTGCGTAGATAAATATGTGAAGTTGTCTATCCTTATGACAGAGTACTAGATATAATTACCATGATTGTTAATATTGGGATAAGGTACTTCATTGTGTCCCAAAAAAGAAAAAATATTGCAACAATTGGTAGGAAGAGTCAAAGTCCGCATTCAACGGTGTTGGAGTTTTTGCGTATTAAGCTTAAGACAGGAGAGAAAGAGGAAAGTGGCCAGAAATGAAGTTATGATATGATTTATGACCAAGTCAAATAGATAGCAGAAGCATTTATGGACGCGTTTTCTATTGGTCCGTAAAGCGACCCGAAGGCAGTCGAAGTCTGAACTCATTAGATAATATCTTCATCTTCACTGCTCTCTGTTTTTGCTCTTTTTCCCACCATTTTTGAACCACACATCTTTACCTGAAAGTTCCAATCTGTCTGTTTTAAGAAGCCAGAGATATTAAAAAAAATTTTATTTCAGATAGAGAGGCGTAGATTAGAAACAAGGGGGATGGATTTTCAAGAGTCAAGTAGTCAAGTCTTTCTGCTGCTAGTCAACAGCCAAAACTTGAAATTGGTTTACGTTCTCATCTCAATTAATATAATTTTTGAGTTTCATCTAAGGCAGACCGATTCCCGATAGGAAATTCATGGAGAAATTTTTTGCCACCTGGGCCCACCTCTATCTTTTATCAAAACCCATTTCGCTAGGCCTTCCTCAGCGATTTTCCAGGTGAAGCGGTCGAAAAATATGATATATTGCTAAGTGTAAATTAGGACGTACTCTAGAGAATCAGATTCTTGTCTGAGTCCATTTGAGGATGGCTTCGGTTTATGTGTTTAGGGTCTTCTTCTTGGTTTCATATATTCTTCCACTTCTTGTGGCTGTAGAAGAAAATGTGCATGAAACAAAGTGTCCAACCTCATTTGATTGTGGATATCTTGGCAAGTTCCAATTCCCTTGGACCACCACAGAACGCAGGGACTGTGGCTTATTAGCAATAAATGGTTGCGATCATCCCAAGGCTCCTAAAACTCTATTAAGCAACAAAGGAAGAACCTTTGAGGTTATAAGCGTCAGTCATTCTGTTTCTACTGAATCTACCATTTTTATCAGAGACTTGGATCTCCATGGTCGTTTAAGAAACAAAAGCTGTGAAGCCTTCAATAATAATTACACTCTTCCTCTCACCTCCTCTGTTTTGGCTTCTTTCAAGATCAGAAACTATGGATTCTACTTCAGATGCAACCGAACCCACCATGTCAGAACCCCTCCTCATTTTTTTAAATTTGCCTGTGGTGACTCTGATATCTTTTATGGCCTTCCATCTCTTAAGAGCAATGAGAGCCATAGCTTATTATCTGCATGTTCGATTATTCAGTTTCCCATTAAAGACCTGCCTGATACGGATGACCCTTTTACTTTCGTAACTTCTAAAGTCATTCTTCAAGTGCGACTGTCTGGTGATTGTAGTAAGTGTCACTTTGACAGAGCAGGCCATTGTCGACTTGACAGCAGCAAAATCTTTTACTGCGATGGAGGTACAATCTAATGAGGTGTTTGTTCTACGGATACCGTAGTCCTAATACACACACACACACATATAATGCTTGTATTTAGTATACTAGTATCTAGGATAACAAGTGACATAGGATAGTAACATTTTGAACAGTATCTTGTAACACCCAAAAATTGTGAAGATATTACATTCCTACAGTGTTTTTTTTTTTTCCTTCCCTTTTATGCTTTGTTTTAAAATCTTGATACATTAACAATAGCTGGCATGGCTCTAGACTATACTGTGTCTTTGAATTAATCAAGTGAGTTTCCCTTTATGGTAAAAGCTAAGCCTAAGATTTTCAGTTTCATATGGTAAGCTGAACATTTAGAGTTAGTCACATTATAGTCTTTCCCTTTAGATTTATTTAAACCTGATACTTTGTTGCTTACTTCAAAAAATATCTTCTTTTCAGCCTCCACCGCAGACGATAAGAGCAGGGATCTGAAGCTGGGACTAGGACTAGGTAATTTTTCATTCATTTAAAATGAAGAGATTGCCACGTGTTGATTAATATGCTACTGGTGATCGTTACTCTTAAAGTCTTAAATGACTACGGGTTAGCTAGAAAAGCCCATATTTCTAATGTTTGAGAAGTAAAATTTTATCAAATGTTTAAGTTGGAGCTTCCCTACTGCTACAGGTTTAGGTATTGGGCTTCCAGCCATTCTAATGATTGGTTGGCTCATTGGATGGCAGTCCTACAAACGAAAAAATGGTTCTGATGATGACCAATTCGAATCCAGAAACACTTATTCTGGTGACTACTCAAATCCAGACCCAGAAATTGGCAATATCTGCTTTGGAGTCCCACTCTTCTCTTACAAGCAACTTCAAGATGCGACAAACAACTTCGACCACGCAAGAGTACTTGGCGATGGCGGCTTTGGAATTGTTTACTATGGTAAGCCTTTCACTCACACACCTCCATTTTCTTTGAAAACTCGAAACATAGATTCTGATACGCCTCTTCTTTGGACTTGAAAGATGGATAAAGCATAGGATCAACATTGAAATTTAATTTTTAATTAAAGAGGGAAAAAATGAAAAATTCTTCCTTGAACTTGAACTCACTGGTAAGTAGTTTTCTGAACTTTGAAAAACAGGTTGCTTGACTTTCATATTCTAATAAAGAAGTTTTCTGTCTATTTCACCTTTAGTGTATATATTTCATAAGCCATTTTAGACTCTTCTATGACTAACATGGTAGACCCCCATTTGTCCCAAATGTTAGTATGTCTAGTTTAGAACGTTACAAGAGAGTTTGAAGTGGCATATAAAATAACAAGAAGGATAAAATGGAATAAGACTTATTTCTAGGAATTTGAAAGCTAAAGAGATTTATTTTTTAGTTTTCGAAGTTCATGGAACTATTTGTAAATGACCAAAAGTTGGTTCCATTTTTTCTATTAAAAAAAATACATAAAGGCTTTGATACAAGGATTACTTTAGTTAGAATAGTTTTATTATAATCTTTTAACATGAGCTTTAATGATTAGGAAAACTTCAAGATGGACGAGAAGTTGCCGTCAAACGCCTATATGAGCACAATTTTAGGCGAGTAGAACAATTCAAGAATGAAGTCAAGATCCTCGCACGCCTACGCCACAAAAATCTTGTGTCCCTCTATGGCTACACTTTGCGCCAGAGCCATGACTTCCTCCTTGTCTACGAATACATCTCAAACGGCACCGTTGCTTTTCACCTCCATGGCAACTCATCAAACCCCATATCACTATCATGGCCTATTCGCATCAAAATCGCCATAGAAACTGCAAGTGCACTGGTGTACCTCCATGCTTCTGACATCATTCACCGTGATGTCAAGACCAACAACATCCTCCTCGACAACAATTTTAATGTTAAAGTTGCGGACTTTGGACTTTCTAGGTTGTTTCCTAATGATGTGTCCCATGTTTCCACAGCTCCACAAGGAACACCAGGTTATGTGGACCCAGAGTACTATCAATGCTACCAGCTTACTAGTAAGAGTGATGTGTATAGCTTTGGGGTTGTGCTTATGGAGTTGATATGTTCTAAACCAGCGGTTGATATAAGTAGAAGTAAGGATGAAGTGAACTTGTCGAGTTTAGCGGTGAAGAAGATTCAAGAGAGTGCATTTGATGAACTCGTGGATCCATCTCTGGGGATTGAGAAGGATGGTGAACTGAAGAGGATGGTGGTTTCGGTGGGGGAATTGGCATTTCAGTGTTTGCAAAGGGACAGGGAGTTGAGGCCTTCCATGAATAAAGTTTTGGAGGTTTTGAAGAGGATTGAGAGTGGGAAAGGTGAGATTGAGCTTCTAGAAGATGGCAGGGTTTTGAACAGTGATAATGTGAATCCATTGCCGCTATCGCCACAGTCACCGCCACCGCCAATGTCACCGGATTGGGAAGAGGTTGGCTTGTTGAAGGTGAACCTCCCTCCTCCTTCGCCCAATACCGTGACTGATAAATGGAAAAGTGAATCTACCACCCCCAGTGGTTGATTTGATATTTTTGTTTCAGAAAAATTGTAAGTGAGTCAAATTGTATCATGATCTTCTCATCCAGCCTTGTATTTTTCCTTTATAGGATGATTATATTATACTGGTCGTCATACTCAATGTCATGGTTGAGGAAAAATGCATATATAGTTGAATTAAATCAAATAAAAATAAGAAAAAAGAAAAAGAAAGATATACAAGTTGTACATATAATGTGCAGGTAATTAAGTTTCACCTCCTACCCTTTAAATATTGAATTACATGTTTTAACCTACTCAACGCCCGTCATATTATGCACTGACAAAAATTATTCACCTTCAAAGCCCAATTTCTTCTTTCTTTCTTTCTTCCTTATTTATTCATACAAGAATATCTTTAAATTAGTTTATAGATAAACTGAGATTAATTTTTTTAGGGCATCTTAAGAGACACACCTTTTACATTGGCTTAACTTCTGGTTTATGACTTCATCCAATAAATAAGTATTAATCGGTAGTGGCATTATTATTTCAAAATATGGAGGAAGATTTGAATGCTGTATGACAATAAACACAAGGCATATAGCAGCTTAGAGTCCTTTTAGATAAATCTTATTTAACCAATTGGTATCTGATTTAATTGTTAAATATGAACTTAAAGTAACATCAAGAATATATATAAGAATTTTTGGGGGGGGTCTTTTTTTTTTTAATTTTGAATTGGCTTGAGGCTTAATTATGAGAATGTCTCATCTTATTCAATATCTTTTTACGCCGCTATTGCCATCCAATCTTTCATTAGGCACCATACAAACTTTTCCAATAGTTCCAACCTGTTTATCGTGCAGTACACGGTTTATCAAGCATTGAGGAAAAAATTCACGCCCTCAGCTTTATTTTTGGAAGAGTATGTGAGATTTTGAAGTTTGAAGTGTCAAAAGTATTTTCGCTGCTGCAAGCTAGCAAGACATTATTAACTATATTCTCTTTGAAGGATAAATATCATTATTTCTTAAGGGAAATAGATCCTCTAGTGTGTAGAGAACATTGCTCTGCATCTTTATGTAAGTTAGAAAAAAAAAAATTGAGGTTTCTTTTTTTTTTTTAAAAAAAAAGATTTTCTCTTTTATGGGAGAGGCAGCACCATAGCACGAGTCATCTACATAAAGGATCCGTTCTCATTTATTAAGTATACATATATTTTATTTAATTCCATAGAATTTTCTTCATTTGATAATCAAGTCTCAAAGACATTATTCTTAATTATTTAGACATAAACAAGTCATATGTGTCGTGCCTTTTCATCTTTCATAGTCAATTATCCAAGTTCACATCCTCTACTATGGCACAGCGTGGCGCCCCTCTTTTTTGTGTTTTTTTTTTTTTTTACAAAAAGAAAAAAAAAAATAGACAACTCTGTTCAGCTGAGGATTTATTTCCCAATTATCCAAGTCCATTGCCGTATCGGGCACTGTAACATGTATGGTGATGGAAGCGTAGAACAAATGAGACATGCTTCGACTATACTAGAAAAGAGAATCAATAGATTATCATTTGAAGCATACACTAGTTTTTGCTCAATAAGTGAGAAATTCAAAATAATGTTTCCCCCAGTTAATATCTTTCTCCTCTTCTTCATGTTTTCTGACCTTGTGCGTTTTGAAAAACAAAGTCATTTATATCGAAACTAGAAGACTTATAAAATCTTTGTAGTGTCTAATTATAAAACTTAACATAATTAAGATTTAAATTTGCTATCCGTTAACCCATGTAACTATTATCATCCAATCTTCATTAGGTACCGCATGAACTTTCCCAGTAGTTCTATAGTGCTCGACGTCCGCTAGACGTCGAGTCAGGTCTTCCCTCTACTGCCAAGTCAATAGGTCTGCCTTTTGCTGAATTAATTCCTTTGCTTTTCGCATGCATGTCCCACATTCTGACATTATTAATCATCTAATCTTTTTCAAACCTCATATTCATTAGTTTTTACTTTTGTATGAAGTATTCATATCAAATAATATCAAGCAAAAAAAAAATCAATTTTATTTTATATATTTTTAGAATTATATGCCAATTTAATTTATTAACATTTGATATTTCTTCCATACTCTAAATAAATTGAGAATTTTATTTATTTGACATTGTGATTAAGTGAATATGAATATGAATATGCCTATTTAATAACCTAATATTGATATATCAAACATTATATATATATATATATATATATATATATATACTTTATTTGATAAGAGTTTGTGAAGCGTGTGCCTCTTTCATCTTCCTAGTCATACTCCCAAGTCAAGTGTCGTATCAAACACTTTAAACATGGATGGATAAAAAATTTATTAACAATCATTCTTGGAGAAGTGAATAGTTATGTTATATATATAATTTTTTTATCTTTTCAAAAGTAGAGGACCAGTCCAGTTTACTAAAGGCGGAGGACTTTTGATTAGAATAGATTAAAACAAATAAAACACTTATAATTTTGATGATAACTTGATGCATATGATTTTGAGAAAACTGTTAATTTAAGTAAATGATGCATGTAATAATAAAATGAAGATAGGATCCTCTAAGAGGAACAAAGCTAAATACACTTGAAAGCTAACAATATACGAGATTTATGCTAAAATATTTTTTAACAATTAAAGCCCTTAAAAGCTAAAAGGTTGGAAAGAGGTTATTTAATTAATAGGTTTGCTAATTAACTACAGAATAAATTATATCCTTTTTTTATAAATTTTGTTAAAATTATTTAATTATTTTTTATATGTTCAAAATGTACATACTTTTTAAATAAAAAATCATATTACATTTTAATTAAATTTTAAATTATATATTAAAATACTCTCGATTAACTTAATTATATCTTGGGAGCATTTTTTTTAGAAGAATTAGAGGCCATGTTATTTGGTAACTTAAATGTTGTCATTTTTATTGTTATTTTCTTTTGAATTATGTTCAAATATGTACAAATAAAAAGAAAAAATAGATTTGTTTTCAAAATTTAATAAAACCTTAAATTAATTGTCATTAGTCAACCAACAATTAGTGAACTAATGCCAGTTTCTTTCAAAAACGGATCTGCTCAAGTTTGCTTTCCCTCATGCTTGCTCATGGCACTAACAAATTAAAACTTTTTTTTTCTTTTTTTTGGGAACTATCCCTTCATTTTCAGAGACAATATGAGTAACATGAGGGAATTGAGTGGATTCATTTTCGTTTCTTCTTAAAGTTAGTTTTGACTTTTGAGTATAATTTTGGTTATAAATAATAGATTTTCTTATCACCAGAATTACTTTTTTGAATTGTTGGATGAGTAAAAGTTTTACTAAATAAATAGAAAGTATTTAAAATTAAATTAAAATATAATGTAACTTTTATTTTTTTAAAGCGAATATATATTTTTAAAATAAAAATTTCAACAAAACTTGAAAAAAAGAAAGATGTAATTTACTCTTAACAATATTGTCAATTAAAGAAGATAGTTAAATATTGGACAACTCCATTTCCGAATGGGCCCAGAATTTGGGAATGGAAAATTTGAAAGCAGGACGGACAAAGAAAGTAGAAAAAAAAAATGCGATGAATTATGGAGTGGCGAATTAAGCTAGTTTTCCTCAGGGCCGAAAAGGGAAACAAAAAAAAATCAAGCTAGTTTTCCGTGGTCGGTTTGAAAGGGTTCATTTAACCTTAATCATTCAGTGTTTTGGTGGTTTCAGCATTCACAATGATCTCTCTAAATGGTCAAAACTTGAAAATCTTTGACAAAAAATGATTCCAATTCGCCATTACATTAACTGATTGAAAATAGAGTAGGATATCAGCTATTCATATTGCTGAAGTCAAAAAACAGAAACTGCGCTGAAAGAGGGGGACCTATTTATTTACTTCTGAAATGTTGGTTTCCTCTTAAATTATCTTTCAATTTCAACCTTAATAAACCACTCTGTTATCACTCGACCAAAATTATTGATAGAAACGGACTACTTTAATGCCTCTCCTCGCTGCACTTATGTGCCAACAATGTAACTAGGTCTGACTAAAATTCATATAAATTCTTTTTTTAAAATCAAATAAAGGATAAGCTACTTTTTTCTTAATAGAGAAGAGATGCGAGGACAATAGATTTAGGTATTCTTTCAAAATAAAGATGATGTTGTGAGAGAAAAAATGACAAAGATGGATGGAATTCAATAATAAAGTATATCCAAGTAAGTTTTACATATTTGTCTCTTCTTTTTCTTGTAAGATTCTCTTCAATACATAAAAAGATCCTATTCCGAGAAAATAAAAATAAAAACTTAACAAGAACTCCTTTGGATACGGGGATAGAATCTTAGAACCCACTCTCGTTGCTCACCCCAACTTTAAAAAGGTTGAAGCTATGATAAATTAATTTTAAGAAAATTTGTTGGATAAAGAAGCACTACTTTATTACGAATTCAGAATAAATTATTTTTATTTATTTATTTTAATAAATTATACATATTTGTTAATATAGTATTGCACCAAAAAAATGCTGAAATTATATATGATTGAGTATGTTAATAATATTATTAACAAAATTTTAATGCTGGGAACTCCGTTAAAATTAGTAAAGATGTAAACGGAACAACTCCTAACGCAAAGAAATGGTGGATTTTAGGCCCAAGTTAATGTGATTGTAGGGGAGTAAGGTGTAAACAGTAAAAACCATAGAGGGAATAAAGTTGAGTTGGTCAAGTTGTCCAACTTGCTTGGGACAGTTATGGCAAATTTCCCTGTTTGGATACATTCAATTCATCCAAAATCACAAGTCCAATTTAGAGGCGGAGATGTACAACTGGACAAAATCCCCACACCCCCGCTACTTCTGTCTGCAATGCATGCTTGGCTCTCTAATTTCAGGTCAAACCCATATATCTTCATTCATACCCTCCGTAATCATTATTATAGTCCTCTTCTCCTCCTCCTCTTCCTTTTATGTCTCTCTCCATTTCCACACACTAAACCAAAAAACCCAAATGAGCCAAAATAACCTCTTCTCATTCTTCTTCTTCTTCTTGTCTCTGCTCACCCGAATCGCTTTGTGTACATCTCTGAACCCAAAGTTTGAAGCTTGTCAGCCTACAACCTGCGGTAACCAAAACGTAAGCTACCCTTTTTACATCAAAGGCAGACAAGAACCCTACTGTGGGTACCCTGGTTTGGGCCTTTCTTGTTCCAATAATGGCTTCCCAATCCTCAATCTCTCTGGTAACCAGTACATTATCCATGAAATTTCCTACACCAGCCTGTCAATTCGAGTGTCCGAAGCTGCTATCTCGTCGTTAAGTGGCGCAGCTTGTGTAATTCCTCGTATTGACAACGTCACCCTTAATGGAAGCAGTTTCAATTTTGCTTCGAGCCAGACGGACCTGTTCTTGGTGTTTGGATGCGACCTGGAGTCGCTTCCAGCTAGATTTTTGCAGTACAGAATTGGGTGCTCTGCAGAAAACAAAACGATGTCTGTTTTGGCCATGACAGGGGAGGGTGAAGATTTGGGGTTGGCGTTGGAGAAGTGTAATGGTGGGATGGTGAAAACGAAGGTGGAAGATGATAAGAAAGGAAGGATTAATGGAGAGGTTGTGAGAAGAGGATTTGTGTTGAATTGGATTGTATCAGATTGCAGCTCGTGTGAGATGAGCGGAGGGAAGTGTGGGTTCGACGTGGACCCAAAGATTTACAGTTTCAGATGCTATTGCCCCGATAAAGATCATGCTCGGGCATGTAATCCTTTACCTGGTTAGTCTCTTTTTGGCCATCTCTCTCTATCTCAAGTTCAAAAATTTTTGAATTTTTTAATAGAGACACAGATGTACAGTGTCAAGATAAGCCCATCTGATCAAATTCCTAGTTGACTGGATTGATAATGTGAGTGATACTTTTAACATAACAGTTGAAATTACCATGATAGCATTAGACGATGTTTCATAAACTTTCTTGATTTAAGGTGAAGAAACATGCGCTGAACGTAGGACGGTAATGCTAGTATTACTAAAATTGTGTCACAAAACAGATGTCAAATCAATGTTAGGCAGAAATGGTTTGCTGGCATGCACGGCCTTATGGTTTTTTGGGAGATTAATATTACTAAAGGAAGAAAAAGATCATTGTTAAAATGAATTGCTTAGATGAGTGTAATGGTGGTGAAAAGACATAAAAGTGAGAATAACTAATGGAATGATATTGAGAATTTCATTCAAGAAAGGGCATTTTGAAAATATTGAAATTAGCTTCTCAATTTGTACCAAACAACATTAGCTTCTAAAAATGTGTTATTGGAAGATTTTTATATGGAAAAGTCGGAAGTTTTCACAGTTTAGTCTAATTAAAATGACTATTCAAAAGTGTATGATTGGAAATTTTCTTGGTTTATTCTAAAGTAACTACCTTCAAAAGTTCAAGTAATTTGTCATACTTGGTGTAAGAACTTATGAAATTCTATATCACTTCACTTGATTATGGAGACTTCATGAAAGTTTGCTGCAGGACGTTAAAATATAGCATTTTGTGTTTTGTTGCCAAGAGTAAAGAGTTGAATGAGAAATTCATAGAGAAAATGTCTAAGAAACGACACTTTCTTTGCCTTTCCCTATGTTTTTTACTCCCCCATACAGGAAATTGCCCGTTTTTGTTCATTCTAGGTCTGCTTTTTTCCATCTGATTATGTATTCCATGTTTCCATTTGCAAAAACTTTCCACCATAGCATTGGGCTTATGGTGTATGAAGCTGAATTTTTAAGAGCAGAAGCATATATGTAGGTTGAGTCTTTAGTGTATCAGCAAGTGAATTGAGCTTAAATGCGTAGATAAATATGTGTGAAGTTGTCTATCCTTATGACAGAGTACTAGATATAATTACCATGATTGTTAATGTTGGAGTAGGGTATTTCATTTTGTCCCCCCCCCCCCCCCAAAAAAAATATAGCAACAATTGATAGGGGAATTAATCACATGAAATTATGGGAGAGGGTAATTAATCAGAGATTAATGGAAGAAACTTGCGTTATAGAGAATCAATTTGATATTATACTGGGAAGATCGATCATGGAAGCGATATACTTGCTGCAAAAATTGATGGAGAGATGTCAAAAGAGTCAAAAGGACTTACACATAATGTTCATTGATATGAAAAATGCATATGATAGGGTGCTATGAGAGGTTTTGTGAAAGATTTTGGAGGGAAAAAAAAAGTTCGTATTGCTTATATTCGAGTAATTTAGAATATATATGATAAGATTACCACTAGTGTAAAAAAAAAAAGGTAGGTTTATAGGAGATTTTTTGATAACCATTAGTTTGCATTTAAGGGTTAACTTTGAACTATTTTCTTTTTACTTTAGTTTTGGATATACTTATTGAATATATTTAAGATTCGGTGCTATAATGCATGTTTTTTATAGATGATATAGTCATAATTGGAGAGTCGAAAGAGGAAATAAATGTAAAATTAGATATGTGAAGACTAGTTTTGGAAGTATATGAATTTCATTTAAATAGAAATAAAACATGGTATATAAAATGTAAATTTAGTAAGAGGCATATTAATTTTAGCATAAGAGTAAAAATTGGAGAATATATCATTCTATAAGTCACACGGTTTAAATATATCGAGTCCATCGTACAATATGACAGAAAAATAAAAAAAGATGTAAACCGTAAGTTTCAAGTAAAATGGATGAAATAGATGAGTGTTTCAAATATTGTTTATGATATAAGAATAACACTCAAATTTAAGGATAAATTTTATCATACAATTATAAGATCTACAAAATTGTATGAGACTAAATGTTAAGCAAACAAAAGCCAATAAGAAAATAAGTTTAATGTTGTAAAAATGAGGATATTATATTGGATGAATAAACACACTAAATAAGATAGAAGGAATTAGAAATGAATATATTAAATTGAAAATTGAGGTCATACTTATTATAAATAAGATTGTAAAATTGCATCTTAACTAATTTGTGTATATGTAGAGAAGACCTATAGAAATTTTAATAAGAGAATAAATCAGAGAGTAATCAAATAGTTAGAAATAGAAGGAGATTAAAAAAGTCTAAAGATGAAATTATTAAAAAAGATTTAAATTAAATGGTTTGTCTTTAAATGTGATTTGTGATAAAATTTTTATTTTATCCAATTGATCTAACCTAATAGAAAAAGTCTTTATTTGTTGTTGTTGGGAAGAGTTTAAGTCCACATTCAAGTGTGCTGGAGTTTTGCATATTAAGCTTAAGACAGGATAGGAAGAGGAAAGTGGCCAGAAATGAAGTTATGATATGCTTTATGACCAAGTCAAATAGATAGTAGAAGCATTTGTGGACGCGTTTTCTATTGGTCATTGAAGCGACCCACGGCAGTCAAAGTCTGAACTCATTAGATAATATCTTCATCTTCACTGCTCTCCGTTCTTGCTCTTTTTCCCACCATTTTTCAGCCACCCATCTTTTCCTGAAAGTTCCAATCTGTCTGTTTTAAGAAGCCAGAGATTAAAAAAAAAAAAAAATTCAGAAAGAGAGGCGGAGATTAGAAACAAGTGGTATGTATTTTCAAGGGTCAAGGAGTCCAGTCTTTCTGCTGCTAGTCAACAGCCAAAACTTGAAATTGGTTTCGATTAATATAATTTTTCAGTTTGATCAAAGGCAGACCGATTCGCGATAGGAAATTCATAGAGAAATTTTTTGCCACCTGGGCCCACCTCTATCTTTTATCAAAACGCATTTCGCTAGGCCTTCCTCAGCGATTTTCCAGGTGAAGCGGTCGAAAAATATGACATATTGCTAAGAAAGTGTAAATTAGGACGTACTCTAGAGAATCAGATTCTTGTCCGAGTCCATTTGAGGATGGCTTCGGTTTATGTGTTTAGGGTCTTCTTCTTGGTTTCATATATTCTCCACTTCTTGTGGCTATGGAAGAAAATGGGCATGAAACAAAGTGTCCAACCTCATTTGATTGTGGATATCTTGGCAAGTTCCAATTCCCTTGGACCACCACAGAACGCAGGGACTGTGGCTTATTAGCAATAAATGGTTGCGATGATCCCAGGGCTCCTAAAACTCTATTTAGCAACAAAGGAAGAACCTCTGAGGTTACAAGCGTCAGTGATTCTGTTTCTACTGAATCTACCATTTATATCAGGGACGTGGATCTCCATGGTCGTTTAAGAAACAAAAGCTGTGAAGCCTTCAGTAATAATTACACTCTTCCTCTCACCTCCTCTCCTTTGGGTTCTTTCAAGATCAGAAACTATGGATTCTACTTCAGATGCAACCGAACCCACCATGTCACAACCCCTCCTCCTTTTTTTAAATTTGCCTGTGGTGACTCTGATATCTAGTATGGCCCTCCATCTCTTCAGAGCAATGAGAGCCATAGCTTATTATCTGCATGTTCGATTATTCAGTTTCCCATTAAAGACCTGCCTGAAACGGATGACCCTTTTACTTTCGTAACTTCTAAAGTCATTCTTCAAGTGCGACTGTCTGGTGATTGTAGTAAGTGTCACTTTGACAGAGCAGGCCATTGTCGACTTGACAGCAGCAAAATCTTTTACTGCGATGGAGGTACAATCTAATGAGGTGTTGGGTCTACGGATATCCTAGTCCTAATTTATATATATATATATATATATATATATGTAATGCTTGTATTTAGGATAGTATCTAAGTTTTTTACAGTTTCATATAGTAAGCTGAACATTTAGAGTTAGTCGCATTATAGTCTTTTGCTTTAGACTTATTTAAAACTGAGACTTTGTTGCTTACTTTAAAAAATGTCTTCCTTTTTGCTTCCGCTGCAGAGGATAAGAGCAGGGATCTGAAGCTGGGACGAGGACTAGGTATTGTTTACATATTTTTCATTCATTTAAAAAGCAGAGATTGCTAGGTGTTGATTAATATGCTATTGGTAATATGATTATGTATATAAAAATATAATTGTTGAGGGGCGAAAACTAGTCGCAAGGATTTATGATTAAATTATTGGGGGGCAAAAATTAAAAAAAAAAAGTTAATACATTTATATATATAAAAATTAAATATATAAAAATTTCTTCTCTTAAAATTGGGTTAAATTACATCCAACACTCGTTTGTTTCAAAAATATTATTCAACTAGACATTTGATACATATTGTATAAACCTTTCTAACTATTTGCTTTTTGTTGTTGATAAGTTAATGTTGAACTTCCATACAAGAATGTGATTTTATTTTTAATATGATAGTAAAAATGATTAAGTGATTTTTTTTTTCAAAGAAATGCATATTATACAAAACAATTAACTTGAGTAATAAAAATATGTAGTGTGGCAAGTTTTTGTAATATGCATAAACTATCAGGAAGAAGTTGGGTAATAATTCTGAAATGAGAGGAGTATCAAGTATTGTTTAATCAAATTTTATGAAAAAGTAACATAATTTATTTTAAATAATATTGTAATACATATCATTGCACAATAGTCTGTTGAAAGCTTTTATTATTTTCGCAATAAAAACTTTAATTGTAGGAAGGATAAGAGAAGTTAGCTCTAATAATTACACATTATCTCAAATTTAAAATAATTACTTTTTTAAATTATTTTTTTGTATACTTTTTTTATAAAAATAATTTTTTGAATTTATAAATTTGTGAATATATAAACATCTCTATTATATTAAATAAAATAATTGTTTTTTTTGGGTTTAGAAAGAGAAAAAAGCAAAAGAGAAAGGGGGGGCGGGAAAGACGCGGGTGCCAAAAAAGGGTCCCTCCGGAGGTACCAATTTCCCTGCCATCCGTCCTTGCCTTATTACTGTTCAGTAAACGGTTTATCAAACATCGACAAAATCTTTTGAGGGAATTATAAATAAGGATTTTTTTAAAAAAATTATTCTATCTATTATCATTATGTTAAGATAAATTATAATAAATAATTATTAAATTTAATTAAAATTAGCTATACTTTACACTAATAGATTTTATAGAATAATTTTTCTTACTTTATATCTTTATTTATAATTTTTTAAATCTTTTTGCTGTTGTTAGCTGTCAAGTTATTTTTAAGTGTCAATAGGTCTGGCTATTGCTAGTCATAAATTGACAATTTGATTTTGACATGCATGTCTGACGTTATCACATGCTTAGTCGCTTGCGCTGTCTGCCAAAGCCCATTTCATTAACCATCTTTTGAAGTAACTTGCTCGTCAATCAAGCACTTATTTATCATTTGCGCTGGAATTTTCTGTTGGTTAAGCAGTAATTTAGATCTCCTATATTTTCTTTTCGTAATTTTTGTCATTTTTTGTTTTGATATTTTTTTATTCTAAAAAAGTATAATATAAGATAAAAATAATTTTCAATTTTTATTAGATCGATTGTCTTCATTATATATTTTACTTTTTTTAAAATAAAAAAGATGGTTGATATTGCTCAAAAAAAAAAAAATAGAGAATTTAGATATACTCAGTGTGCTGCTCAAATTGACCAACAAAAGATTCCAATTCTTATTATATATGCTTCAAAATGATATTGATCAATGATAAGAATTTGCTAATGTATAATCCTCATTTTGAGTTGAATGAGAAGTTATGACACGATTTTTTTTAAGAATAATTATCTTAAGTCTTAAACGAAGTAAGCTTAAAAATAAAATTTTTTTAAGGTGTATTTGATGATTTTAGAGAATTTGTAAATGACAAATTCTGGTTACATTCAATAATTAAACTCTGAATTAAAAATAATAATAACAGAAAGATTACCATAAAAAATTGATTACAGCTTTGTTAGAAATTGGTTGAAAACAGTAAATAAATGAAAGTAATATAATATTAACTATATTTTCCTTCAAAGATAAATATCATTATTCATTAATTATCCGTAAGCTCCATAAATTTTTCTCTGTTTGATAATCAAGTCTCAGACAGTATTCTTAGACACAAACATGTCATGTGCCCTCTCGTACGTCTTTCATGGTCATTTTTCCAAGTTCATTGTCGTATCGGGCACTGCAAAATCTATGGTGAAGCAAGTGTGAACAATTGAGACATGCTTCGTCTATAGTAGAAAAGAGAATCGTAGGTTATTATTTGAAGCATACACTAGTTATTGCTCAATTAGTGAGGATTTCAAAAGAATGTTTACCCCAGTTTATATCTTTCTCTTCTTCTTCATGTTTTCTGACCTTGTGGTTTTTAAAAAATAAGTCATTTATATGGAAATTAGAAGATTCTTAAAATCTGTTTATCTAAGACTCGACATAATTAAGATTTAAATGTGCTTTGGGTTAACCCATAAGTGTTATCATCCAATCTTCATTATGTGCCACATATAGTTTAATAAATTGTTTGACTTTATAATTTTTAGTCTTTTTTTTATATAAATTATACGCTGTATATTTATTCTCTAAATATATAGGATTCAAATTGTAGTCTTCGGTCCTATGCGGCCAAGTCAATAGGTGTGCCTTTTGCCGAATTAATTCCTTTGCCTCTTGGCATGTATGTTCCACATTCTCACATTATTAATCATCCACTATCTTTTTCAAACCTTATATTCATTAGTTTTACACGAGATATTCATTAACCATATATATATATATATATATATATATATATATATATATATAAAGCAAAATAAAATTATCAATTTTTTTATAAGTGTACGCCAATTTAATTTATTAACATCTGATTTATATTTTTGATACACTAAATAAACTTAAAATTTTATTAACATTTGGTTTTGTTATATCTTGTAAAGTATGATTTTTCTTTTAATAATCCCATTCTGTTATAAAGTTTTTAGTGTCGGGATGTTATGACTAAATCCTTGCTTATCATGGAATTTTTTAAATAATTTATTTTTCAATTTCTCACCATAATTACTCTAAATATTAGAGATTAAATATCCTTATTTTTTTGAATTTTTATCTTAAAATTTTTAAAAACTTCATCCTTATGAGCCCAAAAAAAGGCTCAAATGAATTTAAAATAATCATTTATGATAACAAATGTGTAGTTTTTTTTCACAAAAGTTGAGAGTTTGTATGGGGCTAAAGAAATCCATACACAATAATTAGAATGGATTAAAAGAGGAGACAAATTTCTTTAATTTAAAGGAAGATCTTGCTTGCTTTCAAAATTGGCATGCATCATATAAGTAATCTTTTTCAAAATTTAACTTGGGAAGACTTTTTACAAAATTAAGTTTAAATATTTTAGATATAGTATGCATGGCTAAACTTTCTATGCCATGACCAAAGATCATTAGAGATAGAAGAAAGACATGTCATATTCTTTGACCTCAAGTTGTTTAAGTTAAGAATATAAATGTTTTTAAATCTTTGACCTACAAATAAGGCCTTTTTATTATCATAGATAGTGTAATACATGGACTTAAATATTACTTTATAACCTCTATCACATAATTAACTAATATTAAGTAAGTTATATTTCAAGCTATCAACTTGACATACATTATCTAAATGGCAATTTTTATTTAGCTCAACCTTATCGATACTAATTATTTTACCTTTTCTTCTATTACCAAAGGTGACAAATCCATTATCCTTATAGGTAAAGGATAAAAACTTTAATAAGTCTCTAGCCATACGCCTTGAGTAGCCATTGTCCAGAAACGATTAATGTTTTGATATTTTTCCTTTTAAACATACCTATAAATATTTCAACTTTGATTAGGTATTCAAATTTTTTTGGGTCATTTCATATTAGTCTTGGGCGTGACAATGCATTTTGGAACCCAAACTAAATTACCCTTTATGGATTTATATTTATAGCATACATGATTAACTTTGTTACAAAATAGACAAGGGGTGAATGATACTGATTTTATAAAGAAATTCTTATATAGTTTTACATTTTTTTTCCTTTATATCCAATGCTAGATTTATTAAATAGGCAATTCAATTTTCTTAAAGGTATATTTAGTTTTTTTTTTGCTTTATACGAAATTTGCTAAGTCTTTTGCTAGAATAGCAACGGGTTGTTTTAAATCATTGTTTTCTACAAGGGTTGATTCTAGTTTAGTTTGAACAATATGAACATTCTTTTTCATTTTTGAGTTAACTTGGAGTTAATCCTTATATTTGGAAAAATAATTTTTTTAAAATCAACAATAAATTCATTAAAGGTTTCATCAAGTTCAGTATAGGAAAGAGAATTTTTATTTTGTATCTCATTATACTTAAGAGCCATGAAACACATATTTGCAACTTCTTACTACTTTTTTTCATCTTCATCATCATCACTCCATGTTGTTATGATTTTTTTTTTCTTTTCATAAGACTTGATTGACTTTCTCTTTAAATGAGGAAATTTTGATATGATATGCACACTTTTCCCATACTTATAGCAAGTGATTCAAGCTTTTTCTTGTTTTTCTTTCTTGTAGGAGCTTTTTAGGGTGTTCCTTTTACTCTTTCAAAACTCTTTTTTCCTCTCGGCATATTTATTTAGTCTTTTTGTGAAAAATGCTATGTCTTAAGCATTTAACTTTCTATCATCTTCTTCAATGGATAGTTCTTCTATAGCAACAACCCTTAGAGATACTGACTGTCATCTCTACTCTAATTTAGGTCTTTTGAGATAATTCTTCTCATAGGTAATAAAGATGCCTCGTAGTTTATCATAAGACAATATTGGTAGATTCTCACTTTCAATGAAGTCTACCGTAGATTGTCACATTTGTGGAAGACACCTGGGAATCTTGTGATTAAATTCAAGATCAGTGTATTTTTTGTTGAGAGTTTTGAGATCACCCATAAGTTTTGCAAACATATTATACTTTTCTTCAATATCTTTATTTTCCTTCATGTGGAACAATTTATATCCATATACTAGAACATCTAGGTTGCTTTCTTTGATTTTGGAGGTTCTTTCATATATGATAATTAACTATTTTTACATCTCTTTTGTTGTCTCATAGCCAGATATTCTGTTGTCTTTTTGGTCCACTAATGACACAAATTAAAATATTTCTTGCTTAATTATTGCATTGAACCAATTTGATGTTGTTCTTTGTCCATTTGTTTCTTGACTTGTCAATGACATCTCTAGTTATTAGATCCATCTTCTTAGGCATTTTTGGACCATCTTCGATAACTTCACATACTAAATTGTCAGTGGAACGAATATAAATTTTCATTCTATCTCTTTAATGTGAGAAATGTTTTCTTATGAAATATGATGATCTTATAATAAAGAATCCCTTTTGAAATTAAATTCATTCAAGAATGTGAGTATTCACTTTCAATAGCCAAAAATAGAAAAGACCTTTTTCTCAATTGTTAAGCATAGAAACAAGTGTGACTAACTTTGATACCAATTGATAATCACACATAAATAGCGGTAAATAGGTGTGATATACAAAAAAATTAAATAATATAAATAATATAAATTTTGCAAATATAAAAATAGAGGAAGCTCAAAGTAGAACAAGCAAACAGAAAGTGGAGTGGGCTACTATAGACAAGTAGAATGAGCTAGGTAAGTCAAGTAAGCCATTACAATTAAGTGGAGTGGGCTACTATAGACAAGTAGAATGAGCTAGGTAAGTCAAGTAAGCCATTACAATTAAGTGGAGTGAGCTATTGCAGGTAAATAGAGGATCTTATAAAAGTGGAGCTAGCCAAATACCCAACTAATAAAAAGAGAGAAAAATATAATACCAATTTTATCTTGGTTCAGTTCTTCAAGCTTACGTCTAATCCCCTTAAAATCTTAAAGGATCTTCCTTCAATCAACAACAATTACAATTTGTAGGTTTTACAAACTCACATTCAATTCACTTTCACACTTAGAGAGTTACAAATATAATGTAGAAAGATTTTTTTTTTTTTCCTTTTACCTATGGATTACACTAAACTCAATAAATACTTCTTAAAACCTAATACACTAAAACCTCATAATGTTTTTCTTGAGAAATAAATGCTTTTTAAGTGCTTGAATAATCTTTTTCAAGATGATTTGCTTTTGAGCCTTTAATATATTTATATCTTTTTGCCAACTTCTAGCTATTAGAGATAGAAAGATAATTGTAGATGTTTTTCAACTAGAACAAAGGAAGCATATCTTCAACATTCACAAATTTCTTCCTCAATAGCAACTAGCTACAAAGTGTGTTCTTTCCGAACAACTTATTTTGTCTAATCTGCACAAATGTTATTAAATGCTCGCTTTATGGGTTGGATAAAAGTTTTTACTTTTTCTTATAAAAAAAATGGTTGCAAAAAAGAGATACATAAAGAATAATAATACATTTATTCCATGTTCCAATTGAAAGTAGAGAGTTGGTTTTGTCTTTTGTCAATTAATGAATTACCTTTATATACATAAAGGTCAATGATTAAAAATTGGCCAAAATCAAATTGGCTTTTACATAGATAATTAATTTTAACTTTTGATATCATCAAAGTTACAGGCCAAGTGAGATTTTAAGAGCTTACTCTAACTAGAGCCAACATTCACAACTAAGAACCGTGGAATGTTGGTGATTTATGGTTGTGATGACCTTAATCCCAAGGAAAATAGAACTATCCAATTCGAGGATAGAGGAAAAAAGCTTCAAGTGATGAATATTAACCACCGATCTAGCATTATTATCTTAGTGATGAAGAGCTGAGAGAGCGTTGAGCAACTAAGAACTATGAAGCCTTCTACTGTAATATTATTGTTCCTCCCAGCTCTGCCTTGGGTTATTTTTAGATCAGCCATCATATAACCTTATACAAATGTAATAGCATGCTCCAAGTGAGCCCTCCAATGCAATTTTTAAATTATATAGGCTGTGTTAAGAGTAAGAAGAATGAGACAATCTGCTTCTAAATTCAAAACCAAGAAGATCCTCCAGCTTCTTTTTTGAGTGAAACATGAATGGTATTAAACAAACAAAAACAAAGAATACAAAAATGTGGGAATAGACAAGGTCAATTATAAGGGTCCATGGTTGACATTTTGGAAGACACCTCTGGCTTATAAATTATGCAAGACAAAGCTCCTAACACTCTAGGCAAACTCAATGGGGTTACAATAATTGTCATTAAAAATGAAATTGTTCCTATTATACCAGAGCTTCTAGCACATAGTTCTAAAGAGAGTGTTCCACGTCTGATTACCACTGCAAGACTGAAGGTTCCATATCATCCAATCAGTGAAGTTACCTTGGATGAAGTTTTCTCTATGTTGTTAAGGGACAATTAGTTGCCAAGATGATTGGGACGACGGGTCTAAGCACATGGTTTATATCCTCCTCTCCATTGGTGCAACGAGTGCAAGTAGCATCAACTATATTCCTACAACATCTCTCCAAATTAGTGAGAATCTTGTTTTTAATGGTAAGCCAAAGGAAGACACGAATTCTTTGGGGGCAGGCCATTTTCAAATGATACTCCATTTAGAGTCCTCCTCTCCCAAGTTAATCTTTTGGTTGACTTTGTAAGTGGAAGCGACAATGAAATGACCATTACTATTAGGATTCCAAGAACCCATGGTTTCACCATTGGAGTCTTCTTCCTAGTCTATGTTCTGCAGGATATCATCCCAAATAGCAGCAATGCCCTTCTAGAGATATGGGCAGTTGTTCTTTCTAAAAACACCCCAATTGCCTCATTGCTAGCCATATTTACCTTGCAGCACTTTAACCCATAAAGATCAGGTTTGGTGGCAAGCTTGTATGCTAGCTTTGAGTAGCAAATGATTAAAGTTGTCTAGCTTCCTTGTTTAGCTTCCATTTAATATGCCGCCTGATGTCTCTACCTTCAACGCCGCTGACCATTGACATTCTTAACTGCTAAAACCCATATTGGAAGCCTTGTCATGACTATTATCATATAAGATGAGGGAATTGTCAGCTCGAAGGAAAATTGTGTACCAATGATAAGCACTTATATTCATGACTAGCACATTTACCCACATAATCATTCAAATTACTTAGGTGTGTTTGACTTTTCTTTACTTTGTTTGGTAACAGAGCACAGGGGACGAATTACGAAGGTAATGTATTTCCAAAATAAATTGCATTCATATTTACAATATTTCTTTTCAGCATGCGATTCAGATTCAATCATCATAGCTCACATACTTAACTGTTGTGGTTCTGCCGGCCCTCTGTTAAGAAAGAGTCTCACTATTTTCTTGTTAGCCCAACATTTTGTTTGGAAGAATCATTTTAGGTAATGAATCTCCCTAAACAATGATGAGAAAACTTGATTAAAAAAAATGAAATTATAACAAGAAGATTAAAATTTTGAATATATATACATATTTTAATTTTCTTGGTAGTTGTAAAAATCTTGTGTGGTTGATCATAACTCAAACGTTATAATACATCCGTTACTTAAAAGCTTAACAAACCCCCTCTCTACAGGTTTAGCTATTGGATTTGCAGTCATCGTGATTACAATTGGCTTGTTTATTGTATTTCTGAAACGAAGATACAATGGTTCATGCTTCCGAAACCAATCAAGAACCATTTATTTTAATACCTATTCAGATACAGATCCAGAATATCTGACTGTCAATTCTGGGGCCCGTGTCTTTTCCTATGAGGAGCTGGAAAAGGCAACAAACAAATTTGATCCATCAAGGGAACTTGGAAGCGGAGGCTTTGGGACGGTTTACTACGGTAAGTGATTCACACGCTGCCTTTTCACTTAATACTAAATAAATAGATTAAAGATATTTTTTAATTCGTTCAGCTATTGAGTTCTTCGCAAGTGACATCGATACCCGCTCTTGATTGGGTAGTCAATCTTACTCTTTAGATATATTTATTATTTTGTTTCATAATTTTAATCTAATATCTATTAATCCTACGTAGGGTAGCAGTGCTTTAACAATTCCCAACAGTTCATCTTTTCAAAGAATCGGTGTACCATGATAAAGTATAGCTAATACTGTTTTCTACAAACAAGGTTCTTACATAAATTTGGTTTACTAAAGATGGATAGACTTAATTAATTATAAATATGCATGTAAGTATGTCATAAATTGGTCCAATTGAAACATATATTTCACTTGTTTATTCTATCTCTCTTTACTAAACCTAGTCTTCTATACTATAGAATTTCTCTAAGCTATAGAGAGCATCTTTCTATTTCATGATTGTTAGTAAAAATAAGGGAAAAATTCAACTACCCGTTTGAATTTTGGAAATCGAAAAATATATATTTTTAACTATCACCTTTAAAAATTTGAATCCTTTATCTATTTCCTCATTATCCAAATAATAGAAATTTTATGTCAAATTTTGTCATTTGTTGTTTCTAGATGAATGGGAGTGTGCTATGTGACAAATGTGAGAGTTTGAGATTGTATCTTTGTTAATGGGCTTTGGGAGAAAATGGACAAAAAAATTTAAATTTAAAGGGTAATAGTTGAAGGCGGAATTTTCTAAATTTCAAAGTTGATGGAGTGCTTGTAAATGGCTTGGGGTCATGTGCAATTTTTTTTCCTTAATAATAACTTCACCAAAAAAGGAGAAAAAATACTAGAAAATTTATAAAGAATGTATCACTTTCTATGAATATATTTTTAACCAACACAAGCTCCTGCAAACAAGTTAGATTGTTTAAAATACAGAAGAAAGCTTATGTTTATTATGTCTTGTTGAATAACTTGTGCATTAATTTGTAACAACTAGGTAAACTTCAAGATAGACGAGAAGTTGCTGTCAAGCGCTTGTATGAGAGAAAACGTGATAATAAACATGTAAAACAATTTAAGAATGAAATCCAGGTCCTTACACAACTACGCCATAGAAATCTTG
This sequence comes from Erythrophleum fordii, assembly GCA_032878935.1. Lineage (NCBI taxonomy): Eukaryota > Viridiplantae > Streptophyta > Magnoliopsida > Fabales > Fabaceae > Erythrophleum > Erythrophleum fordii. The sequence goes on along the minus strand of JAVQMF010000053.1, from coordinate 49,928,196 downwards.
TGTCTCTCTATGGATGCACTTCAGATCATGGCCCTGGGCTACTTTTAGTATATGAATATGTACCAAACGGTACTCTTGGCAGTCACATCCATGGTGCTCTTGCAAAGCCTGGTTCATTGCCATGGCCTATACGGATGAAAATTGCAATGGAGACTGCCAGTGCATTGACTTATCTCCATGCTTATGGAATCATTCATCGTGATGTCAAAACCAATAATATTCTCCTTGATAATAATTTTTGTGTCAAAGTTGCAGACTTTGGGATTTCAAGATTGTCCCCCAATGATGTCTCCCATGTCTGCACAACTCCACAAGGAACCATGGGTTATATTGACCCTGACTATTTAGAAAGCCATAAGCTTACTAACAAGAGTGATGTATATAGCTTTGGAGTTGTGCTTATTGAGCTGATATCATCTATGCCAGCTGTTGATCAAACAAGGAATGAGGATGAGATTAAGTTGGTAAATCTAGCCATAAAGAAGATTCAAAGAAGAGAGTTTACTGAGTTGATAGATGCTTCCCTTTGTTTTAAGTCAGATAATGAATATAAAAGGATAGTTTCAGTGGCAGAATTGGCTTTTCAATGTTTGCAAAGAGACAAGGCACTGAGACCTTCCATGTATGACGTTTTGGAGGTGTTGCAAAAAATTGAAAGTGGAAAGGATGAGCCTGAGCCTGGGCCTCTAGAGGTTCATGGAGGGATTTCACTCGGGGATATACTTACACCTCCATCAACCTCACATAATTCGAATGAGGTTGCATTATTGAAGAATTGAAGAGACAGAGACCTCACCAACACCTCTGATAAAAGAATACTGAATATACTATACCTAATTAATGTTAGTGCAAAATTACTTTACATTAATAATTGTTTCTCCATTCTACCATATGAATTTTTTGAAAGAATGATACAACTTTGTCGGCATTCATCTTCAGTTGTGGGTGAGTTGAAGTATCATAATTTCAGATCCACTTGTGTGCTATTGTTTTATAGGATGATTATTATTATATTATAAGGCACATCCTTGTCGTATGAATGCCTTGAGGGAATGTACCTAGAGGATGAGGTGAGTTTTGTTTTACTTTATTCTTCCAACAATACAGCTTTGAAGCAGGTGAACATGGCAAATATAAGCATAACTAATTTAAGTGATGATATTATGAACCCAACATAAATATCTTAATATGATACAATAATTATTAAATATAAAATATTATTTTGTTTATTTTATTAGACTTATTACTATAATTATACTAATTAACTACACAAAGATGAAATGAACCTATCTAAGAGCCATTGTTTATTAAATAAGTTAATATTTTAAACAATTAAACATGAAATTATTAATAAAATATGTAGTAGTTATTGTGTTATTATTAAGACGCATGATAGATTCAAATTTATAATATCATTACTAAAATTATTTTTCCTGAGTTATATAAGTTACTTTTAAACTACTTTCAATGTCATCTTTTGTTTAAGAAATTTCTTAATTTAGCAGTCAATGAATTCTGAATTTTTATTTTTAAAATAATAAAAGTATTTCTTAATTATCTTTCCTCATTTTAAGTCTAACATTCATAAAGCCCGTTTTCTTCAAGTTGTTACAGTGCAATTTGTTGGTCTGGTTTGTTCTAATTTTTCATTGTTAGTTGACGGATTATTCTATCATGGCAATTTTTTTAAAAAAATTTTCTTTTCTTATCATATTTGAGTGCGACTCTAGAGGGTTATTTTTTAGTGGTGAATGATTCAAGAGACAGTGACAGGTCTCTCACTAGTTTATGTATTGATTTTGAGATGGCAAATGTCATGGCCTATATTTTTTGACAGTGGTTAGTATCGGAATTATAAAATTAAAATATATCAATTTTTTTAAAAATTTTAAATTATGTGCGAAATTCCTTTTTTTTTTTAATTTAAAAAAGTGATATAAGACCTTTTTAAATTTCAAATATTATGCAAGGACGTTATTAAAAATAAATATTTAATTATGATAGTTTAACTACAGTTTATAAAATTCTGGTTATAAACTATGGTTGAATTGACGCTTAACTACAATTTTATTAGTTGCAGTTAAATTACATAAACTAACTGCAATTATCGCTTGACCACAATTTTATTAATCACAATTAAACTATATTAACTAACCACCATTCTTATACAATCATGGTTAAGTTTGAACTGCAGTAATTTAACCGTGATTCATTTAAATAGTGATTAAACTGCCTTTCAAAATAAACCCCTACATCTGAAACAGATTTTAGTCTTGCCAACCCCCCCCCCCCCCCTCTCTCCCCCCTCAACCGCACGAAACTGCTGCATGGACTGACAGCGAGGACGCCACAGACGAAGACCGCCGGCAACCCTCCAGCGATGTGCGACATGGTCCTGTTTTTGCTTATGGTATCAGATTGTTCCAGAACCTCCTCCCCTTCCTTCATCTCTTGGATGGCTACACCAGGTAAACCCCATTTCCTTTTCTATTTGATTTTTGTTGCTTTAGGTTCCTTTGATCCCTCTTGATATTTTAGATCAGTGACTTTGTGGTGTTCAATTGGTGGATTTTGTTTGGACTTCGAGATTTATTTACTGGTCTTCTTACTAGAGGTGCTGCAGCAACTAAGAAGCACAAATGGGTTTCTTTTGTTTTGGTTAATCAAATCGGGTATGAGTACATCTTTACCGTTTGTTCAGGGGGTGTTTAGGATTCTCCTTTCCAAAGGGAAGTTATGCCAGCGACATTGGGCTGAAGTTGTTGATTGTTTGTATTGGATGAGATGAGGCTTAAAAGATGGCTTGCAAGTGTTTTGTTGCTCACTGTTTCAATTTTAAGTAGTACATCAAGTAATTTACCCTTCTTTTTCGCCGATTTTCTTTGCCAATCTGATTTAATGGGGGAGGGCTTGGTGGATGCTTTTGAATATTTGAAACTTATCACTTGATATTATTCAGTGCCTATCGGATACTGTAAGCACATGTAGTATTGCAAGCTAAGTTTCTATCTTTTCCAAGTTCATGAGCATTCTTCAATTTTAGCTTGATAGCTCAAGCAAAGATTTAAAGGTTAAAATTGCTCTTTTCCCTACGTCAAAAAATTACAAAGTGCACCTGCTCCTATTACTTCGGGCACTGCTGTGTAAATTCTGCTTCCTGTGATGTTACAAAATATGGATTTTACAGTTTTTTCTATCATTGTTTGCATTTTGAAAATGCAACATTGTTTGCTAAGTTTTTTCTATCATTGTTTTGATTTCTCAAATATTAAGTAATTTAATTGAAATTATATAGTTTTGAAATGTTTTTATATCAAAAATAGATTTGAGTTTTTATCAGGGAAGTACATAAAAAAAAGTACGTGCTAATTATCCTTGTTGGTCTGAATGTGAGATTATATGGAGGAGGGGCTTAAGTTTCCGCTTATTAGTTTATGGCAAATCCACTTTTATGATTTGATTGCTCACTTTTTGATTTGGATTGTTGTTTCAGAACTTACAAGTAATTGATTAATTAAATTAAACTTTAAAACTGGTTGCACATGGCTTTAGAGCATTATTTAAGAGATAGAGGTTATTCATGTTCGCTTCATATTTTGGTTTTTGTATCTTCTGCTACAATCCCCATGTATTGGTTTTCTAACCTTGGCAGAACATCAACAAAATAAAGACGCTGAAATGCCCTGTACTAGTAATTAGATGCACTCTAATCATATTGCTTTGCCTCTTTCATTTGTTACAAAATATTTTCTGACATTTAAAACTAAGGTGCTTAATTTCCTGTTGCAGGGGTAGATCTGCTTCTAGGGTTGAAAGCTGTATTCATTGTCCCTGACCTCCTTAAACTTTCTTTCATTTTGTTTTGCACTGTTTTTTATTTTTTTTTGGTTAGCACCTTTTTGTCTTTGTTAGTTTTCAATCGAGTATTAGAATTAGATCTCGTGATGTGTTTGATTGTAATGGACATCTGATATATAGGCATGGAAAATGAATTAGTAAACTGTTGGATTTTTTTATTAAAATAAATTAATTTAGTCAGGTGCTAAAAAGTATGGCTTAGCTGCGATTTTAACAAAACCATAGCCTAGTTTAACCGTGGTTTAAGAATTATAGTTAAACCACAAAATAATTGCGGTTTCTAAAACCTATAGCTAAATTTGTCTGCGAACGGATCAGCAGTGGTTTTGTAAACTGTCACTGAGATCCAAAATAATTATGGCTTGGACAATATATATATATATATATATATATATATATTAAGTGAGAATCCCCTTTCGTTAAATCACTTATTGAGATGTGTCATATTAGGGTGTGTTTGGTTGGGGGGGTTTTGGAGGGGAAGAAAAAGGAATAAGGTGTTTGGTTGAATAAAATTGGAGAGATAGAAAGGAGAGGGGAGGAAAATGAAGCAAATTTGTCTCTCTTTCAAATTGAGGAATTTTGGAAGGGAGGGGTGAGATAGGGTGTTTTTTTAGTTTTAATTTACTCTTTTATCTTTTTTAATATTTTAATATTTAATAAAAATTAAGATAATTTTTTTATCAAAAATTAAAAATAAAAAAGATTGAAATTTATAATTTTTTTATAAAAAATAAAATTAAAATAATATAAAAAGTAAATTTGTCCAAATATAATCACTTCTCCTCTCCTCCCCTTCCCTTTTGAACCAAACAGTAATTTCCGCTTCTTTTCCTTCCCTTTCTTTCCAACCAAACAAAACTCATTAAATCTTTTTCCCTCCTTTCCCCTCCCCTCTATTAACCTCCTTTTCATTGAACCAAACGGATCTTTAGAGTTAGAAAGTCACGTGGTAGCTTGCCTGGCCTAGCCTGAAGGGTATTTCTGTCTTTTAACTTTAGCTCAGAATGCTTAGCCTAAAAACGTTGTCTTTTTCAATATATTGTCTTCTTCATCGTTCTAGGGCACTACGAGAAGAGGATGAAAGTAAAACGCACAGCATCTGAAGGTTAGAAGACGCACCCCATTCACAAGGGTTGATTTATCTAAATGCAGTAACAATGTGGCAATTCCAATTCTGTCCAGCCATATTGCTAGCCTAATTGTTTATAGAATTAAACGTGTAATCAAAGAAGCCACAATCAAACCTGAGGCTTGATGCTGACAAAAAGAAAAACGAAATATACAGCAGGAAAAGAAAAAACTAAGTCTACATCTGTAACATTATACATCTATTCCATCCATCGAGTATACTTTGCGGCTGTAAATCAGTTTATCTAAGGAACAAAAAAGTCTACATCTACTACATTATACAAGTGGAAAAAAGCTTAGTAGCATAGTGAGAAAGATTCAATTCTGAAAATTTGAGAGCGACGATAATGGACCTGTGCATCAAATAATTCTACCAGGTATCAAAACCTGCAAATCAAACCATTTAATGCATTATTAATAAAACCTTCAAATTCTTGACATCAATGTGCTCCCACTCCATCCTTTTCAACACCTCTTGCAGCCCCCGCATAATTAAGAGTTAATTCATGAGATTAACCAATTGTATCTCAGCAATTTTTAAACCATTGCCCAATCATTATTTATAGACAGAAGGAAGACAGGCAAAGGGACTATACCTCAGCAAATTCTTCAACAGGCTATGAGAGTGGGAAATTTAACCAAGTGTGCGAAATGCTTCAAAATTGATGATGAGGAACCTTGGCCGTGAGTAAACGATGAAGAACCCAAATGCGAAGTCTTCCTCCAGCCGTGAACATGCAACAGATGCCAAATGTGGGGTGAGCAATCTGGAGTCCTAGCGACGGAGATGGAGGAATATGCAAATTTGTACAGGTGAGAAACAGAGATGGAGCTGTATGGAGGACAAAGAAGATGAAATCTCAATGGAGAATGACCTTCACAAGGGACTAAGAAAAGGAAGATGCAAATAACGATTGTTGCTTTGCTACCAGACTAAGGGAGAGAACAACCTTTACAAAGGAGAAGTCATGCTCTACGTTTTGGGAGGTAGGGGATTGATGTCGCGTGTGAACATTGTATTTTGTCCAAATATATTTTAAAATAAAAATCAAACTAATAAAAATTAAAAAAAGGAGAAATATAATAATAAATAAATGAAGAATTCAAAGTTACATTGGTCTAAAAGAAAATAAAAAATATATAATAAAAACTAAAATTAATATAAAACAAATCAAATCAAATCAAATTAAAGAAAAATCAAAATAAAAATAAAACAATAAAAGTAAAAAAAATAATATAAAATATAATAATAATAATAATAATAATAATAATAATAATAATAATAATAATAATAAAGGCCCATTAATTCTAAAATTGGAACTAAAGGAGATCAGTGAGGGAATAATAGAAATAAAAAGGGCTAGAAAAAAATGAAAGAAAAAAAAAGAAAAGAAAAAAAAACCCAACTCAGAATTGGGCCAAAAAAAAAAAAGAAGAAAAAAAAATCCAACCCAACTCAGAATTGAGCCAGAAAAAAAGAGAGGAAAGAATCCAACCCAAAGTTAACTCAGAATTGGGCTGGAAATAACAAAAAGAAAGCCCAAAAGATGGAGGCCCATTTTCGTTTCAGCCCAGGAATTCAACAAAAAGAAAGCCTGAATGGAAGCCCATTTTCGTTCATCCCACAAATTCCGGATTCCCCCTCCCCGCTTCGTTAACCCGTTTGAAAGCCCGAAAAGGAAATGAAACATTTCGGACGAAATGAAACCCTAGACGACTACTGGTCCCCCCTCCTCTGCTCTGGCGCTCTCCCGCGAGTGTGTTTAAAGGCAAAGGAATGAAAGGGTACGGGAGAAGTGTTGGTGCTGCGAGTGGGTGGAGCAGAGAGGGGCGATAAACCCGTACGAAGACAGAAAGGGACCACAGGAAGGAAGCCTATAAAGGTCATGAGAACGGGAGAGAGAGGGGGAGTTTTTTTTTTTTCGGGGCGGATTTCTCTTCAAGGAAGGAGAAGACGAAGAGTGAGGAGGAGATTTTTTGGGGAAAGAAAACAGAGAGTCAAGAGGGACTGAGGGAGAAAAGATTCGGGGTAGGAGAGAGGCCGAGTGAGTACAGCAGCGATTCTTAGGTTTTTTTTTGGGTGGTTGGTGAGGAGTCCAAGAACCAGAGGGAGGAAGGAGAGCTTCTGGGGTTTTCTGGAGGAGTAATTTCAGGTCAGAGAGGAGGCAAAGGAAATCGGGGAAGAAGGGATTCTTTCGGGGAAGTTGATTTCGAGTGAGAGAGAGACCGAGAAACTCATCGAGGGATTAAAAGGATAAAAGGAGATTCTCCTGGGAGGGTGCCGAGAAAGTTTCGGGTCAAAAGGAGAGGTCTCCGAGCAATTTTCGAGAAGAGGGTTTCTCTGGGTATCTGGTACTGTGAGAGGAGAATTCTGGATGAGATTCGCCAATAGCTAAATCCGGGGAGAAGAGGAACAGTTCATATCAACCCAGAATCGATCAACAATTCCAGTGTTTAGTTTGAGTAAGCAAGCGTCGAAAGGTACGTGGTTTCGGTCCATCTTCTTTGCTGGGAATCCTGACTCCTGGGTTGAACCTTTGAATTTTCACTGATGATTAAACATTGCTGTTGAGTCGTGATTAAAGCTCGCTGTTGATTTGTGTTAGTCCTCGAATTTTAATTGATGCTTAAACATTGTTGTTGATTTGTGTAATCTTTGAAAGTTAACTGAAGCTTAAATGTTGCTGTTGATTCGTATTGGCTCTTGAAAGCTTTAGATGCTTATTTCATAGTCTGGCTGCCTGTGTGATTCCGATAGGATTTGATACCTAATATTATGGTCATATAGGTTCAGTTCTGGTCACCGTAAGGGATAGAATCTTATACAGTCCCCAGGAAAAGCCTAGCACATGTTCGATAAAGTGCCTGAATGAGGCTCCAGTAGTTTGAGCTCTTTCTGTCTTGTTTTCATATGCAACTGAGATATATGTTGTTAGCTTTATGGAGCCTGGAATCTTCATGTGGATTGGTTTTATTTGTTCATATCATTTTTATTGATATAATGGAATTCTAAAAATCTTCTGCTCCTGCGAATGTTTTCTTCCCCATTGTTGTTGTTGCATTTCTGTGGAGTGTGTTGCTCGTTTTGGGTAGTGTGAGCATGTTGATGGGGTAAAAAGGAGGAATTTGCTTGCACTGCCCCAGGGATAACCATATTGGTCTCGTTGGAAAAGGGACAATGTGCTGGAAGGTCCAATTGCAATTCATGTACCTTTTTTTTATGGATTTTGTAAATCTGCCTGATCATGATGCTGAATATTAACACTGAGCACCCCACCTTCACAAATATAAGTTATTCATTTTTTTTATTTTCCTTTCTTTTATTTTGATTTTTACTTTCCTTTTATCTATTTTATTTATTATCCGAATTACTAGTATGGCCGTGTGGGATTTTATATCCCCTTGGGCCCATAAGAATAAACCAAAAAGTTATGTGTGGCAATAAGCCTCCTTGGTACCATTTTGGGTCGTGAATTTACATTTTCATGTTTTTGGGTTTCAATGGCCCCTTCGAAAGTTTTTTTTTAAGGAAAAAATTCAAAAAGGGAAAAATAGGAGAGGGTTAATTATTCCTTAAAACAAATTACTATTTGGAGTCTTAAGATTTGTTTTTTGGGATGGGTCTTTTAGAAAATTAAAAAAAAATTCGCATTGCAAAAGTCTAAAAGCATTTGTTAAAGTTGGCCCCTTTTCCTAAAACAAAAAACAAGAAAATCAAATGAAAAGAAAAATAAAAAATGAAAAATAAGAAAAGCAAAGGAGGCTTAACTAATAAAAATATAAATATAAAAACATTCGAATAAGCACACTAAAAAAATGATAATAAATAAAAAATAAATAATAATAATAACAAATATAAAATATAAAAATAATAAAACAAAACAGAACAAAAATAATAATATTGAAGAATTAAAAGGAGTCTAATAAAATCAAAAAAACTGGAAAAAAAAAAGAAGAAAAAAGTGAATCGAAAAGGAGATAAAAATTAAAAAAAAAAGATAAAAACAACAAAAAATAATAAAATAAAATAAATAAAATAAAATACAAATGCAACCCCAAAAAAAAAATAATGAATATTAGCCAAAAAAAAGAGGAAAAAGAAACAAAATAAAAAAAAAAGAGAGAGAAATAAAGACATAAAACAAAAGATAATAGCAAAAACAAAAAAAAAAAAAAAGAGAAAGAAAAAAAAAAAAAAGGAATAAAACAATAACAAAAAAATTAATTAAAAACAAACAAACAAACGAAAAAGGAGAAGATGAAATAAAAAAAAAACATGTTAGGGAAAAGAAAGAAAAATTAAAGAATACAAGAAAAGGAAAAAGTAATTTATCTTTTTCATCCCTTCAAAAAAGGAAACAACAACACCCAAACAAAAAAAAAACAAAAAAAATAAAAATAAAAAAATACATTAAAAAAAACAAAAAAAAACAAAAAAAATAAAAACAAAACAAAAAAACAAAAAACGAGGAAAAACAGATAAACAACACAAATAAAAATAAAAAAAATAAAATATGAACAAAAATAAATAGAACTAAAAACAAAAAGAAAAAAAACAAAATAGAGCACAAAAATAAAAATTAACCAGAAAAAGAAACAAATAGAAAAAAAATAATAACGAAACCAAAAAGAAATAAAAATAGAAAAAAATAGAAAACAAAGAATAATAACAAAAAGAAATAAAAACAAAAACAAAGGAAAAGAATAAAAAAAAAGGAAAGACAAAAATAAAAACAAAAAGAACGAAATAGAACCCAAAAAATAAAACAAGGATAAAAAAAATAAAAAAAATAAACAATGACGAAACAAAACAAAAATTAAACAAAACAATGATAAAAAAGAGATAAAGAAAGAGAAAAATGAAAAAAATGATGAAGAAAAAAAAGAGAAAAAATTGAAAGTGCAAAGGAAGTAAAATTAAATTTACCTTTAACAAATCAAAACACATCAATCAATTTTAAAATTCGTTTTATTTGTTAAAGGAAAAAGTAATTTTTATTTTCTTTATCTTTCTGCAAAAAAAAAAAAAGAGAAAGAAAAAACAAGACAAAAACAAAAAGAGAGAAGGAAAAGACAAGAATAAAAAACGAATTAACAAAACAAGAGGGAAAAATTAATTAAAAATTAAAACAAAAAAAGAGAGAAAATTAAAAAAACATAAATAAAAAATATAAACAAACAAAAAACCAAAAAAATAATAAAATACATAAAGCAAATACAATTTTTCGCCGAACTACGTGGACTTTGATCCCTTTCAGAGGGTACGTAGGCCCTAGTCTTTTATCCTAAGTCAAGTCCGCCATTGTAAATAATTATTTTCTTTTAGTGTAATTCTTATTTTTATCCTTTTTTTATGTCTTTCCTCTTATTTTAAATCTTACTTCTTTGATTTTTTTTCTTTTTACTCTTAATTCTATTTAATCTCTTTACTTTTTATTTTGTATGTGATTTGTTAGGGAAAATTAAAATAAACTAAAGGCCATGATCATTTTACACAACTAACTTAAAGTAACCATTCTTAAGAACGGGTGTAGTGGGGTGCCTAACACCTTCTCCACTCACTATCGACTCCCGAATCTGAATCTGGTTCGCAGACTATTTTTTAAACTAAAAAAGGCTTTTCCAAAATTTTGTCTTTTCAAAAAATAAAATTTTGGTAGCGACTCCTGAATCCTATTTATTTCAAAAGATTCTAGTCATTTAATTTGATTCTTTGATTTTGGTTAAAGCGCTATGCGGTTGCATTTTTGAGTGTGACATCGCGCGTTCTGTAAGAGTCCATGTCAACTGCCACATATTGAATTTGATGTGGCAACTTGTGTCAACTGCTATTGGAAGATGAGTTGTTTATATAAAATCCAAAGTTTAGGAAAGTTAAGTATCATTTTTTGAAATTAAGGAAAATTCTTTATGCATAATTTAAAATTTAAGGGGCTATATGCATTATAACTAAATTATAATATTACTTAATTATTCAAAAGTAGTTAGGAGATTGAAATTCATTTTTCTAATCATAGAATCTGATATTTTTTCCCTTAAAATACAAATGTTGGATATGAATCATGATATATTATTTCCTTAGCTTTAATAGTAATAATAACAACAACACCAAAACAACATTTGAGAAGAATAAAATTTTTATTTTTGTTATCAACTTTTTCTTTTAATTTTTGTTAATTTTAATTTTATCTTATTTTAGGTAAGAGATTTTACTAAGCATTGAGACAATAAATTAAACCTTGTTGGACCAGTAGCCCATTTGTTTCATCTAGAATCTATTTTCTTTTGTTCAAAAAAATAAAAAGAAAGCAAAACATATGTTATAAAAACAAAAAGGGAGGGAGGGAGGGACAATAGACGAATCCTGTATTGCATCATGTGTAATAATGTCTTTTAGACTTTTTTTTATTAAAAAATAATATAAAATATCTAAAAATTATAATTAGGAGGAACAAATTTTAATTATAAAAAATTATAATTTAAAAAATTTAATTGTAGAGTATAATTTAAAATTTAAAATTATAATTTTTTCATAATTAAAATTTTTTTAATCCTTAAAAAAAATCTAAAACTAATTATTGCATAGAATTTGAATTGTTTATGGTCAACAAATGATTGATACAGTCAAATTAATCTTAGCCGTTCAATTGATCGGGTTGTTCCATGCATGATACATGTCATTTCTTAATTATAATTTTTAAATATCTTATATCATTTTTAATCCTTAAAAAAAATCTAAAACGCATTATTGCATAGAATTTGAATTTTTTATGGTCAATAAATGATTGATACAGTCAAATTAATCTTAGCCGTTCAATTGAACGAGTTGTTCCATGCACGATACATGTCATTTGCCTTCCTTTTTTTTTTTAACGTTGCTTCAACATGTCTAGCCCCCCCCCCAAAAAAAAAAGTCTTCTTTGCCATTACAATGATGGACGCTAGAGGCATCGCACGGAGAGTGAGTCTGTGGGCCATTAGGTAGTGGTAACCTAGTTTGACGTGTAAGATTTTATTAATAAACTGATTTATATAAATTAAATAAAATTTTATCAATAAATATTCTTAATTATGTAGCATAAGTAATATTATAAATTAAATAAATAAATAAGTACTAATTTTAATTGATAAATTAAATAATTAATAAAAAACAATTATCACATATTAAGAAATGAATAAAAGCAGTTATTAATGTTAAAAAAATGCTTTTATTCATAACGGAGAATAGATAATTAAAGATAATATTAAAAATAAAAAAAATTCTTTCTCTTTCTACCTATGTAAGGTCACATGAAAAGAAGGAAATATCTATTAAAAAAGTTTTAACGTTCTAAACCAAAAAAAAAAAAAAATTCTTTTCTGCAATTCAAGAAAAAAACATTTAAGAATATAAATTTTACATTAATAAATCAAAGTCAGTAAATTATTTTTCTCCTACTTATATTTTATATATAGAGCTTTTCAATAAAGTGATATCATGTTTTTTCTCAAAATCCTAAGATGTAAGGATTAATTCATCTAAAATAAAATAGATAGATAAAATTAAAAGTTTAAATTATAAAATTTAAACTAAACTACCATATGATATCAAAGTAGAGTTAGGAAAATCTATAATACCTATAAATGAAGAATTATACTGAGGAACATTAACTTAAAAATTATGATAAAACCCTATTTATGAAACTGGGGACTTGAGTTAATCGAAGAATAAAACCTAAAATTGTTTTGAGATTTATAAATAGATTAGGAAAAGATTATTAATGAAGATAAATTTAAAAAAAAAATTATGAAAAACCCTAGGTTTCACTGAAGAGGAAAAATTTGGAGATTTTCTAATTAAGTGATTTTAATTGATGGAATTATGTTATTTGCCCTTATAATCGATCAATATGAATTAATAATTAATTAAAAAGGTTTAAAATTGAAATAGAATGGTTAAAATTCATCACAAAGTATCAAAAAAATTATATTTAGTAATTTGGAATATGTTAAAGTATATCTATTAATCACTAAAATGATCAAATATTTAAGTTGTTTGTTAATTCCAAATTACATAATGAATTTTATTTATTTAAAATTTTAATTTTTAATAATTTGGAATATATTAAAATATATTTGTTGATCATCAAATTGGTCAAATATTTAAGTTATTTTTATTCCAAATTACATAATAAATTTTATTTATTTAAAGTTTTAATGTTTAATAATTTGAAATATATTAAAGCATATTTGTTAATTACCAAAGTGGTCAAATATTTAAGTTGTTTTTATTCCAAATTACATAATAAATTTTATTTCAATTACTCATAAATTTTGATACTATGAAAGATTTATTATTTATGAATACATTGATAAGTTTAAAGATTATAATACATTTATGGATTATCTAAAGGTAGATTAATTATTGTTATAATTATTGAACATGAATATTGATAATATGTCTGTATTGTTAGTTTTATCTATATATCTAAAGATAGTAGATCTTTCTAATAAGTACATGCATATTATCAAATAAAATTAAGGCTTAATAGCATTATTATTTTTAATTGTATATTAGTATATCACCTAAAGAAAAATATTAATATGCATATAATAGTTAATGAATAATTGTCTTAAGCTGGAGTATTTTGAAGCCACGGCCCAATCACCGAACACTATGATAAATGGGATAATGAATTTCCTATACCTAGTTAGTGTCAGTGGATAATTGCTCAATCTAATTCCAATGGTCGATACTTTGTTACTCCGTTCTGTTAAAAGTATGAATTAAACAAGATAATTAAACAAACTGTATGAATCAAATCAATATAAGAGAGATTGCGTACCTGATGAAGAATTCATAAATATGTTTATCAGTCTGATGAGCAAGAGAGAAAGAGCTACTTTGCCCCCTTAGAGTTTTAGAATAGAGAAGGGAAAAAGAGCGGTAGCTGGTTTTAATGTGACATTTGTATTTATAATTAATTGTCTCATTTATCTTCTTTATATGGGCCAAACTTATGATAAAAAATTACTGACTACTAAAGGACTGTAGGTTGGGATCTTTATCCAATAAATTTATGTGTAATCCAATCTTTTTCATAAATTATATATTTTTAAACAAACTTCAATTTTTTTAAGACTCAATTGTCAAATATAAAATTAATTACTTAAAATATAATATAATATAATATAATATAATTATCTTATAATTAATTAATGCCAATCTATATTTAAATATTAATTTATAAAATTAATCTAATATGTTCTACCATACAAATTTTCACAAGAGAATGATACCATTTTGTCAGCATTCATCACTAGTTGTTGAGGGAATACCATCATCCCTCATCTGCTTGTACTATTGTTTATACTTTATAGGATGATTTTTTATAAGGCACATCCTTGTATGTCAATGGCTGAGGGAGCGTTCATATAAAATGAAGTGTTTCAGAAAAATTACCAAAAAACAAGAAAATAAAATGAAGTGCTTTTTACTTTACGAATACACTGATTTTTCGTTATGTTTGTTACTTAGTTGATGGGTTTAAGGATGCTATCATGGTTGTTTGGGAGTTTAATCCCGTCTCTTTTAATGATAAGGAGTTTAAAGACTAGGAATTTAATGACAAGCAGTGGTTGCCTCACAGTTTGTAGTTATAATTTTGGTTCCTCCACCATAATAGCGGTTTCAATTTGCAGTTGCAGAAAATTTGTTGTCTTAGTTTTTAATTTGGAGTTAATGACAGTCTCAGCTTCTGGATTTGGAACAACACAGTCATTGTAGAAGGAGTCTTATGATTAAAGCAAACTCAATTCCTTTAAGAGTAAATACATCACCTTAATAAAGTGACCCATTCAAGCATCTTTTTGGCTTCTCTTGTTGAGTCTTTCCTAGCTTGATCAAGTTAGGAAGAAATTATCAATGTCCTCTGTTTTCTGGAAACCAAACAGACATAGCTCACCAATTTCAAAATTTCTGTGAATTAAATTATGATCCAGTGGAAGCATATAAGCGAGGGAGACTCAACTTCTATAGAAGCTCCCAATTTCTTGATGATCCCTCGTGATTTGGTTGGTCTGAGCTGAGATTGATTAAATTTTTATAACCTTCCCTTATAGTGTAATTTCCAGAAGAATGGATATTTCAAATCAATCTGTCCAGTTTAGGGAAAATAGGAATTGGAATTTGACAGATATTTAATATTTTTAGTAGAATCCTTAGAAAAAATCAAACTCAGCTTTTCAATACCCCATGCTCCAGTCTCAATGAGCTGTAGATAGAATTTTATGTTTACTTTCAAGGACTTGCGATGTTTTATGAATAATGGCAAATAAGCTCCATTTCAGTCTCACATGTCAAAGTCTAAAATTATACATACCCAGTTGAGATGTGAAATGACTGCTTGGCGATGCCTAAAGACATGATCTAATAGATTGTTGTGTTGAGTAATTGGATCATAGTCTATAATCACAAAAATAGTTGCACGTGCAACAACATCAACTGTGAGAAATCTACCAATCTATATGTAATGTGTGAATAATGAGAGTTGTGTATGTTTATCAGCCATGTCAGCCATGAACAAATGGCATTATAATAGGCACCAAAGCTTAAATCTAATGATAATGATCCTAAATTTCACTAATAATTTCTTTAATAACAACCTAAAACCTTATTAATAACTTCTAAATTTAGTGATAATGATTTTAAATTTTATTAATAACTTTTTTAAATCTTGTAGTAATAGTCTTAAACTTTAATAATAACTTCATTAAATATAATGATAACGATTCTAAAATTTTGTTAATAACTTTTTTAAATTTAGTAATAATAATACTAAACCTTAATAATAATTTTTTTAAAATTGACAATTCTAAAACTTTTTAAATCTAATAGTAATGGTATTAAACTTTATTAATAATTTTTTAAATTTAGTAATAATATTCTTAAACCTTATTAATAACTTTTTCAAAATCTGCTTAGGTAACCTTATAATAACTTTTCTTAAATTTAATATTAATATTCTTAAACTTTACTAGTAACTTTTTAAATTTAATAGTAATAATCATAAACTTTACTAGTAACTAATAATGATTTTATCTCAAGATAATCTCATAATAATTTTTTCAAAATTTATTAAAACTTGTTAGTAATGATCCTAAAACTTAATTATAACTTTTCTAAACCAATTAATAATGGCTTTAAAACCTAACGATAATATTACTAAAAGTCACATATAACATTTTGTAACTCAATTCATTACTAGTGATAAGAAATTTGACAAATCAGCTTTCATTTGTTTTAGTTCTACGGGGCTTTGATATGAAAGAAATAGGACAATACTGACATGGAGATTTTTACAGCAAGTCCCTCTTTGATTAAAAAAAGTAATTCCCAAAGCCTCAAGTATTGAAAGTTATTTTGGGACCTAACAAAGAAACCAATGATAACAATTATGAAGCCAAGGCTTTGATTATTGGATTGTCTATCAAAATCGCAGAGCTTTGTCTTCTTCATTTTTCATATTCATATTAAGTTTTAATGCACTCCGGTCCATTTCATGAAGGTGAAACAGAGCTATCACGTACTTTTCCTTCTCTATTTTCTATTATTAAGGACATTTTCATCTTTTTAATCCAAAAATAAAGTCTTTTGGTCCTTTTAAATAATTTGAGTTTTCATGATTTTTTATTATAAATTTAAAAAAATTTGAGTTTTTGAACGCTATTTTCCTTATATTATAATTCTAGTTCTTTTACTGTGTCAATGGTTGGGAAAAAAATAAATATAAATGTTGAAATAAACAAAGTAAGAATAGGAAAGACGAAGAGATGCAAAATGTAAATGTAAAATGAATTATAAATTTTTTATTGAAAAATAAAAAAATAAATTTATGATTTTTCATCTAAATCTCTACTTATTTAGTCACTGGAATTAATCTCAAGTGACCTAAATTACATGTTTTAAATTATATTCAAAATAGCTGAACTAGTGGCCGGGCTATTTATGACTGAGTTCGTCTTTCGTAAAATTATGCTATGTTTTTCTTTTTAATGAACAACAAATTGCATAACCCCCAAATGTAGTTAAGAGCTAAATCAATGGAGGGATAAAAGCAGAAGAAAAAATGACTTAAAGACGTGGCAAAAGGAAATAGAAAATGAAAATTTGGTAAACATATTATTTTTATTTTTATAATTATTATTTAATATCATCTATCAATTATTATTTAATAATTAAAAATAAAGATATTATAAATATTTTTTATTTATAAAATTATTTTTTTAGTTTTTATATTTAATTTTTTATATATTACATGCACCGTTAGTTTTCTGGAGTGTTGAGTGACACATTTCAGATCAGACTCTGAATGCTTTAACTCAATGGTATCATACTTTGTGAATATTGAAGATCTAGATTCTTGTTTGACGCGTGAGATTTATATGTAAAAATAATTTAATTTATATTAACTGTTGAATATAAACCAAAGTTACGTAAGAAGACAATTTTGATGAGAGTGATGATTTTATGTTTTAAAAAAAATTATGTTTTTTAATTATAACATAATTAATTATTAAATAGGGAATAATTTTTTATTTTAATATATTTATTAATATAATTATATTTATTAATTATACATAATTAAATTAATTTTTTACAAAAATTATTAATTATTTAATATTTAATATTTTGAATAATTATTTAATAAAATCTAATTTTTATTAATTAATTAATTATATTATAAATACGAAATGTAGTGTTCTTATCATCATTATTCTTTTGATAATAGATTTTACGAGAATGTCTCATCTTATTAAGTATTTACTTCAATATTTCAATGATTACTCTTTAATCCCATTGAATGCAAGTCATTTAAATGGAAATTAGAAGATTCATAAAATTATTGTACTGTCTATTCTAAAACTTGATTTAAGATTTAAACTTGCATTCCCGTCAGCCGAACCCATAAGTACTATCATTCAGTACCCACCACTGCCACGCAAACTCTCCCAAACTGGACGAAAAATGAAAGCGGCGAGTCAAGTCATCTCTCTGCTGCCAAGTCAATGGGTCCCGTTATGGCATCATTAGTCATCCACGATCTTTTTCAAACCTTATTATTCATTAGTTTTATATGGCATATTCATTCATCAAATAATATCAAGCTAAACAAAAATTATCTTTTTTATAAATATTTTTAGATTATACGCCAATTTAATTTATTAATTAATATTTTGATAGCTAGGCATTTCTCTGATACTCTACTAAAAATAAATAAATTTCCCACATTTTAACTAAATCTCTACCTATTTAACCACTTGAATTAATTAATCTAAGGTGGTCTGAATTATATGTTTTAAACTATACTAAAAATTCGATCACATCTTTGATGTGCTAAACTGGTAGCCGGTGGGTTACTTACTTCAACCAATTTTTAAAAGTCCATCTTTCGTAAAATTGTGCTGAATTTTCTTTTCTTAATGGGCACCAACTTCTGTAATCTCCAAATTTGAGAGCAAATTCTTTGCAATACTATATAGAATGTAGTTAAGGAGATCCCTCTTAATAGATCTGTTTCCTCAAAATTTAGTTAGAAGGTGGAGTAATGATTCAATGGAGGGATTGAGGCGATAGCAATAATGACTTAAACCATATATAGTTTTGTAGGGTGACACATTTCGGACGTGACTTTTAATGCTACATGGCAATAGTTAGATACAAGACAGAGGAGTTTAAAATCAGGAATTTATTAATTTAACCGAGTGGTATCTGACTTTGTTTGACCCCTGAGATATATATATATATATATATATAACCCAGTAATTTAATTCATATTAAATTTTGAATATAAATCTAAATTACTCAAGAAGACAAGTTTGACAATAAGGCTTATGAGTAAGTATTTGTTTCAATAATTGCTATTTAATCCCAAAAAAAAAAACAAGTCATTTATATGGAAATTATAAGATTCATAAAGTCTTCGTACCTTCTAATTCCAAAAATATTAGATTTAAACTTGCATCACGTTATCCCAACCCATAAATGTTATCATCCAATTTTGATCAAGTACCACCACACAAAGTTTCCCAAACTTGACGGCTTATGAAGCGGTGAGTCAAGTCACCCCGCCGTGGCTAAGTCAATAGGTCTGTCTTCTGCTGGATTAATTTCACTGGCTTTTGACAAGTGACATGCATGTCTCACGTTGTCACGTTACATGTCCAGTATCTTTTTGAAACCTTATATTGTTTAGTTCCACATTTTAAAAACTCAAATGGTCATTAAATCAAAGAAAAAGAACGATTTAGTATACCCATATGCATAGCATTTTCATTTTAGGAAAGCAAGAGGAATGAGTTCATACACATAAAGCTTTGAATATGTTGGACAAGCAAGACATGCTGGCGTATTGGAGAAGGCACATTTTTCCCACAAGGGGACCTAGGTTGAGTCAATCCGACCAGTCTAACATCAGATCAACTCTAGTTTGCATGTAAACCCAGTTGGTTAAACCGAACTTTTGATCAGTGTTGGTTAATTCTTTAACTCTTGTGCACAGAGTTGTTCTGATTGAATTATGATATAATTAATCAATTTTTCAGTTGAACTAATCATCTAATCTGATTTATCAATATTAGTTTTATATGATATATTTAGTCATCAAATAATATCAAACAAATTAAAATTAAAATTATATTAGTTTTATTTTTATCTGAGATATATATTCAAAGCCGCGTTCAGTCTTGTCTTTTTCGGTCTGGTGCGCAAGGGAGCCAATATATATATATATATATATATATACATATATATATATATATTATATTCAAACATATTTTGTGAGTGCTCTTTGACAGTATGTGTTTCCAACATGTCAACATAATATACTTGTACTTTCCAAACATTCGGGAAAATAAATTGTTCCATGGAAATGCAAATGTATCCCATTTGATTTGATTTTCCTTGATTTGAAGGTATTTTATTTATATAATTTATATAATATTTATTATATTTTTTAAATAACGAATAAAAAATAATTTTTTATTCCACTTACTTTTGCCTGCTCATTTTTTATATTCTTCTGTCTTCATATTTTTTAACCAAATGGGCCATCAATTCCGTGAAACTACAAGCATGCATGTTAATTGTGTGCCACGTGGAAAGGTTTGCTATGTTGGCTAAAAGCTATGTTGATTGGATAATAAGAGATTAAAATTGGAAAACGGCCCAACAAATATAGAAATAAGGAGTTGTATTTGCATCATAGCCCCACCAAGTCTGGACAATAACTCTAAAACCGTTGATCATCTAAATTTGCAAATTAGACAATATAGATGGCCTATTTTCCCAAAAACCAACATCCTTTCTGTTATAATATTTTTATCATTGAAAGATATAGTCACTTCCACTGCTAGAGAATTTCATTAATATTGCACATGCACCCCAAGCCCTTTAATTCACTTATTTTATTCTCATATTGTCTACGAGATCTCACATGTGCCCAAGGCCAAACCCACAAATAGCATTTCATTGATAGGTATCCTGGCAATAACTCAATGCTTCTGGAGCTCACAGATTGGAGTTGGCATGTCCTAGATATTGGTTTTCATTCCTACCATTCCTCTTTTTGGCATGGATTCTGTCTGAAATAACCATTCTGTCAAGGGATTTATGACGAATAGGTGCTCTTGTGGCTAGATTCGCAAGGAAGGGATTCATCCAATCAACTTACATGAGAAACAGTCGATTTTTTGTATATATATTTTTTATTTTTTCAAAACCCTAGATTTTAAAACAATCAGTTGATTGTTATAATTTGACAACCACTTGGTAATATGTTTGTCTAGGATCTTTCAAATAAATGCTTGCTCCACTTCCAACCAACAACAACCATACTCTTTATGAGAATAAAACTTAGTTTCTCGCAGGATCTCACAACAAATTAAACCAAGACTAGAAACATACAAATGAGGGGTGTCCACTCAATCAATTTGCATTTTTGGAAGTTTGAGGTTGATGGAGGAGTACATCATATTACAAATGAGATTTTGGGCTATAGCAATGGAATTTGAGTTTTTTGAAGTGTGTGATTAGAGGAAGAACTTATCAAATTGTGGATGAGTTTTGGGGCTATGGGAAAAGGCCGTGGGTTTGAGTAAAATTAAGCAATCCAGTGGGCTATGTTGTAAATTCAAAGAACAAAGGAAATCTTGTTAATGATAAAGTTATATGGGTTGCGATGTAAATATAATAAAGTATTATTTTATAATAGAAAAAAAATTAAGCTGAAGTGTAAATACTACCATTTATTTTAAGATTTGCTTTTCGAAACTTATTACGCAATAAATATACATTTACATGTGGCATCGATCATCAAAATGTGATGAGGCTACGTGTAATTTCATCCACGGGTCTAAATTTGCAGTTCCATACAAAAGAATTCGCCATACCAAAAATATAAGAGTAGCTGTCAAAGATATTTATCAGAGATTATACACCTCTTTAGTATTAATAAAAGTTCATTTGTTTATCAGATTTTTATTCTTTTCTTCTATTTGACACAAAATGTGTGTTTAAGAAAAATAGGCAAGGACTTAGTAGACATCTTCCACTTGAAAATTAAATAATAACTCTAAGAGGGAGTTTCGATTTCTAGAGATGCATCCAAATACGAAAACCCCCACACGTGGCAGCATTCAAATCTTTAGCTAAAATTTTATAACCATCAACAACCCTGTATACTACATTTAGATTCCCATACCAGCAAAGCTGATCATTTTTTTCCTTTAAAGTGTAGATTATATATATATATATATATATATATTTAAAATTTTTTTACAATTACAAAAATCTTTATTTTATTTTTAATATATATATATATATATATATTTCTTTTGAAACAAAAAGTTACCCTATACTTTAATTTAATTTTTTTGATTAAAATATCCTTTGTTAACCACTTTTGCATTTTTTTTATGAAGAGTATTTTAATAAACAAGTTTTAAATTGGAATAACGTGTATATTTTATAAAACAATTTGTATAGTTTCATTCAAATTTAAAAAAAAAAATGTGTAATTTTCTCTTCTTCAAACAAAAAAGCAGCCCTGCATATTGGTTCCACCGCATGCGTAAAATATAGTTGATAGATTGATGTCCTAGTCTCTTCTATTATGCGGCAAAAGGTTATGTACGTACGCTCTTTTTATTTTTATTTTTTTTCTCAAAAATTCATCCCCAGAGTGAAGGGATTCATTTTCGTACATGTAATTAAGCCTGGCTGCACCTGCCGCCCAAGATAGAGAAGCTTAAAATTAGGAATATATGAATTTAATCGAGTGTTATCAGACTTAGTTTGACATGAGAGATGTAAATATAGAACCCAATAATTTAAATCGTGTTAATTCTTGAATATGAACCTAGCTAGAATCTCAAGCAGGTAATTTGGAGCAGGCTTTACGAGAATGTCTCATCTTATTAAGTATTTATTTTAGTAATTACTCATTAATCCAATTAAGACAAGTTATTTATATCGAAATTAGAAGATTCATAAAATCTTTGTACTGTATAATTCCAAAACTGAATTAAGATTTAAACTTGCTTTCCGTTAACCTACAGTCTTGTCATCCAATCTTTATTAGGTGCGAGTTTATTTTTTATTTGTAATAAAAAACTAATTACAAATGGTATAGTCAAAGAAAAAAAGAGAAAAGAAAGAATAAGTATAAAAAGAAAAAAAAACTCTCTCTCTCTCTCTCTCTCTCTCTCTCTCTCTCTCTCTCTCTATATATATATATATATATATTACCTTTTTATATTATTCTTTCTCTAATTGCGATTTAAAAAAAAAATCCAATTTCCAGACATGGACTATTCCAATATGTTCGACGTCCCCTAGACGGCTTATCTCAAGTCTTCCCTGCTGCCAAGTCAATGGGTGTGCCTTTTGCTGAATTAATTCCTTTGTTTTTTGACACGTCTGTCTCACATTATCTCATTATTATTCATCCACGATTTTTTTCCAACCTTATATTCATTAGTTTTATATGAGATATTTATTCATCAAATATATCAAGTAAATTTTTTTTCATATTTTTAGAATTATACACCAATTTAAATTATTTATTAATATTTTGATAGCTAGGCATTTCTTCGATACTCATAATAAATTGAGAAGTTGATTTATTTGATATTATTATTAACTATTAAATGAATGTGAATATTCTTAACCTAATATTATTATCAATAAGATAAACATTGATATACCATAAATATTAGATAGGTAAGTGTCTGTGAAGCACATTATTTTTAGAGATAGACATGTGTCTCATTCATCTTGTTATACCATCCCTATTCTAGTGCCGTATCAAGACTTGTAACTTGTAGAACAAATTGACACACTTTCCCTACGCAATATAACCATCAGGTAAGTTATTAGTTGAAGCAAAGACTAGTTTTTGCTCAGTAAGTGAGGATTTCAGAAGAATGGTTCCACCCCTTTATGGGTTGCTCTTCTTCTTCTTCTTCTTCTTGTTTTCTGATCATGTGCTTCCTCTCTCTTCTGCTGCTGGAGCGTGTCCATCTTTCTTTAACTGCGGAAACCTGGGAAATCTCCGATTCCCTTTCACCACTTCACAACGCAAGGACTGTGGAATGTTGCCGATTCATGGTTGTGATGAACATAATCCCAACACAAACAAAACTGTCCAATTCAATGATGGAGGAGAAAAGCTTCGAGTGAGGAATATTGACGGCCTTTATAATACTGTTTTCGTTATAGATGAAGATCTGAGACATCTTTTAGTAAGTGGTAGCTGTGAAGCCTTCTGCCATAAGATTACTGTACCTCCCATCTCTGCCTTGGGTTATTTTTGGATTAAAAATAACATAACGGTGTTCAAATGCAATGGCACAACCAAAATCAGCCCTCCAAAGCAATTTTTAGACTACACAGGCTGTGGCGTCAATAGGAAGACGAATGAGATGATCTACTTTGGAACTCAAAGCCCAGAAGATTCTCCAGCTCCTTTAGCAGCATGTTCAAGGGTTCAGCTTCCATTGAATGGCCTTGCTTTTTCTAGGGACCCATTTGCGTTCATAGCTGCTGAATTTGCCGTTGAAGTTCGACCCTCTGATGACTGTTGTCACTGTTTTTTTTTTCATGGAGGCCAATGTCGACTTGACGGCAAGAAAAAATTTTATTGTTTGAAGTCCAAAGGTATGCATAGTATATGAAAAACGTGTAAAGCATATTCATACATTTTTAAATAGGACTGTCAATTTATTATTGACTTCATTCTTTATTTATTTTCCATAGATCAAACCTAGTTAATGATATTTTTATTTTTCAACTTAATTATAGATATCATAAACATGGCTGTGCCTATTTCGAGAGTCTTTCATTTTTTTCTCTCCCTTTAATTTAGTTTTTATTTATTTTAAGTCTTCAATGTTAAATTAGACGGGGCAATTAAGGTGAGGTTGATCAGGTCAAGCAAGCTCTTTTCACATAAAGGGTTAACAAATTCTAATTCTAATACAGCCTTAACTGTAAAGTCTAACTTTAAAAATATACATTTAAAATATATAAATTAATTTTTAAAAGCAGACTGAAAGGTTCTTTTGAAAAAATGGACTACCATTGTATTAACCCATCGTTTATAATTTTATTAATTAGATCTAGGTGCATTGTGTCTCATCTGTCTTATTATTCACTCTGAGTGACTATTGCTTCTTTTAACTTAAGCAGCAGTTTCGGCTTGGAAGCTGGGATTGGGAATAGGTAATTTAATTTACATTTTTTTTTCAGCAGATCAATACTTTCATACCTATGGACTTAGATCCCTTAAAGTATTTAAGAGAATAAACTAAGAAGAAAAAAAAGAGAGAAGTAAGTGAGATTTACATTTGTTATGTGAGCTCCACATAGATAGGTCCTTTTTTTTTTTTTTTCTCACTTCACTTAAAATATTTGAGGCGATCCATTATTTCAAACCTATACATCTTGTATATTATAATTTAGTAATGCATTAAATCCTTTTGTTTTTTCAATATTTAATTTGACCCCCCCACCAAAAAAAATATTTTCCCTCTCAATAGAAAGAGTGTTTCTTACTTAATTACTTACTTATTTTTTATAAATATTTTTACTTAAATTCATCCAAAGACTTAATTATGATAATTGATAAATTGAAGTTGTTTCTTCAAACAATGTATTTGATTGTGAAAAGCTAGATAAGAAACTAATTATCCTCAAATTATAAATTAATATTTAAAATTAATGGGAAAAAATGAAGATTAATATATAATTAATATCTTCTTTAATTTTCATATTATTTGTTTTTATATTAATATTTACCATTAATTTGTTATCTAATACTGCTTAATTACTTTTCTCATCTTTTACCTATAATTATTATTTTCACTTGATACGTCTTTAGATTTGGATCCTCCAAAACTTTAAAATTACCACTCAAAATGTGTCTATCTTTCTCTTCTAATGACTTTAAATAATTAATACAAAAAAGTAGCTCTTGGAGGGCAAATCAAGATAGCTAACCTCGAAAAATTTATAAACTGGTTTGTAAGATTTTTGGTCGTAAATCTTGCCATTAACAATGATTTACTTTACACATTTTTTCCACCAAAATCCGAAGGGAGAATGTCTTTGAAAATTGAACCGAACTTTCCCTTTTTAAAATAAAGAGCCTTAGAATGTTTATTGTTATTTAAACTTGAAGCCTGTACAGGTTTAGGTGTTGGAGCATTTATCCTGGTATTGGGGTTGGTGCTCAGCTTGCGACGCTACAAACGGAAAAAAGCAGTCTCCCATGTCCGACTCCGACCAAACAATGCCTGCCCAAATGATCCAGACCCAGACAGTGGCAGACTCTTCTTTGGGGTTCCCATCTTCTCCTACAAGGAGCTTCAAGAAGCCACCAACAATTTCCACCCCTCCACAAAACTAGGAGATGGAGGCTTTGGCACTGTTTACTATGGTCACCTTCTCAATCACTCTTTCATCTCCTTCCCTTACTAATCTTGTGTTCTCTTTTCCAAATTTAAACTATTTGATATATAAGGAAATTAAATTACTCTAATTTATTTATTTTATTTAGATAAGTATGAGTAAATTACTGTTTTTGTATTCGGAGGATGATTAATTTTTTAATTTAGTTCTTGAAAATGTGACCCTCTCAATTTAGTTCATTAATAATTTTGTTTCAATCATTTTTAGCCTTCTATTTATTTAAGTTATGCGTCTAACTTTTCAATTTGATATTGAAGGATTAAATTGAGAGGGTTATACTTTCAAAAGGCCAAATTCAAATGTTAGTCATATTTCAGAGAGGAAAATAATAATTTAAAAGGCTAATATAGCAAGTTTGGATAGTTAGAGTTTGTGTTAGGTTCAGGGTCCAATTCCAATATAGAATTGGTAGCTTGGTCTGGTTAGTTGAGGGAATTGGAAGAATCATTTAAAAACCCAGATTGTGAGCAAATTACTTCTCTTAAATTACTTCATCCAAACACATACTAATACTTTGAATTTTATCAAGCAGGAAAACTACAAGATGGGCGAGAAGTTGCAGTGAAGCACCTATTCAACCGTAACTACAAACAAGTAGAGCGGTTCATGACCGAAGTTGAGATCCTTACTCGCTTACGCCATAGAAACCTTGTTTCTCTCTACGGCTGCACTTCGCATCAGAGCCGTGAGCTCCTCCTTGTCTACGAATACATCCCAAATGGCACCGTTGCCAGTCACCTTCGTGGCCCCTCAGCAAATCCTGCATTACTAACATGGCCTATACGTATCAAAATCGCCAGAGAAACTGCAAGCGCACTAGCTTACCTCCATGCTTCTGGCATCATTCACCGTGACGTCAAAACTAATAACATTCTCCTCGACAACAATTTTTGCGTTAAGGTTGCAGATTTTGGGCTTTCTAGATTGTTCCCCAATGACGTGTCCCATGTTTCTACGGCTCCACAAGGAACCCCAGGTTACCTTGACCCAGAGTATCACTTTTGCTTTCAACTTACGACTAAAAGTGATGTGTATAGCTTTGGGATTGTACTTATGGAATTGATATCTTCTATGCCAGCTGTTGATATCAAAAGGGACAAAGATGAGATTACATTGGGGAATCTAGCACTGAGGAAGATTCAGAGGAGTGAATTTGAGGAGTTGGTTGATCCTTGCTTGGGGATTGAGAAGGATAGTGAGGTTAAAAGGGTGGTGGTTGCGGTGGGGGAATTGGCTTTTCAATGTTTGCAGAGAGATAAGGAGTTGAGGCCTTCCATTGATAAGGTTTTAGAGGTTTTGAGGAAAATTGAGAGTGGGAAGGAAGAAGGTGAGGACGCGGGGGATGATGGTGATGGTGGTAGAATTTCAGAGAATAAAGCAAATATACATCCACGACCAGTTGCTTCACTAAACAGGGATCAGGCAAGGTTGTTGAAGAATCTGAAGTCACCGTCTTCACCAAACGGCGTGACTGAGAAATGGGAAAGTGAATCTACTACTCCTAGTGTCAGTGTTTAATTTCTAAGCCTGTTTTGATGCTTCATATATTGCTTTGATGTACAGCTGCCTTTTACTTACCCATCAAGTAATGATTACATACAAGTTAGGAAGTTGTGTATGTGATCCACAAGGATTGCTTTAAATATTTATATTAAACACAATATGATCTTTTAAATTTTAAATGAATACAGTACAAAATTTAAGGTATTCATACTATTGTCCATGTTTCTTAATCTACTAGTTACAACTAACCTTTTAAGTGATTATCTTTGAAATAGGGTTTGTTCGACAAAGTTAATTATAAAGTTGTTAATTATCTCACTTCTGGTTATGTGCATCACAATTTAGACTTTATTTTCATCTCATTTTCAATGACATAAATACAATTATAACTAAAGATCCCCTGAATTTTATTTACTTGTCTCAAAATTATATGCTGAAAAGTTAATCTGTTTCTGTTAGTTACATACGTACCTGGTTTATGTAGCAATATTAAAACTACTTTGTCATCTAAGAATGCTTCGTCATTGCTTCTGGGGAATAAAAAGAAGCTAACGACATAATAACACAGTTGTTTTAATAACAAGCACCTAGTTTATGTAACAACTAACAATACATCTTACAAGGTTTTTAAAATGCCACGATATTTTATATGACTATACATTCAAAATATGTAAATAAACCAGTGTATCTATTCACATTCTACTTCATTCGCTTTGAGAGTTAATGAAATGGGGTACACAAAAGCTGAAAGAAAAAAAGGGGGGGAAGCCAAATTTTGGTGCTAAAGTACGAAAATGGCTAACAAAATGAAGATACGGCTTGAGAAAGAGGATGTGAAGGAAGGGAGAGGACGGGTCCCGGAAATAACAATCTGAACATTCAAGGAAATGTGTACACAAATGATGGAAACGCGTTATGTATTCTCTAAAATCTATAGAATGCATATAAAACAGAAGTGAATGATGAGAATCACACCTATAACCCTATCAACACCACAAGCATCCTTTTCTCTTCTTGACTATTAATTTTCCAATGCAATTCTAACGTTTTTGTACCTCATAATAAACACAGACGCGTACACATCATTGTACAGATTGTAATGCTTGGTGTTTGCTCTATTATAAGTAAAAGAAATAGAGTTTAATTATAATTTTTAACCTTTATGATAAAGACTGAGATACTTTTTAAAAATATTAGTAAATAAATTTCAAGAGGTAATTTTCTTAATTTACCCGGGTTCCATTTTTCTTAAGATTATGATGCCTCAACTGGTAATACCGAACAAGAAAAAAAAGAAGGAGAATGACATCGTCATTGCCGTGCATGTTACTGTTGTTGGTCTTTTGCCGCTGCGGAAACGAGTTAAAAGTCATGCAATTATGACATTTGAGGAAGCTGAGTAGGAATGTATTCCTCTTACCCCTCTTTTTCTTGCCATTTATCTAAGTCTTCCTTAGTCATTGTCCAAGTCAACTACTGATTCAATGGACCATTGTTAACCCAGCTTTGTACTTAGTTAACCAAAGAGATTGCTTTCTTATGATTTTGGCTGCAAAACTTAAGAAATTTAGTATGGCCCCCAATTCTCTGCTTTCTTTCCTTTTTCTCTCATTTTCTTCTTCCTTTCTTAGCTGCCTGTCCAGAATCTTTTCTCTATGGAGATCTTCGAAAAATTCACCTCCCCTTCACCAACGCAAGGAGCCCAGATTGTGGTTTACCACCCCCAACAGGTTGTGATGATCCAGAGGCAAGGAAAGAAGTCCAATTGGGAAACCAAACATGGTGGATTAAAGACACCAATCCGGAGGACCACAAACTGTTCATCCAAGGCCTTGAGTTTTAAGATTTCTTGTCGTTTCAAAACCGCAGTGCCTTCGACCATAGTCTCACTATTCCTCTATTGTCTACTATGTTGTCTTTTAAAATTGTCGAGGATATCACCACCCTTTTCAAATGCAAGCACACCCTAAAAGGATAGATAACGAGTTGCCTAGCTCTTTAAAAGCGTGTTCTGTTATCCAACTTCCAGTTAAGCCCCAACCTCTTTACCCTGCCAGTGACCCATTTACATTCTTAACTGCTGAAATCCACATCGAAGTACAACTATCTAAGTCTTGTTTTGAATGCCATTATTACAGAGGAGGGCAATCTCTATCTGATACAAAATTTATTGCCGATGGCAAGCACTTTGATTTATGGCACGTACATTTGGCCGCATAATCATTCAGATAACTTAAGGCATGTCTCGGCTTTCTGAAATCTGACTCGTTATTCTTCACCTTGTTGATACCAGAGCACAAGGGAAGGGATTCCAAGGCTTTAATGATAGGTAATGCATTCCCAAAACACGCTAAGCATTTATGCAAAGTAACAGAGAGTCTCGTTATTTTCTTATTACAACGTTATCATAAATTGCATTCATATTCAATCATCATAGCTAGCATACTTGATTATTGTGATTCTGATGGTTATCTCCTCGCTTTCCAACTTTTTCACGAGCAGAGAGAGTCTCATTATTTTCTTATTAACCCAACATCATCCCTTCAGTTATGCCAAAGTATTATTGATTTTCACCCTATAAATGAACTCATAAGTATTTGATGCAATCAAATAGCTCTAATGAAAATGATTTCATAGGCTTCGCACATAGAAGATATAGAATTTCTTATATTGAAGTTGCTTCCGAGTCTTTGAGTTTAGAAGTCTTTGTCTAAAATCTAGAGTAATTATAAATTTTTATACTAATTGACTATGTCCATGGCTCTAAAATTTATAAAGCTTTTAAAAGAAATTTTATTGAGTCAAATTATCATTAAGAAAAGTTTTTGACTTAAATGAAAAGATATTATAATTTCGCATTAAAAGGAAACATTTTGAATTAAAATGCTTAACTAAAGTTTTCTCTTAAATCCTTATATGGTAAATTTTTGAATTAATCATGACATATATTTCAATATTACTTTTTTAAGGAATATTATCAAAACAACTCGGTCAAGTTATTTATATAGAAAAAATTTCATTTGACCTTATACGTATTTGATTTGATCAATTATCACGTGCCATTTAATGTTTCAATTCTACTTAAGAATAAAAATGGAATGTTTGATAAATTAGAAAATAAAAAAGGAAAGTTTACATTTGAAGGAAGCAAAGATGGAAATGTTTAAATTAAGGATAAGCTAAGCCCTTTGACTTCTAGAAGATGAACTTGAAATCAATAGACTAAAGATTAAAGACCGCCAAATATATATTAAGTCATTGATTCCACTCTAAGGTGATTTGAAGCATTGAAAACATAGATTCCTAATCATTCAAGCATATTTGTGCATTTAAAGGAAGTTGTCCAAGATTAAACTATACATGAAAGACCTTTTTGAGAAGTGAAATAAAAAGAGAAACGAAGATAAAAGAATTATTGAATATCTTTCACTTTGAAATATACGTGCTTCAGTGAGAAAAGTGCTCTCTGTGTGATTGCCTTTATATTTTGAGTGAAATCTTTTTCAATTAATGAGCTTATATTGTATCTCTACACTATGTTTTTAGATATCTCATAAGAGAAACCTAGTAAAAAAATGAAAGTTTGTAAAACTCAATGGTTATGCTGATAAGGTTGCCATGCTATTAGAGTTTTTAAGTAGTTTGAGAAAAATCTAAGAGTGAAGGAAAACTTATATGACGAGAAAAGTGTAAATGCTTAGTCTTGAGAGGTTACCCTAGGAAAGGTAATAAAAGCTAGGGTGCTTAACTTATGATTCAAGGTTGTTGTGTATTCTTGGTAATTGTCCATATTAAATAAAACTCCCTTATTATATGCTTGGAAAAATAGAGGACATTTTGGTCTTACTTAGTATAAATTAGTTGTGTGATTTCCCTTTTTCCTATTCTCTTTATTTTCTTTAGGAGCATTATTTTATAGAGTAGGTTTTTGTTCCAAACTTGACACTATTTAAAAAGAATTAGAATTTCAAAAAGAAGGCAAAGATAGTTTTAAATTCAATTCAACTCTCTTTTTTAGATTACTTTTAAATTAATAGATTACTTCTTGGATTATCTACCTACTTACAAACCGAAAAAGTGGAAATGTCTACTTTGGGGGTTCCTTTCTTCTCTCATAAGGAGCTAAAAGAAGCAACAAACAAGTTTGATGGATTGAGAGAATTTGGAAATAGAGGATTTGGAATTGTTTACCACGGTAAGCCACTTAGAAAAACATCTCATTCTGCTGGTATAGATTGAAAGTTTCTTTTGTCAAAAGTTCTCATTCTTAATAGTTAAAACTTGAAAGTTGATATTCTAGTGTTTGTGTGATAATCAAGAAAGAATCTTTTCTTAATTCAATATCAAAAAAAGGGAAAATCACATATAAGGGCCATGAGTTTGCAAAAACTATAGAAGCTAAGGACTTGGATATAATTTTGGAAAGATTTAGTTGTAACAAGGTCTTTCACTATAATTTCTGCAAACTTGTGGCTTTTGGATGTAATTTTTCCTAAAAACAACTTGCTTATAAAGTGTTAATAAAAAAAATAATATTAAGTACACGAACTATTTGTAAAGAATGTATTATTTTCTTTGAAAATATTTTTAACTAAGATAAGTTTTTGTGAAATAAAGAAGAAAGCATGTGTTAATTTGTATCTTAATGAATAAGCTTCTAGTTTGATTTTCAACAACTAAGAAAGCTTGAAGATGGACAAGAAATTGTTATCAAGCATCTATTCGAGCATAACTACAAACATGTAGAGCAGTTCAAAAATGAAATTAAAATCCTCATAGGCCTGCACTACAAAAACCTTGTGTTAGTCTCTGGCTACACTTCTTGTCACAGCCATGAGCTACTATTGGTCTATGAATACATTCCAAATAAAACTCTTGGTTGTTATCTCCATGGCACTCTAGCAAAGCTTGGTTCATTGCCATGGCTCATAAGGATGAGAATTGCCATAGAGACAACAAGTGCATTATCTTATTTCCATGCTTGTGACATCATTCATTGCGATGTCAAAACCAACAACCTTCTCCTTGACAACCAATTTTGTGTCATGGTTATAGACTTTGGTCTCTCAAGGTTGTTCCCCAAGTTGGTCTCCCATGTCTCTACAACTCTAGTTGGAACCTTCGGTTATTTGGACCCAAAATACCAACAATGCTAATAGCTTACTAACAAGAGTGATGTGCATAGCTTTAGGGTTGTGCTTATTGAGCTGATATCTTCTATGCCATCTATTCATGTTACAAGGAATAAGGTGAGATTAAGTTAGAAAATCTTGCAGTTAAGAAGATTCAAAGAAGAGCGTTTATTGAGCTGGTAGGCCCTTCCCTTGGTTTTGAGTATGATAAGGAGGTTAGGAAGACGATAGTTTCAGTGGCAGAGTTAGCTTTTTAGTGCTTCCAGAGGGACAAGGAGCTGTGACCTTCCATGGATGAAGTTATGGAGGTGCTACAGAAAATTGAAGTGGGAAGGATGATCTTGAGCATCCAGAGTTTCATGGTATTGGGATTTCAGGCAGGGAGATTCATTCATCTCTACCACCCTCTATGTACAGGGATGGGGTTGGATCATTGAAGAATTTGAAGCCACGGCGCCTTCCCCCAAACATTATGATCACAAATGGGGAAGTAATTCTACTATACCTTAATGTCAATGCATTATTAATGCGCTTAATTCAATGGTTTACACTTGATACTCCTTACTCGAGTTTACAGTATGAGTTTCCAGAAAGAATGATATAATTTTGTCAGCATTCATCTTCGATTGAGGATGAGTGAGTCTCTTATCTACCTGTATTATTACCTATAGGATGATTTATTAAAAGGCACATCACTGTCATGTCAATGGCAGAGGGAATGTTTTATCGAAGATGAAGTGAGTTTTTGTTTTTTTTTCTTTATTTATTTGTTTGTTCGACTTACCCTGCTTTGATGTGCTTGTGAATTTTACTTCACACTTTCAAATATACAGCTTTTACGCAGGGAAATAGGGCGACTATAAGCATAAATTATTTTGCTTGGTTTTATATATATAAGTTTAATCTACTTTTATTGTTATCTTTAGTTTAAGAAATAGCAGAATGACTGGTCAGTTGCCTTACCCACCTGTTTTCTTTAAGTTGTTACAAGTGCAACTTTTCAGTCTGGTCTTCACTAATTTTTCATTTTGTTAGCTGACTGATTTTAGTATTCTATCATGGAGGATTTTTTTTTAGTAGTACATGGAGGAATGTTAGCTGACTGATTGTTGTCATGCTTGAGTGTGACTCTGGAGTTTTTCTTCTTTTTTAGTAGTACATGACTTGAGAGACATTGAGAAATCTATCATTTTTTTTTATCTATTGATTTTGTATTTTAAGAGTTGGTATAGAAAATGAAAGAAGAGATATATTTCCTTGCTATTTTTTCAACAAATCCACATTGGTCACTCAAGCATTTGAGCCCTTTCTTGCCTATCAATCAATCAAAGCTTTGTTGGGGGAAAATACACAATCATTACTAAAACAGACGCCATTCTCTAGCATAAGACTAATCAAATTTAAAGAGAGAACTAGTAAACATCATGATCACTTCTTTTTTATTTCTCATTGAAACGAGACTGTGCATGGGGAATAATTCATTTCCCTTCCACAGACTAATAAACTTCATCCACCTTATTTTTTGAAGAACTGAACTTAAAAGCTCAAATTTTAGGGACAATCACATTTCTATTTTAATCTTTATTACGGAGCATAAAATTATCACCACTCTAACTGGTTTATTTGCCGCCTTGTAAACTCAAGTTCTGGGGAAACAAGTTTGGACCCTAAGCGAGCATGTTCAAGAGTAAGTAGTTCCAGGGAAACATTTGAGGAAGCTGAGTAATTCTTTACCCTCACCTTTTTTGGATTCAATTTCTCAAGTCTTCCTTAGTCATTGTCTCAAGTCAACTAAGATAGGAAACACGCTGCTGCAATGAATAAGATAACAGAGGTTAGGTTATTGTTTACTTATTAAACTCCATATATTTTGGCTGCAAAAATTATGAAATTTAGTATGGCTCCTGATTCTCTGCATCCTTTTCTTTTTCCCTGTCGTTTTCTTCTTCCTCTCACAGTTGCTTGTCCAGAGTCTCTTCTTTGTGGAGATCTTGGGGAAATTCACTTCCCCTTCATCAACGCAAAGAATCCAGAATGTGGTTTACTACCCATAACAGGTTTTGATGATCCAGAGGCAAGGAAAAAAGTCCAATTGGAAACCGAACATGGCGGATTAAAGACGTCGATCCGGAGGACCGCAAAATGTTTATCCAAGACCTTGAATTCCAAGATTTCATGTCGTTTCAAAACTGCAGTGCCTTCGACCATAATTTCACTATACCTCCGTTGTTTACTATGTTGTCTTTAAAATTGTCATATCACTACCCTCTTCAAATGCAAGCACACCCTAAATATCAAAGCACCTGAAAAGTACTCCAAATATTCATGCTCTTTTGACTATGATATCTATTTTGATCCTAAAAGGACAGATAACGAGTTACCCATCTTTTTAAATGAATGTTCTGTTATCCAGCTTCCAGTTAAACCGCAACCTCTTTACCCTACCAATTACCCATTTACATTCTTAACTGCTGAAATCCATAACAGTACAACTACCTATATCTTTGTCTTGTTTTGAATGTCATTATTACAGAGGAGGGCAATGTGAACTTGATGGAAAATGTAGTGCCGATGGGGAGCACGGCCGCATAATCATTCAAATAAATTAAGGTGTATATGGGCGTTAGGAAATCTGATTTGCTGTTCTTCACCTTGCTGATGCCAGAGCACAAGGAAAGGGATTCCAAGGCTTTAATAAAAGGTAATGTATTTTTAAAACACACTAAGCATTAATACAAAGTAGAGAGTCCCATTTTTTTCTTATTAACCCAACATCATCCCTTCATTTATGCAAAGTCTTATTGATTTACAAACTATTAATGAGCTTATAAGTATTCAATACAATCAAATTGCTATAATTAAAATGATTTTATAGGCTTTGCGCATAACAGATATAACATTTCTTATACTGGAGTTGCTTAGGAGTTTTTGAGTTTAGAATCTTTTGTTTAAAATTTTAGAGTAATTATAAATTTTTATACTAGTTAACAGTGCTCATGGCCATTATATTCCAAGAATTGATCAAAACTTCGAAGCTTACCCACCTACAGGTGTAGCTATTTGTCATGACCACTGATAATATAGAGGTTGGACACTCGGAGCCAGCAACCACAGAGGTAGTTGCACCTGCAGAGGCCGTTACAATTGATGAGGTGGCAGCAAATGATGAGGGAATATCTCCAAATGATGAGAATGGTACGGAGGGACAGGTGTCTGATGATCCGCAGGCCAAGGGACGTCAGAAGGTGGGAGTGAGACGTAGCACTCGTGTTCACAAGAAATCTTTGAAGGTTAGAGAAAATGAGGATATATGATCTGTGGGTGTTCAGGGGAGGGAGGCATGTGATTTGTGAGTGCGTTTCTTCTCTCTGTATGTTCCTCTTTCCTTCTGCATCCTTCCTTCCTTCCCTCTGAGTCTTATTATTATTTCCTTTCTGCACTCTTTCTAGCCTTGTGACCCTGTAACTGTGTTGAAGTCACTGAGGATTAATATTAAGCAACAGCAGATTTCAGTCTTCAATTTGGTCTGTTTTGGGAAATAGTTTCTAGTGCTTGCAGGTGTTCGTGACAAAAGGTGCTTTCATTGAGAGGACCCTGTAATGGCAGAGAGTAATTGGAGGCAGGAAGTACAGACTGAGATCAAGAAGCTACAAGACTCAAGTGAGCAGCGAGATTTTGTGGTAGCGACATGGATGGATAAAATCGAGAGTAGCATAGAAGAGATTGCCCGAGCTGTGACGAACCTAGCTACTGACATGGCAGCTGGGAGACATGAATCTGCCAGTGGGTCCTCGAACTTTGGCTCGAACACCTTCGGCCATTCGAAGCTCGCCAAAATCGATTTCCCAAAATTCAATGGCACAGACCCTTTAAGCTGGATTTTTAGAGCTGAACAGTACTTTGATTATTATGAAACTCCTGAACCCCAGAGAGTGGTTTTGGCATCGGTGAATATGGAAGGCGACGTTGTAGCTTGGTTTCAGCTGATAAAGAAGACGAATCAGGTCCCCACATGGGCTGCTCTATCCCGGGCAATAGAGTTGCATTATGGGCCGACTGAGTTTGAGAATCCCAGAGCCCAACTCTTCAGGCTTACACAAGTTGGGCCGGTACAGGAATATCATGCCCGTTTCATGGTGCTGGCAAACCGGGTAGAAGGGTTATCTGATGGAGCGCTTCTTGATTGCTTCGTGTGTGGTCTGAGAGAAGACATCAGACGAGAGGTGATTTCGAGGGAACCAGCGACGTTATCGAAGGCAGCGGCGTTGGCAAGACTGCTGGACGAGAAGAACACCCCAAATTGGGGCTTCTTGAGGAATCGCAATGTACAAACTGGGTCAACTCCGTGATTCAGTGGAACAACGATGTTCTCGGCTCCGACTTTAGCAACCGTAAAACCTGGAAGTGGTGCGATAATACCAGCTCCGCCATCGGCTAGGACGAGTTTACCTCCTCTGTTACCGAAACCAAACATTAAACCCCTGACTCCGATTAAAAGATTAACACCGGCAGAGATACAACTCAAACGGGAAAAAGGTCTATGCTACACGTGTGATGAGAAATTCACACCCACCCATAAGTGCCAGAATCGCCAATACTTGTTGATGCAATGTGAGCCAGACGAAGAGAGCAAAGAATCTGGGGAACAAGAGCCTGAAGCTGAAATGCAGGAAGAACCCGAAGAAGCTCTGGAGTTGCTCCATCTTTCTCTACAAGCTATGCAGGGGGCGCCGGGTAAATGCACCATTTTTTTTAATGGAGAGATTTTGGGGACTAATGTGTCTGTGTTTCTAGATGGGGGAAGTTCGGATAATTTTATTAAACCTCGGATAGTAAAACATTTGCAATTGTTTGAAGAACAAATGCATGGGTTCAAAGTCTTGGTAGGTGGGGGCCGGTTTCTGAAGGGACATACCAAAGTAAGAGACATTCCCCTCGTTATAAATGGAACAAGAATTACTATTTCTGCTTTGGTTTTGGATGCTACACAATATGATGTTGTATTAAGGGCTGACTGGTTAGCAACACTGGGTGAGCACATTTCTGATTACAGCACCGCTGCGTTGAAAATCTTTGAGAAGGGGCAATGGATTACTCTAAGAGGGAATCGTAATCAGTTACCTGCGGTGGCTCATTTTCATCAGTTGCTTCGGTTTTGTGACACTGATGCTATCGCAGAACTTTATACTATGGAGTATAAGGAGGTAGAGGACAGTAAGAGCGCTTCTTTGAAGATTACTGATGATATTCCAACTGACTTACAGCAATTTCTTTGTAAATATCAAGGGGTATTTCAAAGTCCCAAGGGATTGCCCCCTCCTCGGTCACATGACCATGCTATCATTCTTCAACCGGGAGTGCTTCCTGTCAAGGTCAAGCCTTACCGGTACCCATTTAGTCAGAAGAATCAGATTGAGCAAATGGTGAATGACATGTTACAAGAAGGAATCATTCGGCCCAGTAACAGTCCCTACTCAGCTCCAGTACTCTTGGTAAAAAAAAAGGATGGTTCATGGAGATTCTGTACCGACTATAGGCTTTAAATGCAGTCACGGTGAAGGACTCATTTCCAATTCCTTCGGTGGATGAACTGTTAGATGAACTCAAAGGCGCTTGTTTTTTCTCCAAACTAGATTTACGATCGGGCTACCATCAGATTTTAGTAAAGGAGGAGGACATTGCTAAGACAGCATTTAGAACTCCTCACGGTCACTATGAATGGTTGGTTATGCCTTTTGGGCTCACTAACGCACCAGCAACTTTTCAATCCCTAATGAATGACGTATTCAAAGCTTATCTGCGACGGTTTGTGTTAGTATTCTTCGATGACATTCTGGTGTATAGCAGTGACTGGGCAAAGCACTTACAGCATTTAGAATTAGTGTTAGCTCAATTATTGGACAATCAACTATATGCTAAATTGTCAAAATGTTCTTTTGATCGGCCCAAGATTCATTATTTGGGGCATGTGGTTTCCGCCCAGGGGGTTGAGGTTGATCAAGATAAGGTGACTGCAGTTCTTAAGTGGCCTGTGCCTACCAATGTATCTCAGCTGCGGGGGTTCTTAGGGTTGACAGGATATTACCGCCGATTTATAAAAAAATATGCCTCTATTGCTTGCCCACTTACAGCATTATTAAAAAAAAACAACTTCCACTGGTCAGACGCAGCACAGATGGCCTTTGATCACCTCAAGACAGCTTTGATTCAGGCGCCCATTTTGATTATGCCAGATTTTACTAAACCTTTTGTGGTGGAGACAGATGCATCAGGTGGTGGAATTGGTGCAGTGCTTTCACAAGATGACCATCCCATTGCTTATTTTTCAAAAAAATTATCTCTTCGAATGCAAGCTCAATCAACATATGTGCGAGAGCTGTATGCCATCACTGAGGCAGTGGCCAAATTTAGGCATTATTTAATGGGGCAATATTTTATTATAAGGACTGATCAAAAGAGTTTGAAGCATCTATCTGAGCAGACCATACAAACTCCTGAGCAGGAAGCTTGGTTGCCCAAGTTGTTGGGTTTTAATTACTCCATTGAATACAAGCCAGGAAATACGAATCAAGCGGCGGATGCCCTCTCACGCTGCTGCCATATGGCCATCACCATGCCCCAGTCCGACTTGTTATCTGAAATTAGGGAGGCAGTTAAGCAATCAGAGGAGCTACAACCATTATTATTACAAGTTGCAAAGAATTCAGAAATGCAATCGGAGTATCAAGTGAAAGAAGGCCTGCTGTATTGGCAAAGACGGTTAGTGATTCCTCATACGGCAACTGCTATTATTAATAAACTCTTAGAGGAATTTCATTCGTCCACCCAAGGGGGGCATGCGGGTTTTGCTCGAACTTTGGCGAGAATGGCCACTCATTTTTTCTGCACACATATGCGGAAACACATAAAAGCATATATACAACAATGTCAAGTTTGCCAAAGAGCAAAGGTATCTCAGTTGCATCCTAGTGGGTTATTAAGCCCACTTCCAATTCCACAACAAATATGGGAAGATGTGGCCATGGATTTCATCACAGGATTGCCGAATTCTAAAGGATATACTGTGATCATGGTAGTGGTGGACAGGTTGACTAAGTCTGGCCATTTTACTCCTTTGAGAGCTAATTACAATGCCCCCAAGTGGCTGAAGCCTTCATCCAAACAGTGGTAAAGTTGCATGGTATTCCAAACTCAATTGTTTCAGATAGAGATAAGGTCTTTATTAGTGCTTTCTGGCAACAACTGTTTAAATTACAAGGTACGACATTAAAAATGAGCTCGGCCTATCATCCTCAAACTGATGGCCAAAGTGAAGCTTTGAACCGTTGCTTGGAGATGTATTTGAGGTGCTTCGTGTTTGAGACTCCGAAGCTGTGGGTTAATTATCTTCCATGGGCAGAATACTGGTATAATACTTCTTATCAATCCTCCATTGGTATGACCCCTTTCAAAGCTGTTTTCGGTAGAGAACCTCCTTCTATCATTCGAGGAGTTTTTCCTCAAGAAGTTTCAGTTGATGTATTGGAACAGTTAAGAGAGCGTGATGCTGTCTTAAACATTCTGAAATTTAATTTAGAGAAGGCACAGATAAGAATGAAGAAATTTGCGGATAGGAAGCGCACTGAAGTAGAGTTTCAAGAAGGTGATTTAGTGTTTGTTAAGCTCCAGCCTTACAGACAACACTCGGTACAGTGGAGGAGGAACCAGAAACTGTCACTACGTTATTTTGGACCCTTTGAGGTTCTGGAAAGATTTGGGTCAGTTGCATATAGGCTCAAACTTCCAGAGGAGGCCAAAATTCACCCTGTGTTTCATGTGTCACTTCTCAAGAAATGTGAAGGTTCACCATCAGAAATGTATTTGCCTTTACCTTTGTTATCTGTAGAATAAGGGCCAATCATGTCCCCCTTAAAGATTCTCAAGCAGCGAGTA
Organism: Erythrophleum fordii; assembly: GCA_032878935.1. Lineage (NCBI taxonomy): Eukaryota > Viridiplantae > Streptophyta > Magnoliopsida > Fabales > Fabaceae > Erythrophleum > Erythrophleum fordii. Next base: position 49,887,633 of record JAVQMF010000053.1, on the reverse strand, counting down.
GTTCAGGTATCAGGGAATACGGAATAGCAATTTCTCATTCAGTGGGACATGGATGTCCCTTCGACCTGGGAACTAAAGTCATACCTTCAGAAATATTATCCCAACTTTGACCTTGAGGACAAGGTCAATTTCAATGGGGAAGGTAGTGTCATGACCACTGATAATATAGAGGTTGAACACTCGGAGCCAGCAACCACAGAGGTAGTTGCACCTGCAGAGGCCGTTACAATTGATGAGGTGGCAGCAAATGATGAGGGAATATCTCCAAATGATGAGAATGGTACGGAGGGACAGGTGTCTGATGATCCGCAGGCCAAGGGACGTCAGAAGGTGGGAGTGAGACGTAGCACTCGTGTTCGCAAGAAATCTTTGAAGGTTAGAGAAAATGAGGATATATGATCTGTGGGTGTTCGGGGGAGGGAGGCATGTGATTTGTGAGTGCGTTTCTTCTCTCTGTATGTTCCTCTTTCCTTCTGCATCCTTCCTTCCTTCCCTCTGAGTCTTATTATTATTTCCTTTCTGCACTCTTTCTAGCCTTGTGACCCTGTAACTGTGTTGAAGTCACTGAGGATTAATATTAAGCAACAGCAGATTTCAGTCTTCAATTTGGTCTGTTTTGGGAAATAGTTTCTAGTGCTTGCAGGTGTTCGTGACACTATTACGAGTGCAGGCATGATTATGATTGGTTTATTATTCTACTGATAAAGGTGCAAAGATGCAATTGTTCAGGCTTCCTAAACCTAAACCAATCAAGGAACATTTATCTTGATATCCATCCATGTACAAACCCAGAATGTATAACTATCGATTTTGATGAATAATATGAAATTATAACGTGAACATTAAAATTTTGAATATATATATATATTTTAATTTTCATGCTAATTATAAAAATTGTGTGTGGTCGATCATAACTGTTAAAGTTACACTGCCTGGGTTGCTTAAAAGCTTAACCCCTCCCCCTTTCTATAGGTTTAACTACTGGATTTGTAGTCATCATGATTACAATTGGCTTGTTTATTATACTCTTGAAGCGAAGATACTATGGTTCATCCTTTCGAAACCAATCAAGAACCATTTATTTTGATGCCATCTCAAATACAAACCCAGAATATCTTACTTTCAATTCTGGGGTCCATGTCTTTTCCTATGAGGAACTGGAAGAAGCAGCAAATTTGATCCATGAGGGGAACTTGGAAGCGGAGGCTTTGGGACTGTTTACCACAATAAGCAACTAAGGCACTGCCTTTTCATTTAATACAAAATAAATAGACTAAAGAGATTTTTTAATTTGTTCAACTAGCGAGTTCTTCGCAAGTGACGCTGATACCCTGTTTCGATGGCTGAGTTGTCAATCTTACGCTGTAGATATATTTATTATTATTATTTTCATAATTTTAATCTGATATTTATTAATCCTACGCAGGGTAGCAATGCTTTAACAATTTCAAACAGTTCATCTTTTCAAAGAATCTCTATGTATCATGATAAACTATAGCTAATACGGTTTTCTACAAACATGGTTTTGGTTTACAATAGATAGATAAACTTAATTAATTGTAAATATACATATAAATATGTTATAGATTGGTACCATTGAAACATATATTTCACATGTTTATTCTGCCTCTCTTTACTAAACATAGTCTACAGAGAGCATCTTTCTATTTCATAATTGTTAGTAAAAATAAGGAAAAATTCAACTATCCATTTGAATTTTGAAAATCGAAAAATATTTTTTCAACTATTACTTTTCAAAATTTGAACTATTCTATTCATTTTTCCATTATCCAGATAAGACAAATTTTATTTCAAATTTTGTCATTTGTCGTCTTTTAGATGAATGAGAATGTTCTACATGACAAATGTGAGAGTTTGAAGTTTTATCTTTGTTATTGGGGTATGGGAGAAAATGGACAAAAGAATTTAAATTTCAAAGATGATAGTTGAAGGGGTATTTTCCAGATTTCTAAATTGATGAGAGTGTTTACAAATAACCTACAGTTAAAAAGGGTCATTTGTATTTTTTTTCTTAATAATAACTTCATAAAAAAAGGGGAAAAATAATAAAATAATTTAAAAAACAATGCATCACTTTTTACAAATATATTTTTAACCAACACAAATTCCAGTAAACGAGTTAGATTCTTTTAAAATAAAGAACAAAGCTTTTTTTTCTTTGGCCAAAAGAAAGCTTGTGCTTATTATGTCTTGGTAAGTAACTTATGTATTAATGTGTAACAACTAGGTAAATTTTAAGATGAATAGAAGTTGCTATCAAGCGCTTATATGAGGGAAATCATGACAATAGTTCTCTCATGACAATAGATATGTAAAACAATTCAAGAATGAAATTCAGATATTCATACACTTGCCCCATAGAAATCTTGTATCTCTTTATGGATGCACTTTAGTTCATAGCCACAGGCTACTCAAGTATATGAATGTATACCAAACGGTGTTGTCGGTAGTCCTATCCATGGTGCTCTTGCAAAGCCTGGTTCATTGCCATGGCCTCTGCAAATGAAAATTGTCATAGAGACTACTAGTGCATTGACTTGTCTCCAGGATTATGGAATCATTCACTGTAATGTTAAAACCAATAACATTCTCCATGATGATAATTTTTGTGTTGAAGTTATAAAATTGAGGATTTCAAGGTTGTCCCCTAATGATGCTTCCCATGTTTCCACAGCTTTACAAGGGACTGTGTTATGTTGACCCTAAATATCTAAGAAGTCACAAGTTCACTAACAAGAGTGATGCATATAACTTTGGAGTTGTGCTCATTGAATTGATATCATGTATGCTAGCCGTTGATTAAATAGGGAAGAAGGATGAGATTAAGTTGGCAAATCTAGCCATAAAAAGATTCAAAGAAGAGAGTTTATTGAGCTAGTAGATGCTTCCCTTAGTTTTGAGTTAGATAATGAATATAAAAGGATGATAGTTTCAGTGGTAGAATTGGCTTTTGAATGTTTAGAAAGAGACAAGGAATTGAGACCTTCCATGTATGAAGTTTTGGAGATGCTGCTGAAAATCGAAAGTGAGAAGTATGAGCTTAAGCCTCTAGAGATTCATCGAGCTGGGATTTCACACAGGGATATACATACACCCATATCAACCTCACAGAATTGGAACGACGTCGGATCATTGAAGAATTGAAGGGGACAGCGACTTTCCCAAAACCTCTGAGAAAAGGAATAATGAATATACTATAGCTAATTAATGTTAGTGCAAAATTACTTAGTCTAATTCTAACGATTAATAATTGTTACTCTATTCTACCATATGAATCTTTTGAAAGAATGATAAAACTTTGTCAGCATTCATCTTCAATTGCGGATGGGTTAAAGTACCATAATTTCTGATCCACTTGTGTGCTATCGTTTTACAGGATGGTTACTATTATAAGGATGTCATGTGAATAGCTGAGGGAATATATATAGAAGATGATGTGAGTTTTGTTTTACTTTATCCTTTATTAAATATAAAAGATTATTTTGTCTATTTTATTAGAGATATTATTATAATTATATTAATTAATTACACAAAAATGAAATGAACCTATATAAGAGTTATTATTTACTAAATAAGTTAATATTTTAAATAATTAAACATGAATTTATTAATAAAATATGTAACAGTTGTTGTGCTATTAGAAGATTCATGATAAATCTGAATGTATAACATCATCACGGAAAATTATATGTTACTTTTACTATGGCTATTTATGGGTAGGGCAGGGTAGGGTAGGATAAGGTCGGGCTGGATATCTAATAAGTTTGAGTTCCGGCTTGATTAAGATATCAACCTTATTTTTATGCTTATGACCTAGCCCTACTCGAATAAGTACAGTTTTATGTTAGGTTAGGGCAAGTTAGAACCACTCGAGCCATTTTTTTTTTATGAACTGATATTTGTAATATAAAAATATCTTTTTAAATATTCATTAGCATATATTTCAAAACAATGGACTTTTAGAACCCTTATATTTTTATTTGTTTGATATTATCAAGCAAAATATAAGATATACTAGTATAATTAATTTTAGATAAATATGTGTATTTTTATTATTCAACAAAAGAAATGTCAATAAGTATATACATCAATGATGAAAAACAATTAAGAAGTACGGAGGGTTTGGATAGATAATGAAAGCTGCAGCATACATAGAGAATCAGATGAAATAAGAATGTATATATATATAAGATGGCAAAATATTGATAACTACAAAAAAAAAAAACTACTAAGACGGGTTAAGCAGAATATATCTTCGCCCGTGGCTCGACTCAACCCGATATAATTTTATTTAAAATTTTGCCTATTTACATTTTTAATTCGACCGCCCGACTTGATTAGATTAGGTTAGAGCGGGCCCTTAAGGCCTAATGGGCAATGAACACCCTTAACTTTTACACTACTTTTATTGTCATCTTTGACTTAAGAAATTGTTTAATTTAGTAATCAATTAATTCTAAATTTTTATTTTAAGAAGAGTAGAAGTGTTTCTTAATATATTAATTGATAATTATCTTTCCTCATTTTAAGTATAACATTTGTGAAGCTTGTTTTATTGAGGTTGTCACAATGCAATTTGCTGGTCAGGTTTGTACTGATTTTTCATTCTTTAGTTGATGGATTTGAGTCTTCCATCAGGGTGAATTTTTATTTTTATTTTTATTCTTTTAGATCCCCTACAACAAAGGATCCTAATAGGAGAAGGTTTTTATTTTTTGTTTTTTAGGATTTAAAATGTAAAATAAAAGATAAAAGTTATAATTATGAAAAAAATTATATTTTAAAATTTTAATTATATTACATAATTAAAATTTAATTATATTATATAATTAAAATTTTTAGAGTATAATTTTTTTCTCACAGTTAAATTTTTATCTTTACAACTATAATTTTTATTTTTTATCTTAAACTTTAAATTTAATAAAAAATAAAAAATGTTAAAATTAAGCTAATGCACCCCTATAGTAAGATCTCTTACTACAGAGGGGAACCAGATTTGTGTGACTCTAGAGGGATTTTTATTTAAAAAATTACATCTAAGGACCCATATCATATAAAATTTATAATAAAGAATTTTAAAAATTAAAATTATTTTCAAGAACCATTATTATCATCAGGTTGTAGGAAATTTGTTATTGGGTGTAGAAATTTCAATACTTTCCTATACCTAACAATAAATCCTCCTAAAACTAATAATAAATATTTTAAAACCTGATAATAATAATAATAATGGTGCTCAATGATAATTTTAATTTTTAAGATTCTTTAAAATAAATTTTATATGATATAAGTCTTTAAATGTAATTTTTTCTTTTTCCTACAATAGTAAATGATTCCAACGACACTGGTGAGCCTTTCATTTAGGGGCGGATGTGCAACCTGATGTGGGCACTTTTTTCTATCAATTTTTTAAAAATTGTATATATTTAATATTAAATTATGATATTATATCATTCCATATTTTAAAATTTTGAATTCCTAAGAGTTATATATAGTAAGGAAGTCACATTTAGTTGATAGGATACATATGCACTCTCTTAAATTTTTAAAATTGACATATATATATAAAATATTAAGTATTAATCATAATTTACCATTTTTAAAAAATTTAAATTCAATAAATTTACACATGTATTATATAATTTATTTTAATTATTTGATATTTTATCTTGAATTTTCTAAATTTATATATGTATTATATATATATATAACTCTCTCTCTCTCTCTCTCTCTCTCTCTCTCTCTCTCTCTCACACACACACACACACACACACACACACACACACACACACACACACACACACACACACACACACACACACACACACACACACACACACACACACACACACACACACACACACACACACACACACACACACACACACACACACACACACACACACACACACACACACACACAGAGAAATGTGTTGTTGTTGTTGTTAAGTCTAAAAGAAAAAAGATTTATTATTGTTGTTCTTATTTTCTTTTTTGCCCTTCTTCTCTTGTCCTTTTTTTTTTTTGGTGTAAGTTCCCAAAAATTAATACTCAATACTCATACTTCCAATATTCAAGTTTTAATTTTTTAAAGTGATCTTTGAACTTAATTTGAAATTTGAAAATTCACCTTATTACTTTAATCATAAATATTAAATTGTTAACTTATCAAAATATCAATTGTGTCACAAACTTACAATTTTATTATCTATTACTAATATAAAAATGAAGAAGTAAAGTTTTTAATTATTTAAACAATATATTTTAAAAGTACAAGTCTTTTTTCAAATAGGATATGAAATTTTTTAAAAAATTTAATATCAAGGAAACAATTTTCATTTAAACCTAATGAATATAATTTCCAACAATAACAAATTGAGATTGATTGAGAAAATTTGCCATTAAACGTAAAAAAATTAAAATTTTACCCTATCATCTAAATAATCAAAATAAGATATAAATAATATATTTACAAAAAAGGTCATTTCAAATTTATCCTCTAATCTTGGGTCTTGGATTTGCATCTATTCTCAATAGTCTATGTATTGATTTTGGGGTGGCAAATGTAACAACCTAAATCTTTAATGAGTGATTAGCATGAAAATTATAATATTGCTTAGTTATTTAGAGGCAGTTAAGAGATTGAAATTAATTTTCCTAACTATAAAATTCCAATTCCTTTCTACAAAATACAAATGATGGATATGATATATTATTTCTTTAGGTTTAGTAACAACAACAACAAAACAAAATGTGAGAAAAACAAAGGGTCTTGTTTGATTTCTTGTTTCTAAAACAATTTTCTATTTTTAAGAACAAAAAAACTTGTTTGATAATGTGTTTTTAATGAAGTGTTTTATAAAACAAAAAAATAGAATTATATTTTCGGAAACAAAAAAATAAAAATATTTTTAAAATATTTTATAACTTTTGTTTTGCAGAATTAGTAAAAAAAAAAAACAAATTTTCATAATAATGATTCAAAAGGATTTTTTTAATTTTTTATTTTCCAAATTTGTTTCAAAAAATATCTATTTTGAAAATATTAAAATTAAAACAGAGTCAATATACCAAGTCTTCTTTAGTCATTGTCCAAGTCAACAGGGGCGGTAAGCAAACTACTGCAATGGATAAGCACCAAAGCTTAAATAGTTGAAAATTGATGGAACTTGTTAATTAATAGAATCAAATCATATAATTAGGTTTTACACACTACTTCATTATGTGATAGTGCTACAATGAGTAATTAAATATAAGTCTCGCATAGTATTCTATTTATATAATAATATTATAGTAAGTAATAAAATGTGAGACTCAATTATATAATTTAACTTTATTTTATTGGATAATATATAAATAACGTATTTGGATTCTCAACTTTTTTACCTAACTGTGTCTGTTTCATCTGGATCATTCATATATAAAAATAATATTTTAATTATCAATTGAAAAAAGATTATGAATGAGATTAAAAAATTAAAAAAAAAATTTTGAACCATTTGTATCAATTTTGAGATCTAAATGGCTCAAATGAGATGGGCACAGCTGGATAAAAGATCTAAACTCATAATTAACACTTCACACCATATGCATCGCTTGAGAATTTTTTGCTTGAGAAGAGCCATTACATAAATGGCTTAGGAATAGAAGTTTACAATAAGACTCCTTCCAAAGTTATATATATATATATATATATATCTAACCATAATCATGGAGAAAGGAGTGCATGCAAACATGCAAGTTGAATTAAGAAACTAGGCTATTAGGAACAATCAAAGATAGTGTATGTCACACAAATCTTTATCAAGCTGTACAGGTCTCAACAATTTGGAAAATCGAGCACTTTGATTCTAGGCTAGTGTAGTCTGGGCAAGCAGAGCTAGCTAGCTGAACGCTTGAGGACAAATTAATGGGGTGTGGCATATAGTGCAAACTCATCTAAAAATAGAAAACCATATTAAAGCTGCACTTGTAGAGGATAGATATGCTCGTGAAGTTGTCTTTGTTAAAAAAAAACCATTAGATCCACGACCTTATTTTCTATTCGAATGGGAATGCGCTTAGGCAATACACGCGAGTCATCTGACCTAAATTCTTAATTTGAGTACATGGCAAGGCATTCCATCTCTTTTTAGATTAGCAATTTCGTCGGCCATTCATGACTAGTAAGATTGATTAATAAATCCATCAAAGCGAAAGCAAACTTACTTCTTATGCCGCTATCCTATTTTGCGGTGCCCAAGCCACAAGCTTGGCAAAGGGACACCCCATCCAATGTGACAAGAACAATAGAATAGCATAACCATTGGATGGAGCCATGTTCTTGGGCTTAGACCTGAGGCACTCATAATCGGGATTGTGCAAGAAGGATGGAAAGGGAATTGAAGATGTAGGAGAAATAAGAAGAGAGAATGAAAGCACCGAAGGAGAGTACGAGAATGAAGCTGAGGAGGCTGAGGGTGGTGGAAGGAGTGTGCTTGCAGGGAGAGGAATGAGAGTTGTTGTTGGAATTATGGGTATAATTGTAATTGTATTAAAGTATTCTAACATGTTCATTTCATTTTCTCTTAAATCCCCTAATTTAGAAAGACCACAAAAAAAAAGTTTGGATTTTGATTAATAAGGAGAAGTCTTACAGCCCTCTTTTACTATTCAATTTCATTCTAAAACAAATTTTTTAAATAAAGATTTATTTCAAATTATTCATTTCACTCTTTTTCATTTCGTTTTTTTTTTACCATTCATCCAAATATAGGCATAGATCCAAGTCTAGTTTAGACAAATTTTTGCCACTAGTCATGAGAATTCAAATCACATTAGTTTAATTTTTGGTGCTATATTTTGTGTTATTTTTAAAGAAGATAAGATGTTTCATCATATTTTGGGGTAAATTCTTTTTTAAAAAAACTGAAATTATACAATTTTTATCATAATAATACGTAAAAATCTTGCTTGATATTTTAGGATAATTAATGCATTTTTAAAAATGAAATTATTTTTTATTAAAAATATAACTTATTTAAAAACATATCTTTTTAAACTTTTATTTTAAAACTATTAGTTATATTTTGAAAATTGTAATTTTGATGCATTCTCTATCACAAACTAACACCATATTATCGGGACCCATTTTGTCTATATAAACTGAAGCCCTTTTCTCTCGATTTTCCCATTTCAACCTTTGAAACCTATTTTTATAGAATGAGGTTTCTCTGCGTATTGCCCAGGAGTAGTAAATTTGAATTGTTTACACAAACTAGAATAGCATAAATTTTAAATTTGTTATCTTTTTTTTTTCAATCTCAGCAATTTATTTTTTATTTTGATAATTTTGAATTTAAAAAAATAATATATTATAATATTTTCTCAACTTTCTCCAAATAAATTGTCTTATATTGTATTATATGACAAGAGTCCTATAAAAAATCACAATTATATAAGTTTAGATATAAATTATATTAGCTTATATTATTTTATTTAATATTGTACATATCATCAAACAGGACATGAGTGATAATATAAATCCTCCACCACCACCACCGCAACCAATTTCATCAAATAGGGAAAGGGTTGGATTGTTGAAGAATGTGACTGCTAAAGGAAAAAAGTGAAGCTGCGATACTCCGACCGTTTGGTTAATGGAAAAAATCTGGGGACAATTAAAATAGAAATAAAAATAAGTTTTAATGAAATAAAATTTTGTAATAAATAAATAAATTATATTTGATGTGATATAAAAAAAATAGATATCATTTTATTTCTAGATTTGGTTGAATGAAAAATAACGTAAGATTGAAAAGAAAATTTGGATAAATAGCTATAATATCTCTAATTTAAAAAAATAAAATATTTATTTTCTTCATTTTAGCATGTGATTTTTTTTAAATACTCTTTATAAAAAAGTATTACATCTTTTATATTTTTAATTTGTACAAAATATTCTAAATTTTTTTAAAAATATCAAAATACTGTTAATAAAAATCATTAAAATATACAATACTATATTTTGAAGTTGTAAAATAAGCATAAATATATAAGCATTGTGCAAAGGTTTGGCATTTATTGGATAAGGGCAATAATATCATTTCAAATGTCATTTCAGAAAATGTTGCTAATTTCATAATTTTTTATGAAAAGCAAGTCGCTTGTCACCCTCCGAAAAGAATTGGAGTGCAATCAACACGATGTGTGGGGTGAATCTGCTTCGTATATTTCATCTCACCAATCAATCCTCACCTAAATTCTGAAGGTGTAGCCATTAACATAAGAGACACTTGAGAATTAATTCACATAAATAATTCCATAATTATTTTAAAATATTCAAGTGATCTTAAGTTTATATTTATTTGTAAAATATTTGGCAAAGTCTTCTCTAAACTTTAAACCTTTTAAAATTTTTACAATCAGAAATCAACATAACCAGTTAACAAGAGAGCCCTGCTCTCAATCCTATCCCCTAACATAGGTATAATGAGGTGGAGGATCCTCCTATGGGTAGTATGGAGCTACATCTATAATATAACTAACATAACAAATCAAAATACAACGAATGGAATTTTGCCCACACAATTGATGCAGCGCTCACCAAACTAAAAGCTAGTCCACTTTAAAGCACCGAGGACGGCGTAGGATCAACTCTACCATTTGAAATTCCCAATGGCCATGTAAGTAAATAACATTCCAAAATCTCTCAAATTTATAATGATGAAAAGTGTGGTAAATGATCCATTCATTTGTTGAAATACAGTAACAAATATAGTAATTTATCTCAAGTTAAAAATCCATTCCTCTCATGGACTATACAATCCCAAATACAAAAGTATTTTTAACAAATTATTATTACTAAACAAATCATAGGTCAGTGGAGACAATATAAATCATAAGATGATCATGAAATCTTTAAAAATAATTCAAATATGATGTCAGTTCGAAAACTTGTTTTATAAAACAACTCCATTGCAAGGATCATTTCAAAACAAGAAAGCCGTGGGGGGCATAGAGCTCACGTGAATAAGTAACCAATTTGTCATGGACACGAAGTCTGTGTAAGTCTATCATGAGTCTCACCTCATGTAAGATAACATCTCTTTTATCCATATGTGATAGTTGTCACATGGAGCTAGCCTTTCCAATATCCTCTACTAGTTAGGCATTAGCCAAAGCATGTCAAAGAGCTAATATAGTTGTTGTTAGCATTCAATATTCTATAGCTAGCAGAATTGTTGTTAGCATTCAATGTTCTATATTTTGTCCCTCCATAAAAATAATTTTTTTTTTTCTATCATGTATGGACTCACAATATTCAATTTGTATAGAAGTGTATCATGCAATTAATCTTATTAAAAATTAGTAAGTAAAATTCCCAGCATTCCTTCCATTGATTCCATATATGTGTCACCTAATAGAAAGAAGAAATTTGGAATTTCAATGTACTTAAAACTCTTATCAGTAAATCTTTGATGCAATCCAAACCTTAAGGATTTAGAAATTATGACATTTCATTTAATATGCATGATTTAATGAAATGAGTATAAAACATGAAATTCGCAGTGAAACGTTATTTACTCAACCATCATTAGATAGAAAATTAGCTTCAAAGTGTCCTAGAAATACCATTCGTATGAGTGATGTTATCTCATTCAACTTAAAATTCGTGTGGTCAATAATAATTTCCCCTAACTCTGAATTGCTTCACCCCTAATTTGGTGATTTGCAAGCACTTCAAGTGGCCTGCCCTAGTTTTCACCCTAATTGCAACTCTTGAGATTTCTCAACTTAACTTTACTACCTCAAACACACCACCTTTGCAGACATAAAACAATACCCTTCATTGCCCTTGCTCACTGGATACATCTCCACCAATTTTAGTTCACCTAGGCTTATAATCTAACTCTAAGGTATTGATCCAATAAGCCTATTTTTAACACAAACTCTATATATGTATATATATTTATATATTAAATTGAGGCTTGCATAATTAAGATTGGGCTTAGGTATTACCTTGAAAGAGCTGAATGAAAAAGATTGGGAGTGCAAATTCAACACTTGAAAGCCAGGATCTCGAAAACCCCAATTTCTTGAGCTCTCCACAACCAAAAATGGAAAAGAAAGCTACAACCACAACTGAGCTCTGATTAGAAGTGAAATGAGAGGGAAAATAGAGGGAAGAAGATGAAGAAAAGGGAGAAAATCCACCCTTCACAGTTACCTCCTCAACTATGGCCGAAAACGTGCAAGAAAAGGAAGGGAGAGAGGAAGACGGTGCTGCAACGTTTTAGGAGGCTCCTCCGACCACCACCCTGCCGGAAAAGTGGAACTAGGGTGGCCAGGGGTAGTGAACGGCGTTCCACGGCTGGGAATGGTGAGATGCAGCGTTTTCGTTTGAAGATGAACAAAGCAAAGTTCAGAAGATGGGTTGCAGCGATTTCGGGAGAGAAGAAAAAAGGAAGAAAAAAAAGAAAAAGATTAAAAAAAAATGCTAGGTGCAAAATATTTTTTATTTGGATGAAAATAAGATATTAGAACAACTGATTACACAATAGAAAATTAAATAAAAACTTCATAAAGTTTTAATTCTTAACGTTTTTAACACTTTGGAGAACAAAAAATATTATTTGGATATTAAATTAATTATTAGAACCTTAACGTAATTAAAAATTTTTAGATATTATATCACTCATTTTAAGGGAATCATCCAAGTTAAGGAATGGGAATAAAAAGCTTCATCTGCCATTTAAAAAAAAAAGAATAATCTTATTTTCATTCCAATATCTATAATATACAAATTTTCATACTAAATGAATCTTGAGGGGGGGAATTTGGAGATCGAGTCTTTTATCATTAGGGTATCACTGACACAGTTAAAAAAGTGCCACCAAGAATGACTTCTCAATTGAGTAATTTCTTCAATTGTTCAATTGAAAAATTTAGATGATTAAAATTCGATTTAGATCGTTATAATTTTAAATTTTTTAATTTAAATTATTATTTTTTAAAATTTATAATTAAAAAATTATTTTTACCTTATATGTTACCTTTTGTAAAATAAAAAATTTTAAAATAGTAAAAAAAATCAAATTTTAAATAATCTAAATTCCTTTATTAAGCAATTCAGGGAATTAGAATCTTAACATAATTTAAAATTTTTAGATATTATATCACTCATTTTAAAGGAATCATCCAACTTAAGGAATGAGAATAAAAAGCTTAATCTGTCAATTTAAAAAAAAAAAATCCTATTTTCATTCCAATATTTACAATAAAAAAAATTCATACTAAATGGGGCAGGTAAAGTCCTAACAAGTCTTGAGGGGGGAATTCGAGGATCAAGTCCCTTATTATAAGTGTATCCTTGGCAAGGTTAGAAAGAGTGTCATTAAAGATCAATTCGAATTTCAGCGAGTAACTCTTTCCATTGCTTAATTGAAGAATTTGAATCTTTCAATTTTAATTTGGATGGTCATGATTGTGAAAATTTTAATTTAAATTATTATTTTTTAAAATTTATAATTAAAAAAAATTATCTTATATTTTATTTTTTATAAAATAAAAAATATTAAAATAATAAAAAATTTAAATTTAAATAATCTAAATCTCTCTATTGTGCAATTGACAGAATTGCTCAATTGAGGAGAGGGAATCCATATTGCACTAGAACACATGGTGGTTAGCCTCAGTGTCAATGGTTGATTTGGTGAGATGTGTCTCTTATCAAGTATTTATTTCAATATTTCAATGATACTCTTTAATCCCATTAAATACAAGCCATTTAAATGGAAATTAGAAGATTCGTAAGATTATTGTACCGTCTAATTCTGAAACTTAACATAATTTAAGATTTAAACTTGCATTCACGTCGGCCCAACCCATAATTACTACCATTCAATTTTGATTTGGTACCTCCCACTACCACACAAACTCTCCCAAACTGGACGGCTAATGAAAGCGATGAGTCAAGTCTTCCCTCTGGTCCCAAGTCGTTGGGTCTGCCTTTTGCTTTGTGACATGCATGTCTCAAATAATATCACATTATCACATTATTAGTCATCCGCTATTTTTTTCAAACCTTATCTTCCTTAGTTTTATATGATACATTCATTCATCAAATAATATCAAGCTACATAAATTTATCTTCCTTTATAAATATTTTTAGAATTATACGCCAATTTAATTTATTAATTAATATTTTTCTAGCTAGGTATTTCTTCGATACTCTCCTAAAAAAATTAAATTAAATTTACCACTCTTTAACTAAATCTCTACTTATTTGACCACTTGAATTAATTAGTCTAAGGTGGTCTAAATTACATGTTTTAAACTGTATTAAAAATTCGATCACAACTTTAATGTGCTATACTAGTAGCCGGTGCGTTTTTTACGACTTCAACCAATTTTAAAGAGTCCATCTTTCGTAAAATTATGCTGAATTTTTCTTTTCTTAATGAACAGAAACTTCTGTAATCTCCAAATTTGAGAGCGAATTCATTGCAATACTATATAGAATGAAGTTAAAGAGATCCTCTTAATCGATCTGTTCATCAAAATTCAATTAGAAGGTGGAGCAATGATTCAATGAAGGGATTAAAGCAAAAGCGTTAATGACTTAAACCATATATAGTTTTGTAGAGTGACATATTTCAGACGTGACTTTTAATGCTATATGGTAATAGTTAGACACAAGACAGAGGAGCTTGAGATCAGTAATTTATTAATTTAATCGAGTGGTATTTGACTTTATTTGACCTGTGAGATTTATATATATAACCGAATAATTTAACTCATATTAAATTTTGAATATAAATCTAAATTACTCAAGAAGACAATTTTGATAATAGGGCGTATGAGCAAGTATCTATTTCAATAATTGCCATTTCATCCCATAAAAAAACAAGTCATTCATATGGAAATTAGAAGATTCATAAAATCTTCGTACTGTCTAATTCTAAAAGTATTTGATTCAAACTTGCATCACGTGATCTCAACCCATAAGTATTATCATCCAATTTTCATTAGGTACCACCACACAAAGTTTCCCAAACTGGACGGCCTATGACGCGGTGAGTCAAGTCATCCCGCTGCCGCTAAGTCAATGGGTCTATCTTCTGCTGGTTTAATTTCAGTGGTTTTTGACAAGTGACATGCATGTCTCACGTTATCACCTTACTTGTCCAGTATCTTTTTCAAACCTCACATTGATTAGTTTTGTACAATGCTTTAACAATTAGAATGTTCATTGAATTAAAGAACAAAGTGGTTCAATATTTAATAGTCGGATTGTCAGTGATTCATAATTGAATGGCTTAATTAATTTATTTTAAAAATATATATTTAATATAATTTTATCTTTATTTTTGTAAGTATATTTATATACAACTTTGCAATTTATAATTAAATTTGGTAGTATGGCTTCTTGGTAAAGACGCGTGTTTATATACCCATATGCATTGCATTTTCTTCAAATTTTAGGAAAGCGAGAGGAATGAGTTTATATTAATAAAGCTTTGAATATGTTGAACAAGCAAGACATGCTCGCGTATTGGAAAAGGCACATTTTTTTTCACAAGGGGACCTAGATTCAAGTCAATCCCACCAGTTCAACACTCAAATCAGCCCCATTTCGCATGTAAACCTAGTTGGTTAAACTTTTTGACTAATGTTGATTGGTTCTCTAACTCTCTCATCTATAGGGTTGTTTGGACTAAATTATGATCAGTTAACTAATTTTTCGATTAAGTGAGTTGATTTAATATGATTTTGACAACCTTGAATTTATATGATATATTTAGTCATCAAATAATATCAAATAAATTAAAACTAAAATTATATTAGCTTTATTTTTATATGAGATATTCATTCAAAACCGCATTCGGTCGTGTCTTGTTGGGTTTGGTGCATATAAGAGCCAAAAAATATATATGTGTGTATATATATATATATTTATTTATTTATTTTTAAAAAAATTATATTTAGGGATTTAGATTTTATAAAATTTAAAATAAAATATCGTAAAAATTAAAATTATTCCTAAAAACTAAAACTACTATCAAAATTTAGGAGACTTATTGCAAGATTTAAAAACAGTACTAATAAATTTTAGAAAAATTATAAATTAAATAATTTTGGTAGTAATTTTTTTAAACTTTAATAATGAGTGATAATAATTTTAGTTTTTAAAAATAATTTTAATTTTAAAAATTTTATAAAATTTAAGTCTTTAAATGTAATTTTTGATTTATTTAAACACGTTTTGCGAGTGTGCTGTGACAATATCTGTGTCCGACAAGTCAACATAATGTACTTCTACTTTTTAACGTGCAGAAAAGTAAATTCTTCCATGGAAATGTAAATTTAGTTTCATGACTGAAACTAGGCAGCGAAATCAGGGCTTGCTAATTTTGTGCCACGTGGAAAGGTTTGCTATGTTGGCAAAAAGCTATCCTGATTGGGTAATAAGCTATCAAAATTGGAAAACGGCCCAACAAATATAGGAATGAAGTGTTGTAACTACATCATAGCCCCACTAAGTCTGGACAATAAAGCTCTTGATTATGTAAATTTGCAAATTAGACAATATAGATGGCTTATTTTCCCAAAAACCCAACATCCTTTCTGTTATGATATTTTCATCATAAAAAGACATAGCCACTTCCACTATTAGAGAATCTCATTGATGTTGCACTTGCACTTCAAACTATTTAATTCACAAATTTTACTCCCAAATTACTTACAAGACCTCACATGTGCTTGAGGCCAAATCCACAAATACCATTTCATTGACAGGTATCCCAGCAATAGCTCAATGCTTTAGGAACTCACAAATTAGAGTTAGTATGCCTTAGATATTACTTTTCCTTCCTACCATTTCTCTTTTTGGCATGAATTTTGTCTTCAGTAACCATTTGCTAAGTGATTTGGGATGAATAGGTGCTCTTGTGGCTAGATTGGTAAGGAAGGAATTTAGCCAATTAGCTTGCATAAGAAACAATTGATTATTTCTTTATATATATATATATATATATATATATATATATATATATATATATATATTTGCAGAATCTTAGATTGTAGAACAATCAATTGATTGCTATAACTTGAAAACCAACAAATCGGTTCTAACATTATATTTTCCTTTTAAAGTAGTATGTTCATCATAGATCCTTCAAATAAATGGTTATTCTACCTCCAACCAACAACAATCACACTCTCCATAAGAATAAAACTCAATTTCTCAAGATCTCATGACAATTTAAACCAAGACTAAAGACATACATATGATAAATGTACACTCAATGAATTTAGATTTTTGGAAGTTTGATATTGAGGAAGGAGTATATCATATTACAAGTGAGATTTTGGGATATGGCACTGGAATTTGAGTTTTTTTAAATGGGCAATTGAAGGAAAAACTTATCAAATTGCAAATGAGTTTTGGGGCGATGGGAAAAGAAAGTGGATTTGGGTAAAATTAAGCAATCTAGTGAGCTATGTTGTAAATACAAAGAACAGTGTAAATCTTGTTAATGATAAAGTTATATGGAGTTGAGATGTAAATATTATAACATATTATTTTATGATTAGAAAAATTTAAACTAAAGTGTAAATTCTACCATTTATTTTAAGATTTGATTTTCAAAACTTACACACTCAACATGCATTCACATGTGGCGTTGATGCGTCAATTTGTAATGAGGCCATGTGTAATTTCATCCATGTTAAAAAAATTCACCATACAAAAAATATAAGACTAGCCATGAAAGATATTTAGTAGAGATTATACACCTCTTTAATATTAATGACAAGGTTATTTGTTTATCAGGTTTTTTTTTTCCTAAACTTATATTTGACACAATATGTTTGTTTAAGAAAAATAGGCAAGGACTTGGTTGATGAAATTTTCTTAGGTGCACTTGGAGCATGGTGTATTTAAGAAAATTAATGGATAGGATTGAATTTGTACAAGCGGAGTCTATGTGTAGTATAGGTGGGGTCCACGTGCAGAGTAAATCTAAACCGTATAGTGTACAAATGACGTGGCACATTAGGTGTATGTAAGAATTGCTCCTTGGTTGACACCTTCGACATGACACTTAAATAATAACTCTAAGAGGGAGTTTCAATTTCTAAAGATGCATCCAAATACGAAAACCCTCAGACATGGGAGCATTCAAATCTTTACCTAAAATTTTATAACCATCAACGACCCTGTATACCCCATTTAAATTCCCATACCAGCAATGCTTGTCCATTTTTTTTTTTAAAGAGTTAAGTACAAATTTTTCTTAAATTTAGCTAGAATTATACAGATCTTTATTCTATTTTTACAATATATATAAATTCCTTTTGAAATAAAAAGTTACACTATATTTTAGTTTAATTTTAAATTTTTAGACAAAAATATCTTCTACTAACTATTCTTATATATATATATATATTATGAAGATTATTTAAATAAAAAAAAATTTAAATTGAACTAACTGTATATTTTAAAAATAAAAAAATTTGTGCAATTTCAATCAAATACAAAGAAAATATGTGTAATTTTCTCTTCTTTAAACGAAAAAGCAAGCCCGCATATTTGTTCCATATCATGCGTAAAATATAGTTGATAGATTGATGTCTTAGTCTCTTCTATTATGCAGAAAAAGGTTATATATGTACACTCTTTTTATTTTTATTTTTTTCTCCAAAAAGACTTTCGGCGGATTTAGAATCAATCAATCCCATCTATCTATTAGTTCAAGCGTGTATTCTCTTGGTATCATTCAACTTGCAACTTTCAAAGGCAATTGGACGCCTCTCTTGCATAAGGACCCCTCCTATGGCAAAATCCAACACATCCTTGTGTACCTCGAATGGTTTAGAGAAATCCAGGAGAGTTAACACCGGTTCTTCCATCATTGCCGCCTTTAAGTCTTCAAAGGCCTTTTGACATTCCATCGTCTAGGCCCATGATCTAGACTGGCATCTTATCTTAGAATAAAGGTTTAAGAATCCAGATCAAGAATAGAAGTAGAAGCATGCTAGCATAGAAAGAAGTCCCGAGTGAAAACTACTTTCCTTAGGATGAGCTTTTAGGGCAAAGTCTAAGGAGCTTATTCGTCGATTCATCCCTAAATTGAAGAGATCCATTTTCGTTTATGTAATTAAGCCTAGCTGCACCTGCCGCCCACCAAAAGTGATTATTGATTTAATAGATTTACCATCTCCAACTTGCCATCTTAGATTTTGAATGCTATATGGCAATAATTAAACACAAGATAGAGAAGCTTAAAATTAAGAATATATTAATTTAATCGAGCAGTATCAGACATAATTTGACCGGAGAGATTTAAATATAGAACCCAATAATTTAAATCGTGCTAATTCTTGAAGATGAACCTAGCTAGAATCTCAAGCAGGTAATTTGGACTAGGGCATATGAGAATGTCTCATCTTATTAAGTATTTATTCTAGTAATTACCCATTAATCCAATTAAAGCAAGTCATTTATATCAAAATTAGAAGATTCATAGAATCTTTGTACTGTCTAATAATGAAACTTAATTAAGATTTAAACTTGCTTTCCGTTAATCCGGTCTTCTCATTCGATCTTTATTAGGTGCGGATTTCTTTTTTTGTAATAAAAAATTGACCACAAATAATATAGTCAAATAAATAAAGAGAAAAGAAAGAGTAAGTATTAAAAAAAAAACTTTCATATATACTTTCACCTTTTTATATTATTCTTTCTCTAATTGCGATTTAAAAAAAATCCAATTTCCATTACGTAGCACATGGACTATTCCAGTAGTTCCAATGTGTTCGACGTCCCCTAGACGGCTTATCGAGCAGTGAGTCAAGTCTACCCTACTGCCATGTCAATGGGTTTGCCTTTTGCTGAATTAATTCCTTTGTTTTTTGACATGCATGTGTCATCAGCATAAGTCATTAGAAGAACCACACTTCAAAAGTAGCTATTAGAGTGGAAGAGCCCAAATTTTTATAAGACTTTCTTTTTAAGAAAACTTTTTTGATGTAAGACTCATAATATTGCCACCCCCTTTAAAAGTCGGTGTTCTAATGACTGCACTCTGTGACACTTCACTCAGTGACGTTTCATTTGATCACGATTAGTCTCTCTACCTAGTTAGAATCCACTGTAGGTAATCCTTTTTGGTTGGCCGACTCTCAATAAAAACACCATTTGTTATGAACATAAGTCATTGGGAGAATTACACCCCAAAAACTAGTTATTAGAGGGGGAGAGCCCAAATTTTTATAAGGCTTTCCTTCAAGAAAAACTCCACGATATGAGACTCATGACAACATGTCTCACATTATCGCATTATTAATCATCAACTATTTTTTTCAAACCTTAGATTCATTAGTTTTATATGAGATATTCATTCATCAAATATATCAAGTAAATTTTCTTTTTCATGTTTTTAGAATTATACACCAATTTAAATTATTTATCAATATGTTGATAGTTAGGAATTTCTTCGATACTCAGAATAAATTGAGAAGTTTATTTATTGGATATTATTATTAACTATTAAATGAATGGGAATATTCTTATTTAATGACCTAATATTATTATCAATAAGATAAATATTGATATCATAAATATTATATTTTTTTTATTTGGTAGGTGTCTGTGAAGCATATTATTTTTAGAGAAAGACATGTGTCTCATTCATCTTGTTATATTCTCCCTAGTCTAGTGCCGTATCAAGACTTGTTCCTTGTAGAATAAATTGACACACTTTCACTACGGAGTAGAACCATCAGATAAGTTATTAGTTGAACATAGACTTGTTTTTGCTCAATAATTGAGGATTTCAGAAGAATGGTTCCACCCGCTTTTGTGTCCCTCTTCTTCTTCTGCCTCTTCTTCTTGTCTTCTAATCATGTGCTTCCTCTCTCTTCTGCTGCTGGAGCGTGTCCATCTTTCTTTGACTGCGGAAATCTGGGCAATCTCCGATTCCCTTTCACCACTTCACAACGCAAGGACTGTGGAATGTTGCCGATTCATGGTTGTGATGAACATAATCCCAGCGCAGATAAAACTGTCCAATTCAACGATGGAGGAGAAAAGCTTCGAGTGAGGAATATTGACGGCTTTTTTCAGGCTGTTTCCGTTAGTGATGAATATCTGAGAGGTCTTTTGTTAAATGGAAGCTGTAAAGCCTTCAGCTATAATATTACTGTTCCTCCCCGCTCTGCTTTGGGTTATTTTCAGATTAGAAATGAGATAACGGTGTTCAAATGCAATGGGACACCCAAAGTTAGCTATCCAAATCAATTTGTAAACTATACAGGCTGTGGCGTCAAGAGCAAGAAGAATGAGACGATCTACTTTGGAACTCAAAACCCACAAGATTCTCCAACTTCTTTAGCAGCATGTTCAAGGGTTCAGCTTCCAGTGAATCCCCTTGCTTTTTCTGAGAACCCATTTACGTTCATAGCTGCCGAATTCCCCGTTGAAGTTCGACTTTCTGATGACTGTTTTCACTGTGTTTTTTTTCATGGAGGCCAATGTCGACTTGACGACAAAAGAAAATTTTATTGTTCGAAATCCAAAGGTATGCATAACATTAGTATGAAAAATTTTGGTATAACAACATGTAAAGTATATTCACACAATTTTAAATAGCACTGTATCTATATTATTGACTTTTTTTTTAATTTATTTTGTATAGATGAAATCTAGCTATTGATATTTTATTTTTCAACTTAATTATAGATATCATAAACATGGCTGTGCCTATTTCGAGATTCTTTTATTTTTTTTCTCCCTTTAATTTTGGGTTTACTTGTTTTAAGTCTTGACTGTTAAATTTGAAGGAAAAAACAAGGGGGCAGGGGGGGGGGGGGTGCGAATTAGGGTCAAGTTGATCAAGTCGAGCAAGCTCTATTTTACATAAAGGGTTAGAAAAAAAAATTCTAAAGCAACCTTAACCGTAGAGGTCTAACTTTAAAAATATATAAATTAATTTTAAGTGTAATTTTGTTAAGCCCTTGGAACTAGGTGCATTAGCCCGACCCTCCCTGGTTAAACTCTAGGATAAAAAAATTAATAGTTCTCTTGAAAAATATACTACCATTGTATTAACCCATGCTTTATAATTTTATTAGATCTAGGTGCATTATATTTCATCTGTCATATGATTTACTCTGATAACTATTGCTTCTTTTAACTTAAGCAGCAGTTTCGGCTTGGAAGCTGGGATTGGGAATAGGTAATTCACTTTTCTTTACAGCAGATCAATGCTTCCGAACCTACAGATCCTGTCTATATTATAGTTTAGCAGTGCATTAAATCCTTTTCTTTTTTCAATATTTATTTGACCCCCCCACCAAAAAAAAAAAAATTCCCTCTCAATAGAAAGAGTGTTTCTTACTTACTTTTTTTTTTTATAAATATTTTTACTTCAATTCATCCAAAGACTTAATTATGATAATTGATAAATTGAAGTTGTTTCTTCAAACAATGTATTTGATTGTGAAAAGCTAGACGAGTAACTAATTATCCTCAACGTATACATTAATAGTTAAAATTAATGAAAAAATGAAGATTAATATATAATTGATATCTTCTTTAATTTTCATATTATTTGTTTTTATATTAATCTTTACCATTCATTTGTTATCAAATAATGCTTAATTACTTTTCTCATCTTTTACCTATAATTATTATTTTCACTTGATACATCTTTAGATTTGGATCCTCCAATGACTTTAAAATTACCACTCAAAATGTGTCTATCTCTCTCTTCTAATGACTTTAAATAATTAATACAAAATAATAGCTCTTGGAGAGCAAATCAAAATAGCAAATCTTCATAAATTTATAAACTGGTTTATAAGATTTCTGGTCATAAATCTTGCAATTAACAATGATTTACTTTACACATTTTTTTCCGCCAAAATCCGAAGGGAGAAGGTCTATGAAAATTGAACTGAACTTTCCCTTTTTAAAATAAAGAGCCTTAGAATGTTTATTGTTATTTAAACTTGAAGCCTGTACAGGTTTAGGTGTTGGAGCATTTATCCTGGTATTGGGGTTGGTGCTCAGCTTGCGACGCTACAAACGGAAAAAAGCAGTCTCACATGTCCGACTCAGACCAAACAATGCCTGCCCAAATGATCCACACCCAGACAGTGGCAGACTCTTCTTTGGGGTTCCCATCTTCTCCTACAAGGAGCTTCAAGAAGCCGCCAACAATTTCCACCCCTCCACAAAACTAGGAGATGGAGGCTTTGGCACTGTTTACTATGGTCACCTTCTCAATCACTCTTTCATCTCCTTCCCTTACTAATCTTGTGTTCTCTTTTCCAAATCTAAACTATTTGATATATAAGGAAATTAAATTGCTCTAATTTATTTATTTTATTTAGATAAGTCTAAGTAAATTACTGTTTTTGTATTCGGAGGATGATTAATTTTTCAATTTAGTTTTCGAAAATTTGACCCTCTCAATTTAGTTCATTAATAATTTTGTTTCAATCATTTTTATCCTTCTATTTATTTAAGTTATGCGTCTAACTTTTCAATTTGATGTTGAAGGATTAAATTGAACGGGCTATATTTTCAAAAGGCCAAATTAAAATGTTAGTCATATTTCAAAGAGGAAAATAATAATTTAAAAGGTTAATCATAGCAAGTTTGGTTAGTTAGAGTTTGTGTTAGGTTCAGGGTCCAATTCCAATATAGAATTTGTAGCTTGGTTTGGTTAGTTGAGGGAATTGGAAGAATCATTTAAAATTCCACCCAGATTGTGAGCAAATTACTTCTCTTAAATTACTTCATCCAAACACATACTAATACTTTGAATTTTAGCAAGCAGGAAATCTACAAGATGGGCGAGAAGTTGCAGTGAAGCACCTATTCAACCGTGACTACAAACAAGTAGAGCAGTTCATGACCGAAGTTGAGATCCTTACTCGCTTACGCCATAAAAACCTTGTTTCTCTCTACGGCTGCACTTCGCATCAGAGCCGTGAGCTCCTCCTTGTCTACGAATACATCCCAAATGGCACCGTTGCCAATCACCTTCATGGCCCCTCAGCAAATCATGCATTACTAACATGGCCTATACGTATCAAAATCGCCAGAGAAACCGCAAGCGCACTAGCTTACCTCCATGCTTCTGGCATCATTCACCGTGACGTCAAAACTAAAAACATTCTCCTCGACAACAATTTTTGCGTTAAGGTTGCAGATTTTGGGCTGTCTAGATTGTTCCCCAATGATGTGTCCCACGTTTCTACGGCTCCACAAGGAACCCCAGGTTACCTTGACCCAGAGTATCACTTTTGCTTTCAACTAACGACTAAAAGTGATGTGTATAGCTTTGGGGTTGTACTTATGGAATTGATATCTTCTATGCCAGCGGTTGATATCAAAAGGGACAAAGATGAGATTACACTCGGGAATCTAGCAGTGAGGAAGATTCAGAGGAGTGAATTTGAGGAGTTGGTTGATCCTTGCTTGGGGATTGAGAAGGATGGTGATGTTAAGAGGATGGTGGTTGCAGTGGGAGAATTGGCTTTTCAGTGTTTGCAGAGAGATAAGGAGTTGAGGCCTTCCATTGATAAGGTTTTAGAGGTTTTGAGGAAAATTGAGAGTGGGAAGGAAGAAGGTGAGGACGCAGGGGAAGATGGTGATGGTGGTAGAATTTCAGAGAATAAAGCAAATATACATCCACGACCAGTGGCTTCACTAAAATGGGATCAGGCAAGGTTGTTGAAGAATATGAAGTCACCGTCTTCACCAAACAACGTGACTGAGAAATGGGAAAGTGAATCTACTACTCCTAATGTTAGTGTTTAATTTCTAAGCCTGTTTCGATGGTTTATATACTGCTTTGATGTACAACTGCCTTTTACCTACCCATCAAGCAATGATTACATATTTGCAAGTTATGAAGTTGTGCATGTGATCCTCAAGGATTGTGTTGAATATTCATGTTAAAGACAGTATGATCTTTTAAATTTTATATGAACACATCATAAAATTTATAGTATTCATGCTATTGTCCATATCTCTTAATCTACAAGTTACAACTAACCTTTTAAGTGTTTATCTTTGAAATAAGGTTTGTTCAACAAAGTTAACTGTGAATTTGTTAATTATCTCACTTCTGGTTATGTGCATCAAAATTTAGACTTTATTTTCATCTCATTTTCAATGACAGAAATATAATTATAGCTAAAGATTTCCTAAATTTTATTTACTTATCTCACAGGATTATGCGCTGAAAGGTTAATCTATTTTCCTTAGTTAGATATGCACCTGATTATGTAATAATAATGAAACTACTTTTCAACTGGTGAGTTCTTCGCAAGTGACACCGATACCCAGTCTCGTTGGCTAAGTTGTCAATCTTACTTTTTAGATACATTTATTATTTTGTTTCATAATTTTAATCTAATATTTATTAATCTTATGCAGGGTAGCAATGCTTTAACAATTCTCAACAGTTCATCTTTTCAAAGAATCTCTATGTACCATGATAAACTATAGCTAATACTGTTTTCTACAAACAAGGTTTTGGTTTACAATAGATAAATAAACTTAATTAATTATAAATATACATATAAATATGTTATAAATTAGTACCATTGAAACATATATTTCACATGTTTATTCTACCTCTCTTTACTAAACCTAGTCTACAGAGAGCATCTTTCTATTTCACGATTGTTAGTAAAACTAAGGAAAAAAATTCAATTGTCTGTCTGAATTTTGAAAATCGAAAAATATTCTTTCAACTATTACTTCTCAAAATTTGAATCATTCTATCCATTTCTCCGTTATCCAGATAATACAAATTTTATTTCAAATGTTGTCATTTGTTGTTTTTAGATGAAAGAGAATGTGACAAATGTGAGAGTTTGAAGTTATATCTCTGTTTCTAGGGTTTAGGAAAAAATAGACAAAATAATTTAAATTTCAAAGATGATAGTTGAAGGGGTATTTTCTAGATTTCAAAATTGATGAATGTTTGCAAATAACCTACAGTTAAAAAGGGCCATTTGTATTTTTTTTCTCAATAATAACTTCATCAAAAAGAAGGGGAAAAAATACTAAAATAATTTCAAAAGAATGCATCACTTTTGATAAATATATTTTTTAACCAACACAAATTCCAGCAAATGAGTTAGATTCTTTAAAATAAAGAAGAAAGCTTTTTTTTTTTTCCTCGCCCAAAAGAAAGCTTGTGTTTATTATGTCTTGATAAATAACTTATGTATTAATGTGTGACAACTAGGTAAATTTTAAGATAAATAGAGGTTGCTATCAAACGCTTATACGAGAGAAATCATGGCAATAGATGCATAAAAGAATTCGAGAATGAAATTCGGGGCCGCATACAATTGCGCCATAGAAATCTTATATCTCTCTATGGAGGCACTTTTGATCACAGCTATAGGCTACTTTTAGTATATGAATATATACCAAACAGTGTTGTTGATAATCATATCCATGGTGCTCTTGCAAAGCTCGGTTCATTGGCATGGTCTATACAAATGAAAATTGTCATAGAGACTGCTAGTATCTCAAGGCTTCTCCATCATTCCCCGTAATGTTAAAACCAGTACCATTCTCCTTGATGATTATTTTTGTGTTAAAGTTACAGACTTGACGATTTCAAGGTTGTTCCCTGATGATGTTTTCCATATTTCCACAACTTCACGAAGAACTATTGGTTATGTTGACCCTAAATATCTAAAAAGCCACAAGTTCACTAACAAGAGTGATGAATATAACTTTGGAGTTGTAGTTGTGCTCATTAAATTGATATCATGTATGCCAGCTGTTGATTAAATAGGGAAGAAGGATGAGATTAAGTTGGCAAATCTAGCCATAAAAAGATTCAAAGAAGAGAGTTTACTGAGCTGGTAGACGCTTCCCTTGGTTTTGAGTCAGATAATGAATATAAAAGGATGACAGTTTCAATGATAGAGTTGGTTTTTCAATGTTTACAAAGAGATAAGCAATTGAGACCTTCCATGTATGAAGTTTTGGAGGTGTTACAGAAAATTGAAAGTGAGAAGGATGAGCCTGAGCCTCTAGAGGTTCGTAGAGCTGGGATTTCACACAGGGACATACATATACCTACATCAACCTCAGAATTGGAATGAAGTTGGATCATTGAAGAATTGAAGGGGACAACGACTTCCCCAAAACCTCTGATAAAAGGAATAGTGAATATACTATACCTAATTAATGTCAGTGCAAAATTACTTAGTCTAATTCCAATGATTAATAATTGTTACTCCATTCTACCATATGAATCTTTTGAAAGAATGATAAAATTTTGGCAGCATTCATCTTCAATTGCGGATTAGTTAAAGTACCATAATTTCTGATCCACTTGTGTGCTATCGTTTTATCGGATGATTATTTCCATAAGGCACGTCCTTGTCATGTGAATAGCTGAGGGAATGTACATAGAAGATGATGTGAGTTTTGTTTTACTTTATTCTTTATAAAATATAAAATATTATTTGGTCTATTTTATTAGAGATATTATGATAATTATACTAATTAATTACACGAAAATTAAACTAACCTATATAAGAGTTATTATTTATTAAATAAGTTAATATTTTAAATAATTAAACATGAAATTATTAATAAAATGTGTAATAATTATTGTGTTATTATTAAGATTCATGATAAATCTGAGGTTTTAATGTTTGAGATCACCATCTTGCTTGAGTTAGGTTCTTAAATTGTGAAAATCCTTGCTTACCCTGTTTCTGGATGTAAGCATGACCTCTGATATAATTAATTCCTTATTTAAAATTTAACCCTTTCAATTTTCTAGATATAAATTATGAATTATTAGTTCTTATGAGGAAGCAATTGACAACTTAAAACTATAGAAGAATGTATAATCATGCCAATTATAGTTTGGAGTAGATAATATTTTGTTTGGATTCTTATTTGCAAGTCTTTTTAATGAAGATAGAGTATAGCAAATAGTAAGAAAAGAAAAAGGAAGAAAGAAGATTAAAAAAAAAAAGAGATGAGCAATAGATAATTGTAATTCTAGAACAGATTCATTAACTAAACTAAACTATAGTTATTTAGTTAGTTAAATTGCTGAGTTTAGTTATTAATATACAACACTTACAATAGGCCAACCAAATTGCCTGTTGCTAGAGAGCACTATTACAAGGTCCTTACATATATATATATATATATATATATATAATATGTATATTTTTATAGATAGTAATGGAACAAATTTTGTGATTTAAGCAGACAACTAGGAAAATTACAATAATTTCTCTTGAAGTATGATCAAAAGACACTTGCTTTTAAGGTTAAAATTAACTTTATAAACTTAAAGCCAGAATTGCAATGACCTGTCTTATACTTTCCCTGTTTCTTATGTTGTTCCGGTTGACATAATAATTTAATGTATCAAGTCGTGCATCTATCTCTTGATTTTATTATTATTTTACCCCAACTTAATAACTTTGCCAACAAGATAGGAGGTAAATACGACTTAATATTGCTTTTGAATTGAATGTAAGCCCTAGGTTGATTAGCAGCTATAGTGACTTCTAGCATTCTTTAATTTTACTTTCTAACGAAATCCTTGGCTAAAATATGATCTCAGTGATAGTCAAATCTCAACATATGTTAATTTTTAGAGCTTGTTCATTTTGTTGAGAATTACAAATCTCAATTTAAAAGTTGTTTATATACTATTTCATTTAATCATTTATCTAATCAAATTCAGAGAGAACTAGTAATCAAATTTTATCTTTCACTGAAAAGAGACTATGCTGGTTGAATAACTCAGTTCCCTTCCATAAGCAAATAAACTTCATCCACCTTAAGTTTTTAGGAAATGAATTTAAGAACTCAAATTTTAAGGACAGTCACATCTCTGTTTCAATCTTCATTGCGGTGCATAAAAGTATCATCACAGTTACTACTCTATTTGCCGTTGTTTAAGCTTCAAATTCCAGGATACAACTTTGGACCGTAAGCAGTATTTTTTTAATTTTTTAAGAGTAGTTAAAATCTTGCATGCAGGACATCTGAGGAATTCTTCTATCTTCCCATTTACACCTTTCGGAGTCAATATACCAAGTCAACAAGTGCAGTAAGCACACTGCTGCAATGGACAAGATAACAGAGGATTGGCTATCATTTTCCAATTAAACCCAATATATTGTGGCTGCAAAAATTATGAAATTTATTATGGCTACGGATTCTCTGCTTCGTTTCCTTTTTCTCTGTCGTTTTCTTCTTCCTCTCTCAGTTGCGAATGAGGACGAAGAGACGCAGACTCTTCAAAGTCTTTCCTCTGGAGGTCCTGGGGAAATTCACTTCCCCTTTACCAACACAAGGAACCCAGAGTGCGGCTTACTACCCATAAGGGATTGTGATAAGAGGTCCAATGGGGAAACAAAAGATGGTTCAAAATTGAATGCATCCATCAAATGGTGGATTACAATAAACGGGGACGGAAGCTAGGGGACCATTATATATATATATATATATATATATTTCCCCCTATATGTAATATTTTAAATGGCCAAATGGGAAGGGGTTAGGCATGTTTCATCAATCCATTGAAATGCTTGCCTTATTATCCAATGCTAGCTCTTTATTGACAAAAAGAAAGTGATGACGTGAGAATATGATGCCTAACGTCTATATTGCACAGGTTGATTTATTTTTCCCCAGTAGTAACATGTTAAGAGAATGGAACCAGATCCCCTCCAATAAAATTGTTTCCCGTGCCTCTCCCGTAACTAATCTCAGCCATTAAAAGAATCTCACCCAAGCCAAAGAGCCACGTTGCTCTCAAATACAAAATGGTGCCTTTAATTATTTGCTTCTATCTCACCCAAGTCAGTGAAGCTGAGGTTCTCGATCCTAACTTTCTCATCTCCTTTTTCTTCGTTTTCTTTTTCGCGAGAACACCGGCAAGGCAACAACATTCGATGAGACGGTGACATTTGCCGAGGCAGTGACGTTAGACAAAACAGTGCGCCTTCCTCATCCTTATATTGCTCATGGAACCATCAAAGAACTTGATATATTTCATTTTCCTCTTACTGTTCCAATTTTTCCTGATTTTGAAATCATTTGGCCACCATTTACATTATCACTTGGATTATATCTATTTTAAATCTGATATAACTGAATCACAATTTTCTATGCCAACTTACATGCTTTCTTCTTAAGTCAATTATCAAAAATTTTATATCTTACATTTGAGATAGATAGATTCATGGGAACCAAACTCTAAGTCTTACTTTTGCCCCAACTATTTCAGTTGCACTCTCAATGGTTACAGGAAAGGTTACAGGGAAGATAGAAATAGAGGAAGGATAGAGATGACGGAAAACAGAGGAAAAGACGAAAAGGAAGGAACTTGTCTTTCTCAAAACGATACTTTTTGCCACCCAAAATGCCTCGTTTAAGGAAGGGTGTATATTCCACTTCATTTTTGAGTCATTGGATAAGATGAAAATGTCACGGGAGAGACACTGCAGAGGAACCTTACGGGAGACGATCCGAATCCTTGAGAGAACATTCATGTAAGGTTATGAATGACTCAAAAAGTTGGACTATTCTGCGAATATGATTTTGTTTCTTCTTATTTAGTCTGCAAATAATTTTAACTAGAATTGGTATATGTATGTCAAACATATATTTTTTTGGTTAGAATTTACGTCTTATATATATATATATATATATATATATATATATATTTATGTTGATTTATCTTTTGTAAAGTTCAAAATACTTGATTTGATTTTTTTCTTTCAAATTATCTTTATGTAATGATGGATGCAAATATATTGAAAAAATGTACCATTACCATCCCCCTCGCCACAAAAGCCGTTGAAAATCTGCACATTTTATGCATTCTTTATAAGGTTTTTTTTTTTGCCGACATTCCTTGTAAGGTTAATATATTAACTATATATGTTCATTTCTGCACGTTTTTGAAAAATTTTTAGTTTTTTATGCAATTATATATGGCTTGCTATTCAAAGACTTTTCTCTCTCATATTGTAAAACTATGCAAAAAATTTATTGAGTGACAGATGTTAAAAGTAAAAAACTTAAAGTAACAAAATTTTTATATGCATAAATAAGTGTAATTTTTTTTTTTAAAATTTCCCCCTCCCAGTACTTTCAATCTAGATCCGTCAATCCGTCATTGTAAAATAATGCAAGTTGCAGCGCCTTCGATTAAAATCAAACTATTCCTTCGATGTCTCCTATGATGTGTTCCAGCATAGTTGACAGTACTACGCTCTTTATGCAACCCCAACCTCAAAAACAATGACCCAGAAAACTTCTCCAGATGTAACTGTTGTGACTTTGTTATATACCTTAGACAAGTTGCCCAACTATTTAACGTTGGTTTGGCAGCCCGCTGAAAAATAAGAAGGGAAAGGAAAGTTTGTTAAATCTTAATTTTATCTTTATAATTATTATTTAATATTATCTATTAATTATTATTTAATTATTAAAAATAAAAATATAATATGTATTTTCAATCTACAAAATTATTTTTTATTTCAATTTTAATTTGTATTTCTATATTTAATTTTCTGCACTTTGTACGAGCTATAAATACATATTCTGTTATCAAGCTTCATTTAAAAGGCTACCTCCGTTCCTTCCCACAAAGACAGGTCCTCCCTCAATGGACAGAGACCCATTTACATTCTTAAATGCTGAAACCGGCATATAGGGAAAATTGTGCTGTGGCAAACACTTGGATTTATTACACTTAAATCTGGATCGTTCAGACAACCTGAGGCGTGTTTGGCATTTTTGAAATCTAATTCGTTATTCTTCACCTTGTTATAATACCAGAGCACAAGATTGAATTTCCTGGATAAATTCTGAAATCAAATGAATTCATTTTTTTTACAAGTTTATAGCTTGTAATTGCATTGACATTATCCGGCTCCCAGTAACCAAATTGAGAGAATCTTTCAATTTAACTGAATTTTCCCTTTCAAAAGAAAGAGTTTTAGGATTTAAACTTGAGGCTTGGACAGGTTTAGGAGTGGGACCATGGGTCCTCGTATTGGCATTGGGGCTCAGCTTGCGACACTACAAACAGAAATATGCTGTCTCACATGTCCGACTCCGATCCAGATCCAGACCCAGACCCAGACAGTGGCAGACTCTTCTTTGAACTCCCCATCTTCTCCTACAAGGAGTTTTAAGATGCAACCAACAATTTCGACCCCCCCACGAAACTAGGAGACGGAGGCTTTGGCTCTGTTTACTATGGTCATCGTCTCAGTGACTCGTCTCCTTCCCTTACTAATCTTGTGTTTTCTGCTAAAATTTTCAAATTTAAATTATTTGATATATAGGGAAATTAAACTGCTCCAGCTTATGTTTTTATTTAGAAATAATTAAGAGTAAATTATTATTTTTGTATTTGAAAGGGATGACTAATTTTTTTAATTTAGTCTTCGAAAATATAATTTTATCAATTTAGCTTTTTTATTAATTTTTTTTTCAATTATTTTTGTCCTTCCATTTGTTAAGGTTACGCTTCTGACTTCTTAATTTGGTATTGAGGAATTGAATTGAAAGGTTTATTTTTTGGTGGACTAAATTAGGAAGCTCGTCGTCTTTCTAAAACTCAAAAATAATAATTTTCTTGATAATTAATCTTTATACAGATTAAATTTATAATTTTTGTATCTTTTTCATAATATTATTTTGTAGCAGGTTTGGTTAGTTATTTCTGTTTGGGAATTAGGTTCCTCCAAACTCTATTATGGAATTTGTAATTTGGTTTG
Organism: Erythrophleum fordii; assembly: GCA_032878935.1. Taxonomy (NCBI): domain Eukaryota; kingdom Viridiplantae; phylum Streptophyta; class Magnoliopsida; order Fabales; family Fabaceae; genus Erythrophleum; species Erythrophleum fordii. The sequence continues at coordinate 49,854,813 of JAVQMF010000053.1, read as the reverse complement.
GTTAGTTGAGGTAATTGGGGGGATAATATAAAATTTTATCCAAATTGTGAACAAATTACTTTTTCCTTAAATTACTCCACCCAAACACATACTAATACTTCGATCTTTAACAATCTGTAAAACTCTAAAATAGTCGGGAAGTTGCAGTGAAACACTTGTTCAATCACAACTACAAGTAGAGTAGTTAATGATTGAGGTTGAAATCCTTACTCGCCTATGCCACAGAAACCTGGTTTCCCTCTACGGCTGCACGTCGTGTTAGAGCTATGAACTTCTTGTCTATAAATACATCCCAAACAACACCGTTGCCAGTCACCTCCACCACCCCTTAGCAAATCCTACGTTACTGACATGGCCTATATGTATCAAAATCGCCACGGAAACTGCAAGCGCGTTGGCTTACCTCTATGCTTCCAAAACCGTCCATGGTGACATCAAAATTGACGCATTCTCCTCGACAATAATTTCTACATTAAGGTAGCAGATTTTGGGCTTTCTAGATAATTCTCCAATGTTGTGTCCCATGTTTTTATGACTCCACAAGGAATCCCAGGTTATCTTGACCCAAATCACTTTTGCCTTCGACTTACGACTAAAGGTGACGTGTATAGCTTTGAAGTTGTACTTATGAAGTTGATATCTTCTATGACAGCTGTTGATATCAAAAGGGATAGAGATGAGATTACATTGGGGAATCTAGCAGTGAGGAAGATTCAGAGAAATGAATTTGAGGAGCCGGTTGACCCTTGCTTGGGTATTGGTAAGGATAGTGAGGTTAAGAGGATGGGAGTTGTTGTGGGGGAATTGTCTTTTTAATGTTTGCAGAGGGATAAGGAGTTGAGGCCTTCCATTGATAAGGTTTTTAGAGGTTTTGAGGAAAATCGAGAGTAGGAAGAAAGAAGGTGAAGATGGTGATGGTGGTGGAGTTTCAGAGAGTGTAACAATCCACGACTAGTGGCTTCACTAAATTGGGATCAGATAAGGTTGTTGAAGAACATGAAGTCACCGTCTTCACCAAACAGCGTGACTGAGAAATGGGGAAGTGAATCTACTACTGCTATTGTCAGCGTCTAATTTCTAAGCCAGTTATTCATGGTTTATATACTGCTTTGATGTACAGCGGCCTTTTTACTTATCCATCAAGTAATGATTATATACTTATGAAGTCGGGCATGTGATCCCCAAGGATCACATTGTGTTGAATATTTCTTTCAAATTTTATATGAACACATTACAAAATTTATAGTATTCATGCTATTGTCCATGTTTCTGAATCTACAAGTTGCGACTAACCTTTTAAGTGCTTATCTTTGAAATAAGGTTTGTTCAACAAAGTTAATTATGACGCTGTTAATTATCTTTTCCGGCTATATGCATCAAAATTTAGATTTTACTTTCATCTCATTTTCAATGACATAAATATAATTATAGCTAAAGATCCCCTAAATTTTATTTATTTGTCTCACAAGATTATATGCAGAAAGATTAATCTGTTTCTGTTAATTAATTAGATATGCACTTTGTTTATGTAAAAATATATCCTGCATAATGAAACTACTTTGTCATCTAAGAAGGCTTCATCACTACTTTTGGGGAATAAAAAGAAGCTAACGACACACTAACACAGTTGTTCTAATTACAAGCACCTGATTTTTGTAACAATACATCTTATAAAGCTTTTAAAATGCTTCGATATTTTATTTATGATACATTCTAAATAGGTAAAAAATCAGCGTATCTAACAACATTCTACTTCGTACGCTTTGCTTCTTTGAGAGTTAATGAAATGGGGTACACAAAAGCTGAAAGAAAAAGAGAAGAAAAAATGGCTAACAAATGAAGAAACGGCTTGAGAAAGGGGATATAAAGCAAGTGAGAGAACAGGTCCCAGAAATGACAATCTGAACATTCAAGGAGATGCGTGCAGTGCGCAAATGACGGAAACGCGTTCTGAATTCTCTAAAATCACACCTATAACCCCATCAACATCACAAGCATCTTTTCTCTTTGTTTGATTGTCTTCTTTTCTCTGTTTGACTACTAATTTTTCAATGCAATTCTAAGACGCTACGTTTGGTTCTTGTAATTTTTTTATATAACTTGTGTTTATTTATTTTATTTTTATATTTATTATTTTATTTATTAAATTATTTTAAAAAAAATAAAATAATTATTTTTTATTTCACCTACTCTTATTTATATTTTATATTTTTTTTACTGATACGTTTTTTAATTAAACAAATATTAATTTTTGAATCACATATATTAAATTCAGACGGTAAGCATCTTTGTACATATTGAAATGCTAGGTGTCTGCTTCATAATAACTAAAAGAAATATAGTTTAATTATAATTTTTTACGATAAAGACGAAGATACTTTTTCAGTCATGGGTAAATAAATTTCAAGAGATAATTCTCTTAATTTACCAGGGTTCCATTCTTCTTAAGATTATTCAAGAAAAAAAAAAACCTAGTTTTGCACAAAATTGGATGGTGCCTCAACCCGTAATACCCAAAAAAAAAAAAAACCATGGACAATCACGTCGCCATTGCCGTGCATAAAACTTTGATTACTGTTACTGGTCTTTGGCCGTTGTGTAAACGGCCTTGGACCAGTTAAAAGTCTTGCAATAATGACATTTGAGGAAGCCGAGTAGGAACGTCTTTCCCTTACCGCATTTTCTCCGAGCCAAATTATCCAAGTCTTCCTTAGTCATTGTCCAAGTCAACTAGCGTAGTTAGCACACTGATTCAATGGACCATTATTAATACAGCTCTGTACTGAGGTTAGCCAAAGAGATTGTTCTCTTATGAAAATCCATATATTTTGGCTGCAAAAATTATGAAATTTAGTATGTCTCCCGATTCTCTGCTTCCTTTCCTTTTTCTCTCTTGTTTTCTTCTTCCCCTCTCAGTCGCCTGTCCAGAGTCTTTTCACTGTGGACATCTTGGGGAAATTTACTTCCCCTTCACCGACGCAAGGAGCCCAGATTGTGGTTTACTACCCATAACAGGCTGTGATGCTCCAGAGCCAGAGGCAAGGAAAGAAGTCCAATTGGGAAAAAATGTATGGTTCGAAATTAATATCATCGATCAGAAGGATTACCTAAATGAAATCGTCGTCATTGACCAGAAGCTTCAAGAGCACTTGTATTCCTCCAATCCTTGCAGTGCCTTCGACTATAAACTCCCTATTCCTCCGGAGTCTCCTGCGATGTCTTTTCATATCCTAAACAGTATTCCCCTGTGGAGATGCAACCACCCTATCAACAACGGCAACGTCTTCGAACACTCCTCCCGACATGCCTGTCCTGGCTACATCTACCTTCCTCCTCCCCAAATAGATGGCAAATTGCCCAGCCCTCCAAATGCATGTTCTGTTATCCAGCTTCCAGCTAAACCGCAACCTCCTTACCCTGCCAATGACCCACTTACATTCTTAACTGCTGAAATCTACATAGAAGTACAACTATCTTACTCTTGTCTTGTCTGTGTTTATATCAGAGGACGGCAATGTCGACCTGATGGAAAATGTAGTGCCGATGGTAAGCCCTTTGACTTATGACACTTAAGATTTGGCCACATAATCATTCAGATATCTTAAGGTGTGTTTGGGCTTTCTGAAATCTGATTTGTTCTTCTTCAGTCGTCCCCCCGTTTAAACCAGAGCACAAGGGAAGCGATTCCGAGGCTTTAATCAAAGGTTATTCATTTCCAGAACACTCTTCTGTATTTATGCAAAGTATTATTGATTATTAATAAGCTTATAAGTATTCGAAGCAATCAAATAGCTATAATTAAAATGATTATTAACCCACCATCATCCCTTCATTTCTGAAATCTGACTTGTTATTCTTCACCTCGTTGATACCAGAGCACAAGGAAAGGGATTCTAAGGCTTTAATAAAAGGTAATGCATTTGCATTTCCAAAACACACTAAGCATTTATGCAAAGTAGAGAAGAGTCTCATTATTTTCTTGTTAACCCGACATCACTCCTTCATTTATGCAAAGTATTATTGATTACTAATGAGCTTATAAGTATTCCGAGCAATCAAATAGCTACAATTAAAATGATTTTGTAGGCCTTGCGCATAACAGATACAGAATTTCTTACATTGGAGTTGCTTATTAGTCCTTGAGTTTAGAAGCCTCTGTTTGAAATTTAGAGTAATTATAAATTTTTATGCTAGTTGACTGTGTCCATGGCTATTATACTCCAAGAATTGATTAAAACTTCAAAGCTTATCCTCCTACAGGTGCTGCTATTGGAAGCGCAGCCGTGATTATAATTGACTTGTTTATTATTTTGTTTATTATTCTACCGTGGAACAAACGAAGATACAAGTCTTTAGGCTTGCAAAATCAATCAAGAAGCATTGAATCTGATACCTACTCAAATACAAACCCGGAAAGTGGAAATGTCTACTTTGGGGTCCCTGTCTTCTCCTATCAGGAGCTCGAAGAAGCAACAAACAATTTTGATCAATCAAGAGAACTTGGAAATGGCGGCTTTGGTACTGTTTACCACGGTAAGCCACCCCGAAAAATGCACCATTCCCTTAATATAGATTGAGAGTTTATTCTGTCAAAAGCCCTTATTCTTCATAGTTGAAACTTGAAAGACCATATTTCTGTGTTTGATGCAATAATAAAGAAAGATTTTTTTCCTACTCAATGTAAAAATAACTTCACTTATAATGTGTTAAAAAAAAAATTAAGTACACAACTATTTGCAAAGAATGTATTATTTTCTTTGAAAATATTTTTAACTAACACAAATTTCAGCAAAATAAAGAAGAAGCCTGTGTAAATATATATCTTTATGAATAAACTTCTGGTTGATTTTCAACAACTAGGAAAGCTTAAAGATGGACGAGAAGTAGCTGTCAAGCGGCTATTCGAGCGCAACTATAAACGTGTAGGGCAGTTCATAAATGAAATTAAGATTCTCACAAGCCTACACCACAGAAACCTTGTGTCACTCTATGGCTGCAGTCCGCGTCATAGCCCTGAGTTGCTGTTGGTCTATGAATACATTCCAAACAGAACTCTTGGTTGTCATCTCCATGGCAATCTAGCAAAGCCTGGTTCACTGCCGTGGCCCATAAGGATGAGAATTGCCATAGAGACAGCAAGTGCATTGTCTTATCTCCATGCTTGTGACATCATTCACCGCGATGTCAAAACCAGCAACCTTCTCCTTGACAACCATTTTTGTGTCAAGGTTGCAGACTTTGGTCTTTCAAGGTTGTTCCCTAAATTTGCCTCCCATGTCTCCACAGCTCCAGCAGGAACCCCAGGTTATTTGGACCCAGAATATCACCAATGCTACCAGCTTACTAACAAGAGTGATGTGTATAGCTTTGGAGTTGTGCTCATTGAGCTGATATCTTCTATGCCAGCTATTGATGTTACAAGAAATAAGGATGAGATTAAGTTGGCAAATCTTGCAGTCAAGAAGATTCAAAAAACAGCGTTTGTTGAGCTGGTAGATCCTTCCCTTGGTTTTGAGTATGATAATGAGGTTAAGAGGATGATAGTTTCAGTGGCGATGTTAGCTTTTCAGTGCTTGCAGAGGGACAAGGAACTGAGACCTTCCATGGATGAAGTTATGGAGGTGCTGCAGAAAATTGAAAGTGGGAAGGTTGATCTTGAGCATCTAGAGTTGCATGTTGCTGGGATTTCAGACAGGGAGATTCATACCTCTCTACCAACCTCTATGTATAGGGATGGGGTTGGATCATTGAAGAATTTGAAGCCACAGCGCCTTCCCCAAACACTATGATCACAAATGGGGAAGTAATTCTAATATACCTTAATGTCAGTGCATAATTAATGAGCTTAATTCAATGGTTTACACTTGATACTCCTTACTCAAGTTTACCGTATGAGTTTCCAGAAAGAATGATACAATTTTCTCAGCATTCATCTTCAGTTGAGGATGAATGATTGTCTCATCTACTTGTACTATTGTTCATAGGATGATTTATTATAAGGCACATCCTTGTCATGTCAACGGCTGAGGGAATGTTTATGTACAATAAAGTGAGTTTTTGTTTTTTGTTTATTTGTTTGTTCGACATATCCAGCTTTGATATGTTGGTGAATTTTACTTCATGCTTTCAAATATACAGCTTTGAAGCACAGAAATAGGGCAACTATAAGCATAAATTATTTTGCTTGGTTTATATATGTATATATATATATATATAAGTTTAATCTACTTTTATTATCATCTATAGTTTAAGAAATAGCAGAATGACGGGTCTATTGCCATACGCTTTTGTTTTCCTTAAGTTACAGGTGCAAATCTTTGGTCTGATCTGCACTGATTTTTCATTTTGTTAGCTGATTAATTTTAGTATTCAATTATGGGGGAATTTTGTATTTTTCTTTTGTTTTCATGCTTGAGTTTGACTCAAGAATTTTTCTTCTTTTTTAGGAGCGCATGACCCCAGAGACATTGATAAATCTTTAATTTCTTTTTTTATCTATTGATTTTTTTTTTTTTCATTTAAAGAGTTGAAATAGAAAATGAAACCCCTTTCCCGCCTTTAAATCTCCGAAAGACTTTAAAGGCAACTAATCAATCAATGAATGAGAGAAAATATGCAACTATTACTAAAATAGATGCCATTCTCTGGCATAAGAGTAATCAAATTTAAAGAGTTGAGATAAAAAATGAAAGAAGAGTTATATTTCTGAGTCAAATTTTCAATAAACTTACTTTGGCCATTCAAGCTATTGAACTTCTTTCTCGTCTCAAAAAGACGTAATAAAAAGTATTAATCAATCAGTACTGTGTTAGGAGAAAATATACATCCATTACTAATACAGATGCCATTCTCTGACACGAGTAATCAAATTTAATGAGAAAACTAGTGAACGTAAGGATCATTCCTTGTTTATTTCTCACTGAAACGAGACTATGATGGCAGAATAATCCATTTCCCTTCCCCAGACTAATAAACTTCACCCACCATATGTTGTGAAGAACTTAACTTAGAAAGTTAAATTTTAAGGACAATCACATCTCTGTTTCAGTCTTTATTGCGGCGCATAAAATTTTCACCACTGTAACTGGTCTATTTGCCGCGGTGTAAAGCGTAAACTTGAGTTCCAGGGAACCAAACTTGGACCCCAAGCAGGTATTTAAGAGTAAACAGTTCCAGGGAACACTTGAGGAAGCTGAGTAATTCTTTAACTTCAGCATTTTTGGAGTCAGTTTCTCGAGTCTTTCTTGGTCATTGTCTAAGTCAACTAGCGTAGTAAGCACACTGCAGCCAGGGAAAAGATATATTGTTTTCTTATTTTATGGCTTCGGTAGGATAATATATATATATATATATATATATATATATATATATAAAATTAAAAATTTTCTAATAAAAAGAATAATTATTACCAAAAAAAGGGAATTTATTGTAAAATCATATTTCAGACTTCACGTGTTGTTTCTACTCAACTCTATGTTTCTCGAAACCTTTTAAGAAAATTGAATTTTTATCCAACTAATAAAATATATCTAACTAATAAAATATAATTTCTTATTTTAAAATTTTAAATATTATTTATTAAATAGTAATAATAAAATATTCTAATAATTAATTATTTAATATCTTAATTCAAATATTAAAATATTTAATTAAAATATGATTTATTTTATTACGGACGTCCTCTGTCGTTTTCTTCTTCCCCGGTCCAGAGGGGCCTTCAGAAATTCACTTCTCCTTAAACAACGCAATGAACCCAGAATTTGGGTTACCACCTAAAAGGGGTTGTGCTGATCCAGAGGCAATTTTAAAGAAGTCCAACGGGGAAACCAAACATGGTGGAAAATCAAAGGGATCCGCTGGATCGCAACGTGTTCACCATCCAAGACCATGACTTTCAAGATCTCTTGTTGTCTCAAAAGATAAGTAAAAAATTTTCAAAAGGATCTACAGAAAATATTAGTAGATAAAATCAATCGTCAATAAATGTATATACGATACAAATGTACATTTTTATAGAATTCAAATTCACAGTTAATATATGTATATGTTTATTAATAATTAATGTGGTTTACTTTTTCTTTTTTTTTGTAAATTGACTCTATTTATAAACTTCTCTATTCAAAATTAGCCTCCAGGGAAATTCTTGCTCTGCAATTTCAGAGTGAATTGAATTTACTAAAAACACATTTTGGTTATTCTCAGAATGATATATTATTAATAAACATGTAAATATATCAAAAATAAATTTTACTAAAAAATACATTTGACATATTTATATATCTATTAATCATTAGATTGGTCTATTTTTTTTATTATATAATTTTTCAATATGATATCCCTGATGGGCATGAGTTACTTTGTTTCGTGTGGATAATAACATACACTAATGTACTACATATAAAACCATGCCTTTTCAAGGGTTGTGCGATAACCAGCAAAGGCAGATTTGCAGTTCTCTTAAGCCACTCAAGAGAAGAAGAATTCCCCACCAATTTCTTTCTTACGGTACCCTGGTGAGTGGGATTTAATTCTTCTCCAACTGCCAATGAAAACATCTTAGAGCCAGAAGAAGAAGAAGAAGAAGAAGAAGAAGAAGAAGAAGAAGAAGAAGAAGAAGAAGAAGAAGAAGAAGACGATCAATTCGTGCAACAACCACAAGTAAGAGAAAAAGTTCTGGTATGGCATGAACGCGCTTATTGTGACTCATAAGTATAAATTTTTGTTATATAATTGTAAGTATACTTGATTGATTATTCAAAATATTATTTACATAAAATTATAACATTATGATTAAAACATATAAATGTTATAAAATATATAATTAGTAATTAAAAAAATTAATTAACCTTTTACAAAAAAATATATAATTATGACATTTAAAAAAATTATATGGCCCATGTCGTTAAAACCTTAAAAAAAAAAACAACGTGAACCAAAATCTCCTGTAAAAAAAATTAAAAAAGGATACAGTTATGCTGGCTCATGTCTTTAAAACAAAAGATAAGTATAAAATATCAAGTCAAGATTCAAACTTTTTTTAAATCTTAAGACGTAAGACCAAGTCAAAGGAAAGAATATGAAGATGTAAATTTTTTTATAAAAAAATATTTATTAAAAAGTATACTTACACGCAATTTGCGTGTATAAAGTGATTGGCAACGACTCAGATAACACCTTCCACAAGAAAATAACAATTCCACGAGGAAATTTCGATACCTCAGAAAATGAAAATCTACAGACAAGAGGGCATTCAGATCTTTAGCTAAAATTTTATAACCATTAGCAACCTCCCGTCCCAGCAAAGCTTATCCTTTCTTTCTTTAAACGAAAATGCAATCCTGCATATTTGTTCCATTTCAATTTCACTGTGTTTGAAAATGCAAACAAGATTTAACATGTTTGGTACATACACATGGCCTTCCTTGAGGAAACAAAATTCCAGCATCTTCGTGGAACATGCTTTCTTTGGCATTTTGACTCATTTGCAATAGTTAAAATTATAATTTCATTCCATGCACAATCATGCACAATCACCAATCTTTATTTTTCAGATGTAACACAGATTTTTTTTTTTTTTAATTTGAGGGGTCTCATGGTTGCTTAGCAACCGTGACCCAATTTAAAAAAAAATTTTTATTTTCAAAGGTTATGGTTACTAATTTAATTTTTTTATTTTGAGAGATTAAAAAAAATTATTTTTAAAATATAACCATTTTTTTATATATTTAAAATTTTTTATTTTTATTAATTTAATAATTTTATAAATTACAAAATAGAAGTATTTAAGAAAAATAAAGTTTAAGCATTTTTAAAAAAATTAAAGATTAAATCATTTAAACTTGATAAAATTATTTAAGAAAAATAAAGGTTAATTATTTAAAAAAATTAAATGTTAATTCCTTTAAACTTGATAAAATTATTTAAAAAAATAAAATTATCTTAGAAAAATAAAAGTTAATTTTCTTAAAATTTGATAATTAGTAAGAGTGTTAAAAAATTTGATGAACAATTAACTATACTTATTAAATATTGTTGAACTCAATATTAAAATAATAAAAATTTTATAATTGTTGAAAAAAAATTATAATGTGAAATAATAAACTAAAATATAAATATATAAGTACAAAAAAAGTTATACATACTATTATAAAAAATGACTTCTTGTATCACATTAAATCCTTATTCTTAATCGTTGACCATTAACCGTATTACAATAACTAAAATTGTTATTAAGTTATATTCACAATCGTAATTTTTTTCCTAAATAAAATATAAACTTTTTTTTTATTTTTGAGGGGTCACAGATGGTCTTGAATTTAATTTTTTTTTATTTTGGAAAGTGGGGTTACAATTTGAATTTTTTTTTTCTTTTAATATATAAAAGGGTCATAACTGGGGGCCAATCATGACCCCTCGATTATTTTTTAAAAAATCTAACTCTGAAGTTAATTTTTGTTAAAAAATTTTATTTATAGTGATTTATTTAAAGGTTAATTGTTTAAAATAAAAAATTACAGGTTAATTCAATTCGCTTTAAACTAGATAAATAAATAAGAGTGTTTAAAAATTTGATGAGCAATTAATCACACTTGTTAAGTATTAATGAATTCGATATTGAAGTAATTTAAATTTTATAATTGTTGAAAAGGAATAGTTACAACTTAGAACAATGAATTAAAATATAAACACATAGGTGCAAAAAAAAATGATACATACAATTCAAAACAAAGGACTTATTATGCCACATTAAGTCCTTATTCTTAATCGTTGGCCTCGTCATCGGACAAGATAGTGTTCTTCTTCTATCTTCTGTTCCTCGTCCTCCTTCTCGATTTCTTTTTCATCCTCAGCATTGGCTTTGTTTTCATCTTTTTTGTTATTGTTGTTTCTTTTATCTTCTACTTATTGGTATGGTAGGAGATTGATTCATATTCCATTTGGAGGATTAAACTGAAGGAATTGGTTGATGTAGTGTAATATATATTGCCTGCTGTGATCCAACATATGCAAAAGACCTAAAAGCAAACCCAAAAGTAGATAGCCTAGTTTCAAAATAGGGTTGTAAGAGGGATGAAGCTTCATTGTATATAAAATGAAGAGTTAGCACCCTCAAAATCAGCAAAATGCATAGGTCACATGGAAGAAAATGGACCCGCAGTATCATGATGGGTCTATATTTGTGTCGTTAGGAAAGAAGATAGACCAACGGCATCATGGTGGGCTTGCTTTATGTCAATGTATGAAAAGATAGACCAATTGTCGTAAATGCAGTGCCAACACCAAAAGTAGAATCATGATAAACCCAATCATCCACCATGGGTATTTTAATAGACATAAATCTACGAGCTTTTTTTGTTGTGCAACTTGGAGGAAGCTGTGGCCTAGGCAACCGAGATGTAGAAGGAGCAACTTGAGATATTATTATGTCTTGATACTCGCCAAGTGTATCAAGGATGCTAGTGCAATCATTGACCACAATGAGACTAAGTCGTAAAGGGTCATCCATACCAAGTAGTTGTAAGCAGTAAGTTACATCGGCTTGTAAAAAAAGATTAAGAATCATATATGTAATATGTATGAGAAAAGTGAAATAAAATAACTGTGACAGGTACATAAAAATTATCATAAAACTCTTAGCACTACTAATAAGGTAGATCCACTGACAAATAACATTTCAGTATCATCTCATGTATTTATGGGGGTTGCTAGATTCACGACAGCATCCATGCAATCAGTGTCATCATCATCATCTGTATCGCTACCACCATTGTGATTGTAAAGAATAGCATTATATTCATCATTTTCCTCAAATCTATCCATTATGTTCTCTGTCTCTTTTAAATGAGAAGTGGGCGGCAATTGATTCATATGACGAACTTGGTTGCGAGATATAATCAACTTATGGACGAGATGAACTCGAATGAGAAATATAGTCTATCAAATTAATAGTTAGATATTATTAAATTATTATGTGTTCAATATGGATTTGACCAATGTCTGCAAAATATGTCCTAAATAAGGCAGGTTGATCATCTGTAACATTAACGTTGCTGAAAGACAAGAATGGATCCAGCACATAGCCAATTGTTGCTTAAGTTGCCACATTTAAGTCAATTTTCTTTGATAATATTTTTGCATACAACTCTACTAAACCAAGTTGTAATGAAAACTTTGCATTTGTCACCTACATTGTTTGGACGTTGGCATCTCTCCTTAATTTACATGTTTGATACCTTGTGGGCCTCAATGACACTAGATGCTAATACACTAATTAAGACACATATTGATTTGAGCCTAACTGTAACTATTCCGCAACCTTTTGTTTTAACCTCTTCAACAAAATATTAGAATCAACAATCATTACATCAATCATATCTGAAATAAATGTTGCACCTTCTTCATTTTCACATATTTATCCATCTGAATATAAGTATATAACTTATTTCCTGTCATTTATTTCACCAATTTGAGCAATATTGCCACTGGCATCTAAAATATTGTACAAAATTTATAAATTATTAAAATCTTTATGCAACTAATGTATTTTTTTTATATTCAATTAACAAAATATTAAAAAATTATTTCATAATTGTAGTTTTTATTTTTTTTCACATTATAATTTTTACAATACTTTTATTTTTTTATAATATTTTTTCACAATACTTTTTCATATTATATTTTTTAAAACATTTTTATGTTTCTTTCATATTATATTTTCATAATATTTTTTATAATATTTTATTATAATATTATCCAATATTAAAAATTATTTAGTTGTATTTTTATAATATTAATTTTTTTATTTTTCCCACAATATAATTTTTACAATACTTTAATTCTTTTATAATATTTTTTCACAATACCTTTTCATATTATATTTTTGTAATATTTTTTACAATATTTTATCCAATATCATAATATTTTCTTATAATATTATTGAATGTTAACAAATTATTTAATGATTGTATTTTTATAATATTATACTTTTTATTTTTCACATATTATAATTTTTTACAATACTTTAATTCTTTTATCATATTTTTTAACAATTTTTTCATATTATATTTTATATAAAATTTTTACATTTTCTTCATATTATATTTTCATATCTTATTGTTATTGTAATATTATACAATATTAAAAAAAATCCTTTCATACTTGTACTTTTACAATATTATTTTTTATTTTTTTCACATTATATTTTTTTATCCTAAAAATTATTTTTTTCAATTTTATTTGTATGTTAACAAATATTATATAATTTTAAATTTATTTCACATTATTAAAATATATAATTTAAAATTTAACTATAATATAATCACATTTTAAACAAAAAAAGCATTCAACTCATAGTCCAAATCAAACAGGTAAATATATATATATATATATATATCACAAATTTAAAATTTCACAACAATATAATTATATTTTAAGCAAAAAATAAAAAATAAAACATTTATTTTCTTTAGTATCTACATACCAAGTATTTAATCTCTATAGATACTTGAGACTACTTCTCCTTTTATAATATTCATAAATTAGATATGCAATATTTTTTTCTCCTTCTTTTGTGAGACCCTTCTTTTATATTGTGAAATGTTGCCTCTGTAATAATTGCAAGGAATGGCTTAAGAATTACTACGATAGAAACTAGAAAGATAAAGGGAGGATGAAGGAAATGTAAAAATGAAAAAGACGAAGGAAGAAAAGGAAGCAAGCATGGTGGGGACAAGAGAAAGGAAAGTGGCCACGATTTTAAGACTGGAAGGAAAGTGGAAAGTAATGATAATATATATATAATATTTTTTTTTTCTTCAACTAATGATTTTTGTCCACATGGCCGTATAATCCGAGCAGCTCAATCAAATATTGCCACGTGGACATGTTGTCCGTGATTAAAATTTTAACTCAATAACCATGATCTTTTTTTTTTTTTTTAAATTTCAAGGGCTACATTTGCTAAGCAACGGTGATCTATTTTTTTTAATTTTTTTTATTTGGGGGTTATGATTTTTTAACAACCATAACCCTGAAATTAAAAAAATAATAATAACATATTGCTTATAAAGAAATAAAATTAATGATTGTGCATGGAGAGAATTTATAATTTTTCCAATTGTAGTCTGGTAAAAAAGCCTACTTTCTTTGTTGAGCTAATGGAATGAGGATTTATTCATGGGGATGCTTTTTGAAATATCCAATTTGGCCTCATTCCAGCATTGATTCAATCTCTAGGAATTTTTTAAATGTCCAACATCGTGCATGTCTATAATAAATATAAAAGTTATTAAATAAAATTATTTTCTTACAATAGATTTTTTTAAAAAATAAAATTATTTATTTATTTTAACTTTCACAATGTGAAAGTGAATAAAATTAGTTTAAAAAATAAAATTAATTAATTAATTTTAAAAAAAAATATTTAAATATATTTCTTTTACTTTGTCAAATTTTTCTTTTTGTTATTATAATATTTTTATCTAATTAAATATATAAATAAAATGACATTTTTACTCTTTTTCATGTTGTACTAAATATAATTTAAAATTATAAAATTCTTTTTATTCCCGTATACGATGATGTAAATATATATCTAAAAGTGATAGAACTTAACAGGTCTATCATATCCAACTTGCCGTCCAAGACTTTGAATACTATAGGGAAATTATTACACACACAACAAGATGAGCTTAAAATTAGGAATTTATTAATTTAATAGACTGGCATCAAACTAATGTTATATTTGAAAATACTTTTGGAAACTCTCAAACCATGATTTGCAACTCACAAAATGCAGAAGCTATGTTTTGTTACTTTAACTAAAACCATAGTTTGAGGAAAGTAAAAGCTGAACCAAACATCCACTAAGCTTGACATGAAAGATTTAAATATAGAATCTAATAATTTAATTCATATTAATTGAAGAATATTTGAAAACAATCACGGTGTCATGAGTCTCATTTCTCTAAAATTTTTATTATAGATTAAAAAAAAAGTAGAGAAAAAAAAATAAATTTTATAGACATTTTCACTTTCTATATTACTTTTTGCCCAAATTCTCTATTAAAAACCTAAAGGTTCCTTACATCGTCGTCATTGCCGTGCATAAAACCTTGCCTACTGTTAATGCCTTCCTAGTCTTTTGCCGTTGTGTAAACTTCATGCCGGAGGGAAACGGGCTTGGACCATAAGCAGTGAGCAGTATATTACAGAGTCAAGCATTTAAAAGTCTTGCAATAATGACATTTGAGGAAGCCGAGTAGGAACGTCTTTCCCTTACCGCATTTTCTCCGAGCCAAATTATCCAAGTCTTCCTTAGTCATTGTCCAAGTCAACTAGCGTAGTTAGCACACTGATTCAATGGACCATTATTAATACAGCTCTGTACTGAGGTTAGCCAAAGAGATTGTTCTCTTATGAAAATCCATATATTTTGGCTGCAAAAATTATGAAATTTAGTATGTCTCCCGATTCTCTGCTTCCTTTCCTTTTTCTCTCTTGTTTTCTTCTTCCCCTCTCAGTCGCCTGTCCAGAGTCTTTTCACTGTGGACATCTTGGGGAAATTTACTTCCCCTTCACCGACGCAAGGAGCCCAGATTGTGGTTTACTACCCATAACAGGCTGTGATGCTCCAGAGCCAGAGGCAAGGAAAGAAGTCCAATTGGGAAAAAATGTATGGTTCGAAATTAATATCATCGATCAGAAGGATTACCTAAATGAAATCGTCGTCATTGACCAGAAGCTTCAAGAGCACTTGTATTCCTCCAATCCTTGCAGTGCCTTCGACTATAAACTCCCTATTCCTCCGGAGTCTCCTGCGATGTCTTTTCATATCCTAAACAGTATTCCCCTGTGGAGATGCAACCACCCTATCAACAACGGCAACGTCTTCGAACACTCCTCCCGACATGCCTGTCCTGGCTACATCTACCTTCCTCCTCCCCAAATAGATGGCAAATTGCCCAGCCCTCCAAATGCATGTTCTGTTATCCAGCTTCCAGCTAAACCGCAACCTCCTTACCCTGCCAATGACCCACTTACATTCTTAACTGCTGAAATCTACATAGAAGTACAACTATCTTACTCTTGTCTTGTCTGTGTTTATATCAGAGGACGGCAATGTCGACCTGATGGAAAATGTAGTGCCGATGGTAAGCCCTTTGACTTATGACACTTAAGATTTGGCCACATAATCATTCAGATATCTTAAGGTGTGTTTGGGCTTTCTGAAATCTGATTTGTTCTTCTTCAGTCTTCCCCCCGTTTAAACCAGAGCACAAGGGAAGCGATTCCGAGGCTTTAATAAAAGGTTATTCATTTCCAGAACACTCTTCAGTATTTATGCAAAGTATTATTGATTATTAATACGCTTATAATGTTCGAAACAATCAAATAGCTATAATTCAAATGATTATTAACCCAACATCATCCCTTCATTTCTGAAATCTGACATCTCATTCTTCACCTTGTTGATACCAGAGCACAAGGAAAGGGAGTCCAAGGCTTTAAAAAAAGGTAATGCATTTCCAAAACACACTAAGCATTTATGCGAAGTAGAGAAGAGTCTCATTATTTTCTTGTTAACCCGACATCATTCCTTCATTTATGCAAATTATTATTGATTACTAATAAGCTTATAAGTATTCAGAGCAATCAAATAGCTGTAATTAAAATGATTTTGTAGGCCTTGCGCATAACAGATGTATAAGGCATGATTCTGTTTTTGTTTTAATATTTTTAAAATAGATATTTTTTAAAATAAATTTTGAAAAAAAAAATTAAAAATTTTGTTTGAATTATTATTTATTATTTATTTGTTTTTTAATTTTTAATTTTACTAAAAAAATTACAAAACATTTAAAAAATATTCTAATTTTTCTGTTTCCGAAAAAAAAAATTATTTTTATTTTGCAAAACATTTTATTTAAAATTCATTATTAAACAAGTTTTTTTTTTATTCTTAAAAATAGAAAATTATTCTAAAAATAATAAATTATAAATTTTTAGAATAATGAGTTTAGAAGCCCCTGTTTGAAATTTCGAGTAATTATAAATTTTCATACTAATTGATTGTGTCCGTGGCTATTATACTCCAAGAATTGATTCAAACTTCAAAGCTTATCCTTCTACAGGTGTTGCTATTGGAAGCGCAGCCGTGATTATAATTTTCTTGCTTATTATTCTACCGCTAATGGTGCAACGATACAATTGTTCGGGCTTTCTAAACCAATCAAGAAACATTTATTTTGATATCCATCCAAGTACAAACCCAGAAAATGGAAATGTCAACTTTGGGGTCCCTGTCTTCTCCTATAGGGAGCTCGAAGAAGCAACAAACAATTTTGATCAATCAAGAGAACTTGGAAATGGAGGCTTTGGAACTGTTTACTATGGTTAGTACCCAGACAATGTCTTTTCCAGTTTTCCTTATTCATAATGTTTATAGAGTTTCATCTCTAACCCTTGTCCTTGCTCTACTCTCCCCCTCCAGGTCTTACACTATACGTGACCAAACAAAAAATTTGAATTTTTTTGTCAAAAATATTCCACAAACGTTTTTCAAAAAGTGAATTCTTCAGTATCTAAGTGCCACTGATATCCCGTGTCGTTGGTAGAGTTATCAATTGTTTAATCTAATTGTTGCTACCTTAATGATTAACAATCTTGCCAACAAGGCAGGGTACCGATGCCTTCAAATTTTCCTAGAACTCACGTTTTCAAAGATTATTTTCCTATGCTTGGTTGTGATAACCTATGGAGAACATTTTTCACTCAGTGGTTGCTAGTAAACATAACCTCAGCTTGCTTAAAAAAAAGGCTAAAAATGTAATATACTAGAAAAATAAAAAATAATGTATCATTTTCCATGAAATATTTTATAACCAACATAGTTTTTTGCAAACAAGGTAATTTCTAAAAAATGTAGAGGAAAGCCTGTGTTAATCTCATGTCTTTATGAATAATTGATGCATTAATGTTTAACAACCAGGAAAACTTAAAGATGGACGAGAAGTTGCCGTCAAGCGCGTATATGACCACAAGCGTGACAGCAAGCGTGTTAAACAATTCATGAATGAAATTCAAGTCTTCACACATTTGCGCCATAGAAATCTTGTGTCTCTCTATGGATGCACTTCACCCCACAGCCACAAGCTACTATTGGCATATGAATATATTCCAAATGGTACAGTTGCTAGTCATCTCCATGGTGATCTAGCAAAGCCTGGTTCATTGCCATGGCCTCTACGAATGAAAATTGCCATAGAGATTGCCACTGCATTGACCTATCTTCATGCTTCTAACATTATTCATCGCGATGTCAAAACCAACAACATTCTCCTTGATAAAAATTTCTGTGTTAAAGTTGCAGACTTTGGGATTTCAAGATTGTTATCTATTGATGTCTCCCATGCCTCCACAGCTCCCCAAGGAACTATGGGTTATGTTGATCCAGAATATCAACAAAGTTACCAACTTACTAACAAGAGTGATGTTTATAGTTTTGGAGTAGTCCTCATTGAGTTGATATCATCTATGCAAGCGGTTGATCCTACTAGGAATATCGATGAGATTAAGTTGGCAAATCTAGCCCTAAAGAAGATTCAAAGAAGAGAGTTTACTGAGCTGGTAGATTCTTCCCTTGGTTTTGAGTCAAATAGTGAATATAAAAGGATGATAGTTTCAATGGCAGAATTGGCTTTTCGTTGTTTGCAAAGGGACAAGGAACTGAGACCTTCCATGGATAAAGTTTTGGAGGCTTTGCAAAAAATTGAAAGTGGGAAGGATGAGCTTGAACCTCTGGAGGTTCATGGAATTGGGATTTTGCGCAAGGATATACATACAGCTCCATCAACCTCACATAATTGGAATGAGGTTGGATCATTGAAGAATTTGAAGGGACAGCAACTTCGCCAAACATTCTGATAAAAGGCATAGGGAATTTACTGTACCTAATTAATGTTAGTGCAAAATTACTTAGCTGAACTCTAATGATTAATAAATGTTACTCCATTTTACCATATGAATTTTTGAAAGAATGATAAAACTTCGTTGGCATTCATCTTCAGTTGCGAATAAGTGTCATAATCTCTGATCCACTTGTGTAGTTGTTTTATAGGGTGATTATCAACCTGAACCAGACCAATCAATTCAACCAAAAATCGATCAACCAACCATTAGTTCAATTTGATTGATTCATAAAATCAAATAATTAAAAAATCAGCGAAAAACCAATAAAATCCATGAAAACCGACCTTACCAACAAATTGGTTAGTTCAAGACATCTTACTTTGTTGAGCCCATTATTTATAAAGAGAAACTTCTGCTCCTCCCTTAACTGTGAGACTTCAGTTTTTTCAACATTTTTATTCTTCGTTTCCTTGTTCCGATAGCCAAGCAGAAGCACACCTTTGCCAATGGGTTTCTTACGTGTAGGAGTGATGGGTTGCAAATCCGATTACAAGCAACAATGGAGATCATCAACAAGAGAATAAGAGGATCAAAATTTTTAATTTGAACTATCAGTATCGGAGGAACCAAAAGCTTGATGATGCTTCTGGCGTTGAATTGGGCTCTGCAACTGATAAGGCAGTGATGAGAAGAAGAAGATCGACGGGTATTTTCTTAGAGGTGATGGTTGTTATGGTTTTGAAGGAGCGAAGATTTGGTCTGTGGCTCTGTGCCTCTGTTCTACTTCTTGGTTTTGGCATCAACAAGAGATGAAGACAAAGATGGAGGTGAAGAGAAGAATAAACGGGTTTGGACTTTTAAGCACAAGTCTACTTTCTTTAGATCAAAGGAGTGATATCGGGTTCATTCAGTCCAGATGCATAATATTGTGCTATACTGGGGCTAATATTTTTGACAGGTAATTTTTGAATAAAATTAAAATTAAAACTCTAGCTAATATGTAAAATTTATTAATATTTATTTATTATATTAAATTTTTAATATATGTAATTAAATATATTTATTTATTTATTTATTATTTGTTCAACTAAAATTAAAGTAATGAATTGTGAATTAATATTTTTATTGTTTTAATAATTGGTCTAATTTTTAAAATATTAATAATTTTAAAATATTAATGATTATTATTGTAAAGCACACCCTTGTCATGTTAATGGTTGAGGGAATGTACATATAAGACGAAGTGAGTCTTGTTTTACTTTATTCTTCCAATTATACAGCTATGAATAAGAGAACAGGTCAAATATAGGCATAAATAATACAAGTGATTATTTTAGTTATGATATAATAATTATAAAATATAAAATAATATATTTTTATTTTATTAGAATTATTACTATAACTTGTAAGAGACTTATGCATCACATGAGGTATTTAAATTTTTGTTATTTAATTGAAACATAAATATATATATATATATATAAAAGTTATTTAATACACTTATACATATTGATGATTGAATTATTTTGTAATATAAAACTACGTAAAATTAAGTAATTTTGTAGTACATTTTAATCGTTCAACACTATATAATATAGATGATAGATTAAGTATACAAATTGCTAATTAATTTTCACAAAATATTGCACATAACACATCCCCAGGATGATTCCACCCATCAATCCCTAAGATGATGCCATTAGCCTACAAAAGTAGCGTTCATTAAGGGTTAAAAGCATAAGGTCACTTGACGGATTATAATTTGTATCAAACTCAGAAGTTGTATTATATTGCTCGTAAATAAAATCCAAGAGAAGTAAGTAAATTAAAATAAAATAATTGAATTGCTTATAAGTAGTAAAGTAGGGGCATTCTAGTGGCAAACAATGTTTTAATGAATCACTGATTCACTGTAAGTGGGAGAAACAGGTATTTTTGTGATTGAATGAGACCAAACTTCATAGAGGAAGAAAAATATGTCAAATCCTTGCATTTGCATCCTCGGTTTATGTGAAGCACAAAGTTTGGATAACTTTTGCAAGTTAAGGACATGAACATTGATCGAACTATGAAGTACAGACTATCAGACATATTTTTCAACAGAGAAGTGATGAAATCATTTTGCTTTGATCATGAACTATAACATTTTCTTTCAAATATATATATATATATATATATATATATATATATAAAGATGGGAAAAAATCAACATAGTTGAACATGTCAACTCACCTCGTGCTTTTCTTTTAATGTGGTATGGATTTTCATACGACGAGTCCTGTTTAATTCTATTCTCAATTACATTGCTAATACAAAATTATATTTAAAAATTTAAGTTTCGTAAAATTTATAATAAAAAATTTTAAAAATTAAAATTGTATTGAAGAACTAAAGTTATTATCAAGTTTTAAAAGATTTACTATTAAAATTTAAAAAAATTACTACTAAATTTTAAAAAATTATTATTAAAGTTATTTAAACTATAATTTATTTTTTAAATTTAATAATAATTTTTCTAAACCCTAGTTGCAAGTTTCAGTAATTTTAATCCTTAAAAATAATTTTAATTTCTAAAATCTTTTATTATAAATTTTACAAAGCCTAAATCATTAAATATAATTTTTCCAATTAAGTCTCTGCTTTAGCTTCGACTGACCTGTAGCTCCATAAGAAGAACCCCCATCAGAGAAGAATGAGGCATAATTAAACTGAAGTTGATTTGGCAACGTGCAACTGAGAATTGAAGGGCATGGATTGCAAACTTTGAAGTCCTCAAATGTTATTTTCAATTTAATGAGAAAGAAATGTAACTTAATACATTCACTAAATTATAATATAAGAAAAAATTAGGACCACAGATTATAATTCCTTCACTAAATTGAAGGGACTTCCTTCGACCCTTTGTCCCATCTTTCAGAAACATCAAAATCCAACCAATAAAGATCTATTCTCAGACACATTTAGAATCATTCTTATATTCTACAAAATTAATAGACTCATCAAATCCACTCACATCTCACAAATCTGAATTCCCCTTCCACATGGTCTTATGGTTGCCATTTACCTAAACGAAACAAATTAGTCAATGGAAAATCACTGAAACAAAGATATATTACAAGAAAAAGGAAGCAAACAATACCGATTTATAAATAATTATAAAATATAAAACAATATTTTGTTTATTCCATTAGAATTATTACTATAATTATACTAATTATTGACATAAAAATCAAATGAACCAATTAAGAGCCATTAATGATTAAATAAGTTAATATTTGTAAATAATTAAACATGAAATATTTAAAAATAATAATAATGATTATATCATTATTAAGATTCATAGTAAATCCGAATATATGATATCATCAAATTATATTTCTTAGGTTATATGAGTTAATTTTAAACTACTTTCATTGTCATATTTAGTTTAACAAATTTAATAATTTAGCAATCAATTAATTCTAAATTTTTATTATTAAAAATGTAAAAAGTGTTTCTTAATATATTAATTATCTTTCTCCATTTTAGAGGAAAAAAAAAAGTCTAACTTTCATAATGGGGTCTGTTTTCTTCAAGCTGTTACAGCGCAATTTGTTGGTCTGGTTTGCACTGATTTTTCATTTTGTTAATTGACGGATTTGAGTATTCTATAATGGGAGATTTTTTTTTTAATTTTTCTTTTCTTGTTACGTTTGAGTGTGATTCTAGTGTTTTTGTAGTAGTAAATGACTCCGGAGACATTGACAAGTCTCTCAGTAGTTTATGTATTGATTTTGGGATGGCAAATGAAAGAGTTTTTTCTCTTCGTAAATTTTTCGGTAAACCCACATGGCGATCCAAGCTATTGAACCTCTTTCCCTCATCTAGAGTATCAGAAAAATTAAAGGGAACGAATCAATTTATGATGTGTTGGGAGAAAGGATGCAATTAATTCAAAGAGAGATGCCATTCTGTGTCTGAGGAGGAATCAAATTGAGAAAGAACTAGGAAACATCACGATTACTCCATTTTATCTCTCATTGAAAAGTAACTATACCGGGAGAATAACTCATTTTCTTTCCATGAACAAATAAACTTCATCCAACTTGTGTTTTTAAAAACTGAATTTAGGAACTTAAATTTTAAGGACAATCATATCTCTGTTTCAATCTTCATGTATCATCGCTGTGACAGCTATATTTGCCGTTGTGCAAGCACACTGCTGCAATGGATAAGATAACAGAGCTATTGTTTTGTTATTAAACTCCATATATTTTGGCTGCAAAAATTATAAAATTTATCGTGGCTACTGATTCTCTGCTTCTTTTACTTTTTCTCTGTTGTTTTCTTCTTCCTCTCTCAGTTGCAGATGAGTACGAAGACTGTCCAAAGTCTTTTCTCTGTGTAGAGGGGAGACCTTGGGGAAATTCACTTCCTCTTCACCAACACAAGGAACCCAGGATGTGATTTACTTCCCAGAAGAGGTTGTGTTAATTCAGGCGCACCTAAAGAGGTCTAATTGGGAAACAAAAGATGTTCAAAATTGAAACCACCCATCAAATGGATTACAATGAATTCGTCATTCAAGACCATGAGTTTCAAGAGCTCTTGGATTCCAAAAGTTGTAGTGCCTTCAACTACAATCTCACTATTCCTTCGGGGTCTCCTATGATGTGTTCTAGCATCGTTGACAGTACTACCCTCTTCAAATGCAACACCAACCTCAAAAGCAATGCCCCAGGAAACTTCTCCAAACATAAGTGTTATGACTTCGATATCTATTTTGATCCTCACAGATTAGAAGACAAGTCCCAGCTCTTTAAATGCATGTTCTGTTATCAAGCTTCCATTCGACCCTACCTCAATGGACAGAGACCCATTTACATTCTTAACTGCTGAATCTAGCATACAAGGAAAATTGTGTAGCGGTAAGCAATTTGATTGATTACACTTAGATTTGCCCACATGATCGTTCAGATAACTTGAGGCGTGTTTGGCATTTCTGAAATCTAATTCGTTATTCTTCACGTTGTTATAGTACCAGAGCACAAGAGAGGGGTTTGGAAGGTTATAAAGAAGCATTGAATTTCCAAAATAAACTGTGTTCATGTGTACAATATTTATTTTCAGTCTTTGCTTCAAAAGCAGTCATCCTAGCTAACATACTTGGCCATTGTGTTTCTGATGGTCATCTCCCTGCTTTCCAACGTTATCTCGTTTAGAAAGAGTCTCACTATTTTCTTACTAACGGCCCAACTTCCCCTTCTTTTATATTCTATAAGGATGATTAACCTTCATATTGCTAATGAGTTCTTAAGTACTCAATGAAAGTTTCTTATTGAGTTTAGTGCAATAGCAGAAGGAAAAACTTTTGATTTCGAGTTACTCTTGCTTTGTACATTAGTCTTAAACATTTGAGCTTAGTCCCCCTGTGCTTGGAATAACTACTTCTAGTTATTTATTATCCCTTCGTAATGATGAGAAAACTTGTTAAAAAGATTCAATTATAACATGAATTTTAAAAATTTGCTAATTTAAAATATCTTATATGCCATGCATGTTGCACGACATGGGTTGACTAATATTCCTAAGTTCACCTTCTGAAAAGTTTGATCAGAAAAGCTTGCCTTATTGATCATATATAAGACTATTTATACACTTTTGGTAACTACTTGCGTAACCACTTTCGTAACTACACCAGCTAAAAATTAGCAACAATACAACAACCTGTAACAACTTATCTCAACTACATATACACTTATCAACTATTCAAAATATTCTCCATAAGATAAACTACAACTAACTCATATCAAAACATATCCATTCTGTTAAATCTGCATCAATCTTATCTAATACCCTCCCTCAAGTTGGAGCATGAGGATTTCGAATGCCCAAGTTGTGAAGTAAGGAAAAAAACCTTTCTCGTCCTAAAGCCTTGGTAAAGACATCAGCTAATTGTGCATTGCTGCGGACATAGGCTGTTGAAATATCTCCATTTTTGATCGCATCTCACACAAAATGGCAATTGACTTCTATGAGCTTTGTACGTTCGTGAAAAATCAGATTGGCAGCAATGTGCATTGCTGCCTGACTGTCACAGAATATGGGGATTGTACCACAAACAGATACTCTTAATGACAATAATAGACCTTTAAGCCACTTGAGTTCACAAACCGTTGCAGCCATAGCACGGTATTTCACTTCAGCTGATGAGCGAGACACCATTTGTTGCTTCTTAGTCTTCCAAGAGATAGGTGAGCTGCCAAGAAAAACTACATATCCTGTAAGCGAACGCCTTGTCAATGGGCATCCTCCCGAATCTGAGTAACAAAATGCCTGAAGTTTGAGATCACATTGAGCTTTAAGAACAATGTCTTGTCCAGGACTCCCTTTTAAGTATCTCACAACCCGTAAGGCAGCTTCCCAATGCTCTTTCCGTGGCTGTTGCATGAATTAAGACAAAATGTGAACAGCATATGTTAAATCAGGCCGAGTAAGGCTTAAGTAAATCAGACGCCCTACCAAACGCCTATATTTTTCAGGATCGTCAAGTAAGTCCCCTTTGGCTAATGCGAGATGGTGGTGTTGTTCCATAGGAAAGGACGAGGGCTTGGCTCCTAACAAACCAGCTTCATTTATAATATCCAAAGCATACTTACGCTGGCACAAGAAAATTCCCTCAGCATTCCTAGCCACTTCAACACCCAAGAAATATTTCAACACACCCAAGTCTTTCATATGAAAACAACGACTCAAATATACTTTAAAATGGATAATTAATTGCGTTGTATTGCCCGCAATGATGAGATCATCAACATATATTAAGACAAGCAAATGCGTCTCACCACGATGAAGAGTGAACAATGAATAATCGGAGTGAGATTGAGTAAAGCCATACTGAAGAAGAGCAGCAGCAAGCTTTGCAAACCAGCAACGAGGTGCCTATCTCAATCCGTAAAGAGATTTCTGTAAACGGCAGACTTTGTTGATATTGGTGGTGCGATATCCAGGTGGCACTTTCATGTATACTTCCTCAGTTAAGTCTCCATGAAGAAATGCGTTATGCACATCCATTTGATGAAGTTCCCACCCTTTAGTTGCTGCTACAGAGAGAAAAGTGTGCACCGTCACCATCTTTGCCACCAGAGCAAATGTCTCGTTATAATTGATGCCCTCAACTTGATTATTTCCAAGGATCACAAGTCGTGCCTTGTATCTTTCGACTGTACCATCAGAGTTATATTTGATTTTATAGACCAATTTACTACCGATTGCTTTCTTTCCTCTGGGCAAATCAATAAGAGTCCATGGGCCATTCTTCTCAAGAGCATCAATTTCTTTGCTCATCGCTTCACGCCATCTAACATCTTTTATTGCTTGGTGATAAAATCTAGGTTCAACATTCCTCGTGATAGCTGCTAAGAAAGCCTGATGTTGTGGTGAAAATTTTGCATAATTCACATAACAAGCTAAGTCGCAGGGCGTACCTGAGGGTGAGATTGATTCGGATGAATGTGCAGAGGGGCTTACTCTTTGTGCTGCATAAGTTACATAGTCTTTCAGTCTAGTTGACACTTACTTTGTGCGTAAACCACGCCCAAGTTCCTGCACTTCTTCTGCTGATTCCAAGTTAGGTTCCATCACGACTTCTCCCTCCCTCACCTCAGCACTCTACATTGGAGCAGATGATAATGGTTCATGACCCTCGTCACCGTGATCATGATTAGAACTGTCTGTCTGACGTGTTGCCCGTAGAACTACATCCTCTGCTTCACAAAATTCAGTCTGCTGTATCTATTTGTGGCCTGGTGGATCATGTCGAACAACACCGACAGCATATGGAAATTCAGCTTCACAAAACACTACATCCCTTGATACAAAATATTTTTTCATGTCCAGATCATATACTCTCCATCCCTTTTGACCAAATGGATATCCCACAAAGACACATCTATGGCTTTGACTAGCAAACTTATCTTTGTCACAATTCAAATTTTTAACATAGCACAAGCATCCAAACACACGAATGCAATCATAGGTAGGAGGCTTACCAAACAGAACTTCATAAGGCGTTTTGCCCTTAAGGACCTGTGATAGAGTGCGATTAATCAAATACCCAGCTGCCAACACACACTCACCCCAAAAATCAATAGGAAGAGCAGCTTGAAATCTCAAAGCTCGAGCTACATTGAGGATATGTCGATGCTTTCGTTCTACTCGTCCATTTTGCTGTGGTATTCCTACACATGATGTTTGATGAAGTATTCCGTTTTCTTGAAAGTAGCTTCTCAAACACATGAACTCAATCCCATTGTCACTCTGAACCATTTTCACCTTTTGATTGAATTGTCTATCAACCATGGCAAAGAAAGTCTGTAAAACCTGTCCTACTTCTATTTTATCAATCAACAAATATATCCATACACATCGTGAGAAATCATCAACAATCGTAAGGAAATAGGAGGCATTAGATGAGCTAGGAACTCTATAAGGCCCCTACAAATCACAATGAATAAGATCAAAAATTTCATTGGCTTTATTATCACTTGAATAGAATACTTCTCTGGTTTGTTTAGCTCTAAAGCAAACATCACAACTCTTATTTGAATTAAAATTCCTAACTCCAGAAATCAATTCTACTATTTTCGAAGACGGATGGCCCATTCTCCTATGCCACAAGTTATGCACATCTTCTGTTCCTACTCTGAGTGCTTGAGTCGGTGATCCAGTCTTCAAATAATAGAGCCCCTTGCATCGTTCAGCCATTCCAATCACCATCCTCGAAGTGCGGTCCTGCATCAAACAGAGCTTATCAGTAAATAATACATTACATTTTAATTCATCAATCAATTGTGATACGGAAATCAAATTGAATTTCAATCCTGGAGCAGCAAGAACATTCTCCAGCCGAACATGTTCACTCAAAGCAACTGAACCCTTCTTTGACGCTATCACTTGATTGCCATTAGGCAGTCCAATTGGGCAACTAAGGATCTGTTGTGTCTTAGACAGGATTTCACATCGTCCTGTCATGTGTTGTGTGGCCCCTGAATCTATTATCCAATGTAAATTGTCCTTACCAGTCATCTTCTCAATATTTCCTGAACTGCGCGTGTTCAACAAACTCATAATGGCTGTCCACTGTTCATTTGTCAGCTCAGCTGGAATCTGATTTGCATTTGCTTTAACTTCTTCTTCAGGCTTCCCACCTATTTGAGCAAAGTTAGCTCGTGCTGAAACACGACCACGCCCCATACTCTTTCCTCGTCCTCTTCCTCCTTGCTGCCTTCCCTTGCCTCGGCTCGACGTCCTAGGTCAATCGCCCCACCATTCAGGATAAACAATCAATTGGAAGCATCCTTCGATATCATGTCCCTCTCTATTACAGTGTTTGCATATAATGCTCTTATCAGCGGTTTGAACAGCGAAGCTTAAGGCTTCTGCCTTTACTTTTTTACCCTTTGAAGTATTTTGCACCCGTTCTTCTTGGCAAATCAATGAGTACGCTTTGCTCACATTGGGCAATAGAGATGTGCTCAAGATATTTGATCTCACAGCTCTATATGCATCATCCAGTCCCATCAGGAATTGGTGTAATTTTTTTTCTTCTCGTTTCTTTGTCAACTGCGCTGCAATATTGCACTCACATTCTCCACACTTGCACCCAGAAATTACATCATAATTGGCTAGTTCCTCCCACAACTGTTTCAACTTCGAGTAGTAGCTCATCAGGGAAGTTCCTTGTTGCCTACAATTTGCAAGTTTCGATTTTAGCTGATGCACCCGGGCTCCATCGGTAACTGAAAAATAGTCTTTGATGTCATCCCACAAATCCTTGGCAATCTCCATGTGTGTCAGGGCAGATCTTACGGTGGGCTCGATCGTGTTCATTATCCATGACACAATCATAGAGTTCACTGTCCACCAATCCTCCATCTCATCCGAGTCTTCTTCTGGTTTTGTCACTGTTCCATCAATAAAACCAAATTTCTTCTTAGCTCATAGCACCGTCCTGATAGCACGAGCCCATTCATCATAATTGTTTTCTCTCAATTGTACCTGGGTAATCAAATTTCCAGGATTATCATTTGAAGACAAAGTGTAAGGTGATTTCTTGCTTTCTCCTTCCATAATATGTGTTTAAAGAGGCAGAACGATATCCTGTAGCTCTGATACCATGAAAAGTTTGATCAGAAAAGCTTACCTTATTGATCATATATCAGACTATTTATACACTTTTGGTAACCACTTGCGTAACCACTTCCGTAACTACACCAGCTAAAAATTAGCAACAATACAACGACCTGTAACAACTTATCTCAACTACATATACACTTATCAACTATTCAAAATATTCTCCACAAGATAAACTACAACTAACTCATATCAAAACATATCCATTCTATTAAATCCGCATCAATCTTATCTAATAACTTCTAACAGTTCTAGCTATTGGATACGCGGTTGTGATTACAATTGGCTTCTTTATTGTTTTACCACTTCAGAAACAAAGATACAATGGTTAGGGTTTCTAAACCAATCAACAAATATTTATTTCAATATCCATCCAAGTACGAATCCAAAATGTTAATTTGTCAATTTTGGATCCTTGTCTTCTCCTACGAGGAGCTGGAGAAGGCAACAAACAATTTTGATCGAGCTAGAGAACTTGGAATCGGAGGCTTTGGGATTGTTTACTACAGTAAGTCACTCACAAGATGCCTTTTATCCTATAAGGATGGTGATTTCTTGGGTTTGATCTTGTGAAAATTTGCGAATAGTTTAATTGTCTATTATAACATTTGCTCACATGAAAGTTCATGAAACTTGAAATATGAACAAAGTATAGATCTATTATACCTTTCGAGACAAGGAACTTTGACATCCTATCAAAACCATTTGAAATCAAAAAATTGAATTGTAAGTGAAAACTTATAATTTTATTATAATCTCTGTTAGTTTATTCAACATTTGGACTTCCTATATAACATAAAAAAGATCCAAGATTTTTTTTTTCAAAACATCCTCTAAGAAACATTTTTCAAGTAGTGAATTCTTCATTGTCCTAGCTCCTAAGTGGCATCGATTCATCAATAGCTAAATCTTTTTTTTTAATTATTTTAATGTTGATGGTTAATAATCTAGCCAAGAAGGCAGAGTACCCATGCACATGAATTCACTTTTCCAAAGGGTAAAAAATGTAATATACTGGAAATTTAAAAAAAAAAATGTATCATTTTCTGTGAGAATATTTTAACCAAGACAATTTCTGCAAACAAGTTAACTTGTGAATAAACATAAGAGCCTATGTTAATTTTTTGTCTAAATGAATAATTTATTGATGTTTAAAAAGTAGGAACATTTCAAGATTGCCGATAAGTTGCTATCAAGTGCTTATGCCAACACAAGCATAACAAAAGGCGTGTAACACAATTCATGAACGAAATTCAGATCTTCAGACGTTTGTGTCTCAAAAATTTTGTATCCCCTTAGGGATGCACTACACATCACGGGGAGCTGCTGCTAGTATATGGATACATTCCAAACAATAATGTTGGCCGTCATCTCCATGGTGATCTAGCAAAGCCTGGTTCACTGCCATGGCTAGGACAAATGAAAATTGCCATAGAGACTGCCATTGCATTGACCTCTCTTCATGCTTCTGACATTATTCACCGCGATGTCAAAACCAATAACATTTTATTTGATAAAAATTTTGTGTTAAAGTTGTAGATTTTGGGATTTTAAGATTTTTTCTAGCAATGTCTTCGTAGCTCCTCAAGGAACTACCATTTATGTTGACCCAGAATATCAATAGAGCTACCAACTTACTCAGAAGAGTGACGTATACAGCGTTGGATTTGTACTCATTGAACTAATATCATCCATGCCAGCTATTGACCGTACAAGGAATGCTGATGAGATTAAGTTGGCAAATCTAGCCATAAAGAAGATTTAAAGTTGCGAGTTTACTAAGCTGGTAGATCTTTCCTTGATTTTGAGTCAGATAATGAATATAAAAGGATGATAGCTTTAGTGGCAGAATTGGCTTTTCAATGTTTGCAAAGGAATAAGGAACTGAGGTCTTGCATCTATAAAGTTTTGGAGGCGTTGCAGAAAATTAGAAGTGGAAAGGATAAGCCTAAGCCTCCGGAGATTCATGGAGCTGGGATTTTACACAAGGGTACGCATAAGCCTCCACCAACCTCACAGGATTGGGATGAGGTTGGATTATTGAAGAATTTGAAGAGACTGCGTCTTCACCAAACACTCTGATAAATGGGTTATCAAATCTATTATACCTAAAAATGTCAGTGTATAATTATTTAGCCTAATTCCATAATACTTGCTGCTCCATTCTGTCATATGAATTTTTAGAAAGAATGATAACGTTATGTCAGCATTCATCATCAGGTGCGAACGAGTGAGTTAGAATATCATTCTCTCTCATCCACTTCCATTATGGTTTAGAGGATAATTATATTACAAGGCACATCCTTGTCATGTCCATGGCTTAAGGAATGTATATGTAAAATGAAGCAAGTTTCTGTTTTACCTCATTCTTTTGTTTGAATTAACTAGCTTTGATGATGTCCTGGTGAATTTTACTCCTTGCCCACCAAACGCATTGCAATTTATTCTTTTAACTAAACAGCTTTGAAATAAGGGGACGGTAAATATAAGCATTAACATTTTTGGTTGGCTTAGTTAAGTTATTTTTAGTTTTAAACTACTTTCATTAATTTTCCTTAGACAATTTAGCAATTATTTTATTCTAAGTTTTAACTAAAACAAGCAGTACAAGTGTTTCTTGATATATTAACCATCTTTCTTCTCTATAGAAAGAAATTCAACTTTCATGGGTCTCTTGACATATCTAGTTTGTTATTTAGAAGTTGCTTTAAGTGCAACTTTTAATCTGGCCTGCACTGATTTAAAAATTCTTTTATAGGGAATTTTCATATTAATTTTCATATTTATACTTGAGTATAATTCTTATTTTTTTTTACTAGTATAAGACTTTAGAGAGAGGCATTAAATTTCTTATTTACTAATCCATTGATTATTTATTATTTAAAAATTATAAAATAAAAAAAGAAAAAAATAACATCTCATTTGATGCATAAAATAAAATAGAATTGGATAAATGAAATAATTTAAAAAAAACATTTATATATGTCTCAATTTTTAAAAAATAATAAATAATAAAAATTATTAAATAATAGTTACAAAAATATAATACATATTTTAAAATATAAAAATTCTATTCCATATCACGCCTTGGACAATGTACCCTGCATGTGCTTTTCCTTTTCCTGGTTTGGCCATTCAACCTATTGAAAGTCTTTTCTTTCTTTGAAATCTCGGGACAGAAAGAAATAAAGGGAACAAACTAATCAATGATATGCTGGAAGAAAATAATTCAAAGGTGCAACCATTCCCAAAACAGATCCCATTTTCCCTCATAGAAGTAACCAATTCCCTTTGTCCCTTTACAATCATCACGGAACATTAAAATTTGAAGTCACTTCAACTCACACACAATTTGAGAGCCACAGCCACAGACAGAGAGCGAGAGAGAGAGACAGAGCAGACTCACGCCGAAATGGCTACGCTGCAGAAATTCAAGCTCCTCGCGATGCAATGCGGCGTTGTTCAGAGCCCCACACGAAGCCCCAGGACAAGTCCGCTGGTTCAGTGCCGGCGGCGGAAAACCACCCTACGGATGCTGCTCTGTAGGAGCAACAGTCGCCGGTCAGCTCGCCAGCGAGACTCGCCCCTTCAGCTGAAGCATCTGTTGGATTCACCGGAGGAGAAGGAGGAGGAGAAGGGGAAGGATTTGATGCGGAGACACGCACTGAAGGACTTCTTCGTGTCTTCGCTTCCAAACGAACAAGAAGGCGATGGAGAAAGTAGCGACAGCGAGAAGGTTCATTCTAGAGAGTTCGGTTCCGTTGGAAACATGGATCTTGTTGTGGGTTCGGTTAATTGGAGAGACGGACTCGGGTCTCCGAGACGGGTTTGGACGGGTTTTCGTTACAGGTCGTTATTGAGGAAAGCTTGGCGCCCTGCACTGGTCACTATTCCAGAGTAACCAAAACCGTAGTTTTCAAGACTTGTGATCCAAGTAGATCTTTCGTTCTAATGCCATGTAGAATTTCACCAAATCGCATTCAAATGCATTGTTCTCTTTTAATTGAAATTTAAAACTATTTGAATATCACCTGCTTTTGATTAAATTTATCTATAGTTTTGTTTATATTTTTATTATTAAATTTTTTTATTTAAATATAATAAATATATAATTTTTATTAATAATATATAGAATTTAACTAAAAAATTATATAATTATTTATAAAAAAATTACATATTTATCATATTTTGATTAGAAAGTCTAATAATATATATATATATATACAATTTTTTATATCATTATTATTAAGTTTACTAATTAAAACATAATAAATGTTTAATTCTCAAATAATATTATGATAAGTATACAGTTTTTATAAATTATTAATTAATTTTATAAATAAATCATTCATTTATTATATTATTATTATTAAAAAATTATATATTTAACATATTTTAATTGAAGAATTTAATAATAAAAATATAAAATATTACAATTAAGTCCAATCTATATAAAAAAAATGCATATAAAATTTTTTTCTTCTTCTAATAATCAGTTTGCTGAATTATTATATAGACAAGGACCCCTTCCAATTTAGAATAGGATTTTACGAAGTGATACTTCGTTTATCGATACTAAGCTCCTTAAAATTTGAATAATGGTTATTCATATATATATATATATATATATATATATATATATATATACACATATACATATATGTATTCTCATTCACATTTCAATTTAGGAAACAAAATTTAAACACCTCGTATAATGTACTGGTTGCTAACTAATTCTTAAGATAATTAGGCCAGAACTGGATTTCTTTATCTCAGGAAAATTTCAAATATGTGGAGATGTGGGCTTTGTTTTTTTTTTTTCTTTTTATAATGATATTTTGTATGTCAAGCAATATTTAAATGTCTGTATTTAATATTTTTTTTGTATTCAAAATGTTTGGTATTCTCCAAGAAATCAAAGGATATTAGATGACATAATTTTAGATAATATGAGATACTATATAAAAATCACAAAAATTTCATATTAAATAACTTTTAAAAGTATTCAAAATTTATAAATTTATTTGAAACAAAAAATATTTTAGAACTAATACGAAGTGTTAAATATACATTTAAGATAAAAATAAGACTCTGACCAATACTTTTTACTCTAACCTTCAATTATTATAACAAATTCGATAATATTAAATATCTAAAATACTAAAAAAAATATAAATTAAAAATGTACCAAACAGTTCAATGGTTTAACTTTGCCAGTTCCACCTTAGTTTTAAGACTGTATTTTTTTTTTTTGGGCCAGAATTTTAAAACTGTCTTTATATTATAAGAATTTTGTAAATAATTTTTTATAGTTCTTAAATTTTGTAACTCTAAATATCACTATTTCTTACTATGGCAATATATCGCTGATTCTTTATGAGTTTAAATGGATATCATTCATTTAGGCCAATACTACTTTCAGTTAATGGCATTAATCCATCAATGGATTTAAGACAAATTGTTGCAACAAATACCATTTACAAAAATTAACGATCGAATTATAAATTGTTAAAGTATAAAAAGCGTTTTCTTCTTTTAACATAAACCATAAGAAGTAATTTTTTATTTCAAATTACAAAGAAGGTTTAGAGACGATGAAAAGTAAGGGGAAAAAAATTTTCTGGCGTAATTTTTTATTTTTTTTTTACTTTTGACTAAATCAAAAAGTGAATCACTTAAGATACTCATAAACGGATCCAAAGCAGATCATGATATCTAACAAAAGTTAAACAAAATAAAATGAGTGAAGTAAGGATAAGACAATTTATATCAAATTTATTGAGATGGATGCTATGTGAATTGTACACTCATGATTCATCCATATGGTACTTTCTAATTGAGAAGAAAATATACGAACCCACAAATAATTAAATCTTTTAATGATGATATAATTAGAGAAGTGTTCTCTAATCAAGCGAGCAGATATCTAAATTATCAGAATGCATGTTGGATGAGGGTAAAGACATTTTTTATTGTTTCCTATTCTTTTTAGGAAGAAAATAGGAATAAAAAGTTAAAGTGGGAAGGTAAAAGAGAGGGGAGTGGGACATGTTGGAATTGACATGGAAGAATATTATGGTAAAGCATGAACAATCAACGTCGCCAAAAAGACTAAAGACAAATACAAGCATGATTTGTGGAAATATGCACAAACAATGACTTTGGTCTTGCCTGCCATTAAAGACATCACATAAAAGCTTAGTGCAGGCCAAAAAATACTATTCTTTCAGCCTTGAGATCAATTATACACCAATGCTTTAAGTTCATTCATTAGTTAACGCTTTGCTCACCAGAGGGTTTGTGTGCCTTGAGTTCATGAATTTT
Source organism: Erythrophleum fordii (assembly GCA_032878935.1). NCBI lineage: Eukaryota > Viridiplantae > Streptophyta > Magnoliopsida > Fabales > Fabaceae > Erythrophleum > Erythrophleum fordii. The sequence goes on along the minus strand of JAVQMF010000053.1, from coordinate 49,819,407 downwards.
GAATATATATTTACACACACACACACTCACTCTCATGCTTCTGTTAGAAATACTACATTTATTCACACAGAAAATCTGCTTAATATTGATATTATGTACCAAACAACTTACCATGAGAGAAGCTTATTGCTGTTTCACGATCTAAATCTCAATTTTTCACCCTCAAACGCTGGACTCGTTTTAGAAGTTGCCCAGAATTAGCCAAGCAAATCCTTATGGTCCATTGGACATAGATTGCTTCTCCTCAGACATGAGATGACGGCACACACATAATCGACAACCCTAAATCCAGCGCAGCCAACCATCCTTCAACTGATGTGTCCATCTTTTTGTGAGAAAAAACTATACTTTAGATTATAAAACTTATTAATCTTCTTTATTATTTATTTAGTTTTTTTTTATTCATATTTATTATTGTTTAAAAAATAACTCTTCATAATTAAATTTTTTATCCTCTTTTTAATTATAAAAATAAAAATTTGAATTATAAGAAAAAATTCCACTTCAATTATAAAACAGATAAGTCTCTTTAATGTTTTTCCAATTATCTCTCATATTCTTATTTATTAAATGATTTTTTATAGTTAAAATTTTTTGTTCTTTGAACCTTTAAAATAATTTCAAAATATAAAATATTTTATAATAAATATTTTTAATTTATGATCTTAAAGTATAATCTTTTCAAGAAAATAGTTACTAATTTGAAAAGAAAAAAATAAGGACAGACACGTGTCACGTAGAGGATGGTTGGATGGCCAAGATTGCTTGACTCATGCAGTCATAGTATTGACTGCCGGGAATCTGATTCAATTTGTCACATTAATATGCAAAATTTTGTTTGTAGCAGAAAAAAAAAAAGGAAAAGTTTTATTCATATTTGATATAACTAACAATTTGTATGCATAGAATATTTGTGTACATAGAATATCCTAAACAAGAGAAAATATAATGGAATTCAATTTCAGTACTCGAGTATAATATTGAATATTTAGTATTATTGTTATTTTTATTTTACTACATAATTAATTTTTTGTGGATAAAAGTTATGTAATTTAATTTTAAACCATGGTCAACTTTAATCCCAAAATTTTCAGTAAAAATGATTTATTTGTCAAAATACAAATAGTAACGGTATTCTAATTTTGATACAAATTTATGATAGTAAAAATTCAAAGTATAAATAATGTACCTGAAAATGTGAAATTCAATATGTTAAAAAAAATCATTAGGTGTGAATTAATACTAAAATTTCTAAATAATTTATAATAGTATTATATTCAAACTTTTATGCCATCACGTAAAAAAAAAAAGAGAAAAAAACACTTTATAAACATTAGTAACTTAAAAAAATATTAAACCAGTGTCACCGAATTCATCTGTCTCCCTCTAAACCCATCCCCTTTCCTTTGTAACAAAATGCAATATGTTCGTGCTATGGAACACTAAAGAAAAGGAACAAAAATAGTTTTCCATACTGCAATATTCTGGAGCTTCTACTACATATTTCTCTACTTATACCTCATTGCATTATGATATTCAAGCAGCGGGTCATCAGTGCAGAAAAAGAGGTTGGTTGAAGAGGAGATTGTGGGAAGCAGGTGCGAATGAATTTGGAAATAGGAGATAATAAGGAGAAGATTCTAGCTCTCCTTGGTTTTTTCAGTCTTTCTCATGAAACATGGGTTTGGTCCTGTTATTATTGTTTTTTTTTTTTTGGGCCAAACTGGTCTTGTTATTGTTAAATTAAGTGGTCCTATACATGGGTGTGGACTTCTCTCAGCTCTAGGCCTAAGTGTTTTGTCTTCCAATTTTAAGGAAAAAACAACGTACGGAAGAATTGATAGGATGTACAAGTGAAAAATAAAAAAAAATTCTCTCGGTAGATGATTTTAATTTTTAATATATATAGTATTTATATTATTTTTTTTTAGTAAATAATAATATGTATACGATTTAAAACAATCCCAAACATACCAAGTATATATCTTATAATATTCCAAGTTACGTAAAGGACCGTCGCCATAATGTGTCACAAATTTGGTAACATTGTATTTATTACGACGTGACAACATTAATTAAATGGATAAACCTGAGAACATTAGTGTGACGTAGGAAAGTGAGCATCATACGGGAGGACACAAATCAAAATCTCATTAATTACAGAAGACAATAAGACTTCGTTATTCTGCTCAAGGAAGTTGCCTTAAACTTGTTCGCTACCCTATACCCCTTTTTCTTTTGTTGGGGGAGGAGCTAACGTACTTCACAATTTAGGAAAACTCAAAGAATTTGCATCACAGACCCCTAAAAAATAAATAAAAAAACAGCCACTAGGTTACAAATTATAACAAAAATTGAGTAAATAGAAATTAGTTAAAAAGAAGATAACTTCCTAGTATCAACGTCATGTTAGCCGCTCTTTATTTCCCAGAGGAACTCATGAAGCCTTCTCATTAGATTGAGATGTTGATTACCGCCAATCTGGCTCTAACCACAAGCTATGAAACTTGAGTCTCCCACTGAAGGTATAAGATTTTGACATGAGATTTATGTAGAACTTCATATCAGTTGGTATTAGGGGCCATGACCTCTTCCATGGCAGATTCCACTTGAGCACAAGCTTCACTCCATGAGGTTAGAGATCAACCCAAGTCCCATACTTCGCAATTAGAATCATAACACACGGCCTTTTTTAAAATTTATGTCACTGTCATCTGGGTTGGGCTTGTTAAGGTCATTAGATTTAGGGTAGCCTTGTGGATACCCCTTGTCCTGAGGTACAACCCGATGGAAGAACCTGTATATCATCTCATAACTGGTGAATGTAATAACAGCTGATGGAGTTGTTCTTAACAGATTGGTAGCACAACCGCGATAGAAGCCTGGAAGGCCTTCCTTTTGGAACACCTTCCTAGTACAATCAACAACGCCTGCATATCGGACCTTGATATTTTTGGCCTGTCCTTGCTCCTGCAGCCTCGATCGTATCACCTGGAAACACAATTCTAAAGGTTAACGATGACGTGCAAAGTTAAAAATGTGTTGCCGATAAACATCCTGCCCTTTCCTCCCCGAGTAATTCAGCCAGAGAAGGTTAGACATACCTCATGAGGATAAGTCATTACGGAGGCGATTACTTTGGAAATTGAAGATGCAATGGCAACGTTTCCCGGACTTAGCTTGTCAACAGTTGTGTTTTCTGAAATATTTGAAATTTTCATTAGATAAAGCAACTTACACATGAGGAAACAGGAAAGCATTCATTTATTCCAAGGACAAGTAAATAAATAAAACAATTTACAGATATCACATTTACCCTTTTTTGCAATGTATGACTTGATCTTTTCGTAAGCTGGGAATTGTATTGCAACATGACTTATGCCAGCCAATGAAGGCACAATGCCACTGCATCACAAGAACAAAATATTATCATGAATAACCAAAGAGATTAGCCCAGTTGATAAGAAGAGATAGTATCTCTTCTTACAACCTAGATTCGATTCATCCACAAGTAATATCCTAAATGCACCGTCTGAAGTGGGGGAGCACTCCCCTTAAGATTGACTAGGGAGGAGATTTAACCCCTAACCATAATACCCAAAAATAAAATATACTCATGACTCTATTCAAGAGCAGACTCAGGTCAATCAAGCTTTGATTTTATATTTCTTTTTCTGGAATTGAATCAGTGAGTTCGTTCTATGCAGCATTTTCCATGCGCAGGCCTGCTTAGTTTAAGTGTACTTAACCTGGTAATTTCGTATCAGGGAGATAGAAAACAAAAGTGAAACTAGAATTATTAGGGAATACCCACAGTTTATACAAGACAGCCAATTTTTCCAGATTCACCTAACTTTAAGTGATTAACATTCAATTCATATTTTTTATCTAAGAAAAAGAAATCAATTCATATTATGTACTTTATAATCTTACCACATAGAGTTCTCTTGTTGAATGATCTAGCAGATCTTGGCTAAAGGCTATGCTTGATTAAAATAGACTTCTTATTTCTTTTCCTTTTTCTCTATTTAATGAAGAGTATAGTAAACACGTTAAATGGACCCCATTTTTCCTCCCTTAAAAAGCTAACATTTGATGACGTTACATACTAGTTAGCAAGATAGTTTAGGTTATTATAATATAATATATAAAAAATAATGGTTAACAGACAAAGAGAATTAATTATTACATTTCATCTGCCATTGAAAACATGAAAGAAAATTTCATCTCTTCAATATTAGTATTTCTTTACTTTGTTTTATGCACATCACGAGGTTAACAGACATCAATTGTTCATTGGCACACTCACACACACAAGTTACAAAAAATGATAACTATATAACTTTTACCCCTTTAATTTCATAGCAAAGTTCCCAAAAAATATCAAGCTAATTGTGAGTACGAAGAAACTGACCTATATAGTCCTCGCAAGCCTTCCTCGTGGGTAATCCTTATCAAAGCAGAAAGAACACTTTTGTAAGGAACAACATCAGGCCTCATTCCCTGTGTCTATGAGTTGCAGATAAAGACAAGAATTATTGTCCAAAATAACAAAAATAAAAATAAAAAGAGTAAACCATCTATGACATGTAATTGTAAGGAACCTTCAGGATAAGCGGATAATATTAGCTGAATGAGAGTAGACAAACCATACAACTTATCACTTGCTGTAACTTGAGATTTCAGTTTCCAAAAATCAAAGTGTAGTAAAACTGAAGAATTCAAGAGTTCATGTTGATAGCACAGGACCCAATAATGTAGCGCAAAATGAGCATTTATAAATAAGGGGTGACAGCTAGACCTAAATGTGTTCAGAATTAAAATTTGGTTGCTTGTGAGATTTGGAAACAAGAGCATTTATCAAATAACTAATAAACTAAAGGATAACAACATTTTAATATTTGAGTTCATCCACGGGATACAAATTAAAGCAAAAAACAGCAGATTTCCAAGCCTAATCAATCAAGCGTACACATGGATATAGCTAAGATAATCAAAATTAAATTGATACAAATAAGACATAACTGTATAAGATTAGCAAGACTGAGAACCAACTTACTTGGAGTCTGGTCTTCACAACCCACAATGGGTTTGTTGAAACTGCTGTGGCCACCCCAGCACCAGCAGCAGCTATCATATTTTCACCAGTTGTGAGTTGGTAGCAACCATCTGTTACAAGTTTACCAATGAAGAATGTTATAGAAAATCAAGTCAATCCAGCAAATTTGGATCCAGGCTTAGACACAACCAAAATTGGAAAAAATAAAGTAACCTATTTTAATACTCCTAACTTCTAAGGAAGGACGGAACCAGAAAAAATAGTATGGGAAGGCAAAAATCAATACTTAGTACAAACACTAATATCTACTAAAAAATGCAACTTTAAGTATTTATTAAATTAGTACAAACACTAATATCTACTAAAAAATGCAACTTTAAGTATTTATTAAATTAATAAAATTTACTAAAATTAAAAACCAGAGAAACATAATAAAAAAAAAAAACAAGAGAAGCATAAAAACACCAAAATAAATATAGTTGTCTTAATACAAGCAAAACATATATTGGAAGTGATACAATATGTATTAGCCATTAGAATCATACCCTTCTATTCTTGATTAAATATAATTCATTTATCTCCTCTGTAGTGAAATTTTTTGCAATCTCCTTTTCAATATAAACAACTAAATTATTTGCCAAAAAGTTATCTTTCATTTTATTATGAAGCCCTGTTTTTAGAGTGAGTGGATAGTATGGTAAAAGAAGCCAAAAAGGAAGGAATTTTGTGAAAGAGTAAGATCAGAAAGTAAAAAGTATATCATTAGTCTTTCTTACAAAATAGAGATAAAAAACTTTTTAGAGAAGCTTAAATAGATTTCATTATATTCTATTTGTTATATAAAATTTGCTTTTATGGTCAATGTAAAAGGCATTTAAAAATATGTGTATGAGACTTCAAAAAATTAAAGGGGACAAATGAAAATTTTGAAAGGGGGGAAAATTAAAAATTTTCAAAAGAAAAATAATATTATATACATACATAATACCTATTAATTTCTCTTTTAGGGGGGAAATTATATAAGGTGGGTCTGTCCCTGTTTCTAAGTACTTGAGAAACCATATGATGTATTAAGTACACAACATTAACATAATATTTACCCCGTGAACGAAGCAGGCCTTTTAGTTGCTCATAAACTGTGAAGTAAACCTACAATTGAAGCAAAATTTTGTCACTTGAAGAAGTATGATTAGCAACTGTTACAAACATAGGACTGAACAATATTAGCAAGATTATTCATCTTCTAATATTAGAAATATTTTTCCCCTGAAGTACAACTAATGATTCAAAAAGGATCAGTAAGAATAAAATGCAAGAAAGAGATTAATTCAGTTGGTTTGTTATTTGTTGATGAAAAAGAATATGTACAGAACAGATACTTTCCACTGCTAGAGGCGATGGAGTAAAACATTCTTCCAGCAAGATGAGCAAAGAGATAGTCATTTAGATGATGGTTGTTGTTAATGTTACTTCTTCCAACCTCGGTAGGTTTTACTTTGTAAAAGGTAAATCATAAAAGTAGCCATAGAGGAAACACATATGAAACCACTTTCAATTACAGTCAACACTAACTATACAAGATCAATATAAGCACTTATTTCTAAACAAGTAAACACAGAATATGGTCAAAGTGGTTGCTTTTGATTGATCATCTTCTCTACAAAGAGAAGTGAAAACCTGATCATCCTTCCACATTTAAGCAGTAGCAGAAACAGAACTTAACATGAGGTTCCATTACAATATGTATATGGAGAAAGGGAAAGTTAAAAGTGAAAAGAGGGAGACCAAGAATTCAGTGACTGGAGATAATGAACAATATAGTTGCAAGTAGGTCGGTGAAGAATGTAGGCCTAGAGAGGATTACATGGCAAATGGGAATTAATATGAAGATAGTAGTTTGTTCTAAATGCTTCCCGTGTAACCCCAAATTCCAGGACTAGAGCTAGTTTTGTTTTAGTTTGTTTGATATAAGATAGGAAAACAAATTGATGCTGAAGCAAGACAGAATAAGAGGTACATCGTAATCCCCCAGCTTACAGAACCTAGCATGTTTGCCATCATGATTGCTGATTATAGCATAAAGATTTAGTTAGAGGCAACAGGCAGAGATACGCACCGCCCAGTTTGGAAGTAATGCTAGTATTGTAGGTGAAAGGCCACGGTACATTCCCCTGAAACCTTCGGTCCTTACTATATTCTGCAAACTCGTGATGATAACACTGCCTAAGAGAGTAACAGAAGTTAGCTTGGGAAACAATCACTCAAAAAATGTATGACAGAAAGCCTTAATATTGGAATTGTAGTGCTGACATGTAGCATTAAATTAAATGACATAGAGCATCAAATTTAGAATATAAAATCTTCAGCCCAAAGTCGATCACATAAACCTATGTTTCACAAGAGAAGAAGCACTTCTTTATAAATTTTATGTATCATATTTGCAAACTTCTGCCAACCATTTATGTTCCAAATTCTGATACTACTTCTCAAACTTATTAGCTATTCAAATTCAACTGCAGTAAGCCCAGTACTATTGTCTATGACCGCTGAGTAATAACTCGAAAATCTCAAGCCTGTTCTGATAGTAAAGTGAACTAACTTTTAAAGAGGGGGAAAATCTAGCATACCTTTCTGCCCCGAAGGAAGACCATGAACTTGTAGTCTAGTCTTGATCACATCCAATGGGCACACAAATGTAGCCGCTATTGCCCCTGCAATGCTATCAAGTTAATCATCCAGTAGCAAATCTTACACTGTCAAACATTCTAGCAACAAGTAACTGTAACAAGAAACACCAATCAAACTAGTGCCAAAACACAAACAGTAGTGAATTAATAGCAGTGACCAAAAATGACAATTAGGAATCAGAATAAAGAAATTAACAAAAGCCCAATAAAACTGAACACAAATTTAAAAAACGACTAGAGGAAGAAAAGCTTACCAGCTGCGGCACCAGCACCGGCGTTGCAGATTAAGTCTCTGATGTTTTGACTATTACCGGAAGATTGGCCATTGCTACTCATATTAAAATGCCTTTGTAACGCAAGTTCTCCTACTTAACGAATTTAAGGTAATTCCCAATTACTGATCCAAAAAAAGAAGAGAATTCTCATGGCATATCGTCATGAACTTGTTTCTTTTATAACATTCCCCAACGACTAAGAATATGGGCACTAATCGTCGGCTTATCTTGTTCAAAGGGTTTACGCGGCGAATTGGTCCAAGAACGATTTGGACGGGTAACCCACTCTCTGGGGTGAAAAAACTACGAAATCCATAGGCGGAATGAGAATTGAAACTTCAAAAGGGTATGCGAATTTGATCAATTCTTTATTTCTCTCTCTTCTTCTGGGTCTCCGATTTAGTCTTCGGCGTACTTGGAAGCTTGAACCGCTGTGGCTTTTTGAAAAAACATCAGAAAAAAAAAAAATATATATATATATATACACATTATTTTTTATTGTGAGAATTTTTAATTAAAGTATAATAATTATATAATTCTTAAAACACATATATCACTTTTATAAATAATTATATAATTTTTAATAAAATAATATATAAAGATTTATTATTGTTAAAAATTTTATATATTTATTATATTTTGATTAAAAAATATAAATAAAAATAAAAATAACAAACATACGTTGGAGTTCTTTTTTCCGTCTTCCCACTGCGAAGTTTGAACTTCGAAGGAGGTGTCTCTCTAAATTCTTGAATTTTATTTTACTTTATTTTTTGTTCAATGAGTGAACGCCAGCTTAGAATTAATTAGAAAAGTAAGTGTAAATTAAACTCACTAAATTGGTTAATTAGTTTTAAATATGTTTTTTTCTTTGTTTGAACCCTTTTTTTTTTAATTACCAGTAAAAGGTGTGCTCTAGTTACGTACAAAGGTTAATCCCCGTTAAACGTTACATATAAATATTTTGAAGTTTAAATCTAAATATTTTTATAAAATATTAACATTTCCCGTTAACATTGTCTGAGGTGTTTGAAGTTTTTTCTTTTTTTAAGAAAAAACAAGTGAAAGGTGTGCTCTTGCTATGTGAAAAAACAAACGTAAATCTCCCTTAAATGTCACATATATTTTGAAGTTCAATCTACATATTTTTGTAAAATATAAACATTTCATTGTAGAGGAGGGAATAGCCTAGAGCATTAGGTCTATTGGGTTTGTATGAAATTGTTGACGATGGATTTTCTGATGTGCACAACATATTTTTTTCTTTTTAATTTTTTTTAAATACAATCAAATATTTGCATTAATAAGATTTAGAATGCTTTATTTGTATCCTATTTGTTTTAGTAAGAAAAATGTACAATACTTAATAGTTTTTTTCAGCAATTTTATCTTGAATTATTTTTTATAAATTTTATTAAACCAAAAGGTATATACATAAATTTTACTGTTACAGAGATTTGATTACATTTAAACAAATTAAAAATATGCTATGTGTTGTGCATTGTGTGCACAGCTGAAAATCCATTGGATTGTTGTGTTTTTGTTTTTAGTAGTTTTTTTACAACAAAAATTATAAATTTCTATTTGTTTAAAATTGTTTTCGATGCTTTTTCTTCTCTTACTTTTTTAAAGTCATAATAGTTTTTGAAAAACATCTTTAAAATGTTTTTTGAAATAGTTATCGTTGTTGTAGATTTAAGATGTCTAAATTTTTTTTTATTTTAATCAAATTTCAAATATGTCGTTTTAGACTTGTATTATTATCTATATATAAATCTTTGTATGTTTTATTAATTCTCTAAATTTTCATTAATCTCTCGTCAATTATAAATTATCATTATCTTTTCACAAATATCAAATACACAAATCTCACATACTCTTTATTTTTTATCATAAAAACATATCTTTTCACTTTAATTTTTGTGTGAAATTTTATAATTGTTAATTTTTTTGTTACAATAATTGTTAATCTGATGAATCTTTTTTTATGTGTCAGGAAATTTTATGAGCCTTTAATTTTTAATCTTGTATTATTTATTTCAATTATGTAATAAATTAATATAAAATTTTATGAATTTTTTATTGGAATTGAAAAAAAAATAAACTTATGCCTATTGTTGTCATTTTACGTAATCACAATAACTTTTAAAAATCATTACCAAACACTCTATTGATGAATTCTACTATTAAATGCGACTTTTATAAGCTTTTTACCAAATATTATTTTTATCTTTTCTAAAAACAAATTTTTTATAGCATCTACAATACAATAGCTTTTGAGAGGTTACAATGGATCAAAGGAACCCAAAGTCGAGTAATACTCTTGATCATAATAACTAAACAAATTGTATGATAACACTATTTTAAATAATAATATTTATTTTAAAAAATTAAAATTAAAATTAAACTAAATTGTAAGAGATAAACATACATATAACCAAATTATTATGACTATACCCATGATTGGTCCCAAAAAAAGACCATAACATATGATTAATGAGTTTTTAAATACAATTAACTAGAACATACCCTGCATCTTGCAAGAAATTTAAAAAATGCCCCGTAGGCCTCATAGGAAAAAAAATTGAAAAAAAAATATATAAATAGTACATGTACAGTATATACACAGTGCATCAACATATAATCCAACGAAAGCTGCACAGTAAACGACTTATTTGTAACGCGGCTTCTACAAGTTTATATATATATATATATATACTATAACATATTGTTGGAATAAAATTCCAATAAATTGGAGCCACACATGTAAATGTAAAAAATGTATGGCCATTATTTAATTAACCCTATTTAAAGTGATATGATTGAAAATTAAGTTTTATGGCTTAAGGGTATATTTATCAAGGGAATTAAGTGTAGATGCCAAAAGTAATATTTCTAATTTGTTGAAGGCCCAAATTAAAAATATTACATTATTGAATAGTTAGTGAAAATATATGTTGGTTAGTCCCCATATTACAAATAAGTTGAATGAGTTTTCTGCATTTCCTTACAAAAAACTTACATACATTCACATATTGCTAATCTAAAAGGCCAAATCCACACATTTAATTTGACAAAGTCTCCAATCATGGATTCAAGTACGCTTTCGTTGCAAAACTCCTTTAATTCTGTTGAATTGATATAGGACAGTAGATGAGGTTTTGATTAAATTATATCAATTGAAATATAATTTAGAGGAATTGAAATGATCAAAACCTTCACATATCTTGCAAGAAATTTAAAAAATGTCTTGTGAGTCTCAAAAAATATTTGAAAAAAAAAAAAAACAATACATATACAATACATAGACAATGTATCAATGCGTAACCTAATGGAAGCTGCACAGTAAACAACTTGTGTATAATGTGGCTTCCACAAGTTTATATATATACAGAGAGAGAGAGAGAGAGATTAACCCAACTACTCCTTCAATTTTGGTATTTTCCTTAGTTATTTTAATTGAAATTTGTTGAGAATTTCTTTTTATTATTATTAATAAGACATACCAAGTTTATCATATTATTTTATACTTAAAAAAATTACAATAAACTACCACACTATTAAGATAAATAATATAAATAAATAAACAATTACTTCGTCTAGATAATGATTTTGTGCAAATGAAATTTGAGAGATACCCAGATAAGGACATACTTTTTTTTTGTTTTGACAAACTCATATAATCAACTATTAGATTAGCAAATGAATGCATAGTCATAACATTCTTTGCAATGGATTGAATCGGGTAATTAATTGTTTTTCATAAAAAAATATTGAAATGTAAATTAAAAGTTTTAATTGTTTTAATTTTAAAAATAAACATTTGAAATATCAGATTACAACTAAAATCACTAAAAAAAAAGTAAAAAGATGATTGAAAATTATCTAATTAAAAAATTATAAAAATTATAAATTATTGTGTATAATATAAAATATTATTTAAATTATAACAATAATCAATTCAATTCCATGGTATAGAGAGTTACAAAATAGTCATCTACTATGTTTACCAAAACAAAGTAGACATATGCCAACACCTTTGTACAAAATATTTGGTTTCTGATTGACTTAAAATTGAAAAATTTTATAATTAAAATATTTTTTTTATAAGCTGATAAGAGGTAAAGCATAATTCAAAAATAAACTATTATAACTTAATAATTAAACAAACAAATATATGTTAATATTATATTTGTCAACATTGCTCATTATCAAAATTTATAACACAATTAAGTTTAACAATTTCTTCAATAGTCATTTATGGTTTTATAGCAATTATGTAAACATATATTAATTTTATATTTATAACTCATTTTGGCATATTTGTTTTTCACACATTTGTTATCATTAAAACTTATAATCTAAAACTTTAAGGCAACAAGTTCTTCATTACTCTTTCAAAAATTAAAAAAAGTTTTTATTTACATTTAATGATCTTACAACTATTAAGATATTTAGTGAATATAGTTTATTCATATAAAATCATTTAAATATTTTTTTATATAAATTAATTGATAAAAAAGAATTCTATTTGTTAAGTGTTCAATCTGCAAATTAAGACAAAATCTTGTCTTTCCATTCTTTAATAATCAACTAATTTTTTAAATTCTTCAAGAGTTTTATAATATTTAAATAATCAATTCATACAATAAGTATAACAAACTTTGATCTAGATTTTTTCATAAAAACATATGAAAAAATTAGATCATTTTTATAACATTCCTTTAATAAATATTTATTGAAACGATTATACCATATACACTCATATTGTTTTAATTTGATAAGGATTTATATAAACGTATTAAATAATTTTATTGGGAATCTTTACATGCTTCTAATATTTTTAATTTTTTTAGAGATTTTCATATAAATTTCATCATCTAATAAGCCATATAAATAAGTTATAATAATATCCATTAAATGTATATTAAACTTTTCATATATTGTCAAACTAATAAAATAACTAAAAGTAATTACATTTCTACTATAAGAGAATATGTCTCTTCATAATCAATAATAAACATTTGTGAAAACTCTTATGTTATAAGTCATGCTTCATATTTGATAATTTCTTTTTCTTTTTTAAAATTTTGTTTTCACACAATACCCATTTATAGCTTACTAGCTTTACACCATTACATGTTTGGACTACAAGTCCAAAAACTTTACGTTTTAAAAATAAATTTAATTCTTTTTTAATCACATCTTTTTATTTTAGCCAATCACCTTTGTCTATATTCTTTAATAGATTTAAATTTAAGATCCTTATTTTATTATATTATTTCAACAGCAATATTGCATGAAAAAATATTGTCAATAACTATATCTTTTTTATTTTATCTTTTTCTCATACTAACATAACTCATTAAAATCTCTTTATTATTTTTAGGTACTTGAACTTCTTCTAAAATTTTATAATTTAGTATGTTTTGGTTCTCTTCTTAAGTACCCACCTTTATAATATGACCATTTTGCTTACCTGCTCTTTTTTTTTTTTTAGCATTTTTATCTTTGGAATTGATTGGTCCATCATATTTAATGTCTGGCTCACTTTCATTTGCATTAATTATCCTAATAAGATATCAATTCTAATTAGACTTTTTTAGTTGATATATAAGATTTGGTAACTCTTGTTAAATAAATAAATGCATATAACAATTGATTTATAACATTTTACAAGTGAATTATTTTATGAATTTATCATTCATATTGCTTTGCACAAAGATCTAAACAAGATAATAATTATAATACATTCTATGTGATTTTTTTTTTGTTTGCTTGTTTATTGTCTCCTCTTAATGTTGAAAAATTTTTTTCGTCAAAATGACAATTGACAAATTGTGTTGTAAATAAATCTCTTATTAATGATTCAAGATATTTAGTTATAAAGGTGACTTATAACCAACATATATTCGTAACCTTTTTTAAAAATATATCTTTGTGCATTGTGATAAAGTAGTTGGAACATATTCCACGCATCTAAAAATTCTGAAATAGGAAATATTTAGTTCCTAATCAAAAACCAATTATAATAAAAATAATTTATGATAACTTATTGGCTTGATATGTATAAGTGTAATTGCATATAAAATCGCATATCCTCATATTGAAATGATAAGTTTTTTTCTCATAAATATTAGTCTAGTTATTAATTAAAGGCATTTAATAAATGATTATGCTAAACCATTTTATGTGTAAATATAAGCAACAAACTTTTCAACCATTATTCTAATTGCCATATAGTAGTCACTAAAATTATGATATATAAAATTATTAGCATTATCAAGACGAATTACTTTGCTTACATAATCTATAAATTGTACTTTTAATCGAACTATTTGAACAAGTAATCTTACAAATAGCAAGTTGTAAGTTGATAATAAATATATATGTAACCATCTTATAGATATATTTATCAAAATTATATAATATTTAAATGATGCACATGGTAGATGAATGGGTCAACATACATCAATTTGGATACATTTCACAAATGCCAAGGATTCAACCCTAACTTTAACTAGTAATGGTTTACTAATTAATTTTTCTTGAAAACAAGCAGTGTGTAAAAATTCTTTGAAGTAAAGAATTTTTTAATTTTTTAATGGATGTCTAAATGAATTCTCAATAATTTTTTACATTATAATTGATTCAGGATGACCTAACTAGTTATGCCAAATAACAAATACATTTGAATCAATAAACTTCTTGTCTACTTTAACATATATTTTAATTATACTAATATTTGTATAATACAAATCAGAAGAAAAGGTAGACAATTTTTCCAAAGCATATTTCTTTACTAATATAATAGTTATGATAAGTAAATATTTAATATTTTGTTCATTTATAATCTTAATATAATATCCATTACAAATAGATATCTTTGAAGTTTAATACATTTTTTAAGACTTAATAGAAAATAATGTATTATCAATAATAAATTTCGTTCCTCTAAGTAATAATATAATAGTTCTTACAAAGTTTTCAATTAGTTTTATATACTATCCAATATAGTATTGACGTTAGCATAACTTATTATCAAATGAGAAAAATATATTTTATCTATAACTATAATATATGTTATAACACTATCTATAAGATATATATCTTCATCATAGATCTTGTGTCCAACCAAAGAATAGGAAAATATTCATATTCCTCATTAAAAAGAAACAAAATACATTATAAGAAATGTTACATTCATACATAAAATATAAACTATATTCAAGAAAACACACCAAAAACAAATAGAATAAACATAACTTCAAATGTTTTTATAATTTTTATCTCCAATTCTTTCATCATGATTCTCGAAGAAATTTACTAATTATTACAATACTAATTATCACAAAAAAAAAAGATAATTTTCATTCATTAAAAGATATAAAGGGAGATGAGAGAGACAAAAAAATAGTCGAAAAGATTAATTGGTTTTTCAAGAATTAAACCATACTCTCTCATGGGTAGTTTTTTAATAACTAACACACTATAATTTTATATATATTATCGCTATACATTTTATTTTAATTTTTAATAGTATAGTATCAATTACTTCAATATTGTTACTACAAGAGTATGTTCAAAATATGAAACATAAAGTAATTAAGTTTCTTTGCCCATACTTTCAATTAGAAGTTTATTTCAAATAAGGATGAATTACATTCACCTATAATTTTGAAAATTTGTAAAACAATAATATTCATACTAGCTCTCATTTAGAAAAATCATCACTTCTAGTATATGTATTTTTCTTTCAAATTATTCTAAGAACTATGGGTCAATTTACTGAATATTTTTATCTAATTATTCATGAAATTGACTATAAATTAAATAAACACTTTACATATTTTGCAAGAATGTTTGATTTATTTTCTTTAAAGTAATTTTAAATTGATAACAATAAAATGAACTCAATATCAAATGTTTGTGGTACATTTTTTTTTTGTCATAATGAAGGATACCCATAAGGGTGTTCAAGGCCCAACCAGGCCATATCAAGCCAGGTTGGGTTGGGCAAAAAAAAAAAATTCAAGGCTAAGCCCAATTAGCTTTAGGCGCAAGTTTAACCAAACTCAACTCAATTATGCTATATTAAATTTTTTTGATAAGGAGTTATATGGAAATTTATTTATTTTTTAAGGCCAAAATGTAATGTTACAAAGACTTATATAAAAATTTTATTTTTTTATGGGTCATTTTATAATTTTTACTTTGTTTTTAGAAGGCCTAACCAAAGTACCAAGCTTTAATTTGAAAGCCTAGTTTAAAATTAGGTCGGACACCAAATTAAGTTGATTCCTAACTTATCTACAACCTTAAACACCCATATGTATGGGAAGGAATTGCAATTAGTCTTCTTTTTTAAGATTTTAAAATTTGCACATAAATTGTTATAATAAAACACATTATTATCATAATATAACCATTCAACATCTTATTGTCTTTTAAACTTTATGGTCATTTTTTATACTTTCAAATTTAAAAAAATTTATGGACATTTGTCTTAATGGCTTCTAACCACATTATAGTAATTAGTTATAATCTCATATTACTTTAATAAGAATGGTAAGTCATTATTGACTTTTAATAGCTAATCTGTGTATATATCTTAAGTGGCTATCAACTTGTCCATAAATATATTAAAATTGAAAAGTGTCTAAAACTTTTTAGTAGTATAAAGTATATAAATTATTAGCTTTCAAGCTTATAGTAAAAGAACTTTTTATAACCACCCATTTATTAAAATATGCCATGATCTTTTTTTTTCTACATATATACATTATTCATTTAGATGATGAAGTCATTACTTATAAAATAACCAAAACGACGAGCAATGTGACTATTAGCCATTTAATCATGTTTAGCTTTTTGGTTTTCAAAATATTTATTAATATCAAATTAATCATCATATTATGACACATGAATAAGCATTGAGTTTATAGATAATATAAAGTATTAACTCTATAAATAATATTAAGTAAGAATAAAGAGTTTCTTATACTTTTATGTGAAGAAAATAAAGTTTTAAGGATTGATATCTTATACTAATTTGCTAGATACATATTATAAAATTAATTAAAAAATATAAGAAATATAATAAGACTAAGAGAGGCAGTTAAGAAGAAGAAAAAGAGGATAATTCTCATTCAATTAAATTCTGTATGTTTTATACGTAACCTCTATTTATAACCTTTCAACCATAAAAGTAAATTTATAAGTTACAATAACATAAATAAACAAATTAATATACATAATTGTAGAAGATAAACATTTGGGTGTTATAAAATTTATGCTATTAAATATAAGAATTAATAATTAAGAGTCATTTTTTTAAAGAATATAGATGTCCATAGAACTATATCATTTACAACAAAGAAAATAAAATTAAGGGAAAAAAACTTTGTAAGAGAATTGTTGGAAATCAATTTCATTCTTGTAAATTTAAAGAGTTAGATATGATCATACATTCTTTTTTTGTGCCTAAAATAGAAACATCAAACCAAAAATGAAGAAACAAGCCATAGTATAAACAAAACAAAAGCAAAAAAAACACAACAAAACAATTAACCAACTCCTACTCTACAAACTATAACATCAAAATTTTAAATTACAATAAAAAGGGATGGGGGATAAGAATCCCAACTAAAAGGGCACATCCCTTTAACCGAAGATTTTGCAAGCTAATCCACTAGCATATTAGTAGATTGAGAGATCCACTTAAGATTAAAAAAAAAAAAAGAGGAGAAAACTTCTTATTACAATATGCAATATCTTCCACAAAAGCTCTTCCAATTTAGACATTTATGATAGCAAGTAATCAAATTAACCAGATCAAGGTTATCAGATTCAAAAGAGACATTGTTGAAGTTAAGATCTAAAGCCAATTACCACCCTTTATTCAGCACAATAGCCTCATTCATAATGGTTGAGGAAGCCTTACTAGAAGAACAACAAACTTTCACCACTAAACCTTTGGAGTCTTTACAAATACCTCCTTTTCTAGCCTTTATTAACTTACTAACAAACATACCATCAGTTTTGATTTTAATCTGCTTCTTTAAAAGAGGCTACCAAGAAGTGAAAAAATTGGAGCATTGAGAAGACAACTCTTACAGCCTATTATATCATCCATTTGCTTGCCAATAATTGTTAGTATCCTTTTCCACATTAAGAATAATACCAAAAGGATCTAGAAGTATATTCTTAAAAAGATAAGAGCAGCTAGCCTTCCAAATGAACCTACATGCCATAATAATAAAAGCTTTTTTATGTTAATCAATGTCCAGCTTTAAAAAAACCTAACATAGCCATGAGTCAAATATAATATTCCCATAATAATCAACTTTAAAAGATAACAAACTCTTAAATCTTACAAGAATTAAGCTTGCAGACACTTTCCACAAGAAATGTTTCACTTTAAAAGGCACTTTCAAGCCCTATAACACTTTCCAAAGTGTTTTGGTAACTACAAAGAAGAACTAGTAGCATTAGAATTTTTTTGAACCAAAATAGAACGTGCAAGTTGATAACCTGCCTTTACTGTGTAAGTACCATTTCTTCCTCTAGTCTACACCAAACGATCATCCCTATTACTACATGAGATAGAAATTTTAGAAATAGTAATTCAGAAGCTGAAAGCCATTGTTCAATGTTAGAGAGATCTTATTTGCCATTGCTAATGAGCTTTGCAACCTTCCATTCTTCAAACTCTTCTAATGGCATTTCAAAAGCCAATTTTAAATTATTTATGCTTAGGATCCAAGGATCTTTCTGGACATTTATTCTTAACCCATTGCCCATACACTAGCATAGCCTTTTTTCATTCAATTTTCTTCCTTTAATTAGGCTTGACCATGCCTATGAGGTTTTAGCGCCCTTATTTGCCTTTAAAAAAAATTAGTATTTAAGAAGTACACACCTTTCAAAATTTTAACCCACGACTTCTTGAGCGAAGTTAAAATTCTCCAACCTTGCTTTGCCAAAAAAGTTACATTGAAGCAAGCAAAATCTTTAAACCCTTTGCCTCCATCAAATTTAATAGCACCAAGCATACTCCAAACTTATCAATGTATTCTTATATTTTCCTTTCTTTGGCCTTACCAAAAATTAGCAATAATACTATCAAACTCTTGGTAGGATTTTTTTAGGAAAAGAAAGCAAGAGATTAGGTAAGTGGGAATGGCATTGGCTACAAATTTTATAAGGACCTATCTTTTTGTTTAAGATAATAAACTATGTTTCCATCCTTAAACCTTTTTCCTAACTTTGTCCTGTACAAATGCCAAAGCCTTAAACTGGATCTTCTCTAAAGCATAGGTAATGCTAAATGTTTTCCAAGAGAAGATAAATCTGTTATACCAAAAATCTAGCAAATCTCCTCCTCCAGATTCGTAAGGGAATTTTTTGAGAACAATGAACAAGATTTCTCAAAGTTTGTTAGTTACCTAGATGCTAGACAATAATCATCTAGTATCCTTTTCATGACAACACAATTATCTTTATTGGCTTTTAAGAATAATAAGGAATCATCCACTAAAAGGAAATAGGTTAGTATGGAGCATCTTCTCATAAGCCTAATCCACTGTAACTTACCTTGGAAGGCAAGAGCATTAATCATATTCGATAAAACATTAACAACTACGATAAAGAGGCAAGAAGAAAGGGGATCACCTTGCCTTAGTTCCCTTTGAGGTGTAATACTTGTAGTCTTCCTATTTAAGAGAAGAAGATTACAAAGTCATGAATCTTAGACAACACATAACTCTATCAATCTATATGCTACTAAGCCCCATTTTAAGTTGAACTTGTTAGAGGAAATCCCACTCACCTCAGTCGTATGCTTTGTTCATCTTTAGCCTCATGGCTATCTCATGCTTTCCCCCACTACTTGTCTTTAAATAATGGAAAGCTTTATGCACCACCAAAACATTATCAATCTATTAAGAACAAAGGCATACTGATTTCCTAAAATCACCCTAGACAAAAGTCCTTTCATTCTATTTGCGATTACTTTTAAAATAAACTTGTAAACAAAATTACAAAAGCTAATTGGCCTAAAATTATGCACTTACCCACAATGTCCTAAGAGTGATGAAAAAATAAACTCGAGTAACCATCCAATCCAAAAGCCTTCAAACCTTTAAGATTAAAAGCCACATTCTTAATCTCTATAATTGAAATATGTTGTAGCAAAAGGTTGTTATCCTCACTAATGACATGCCTTATGAATTTTAAAACCTTAGACAAATCTCTACATCAAAAAGAAGAAAATAGATTAACAAAAAACCTTTAAAGTTTGTTGCTATATCTATTTGATTTTCTGTTTAGGATCCATCATTAAGCCTTAAGCTTAAAATCTTATTTTCTTATCTCCTTTGAATTGTTATAGTGTGAAAGAATTTTGAATTTTTGTCTTTGCATTTTAGCCATTATACCCTTAACCTTTGGGCCTAGTAGTTGTCCTCTTTGTACCATAAGGTTTTAATTTGTTTGGACAAGTCTGTGGCTTTCAAAGTCTTCTCCTCATTCAAACTTCCCTCATAACAAGCCTGAAACTGTCATAATAGATTTTTTATCATCATTGTGTTATTACTTCACTTTGCTTTACTTAATAAGAATTGATTTCACCCTTTCCAAATTATCAAGAAAATGCTTTTAACACCCTCATGTCTTTCTAATCATTATTGATCCAATTACCAGCTACAATTGTTTTAAATTCTACATGCTCAAATATGAATGATTTAAAGGTTCTGATTTTAAAGTAATCAAACACCACCATCACTAGTTCATGACCCGATCCTATAAGTTGAAGATGAAAAACTTAAGTTCTTGAAAAAAAAATCCCTCCATAAAGAGTTATAGATAGCTTTATCTAATCTTTCTTTAAAATTATCCTGTAACAGTACCAAAAAAAAATTAAGAAAAAGGGGATTTTATTTTATTTTTATTTCTTTCTTTTTCTTCTTTTTCTTTCTTTTCTTTTACTATTCCTTCCTCCCTTAGTTTTTTTTTTCATCCACTGCTTCTTCCTCCGTCGCGTTTAGCCTCCTTCTCCCTTTCGAAGCTCGCGTTCTCCCTTTCTCATGGAGCTGCCATATTTTCCTCTACCGTGAAGCTTTTTTTGATGTTGAATTGGTCTCCTTAAGCTCCCCCGCCACTAGTTCAAGTGTTCTAGTCTGTGAGCAAGCCTAGAGCATAGCAACTCATAGTGAACATCCCATTTTCGTTCTTCCTTCATTTTGAATGCTTGGTCTATTAATCTATGTTCTTCCCTTCCATTTTTTTGCCTATTCCAACTTAGTGGGGTCATAAAAAGAAGGTTGAAGTTCTTGCCCTTGCTTGGTTAGCCGAATATGGAAGGGAGAAATTGGGGATCTTAGAATGAGGCTTCCTAATCATGTTAATTATGCACAAATCTTCAATTCTTACTTCTTGAAGTAATTTTTGAACTCAAATCATGAAATGGATTTCAAATGGGAAGAGCTAAGTTAAGAAGTAGTTGTATAAGTGGTAGGTGAATTAAGGAATGAAAACTTTGGTTAAGAAGCTATCATTGAATTAGATAGATGCTACGAATTGTTGTTTTAGGTCTACATAATGATTTGGCAAGTTTGGTGCTAGCAGGAAGCTCTGTGAACATCGACAACGAAGGAGTTAAACTTTTGAGGAGAAGCAAGTACTTATTAGCTCTTAACATCACTATGAGTAGATGATGATTGCAATAAATTTATGTGTCTTTCTCGTTACTATATATATATATATATACATATGCAATTGATTGTTCAAGGTTTATCAAGCCTCAATGAGGTGCGATAGAGGTGTAATCTAGGATTAGTGTGAGATAAAAACTATTTTCTTGTTTGATTTTGGCATATACCCTTCTTATATGGAGGAAATCCCATGTAGGAATCAAATTATTCTTGATTAACAAATTAGGAAGTGAAATACGTTATGGGAATTTATTAAGCACGCTATTTGACCGATTATTGACATAATTTGGATTGTGTCATGAATTTGATGGCTTGAATTCTATATTCTTCTAAGAAATATATATATATATATATATATATATATATATATATATATATATATATATATATATATATATATACGCATGACTCTTTTATTCATTCACTAAAGGTGTTTTTTATGGCATTATTATTAAGCACTTAATTATTTATGCATATAATCATCTATGTAGATATTTAATTATCCAATTAGGTTTTTCCCTTATTTTATAATATTCTATTTATTTATTGATTGGGTACTCCTTTACTTGTCTACAGGCTTTATGTTTTTATGCATTAATAACTTCTTGCTCAATTGCGATGACAAATGAGTATTGCGTATATTGTTCTAGCCTTTTGTGTATGGGTTACCAGCCCCGATACACTATCTAGTGTTCATTTGTAAGATCTGAGTGCAGAAAGAGCTACCCGTTAGGCATAGCCACCCGTGAAAAAATAAGGAGCTGCTAGCAAGGTGAAGCCGCCCTAAAGGATTAATTATAACATGTACTGGTAAGTAGAAAAGGAGTTGCTCATTAGGTGTAACCACCCATAAGGGGTAAGGAGCTGCCACTGAGGCATAGTCGCCACCAACAATGGTAAATCTTGAAATTTGAATAACCTTTATGTTGAGATTTAACTTTTGCAAATGATCCTCTATATGAGCTTTAGTATTATTTAACAATTCTTAGTTAACTTAGCTGTTTTTATATTACTGTAATTATTTTTTTGCTCATTGAGTTCAACTCACTCTTTTAAATTTTAACCTTTCTAGATAGTGCTGTTAAATTTGATCTGCCTCTTTCATCCTAATAGATAGAGGCATCATATTGGTGAGCCCTATTTGCGGATTTTAAAGGCGTAGAATTTTGTTGTGATGAATTTAGCTCTGCTTAACACCAATGGGATTCCCCCCTCCCCTAATAATTCTTTTGTTCTTTGGTATATTGATTGTTGGTAGGGAGAGTGAAGCTCACCCTTACTGTTTTTGCTAGATTTATAGCTATTGTAAAAATTTGGAAATGTCCAAATTTTAGGAAAAACTCTGTCGAAATTTTGGCAACAACTATGAATATCTATGTTATGAAAGGAGGAAGTATGATGATTTAGATGATGAAGTGTACTTGAGTCGCATTGTATAAGGGATCTCTTTATTTGAAGTGTTATTGCATAGGCTTATGGACTTGAGCAATTCTTGCTTTCCGTGCTAGTCACCCCGTTTTGGTTTGGGTTGTGACAAATCCAAACCCAACCTTTTATTGGACTAAGTGAATTTGAAGCCTTTGAATTCCATATCAATCATATCACAATTTGTCATAAAATTATGAAAATTCACAAAGCTATTCATATCTCTAATTCTTCCTCTTGCTTTTCTAAATTATACAACAATTCATTAAAATCCCTTATACAGAACTATGGTAGATTAGAACCTGGATTCAGCATTTCTAAAAAGCCTTATTATTCCCTTTTTCTTGATCAATAAGAGGGCCATAAACAAAAGAAATGAAACTTTAAATATTACTTAGACCACCTAAAACATCAACATGAATAACATTTTTTGAAGTATGTAAAATACTCAACTTAACATCCCCTTTCCATCAAAAAGCCAAACCTCCTAAGAAACCCACAAGCTCCACACCAACAACACTTTGGAAATTCAAGCTTCTTTGTATTTTTTGTAATTTATTTTTATTTTTATTTTTCATTATAGTCTCCATTAAGAAAACTAGAAAGGGCTTATATTTATTATAAATGGATCTCAAAGATTTACTTGTCAAAGTAGCCCTTAGACTTTGATAGTTCCACATAATTAAGCATATGGCCTCTTGGTGGCTTTTCTCAGTTAGTCATTAGGCCTTTCAATATAATTAGCAAGCCCATGGTAGAGAAGATCACTTCTAACCAATTGATAACTCCTTTTTCCTAATTCTTCACATGCCTTATTTGAATTGATATATTTGCCAATTTACCTTCTTTAGATCTTTTAGTAATTAAGCTTCTTTTCTTTTTAATTCTTGAGGATTTACTACTTATAGGTAATCTTTTTGTAGAAACTGAAGGTGTTAAAGCGAGCTCCCTTTCAAAATCATTAGACTTTAATACTCCATCTTATGACCTATTTGTGTCCTCTTTCTCCCCATTTCTTTGTCTTTCCTCTTGGGATGGTGTCCACTCTTTTTAGATGGCACGATTGATACAAATATTTTCTAAAACCATTCACCAATTCAACTATGTATAGCAAATTAGGTTTCATAATTAGAGCTCTGCAACTATTACTTTCCTCTTCATTTGATGGTAGTTTGACAAAATAAGTTGAAAAATTTGAAACCACTTTTTTGTGTACACCCAGGTTGTTCTTAATCTATGCTTGACTAGGATATTAGGCCCAAGCCACATAAACACATTTCATAAGCCCAATTTCTTCACAACTAAAGCTAGTGCCATTTTCAAAACAAGAACCATCTCCATTGACATATTTTGAGCCCAGCCTATTAAGGCCTTTATCATGCTTTGCAATATTAGAGCCCAATCCACTATATAATAGCTCAAAATCCACTTTCTCAATCCCTTTAAATTAACTCCCATCTTTTGCACCTTCTGCGGCTACATTCCCCTATGTATATTTGTTGTTAACCATGTGTATCTCAACCATTGCCTCCTCGAGTTTATTACTAATGGAATTGCCAGTGATTAGGATTGACTTTGAGGATTCCTTTTTCATACTTCCTCTTATAGGTTGATCATCACACGCCACCTATTGCAGAGAGTTCTCATACCTTCCTTGCATATCTTCATTTGTAAAAATCACTTTAGCAATGGCTCTAATTGGTGGTACTCCTAACCTAGCATTAAACTTTGGCAATTTAAGATTTATAGTGGACATAGCTTTCTCATAGCAACATCCTTTGAAATCATGTCCTAATTTTCCACAATTAAAATAGTAATGCTAAAGTTTTTCATACTTCACTAATATCCAAGATTTTGGTAGCCCTAGTCTTGGAACCTAGGAGCCAATGATAAATGTATGCTTAGTATCTACTTCCACTCTTACCCTATTGAAACTTCTAGTGATATCGCCATTCAATTTGGGTTCCTTGTACATAATTACCTCCCCTCCCATTCCTGTAATTTTCATTTGATTCTTCCTCCACATTCCTTCTTTTGGCAACTTGTGGAATTGAATCCAGAACAAACATTTGTTTAAACTCACTTCATTACCAGTAAGAAACAAATACCAAGGCCTCAATATCATTAGGAAACCCATCACTTTCCACAAGCAATCTTTAATTACTTTGTCATGGTCATCCTTTCTATCAAAGTTGAAAATAAATAGATTTTCATCTGCATCATTTATTGTCACCTTTCCTTTTATATTCTAGCTTTTTAAAATAAGTGATTTCATTGCATCTTTATTCAAAATCTTCCCAGCCAACAGTCTCCTAATCAAAGTAGAGTTTCCTTCATTACCAGCTTCCAAATCATCCCAATCCAATGTGATAAAATTACTCTCCTCCTTATTGCCCCTATAGACCACATCCCTTTTCATTCTACTAATGACCTATCAAAAAATCAGAAAAAACAATTATTACAATACCTTATAAAACAAAAGTTACAAGATTGCTATATTCTAAAATGCAAGGTGTTCAATGTGTATTAGGGATAAAGAGCAATAGATAATAAAAGGTATTGCCAAGGAAATATAGTCCACCACCAAGATTGTAATAGCAACATCACACAAGGCAACAAGATGAGAGTGTAATAGAATTTGATAGGGCTCAGAGTGCCATAGTGAGATGATAAGGCTTAAGAGCATAAAGTCTAGATTTTCTCAATTTACCAAATATTTAAGAAAATCAATTTATGAAAGAAATAAAGATAAAGAAAAAAAATGAATAAGACCTACTGAATGAGTCCACTATGTATCTTTTGCTGTGCATGGTAGCACAACATGCTATACTGTGTCTTGTTTCTTTCTTTTGTTTCATAGCTTGATTGATTTGTCTTTACATGCGCGCGCACACACACATATGGCCTTATGTACACAGCAAGCATGCTGTGCTGTTATGCACAATAAAAGTATATATATATTCTTTTAAATCTCTCTCACTGAATTATCTCGATTTCAAAAGATAAAATTCAATTTCAAAAGCATTTAATAGGGATTGATAACTCAAACTAGGTGCAAAACTAATTGCTCCTATAAAATAAACGAATTTTAGTTTAATTATTTTAATTACTTTATTTATTTTAATTTGATTTCTATATCATATTTGTCTTTTTTTTTAATTACATCAATTTCTTAAAAAAAGTTAAAAATCGCTTTGAACCATTAAAAAATATTAAGGATCATTTTAAAATATTAAATAAACTTAAGAAATAAATATGACATAAATTAAAATAAGAGATTTAATTAAAATAAATAAATTAATTTAGGATCAAAATGATAATTAGACTAATAAAAGCCTGAATGAATGTAATTTTTCAATAACAAACAAAAATTCCTGGGATTAAACTTGCTTTGACTCTGCTTTAGACATGTAGTAAAGATTGCCTTTCTTAGTTGCATAACAATGTTTGCTAAATTTTGAATTCTCTTCTCCCAGCTGCCTCTGTTTTCCTAGTCAACTCGATGCTCTAGCACAATCTGATGCATTTCCTCCTCTTCCATCATATAGATTATGCACAAAGGCCTAATATATGCTCCCAAAACTTCTGATTAAGATATCCATGAAAATAAATAATTAATTTCATAACCATCTCCTTACTATGAGTATCAAACAAGAATGACAAACTGGCTCATGTCTATCAAATGAAGTTGGCATAATGAAGTGCAGAAGAGCCCACACCTCTGCCATTATCAAAGCATGAACAAATGTTTAAAAAAAAAATTAACGATTTATTTCCATTATTCTTCACTTAATTTGGTCTTTTAAAGATAAAATCTCTCATTTTAATCTATGAAATATCACTCATATTTCAATTTGGTCCTCCAAATATATTCTTAAAATCAAAATAGTCTCTTTGTTAAGCAAGGATAAAATTTTACATTGCTGTTAACCGATAATATGATCTTGTTCAAGTATCTCCAATCCCCAAATGATATTATTTTTTGTAATAGAGTTAAACTTCAATACACTAGAGAACCACAATACTTTCTAAAAAGATTTTTTTAATTGGGATAAAATATTTCGAAAATTAGGTTCAAAGTTTTATCTTTGTAACGCCAAATTAACAAAAGAGTGATTTTTTAAAAACTAAATTAAGAGGAGTTATTTTTTAAAAAGGTTAAATTAAAAATATTATCTTTTAAGTAGTAAATCGATGATATTTTTTTGATAAAAATAGGGCATGCTGTCAAACTTGGTGGGACCAAAGTAGGAAGCAGTGGTTGTTTGTTCCCTGAATGTGGAGCAAACTGGGCTCATCCTCCCAGCCTGTACACTCTGCTTGCGAAGGAGATCGTTTTGCTTTTGTTGAAAGCATAACGATTGATCCAAGAAACCAACTTGGTGTGGGACTTCTCAGAAATTTCAGGGTTTGGTGAAAGGTTGTCAATGTCCAATAGAAAATAGCATACAACTTGAAGATTGTGCCCATCTTCCCAATTTGTACCGAGACACTGACGTGACTTCCTCTTCCTACAAAAATGGCATATGCTCCTGTCTCACTTGACTATTTAGTGCTCAATTATGCTTTAATACTCAGCTATATCTGCCATTACATAAAGAAAAGTTCTCAACTTGCAATTGACCTTTGGAATTATCTTGTTGCTATTGACCTTTTGAAAGATCTAATTGCAATTATTTTGCACCTAAAAGTTAAAAATACCTGTTTGGATAATTTTCCAGGGATTTGGTGCGATTCCTACTTCCCTTCTCTCTGAGCTTAATTAACTTACCTAATTTCACGGACTTTTATAAGAACGTTTTTCTTTTTTTGGTTGAAAAGAGAGAACACAATTTATCTTCTAGGGCATCATGAATCACTATAATTTTTTTAATTATTTTAATCTAACGATTAAGAGTAAATTATTGCTTTTTTTTTTTTATAAAAAAAATGGTCTCAAAGTAATTTTATTTTTTAAAATGTCTGATTTAATCCTGTTATGGTTTGTTATATTATCATCCAACCATGTGATACTAATTACATGTGATTTAAAGTAATTAACAATTTCATTGTTAGAAATTTATTTTACTTATATAAATTAAATAATTTTATGATGTTAAGAACTTAAATCAATGAGATTAATGTAATAGTTATAGTTTCTAAATACCAACTTGATTTCAAAAATAACTTTAAAACATTAGAAAGTGGTTCAAAGTTATTTCAATGGACAAAAAATAATACAAAATTGTTAACTAACAATAATAGAAATCACATAATTAAAGATTTAATGAAGTACTTTAAATTACCTCACTTGTAAAACTGTAATTTACCAAATGATAATAACCTTACTAACCAGAAAGAGTCATCCTTATGCTCTTAGGATTATTTGGATGCAAAAGAAAACAAAATTTTCTTCAGCCTTGGGAACATAGTTCATGTACATATGACTAAATAGTACAACTCTCAATGGCAAAAATGTTAAAATCCTCTTCTCCACTGTCAGCACATAAGCCAAAATAATGATAAAATTAGGACACAATGGGCCACATGTTCGAGAGAAATAAGATAAGAAAGAGAAGGGTGAGTTAAAGAGGATAAAAATTCACAACATTGTTGCTTGATGATGCTACAACACATAACAAGTGTTTGAGCTGCCAACTTGCTTCCTCTGCCATGTTGTTGTTTTAGGATAGCCACCATGCTGTCTCAGCTCACTTTTCAAAAGTTGCAAACAACTCCCACAACCCACTCCCCTTTTTCTCTCAACTACTACAATTATTTTGAATTTCGCAACAATAATTTTTAAACAGGTCGAGTTAAATCATGTTAACTATTAAAACATCAAGAGTTGTATAGTTTTTTCATGTGTTTATTGTTAAGTCATCTAATAGAAATATAACACGTAAATTTTTTTAATTATTCTTTTATCCTTTGTTTAATTTACATAACTTTTTCCCCAATTATAAAGATATATACAAATTTTTCTGAAACTAAAATTTGACTAAAATATTTTTAAAAATATATTAATTTATTTTATAAAAAATTTAATTTATTTAAAAATATTTTTTAAAACTTTTAATTTAATGTTATTTATTTTTGTATTGAAAACTATATATTTAACAAATATTGACTATTTTTTTATTAAATACATATTTAATATTTGTTATATTATATAAAGGATTAAACTTAATTAGATATAGTTCTTTAGATTTTTACTATTAATTTTACTAATTAAAATATGATAAGTGTATAGTTTAATTGGTGAATTATATAATTATTTATAAAAATTATATATTTATTATAATATTATTGAAGAATTATATATTTATCATGTTTTAATTAAAAAATTTAATAATAAAGATATAAAAAATTATATATAAGTTTTATCTTTATACAAGTAATACATATAATAAATTATAATCAAAATAGATATAATAATAATAATTTATCTTTCGGTGTATGAGATGTGACATCTTTTGATTTTATAAGAAGAAAATATATATTTTCAAAATATAACATTACTCAAGCGAGTGAAGTGTAATTTATCCCCCAAAAAATTCAATCATATAAAAAATGTCAATATGTTTTATTTTTATTAAAAAATCTGGTAATAAATATCTATCTATTGCAGCGAAGTTTTTCTGTATAAAATAAATATATAAACAAATGAGATATATCGTTTTATGGATCCGATATTTAGTCTATTTATCATTTTATGTGTATTAAATGCTTTGTTTCACTGTCATCTCCGATTGGGACATAAATTTCTGGCCCCGGGAATAAGGTGCTCCAGCTAGCTCTCTATGCTTGCAAATAAGCACCAATTATTCTTTCAACCTTCAATTGACATGCTCCCATCTGTATCCAAATGATACGAAAGCTCAGATTGAAGAAACGGCGTATATCTCCTTGTTACAATTATCATATTATTTATGCCTTATCTTTTGGGTACGGTTTATATAACTTTCTTGGGTACTAAATTGAAATCTATTATGGTATAGAGTCCAATTCTATTACGCATCCCTTGTTCTAAATAAGTATCTGCAAAGGGACAATATTAAGAGTGTGACATTGCTTATCATTATCTTTCGAATATAATTAATTTTAGATTAGAATCTAGCATAATTGATAATACTCTAGTCATTGCTGGCTACTACAATAGATGCTTATCTTGATTGCAGAACCCAGAATCTTCATGCCAAATCTTTTAAAGGTGTGGCTACTCTGTCTTGCAGCAAGAACAATGATTTTTTTTTTTTTTAAATTAACTCCAATTGAATTCAAATTTGGATCTTACAGTTTTAAAATACAATCGTAATATCAAAATAGCAAAAGGTTATAACTGTTCCTTTTGAGTTAACAAGTCGAGACATTGCTGTATGGACTTAATTTATATAGATTCATAAATAAGTCTTTAAGACACGTAACTTAAAAATTTTACTAAGAAATTCAATTTGCTATATATTAATCTCTATTTTATTTTCTCAGCTTTTTTTGTTGAATTTTATTAATAAATGATTGACCCTTAACTTTTATTCAAATATTGACTTAAAGGGAGGAAAGAAAAACCACCATTCGCTTTTTTTCGTTCGTTAACAACCAAAATCGTTAATTAAAGCATATTGTTTAAAAGTTAATATTTATAAAATACCCCAATGGAGTTAATTATACTTAAAATAAGACTAAGCTGCATCAATACATAGACTTAAAACAACTTATTTAGTCTCTCTTAAGTTTATTTACATAAAAAACAAAATGTACATAAAATAGAGCATTATTCATCTTCCTTAATCTCACCAAACTGATATAAGAAATTATTTTAAATCTACAATAAATTAATTAGTGTTATGCAGTTATGTTTGGCAATCATAATTTGTTTCTTTTTTTTTTTCACCCCTTTCAGATCTGCAACAGGTGGAGCATATTAATAAATAAATTATGAGTAGTGGCAGGGGTATAATTGCTCATTTGCCTTTAAATTTTAATTATTCAGCATAGGATACCTATATAACTAAATTATTTAATCAAATAGGCTGAACGGGATACAATATACGTGGAGCAGTGTAATACTCATACAATCACATGTATATGCTTTTTAAATTTTAGCCTTTATATTTGGCCTGAGCTGCATAAGGCAGTGTAACTTTTATATATATATATATATATATATATATATATATATATATGTAATTTCAAAGGATAGGAGATTATTCATCTTTAATTGGTTCCATATAAAAAATTGTATATGTAAAAATGAGAGAGATAATTTAAAATTAAAATGATTATTTTACAATAGTAATTTTGATTTTGTCCTTGAAGACGTTAAAATATATGCTTTAAATTTAAAATAATGTCTTTCAGGATTGGTTTAATTCTATCTTGCAAAATTTCATATATATATATATATATATATGTATATGTATGTATGTATGTATTTTACATTCAGAATGTATATAAAAAACTATGTAAAGAATTAATAAAATACAAATTTTAATAAAATAAGTGTCATTCTCTCACCTAATGCAATCATTTTAAAGAGCAAAGCGTAAAACCTGTACTCACAATTTTTTCATTTATTTTAGACTATAAATAAATAAATAAATATAGTTCTATTTTTAATGTTTCATGATAAATTTTTTAAAATAAATTTATTACATAAAAAATTAATTTTGAAAAGTCAATCTGTTGTTAGATTTTATAAAATATTATATGTTCAAAGGTAAACTATATTAATTACTTTTGAAGTTTGATTAAATGATATTTAATATGTTTTATTTATTGATTTATTTATTTTTATCAAAAGAAGGAGATAAAAATTAAAAAAACAAAAATAATACTCTAGGCGACAATACGGGCGCCAAGATCTCTGCTATCAACAGCAATTAGTAACTCTTTTTCTTTTTTCAAATATATTCAGTTGCTCTAACATTTGATATCTATTAAATTTTTTATTATTTACTTCTTGTTTATAAAGTTAATTTTTAATAAAAAATATTTTTTAAATTAAAAAACTTTGTTCTCTCTTTTTTCTAAAGTATTGATACTTTTTTCTTATTATTTATTTTATTTATGGTTGAATAATATATACTACTTATTTATTAAAATGCTTAGCCAATAAAATGCACAGTTATAATATTAAACTTTAACATCATATTATAATTTTATTTCAATATAATAATAAAATTAATTAAATAATTTTATTTATTAAAGAAACACATTTTTTTATAAAAAATTAAGTTCATACATAACAAAATATTTTTATAATATACATTAAATATGAAATTTTAAAACTAAATTATCTTTCCATTTGCACTTTTTTTTCCCCAACAAAAACCCAACCTCCCACACCACCGTCTAGTTAGAAAATAGGACCTTGATTGTGCTGTGCTGTCAATGGACGTTGACAAATGAAAAAGAAATGTGGTCCCCAAACCCCAAAAGCCCGAATCCGATATCCAGAGGACCCGATTTGCAGTAATAACAAAAAAAGATAAAGTGTGGTCCAGTGCAGGTGCTAACAAGGGCACCGTTGTGATCATTGCTTCCCGGAAACATATGCATACCCTCCGCCACGTGTCAGTTTCCTGATTCACCATTTCCCATGCTCCCACTCTCTCTTCTGTTTGTTACTTGCAACTATTATTTCATGTGGTCCCTCCTCCCTACTCTTTCTTTCTCACCTCCTTCTGTTTTTTCTCTCTCCTTTTTATTTTTATTTTTTTAAAGAAATATAATTTCCTTTCAAAAAATTATTTCAACTATTAGGTTGTTTGATCTCTTTTCCCAATTTAATTTTCAAATTTTTTTTAATAATCACTTATTAATTTGTATAGTTCCTTTTTATCCTATCTTTTATACCAATTAATTATTAGAAAAAATTATATTAACTTTTTTAAAAAATTGATGAAGTTATATTTAATATTTTCTTTCTTTAAAAATTGTATTCAATGCCTTTAACATTTTGTGATATATTATAATTTTTTTATTTTTTGTGAAAAAAAATCTTTATACTACATGAGATTTTGATTTTATTTCTAATATAATATCAAAAAATTAAATTGATCTTAAATTCAGATATAAGACTATAATATTTTTAATATGTCAATAAAAATAATTAAATAATTTTATTTTTGATAAAAATATATATTATAAAAATTTAACCACACTAATATATATATATATATATTGGAAAAAAATCTAATATATTATTTAAATAAGAGAGAGATTAAGCATAGTTTAACTTATTTACTCTAACTAATAAGTTAAGAATTTTTAAAACTTTAAACGATAAAATTAAAAAATTAAGTAGTTAAGTTAAAAATAAAATATTAAAAAGATGCCAAATCATTTTTCGTTTCCCTTCCCCATGATTGTTTTTTATTTTTCTTGTTTTAATCTGATCTAATTAATATCGATTTGACCCGTTCACTTTGTTTTTGACGAAAATTGGTCTCATAGGTTTTTCAACTCGCTTTCTCACACCCAACTATTCGAGTTTTCTTATTTGTTATTCCTTCCTTGCTGAGTTGTTGCTCACTGTAGGTTTTCCCGGAAACAAAGTTCGGGTTGCAACTTTTCCCTCTGGGAAGGGGAAGAGAGGAAAAAAGAGGTTAAAGAAACCGACTTTTAATAGAAACAGAATGTGGGATTTTGGACGGAAGGCTTTTTAGTAAGCAAAGCTTCTTTTTTGCTTCAACGTATGGAAGCTAGCTAGATACCGAGATCTCACGGCATTTTCATGTTTGGCTCAGAAATGGGTTACATATATTAATAAAAATCTTTGCGCTAGTGTTTGTTGGAGGAAATTGTTCCGAAGCTGACTTGGGATCTCTCTTTAGAAATTGGGTTTTTAGTTGAAGATTTTGGGTTTAGATTAATGGGTTTTACAGTTCATATCTAGTCATCAATACGCGTTTCGTATCCGTGTTGATATCTTGCTTCTTCTTTGAATTTTTGCCTACTGTCGCAGTCAGATCTGCATCTGGTTTTGCGCGGGATGCCCACCTAGACATTCTAGCGGGTAATTCGCCTACTTTAATTCTTCTGCTTGGAATTCTTGTTCTCTGTTTGGCTGTTGTGAAAACTATAAACTCAGCTAAAAGTTTCTTCTTCTTCTTCTTTTCAACAAACCATGGTTATTGTTCGAACATTGAAGCTCCATGTTCCTTAAATGAAGTTACCAAGGCCAAAGTTGGGTGATACAGACTGCATTCTAAAATGTATAACGCATTATGAAAAACTGTATTTGCAGTTTGGAATTCTATCTTCTTATTGCTAGAGATCACTGGTTAATTCTTAGATCCTTGCTTGATAACTTCATTTGTGATAAATGCAGATCAAGTTGGACAGAGTTGATTTGAAAGAAGCTTGAATTCTGAGTTTTCGTGCGAATTAGTGTTTAATGTTTATTGTGAGGAAGGATTTTGTTTCCTCTGCTTCTTATTCTGATCGGGCCGGATGGACAGTGTTTCAAGTTCGGAGTTCTAACATGCTTGTGAGAAGGAGAGGTTAGATACTTTGAATTATTGGGTGAGAAAGAAGATACTGGTAGGCTAGACATGGCCTCTGGTGAAGGGAGGCGGCGTCATCATGATCTTGTGCCTCTTGCTGCATTGTTAAGCAGAGAGATGAAGAGTGAGAAGATGGAGAAGCCCACTTTGAGTTATGGGCATGCTGCTCAGTCTAAGAAAGGGGAGGATTACTTTCTAATTAAGACTGATTGTCAGCGAGTACCTGGGAATCCCTCATCAGCATTTTCTGTATTTGCGGTATTTTTCACCATTTCTAAAGGAAACTATATCTATTTTTTTTGAACTGCATGTCACAGTACGGCATTTAGGAGATTAAAAATTTCCTTAATTTTTCAGATCTTAGATGCTGCAACAACTTTTCCTATTGTATTATAAATTGTGTGCCGAACTGATTATTCTTTGGATATTTAATATAAGATCATCACTGATTTCTTCCAATTTTCAGATCTTTGATGGACACAATGGAAATGCTGCAGCCATTTTCAGTAGGGAGCATTTGTTAAATCATGTGTTGAGCGCTGTTCCTCGAGGGCTTGGACGGGATGAGTGGCTTCAAGCTTTACCTCGGGCCTTGGTTGCTGGGTTTGTGAAGACTGACAAGGAATTTCAGAGCAGAGGTGTGGAATTTGGCCTTTATTCTTTTTTATTTTTTTATTTTTGTAAAGAATTCATGTAGAGGAAGTAAATACAGAAAGGAGGATGAGTTTGACCTTTATCCTTCACTAACTGTGTGTGTGTTTATCTGGTTTTCTCTAGGAGAAACTTCTGGAACTACAGCCACATTCGTGATAGTTGATAGATGGACTGTGACAGTTGCATCTGTTGGTGATTCCCGTTGTATATTAGACACCCAAGGTGGAGCTGTTACAAACTTAACTGTTGATCACCGTCTCGAAGAGAATATTGAAGAGTATGTTTCTAATTCTAAGGCTTTGTTGCTAACCTTTTTTCCAGTATGCACGTGGTAATCACAAATCAGTAGCACTGTTTGTGCAGGAGGGAACGTGTCACAGCTAGTGGAGGTGAAGTTGGGAGGCTGAGCATCGTTGGTGGTGCAGAGGTGAGCATAGCATCTCAGATTACCACCGCTGTCTTCTTGGAAAGAGAGAAATTACGAACACAGAAATCATTTATTTGTTTTTTGTTTTTTGTTTCTTTTCCCTCTCATTTCATTATCCAACCTAGGACTTTCCATTTTGCTCATCCTTCAATTATTATTTTAACTGCAGTGTGTTTATAAATTCATTGTAGATTGGTCCCCTCCGTTGTTGGCCAGGCGGTTTGTGCCTTTCCAGGTCAATAGGAGACATGGATGTTGGGGAGTTTATAGTTCCAATACCATATGTCAAACAAGTGAAGGTATCATTTGTTTCCAAATAATCTCTTCTACTTACAGTTTTGACTATAAAGCCTATGCGTACATACTGCTAGGTCTGTCTTCATGATGAAACCTGACTTTCTTGATATACTATAGCTGTCAAATGCTGGCGGGAGGCTTATAATTGCTTCTGATGGCATCTGGGATGCTTTATCCTCAGACATGGCTGCAAAATCTTGTAGGGGTTTGCCTGCTGAACTTGCCCCTAAGCAGGTTGTCAAGGTAATTTACATTACAATGCTACCTTCTAGTTCTGTTCAAATTTAAATCAACATGCCTTCTTGCCTTTTGATTTGACTGAAGCTTCATGCAGAACAATTTTAACATTTGTCCTCATACAAGCTTAAGCCTCTACATGTTCTTACTCTCTTATTCAGGAAGCATTAAGAACAAGAGGGTTAAAGGATGACACAACTTGCATAGTAGTTGACATAATTCCACCTGATAATGCATTGCCGCCGCCGCCTCCTCCAAAAAAGCAGAACAAATTGAGGGCTCTACTTTTCAGGAAGAAGTCTCGTGATGCTGCTGGGAAGCTGTCAAAGAAGCTTTCAGCTATAAATATAGTGGAGGAACTGTTCGAAGAAGGATCAGCTATGCTTGCTGAAAGGTAATGTCTTTCTCTTTTATAGACAATATTTCCTATTCACAAATATACAAAAATCTTGTGGCAGTGCCCTGCATATTAATTGTCGTTGTTAAAGTAGAGGATAATATTTATTTAATACATGGATAGAAAAGATATAGAGAGAGGTGGGTGGGTGAATCATGGGCGGTCTTTTACGAGTATTTCATCATGGAAGCTAATACATGTATTATCTGTAATTTATACTATAAGGTTGCCTTTTAGTTTGGGGATCATGCCCTAATGGTTTAACTTTAAATACTATTTGTTGCCTAAGGTAAAGATTTTGCAATTGTAGGGAGGTATATCAGGCAAGGCCATGAGCTATTTAAAATTTCTCTTATTCGTTAAGTTTTTTCATATATGAGAAAGAGTTTAGCTAATAATAATTTGCATAGTTCTTTGGGTCAAAATTAAGATTAACCGATTATGTGAAGTTCTATACAGGATTGTAATTTCCAAGGCTTCTTTGTCAATCATATTCTCCCCCCCCCCCCCCCCCCCCAAAAAAAAACACAAAAAAAAAAAGCGTGAAATAGAGATAACATATTAGGGTTTGATTGTATTTCACCTTTGAGAAGCTTAAAGATTTCAATTCAATTAATTCCTCGTTCTTATCCTCATTCTAGTATTCTATTTAACCATACCAAAACTGTTTGCTCGTTCCAAATAGAAAAAAGTAAACGCGCATAACAAAAAGGCAATATCCACGCTACTATTGACTAAAGCATTTGAGAACAATTCTTAGATTGCAAAATAAATGTCAATGAGATGTTATGAACTCCTTGCGAATCTGGGGGTACTAACACTGGCTTATGTCTGAGCAAAATTGCATTCTTATGTGACATCCATTTAGGAACCTGCGTGTTTTGCCCTAGCCCTTCTGGACAGAATTATAGCACGTGGCTATAGAAACATCTATTATATAACACTCTGTTGCCTATGAAATATGTTAAGTTCTCTCACTGATTTCTTCCTGGGATACTTTTCTTGATATGGCTCTGCATGCCAATCTCAAAATATGTCCAGTAATTGTGAATTTCTTCTTGTCCAGAAGCATAATATGTTTGCAAGATTTAGTTAACCTTTTTTTGTTTCTGTTGGATGGCTTTTACTTACTCTAAGGTTGTGTTTATTTTATAGTTTTTCATACATTTAACACTTTTCTGCTTATTTCATGCAGACTGGGGAATGATGACAATACAGGGCAATCAACATCAGGTCTCTTCGTCTGTGCTGTGTGCCAAGTTGATCTTGCCCCAAGTGAGGGCATCTCTGTTCATGCTGGTTCAATCTTCTCCACCAGCTCGAAGCCCTGGCAAGGCCCTTTTCTATGTGCTGATTGTCGCGATAAGAAGGATGCCATGGAAGGGAAACGTCCGAGTGGAGTCAGAGTGTCATAGGTTCTCAACTGATTTCTTTATCCCTATTCTTGCTGCCATCATCATTCATTTTGCTGTAATCATATTTTTTTTTGATAGGTCAAGTAATTACTTGATCCTCACTATCGAGTGGCAACAGATGTATATCTAATATCCACGAATTAATGTAAGATGGGCATTGCATTTTAATAGCAAAGGCTAGGGGAGAACCTGGGGACTGAGTTTTCAGGCATCAGCAAATAGGTATCGTCTCTGTTTGATTGGTAAAGCTGGATGCTTAGATCAGTACCAGGTAGATTCTTTTGTATTGTATTTCTATTTGTATTGTTTAAAGGAAATAAAAGAAATTAACTTCGAAGTAGTTTTGGGGAATTTAAGTTCTCCAATAAAATTATGATATGTGAAAGAACTTTTTCTGAGAAATCACTAAGGTGGTATCAAGTTGTAAAAATTGTCCACTTATTATGATTTTATAGGAGATGCTGCATTTAAGTGTTGCTTATTTGGAATGTCTGATTTGGATGGTTTATATTTATATTTTATTATTTTCCTATTTTGATATATATATATATATATATATATAATTTTGAAGGAAACAAAACATAGGATGAAGATTATTTGATAAGTGTTGGAAGGCTGTCTTCATTCTATTTTATTTTATTTAAATGAAAAAATCAAAATAAATAATAAATAATTGAGAATAAAATAAATAATAATAATCTGATTTAGACCGACTAGATTTACTTTTAAAAGGGCAACATTGCGTGCTGTTTTCTTTTAAGTAATAGAGGATTCTCGCTGCTAATAGTAAATCCCAATAAAACTTTACCATCAAATATTTTCTAGCTTAAAATGCCACATAAGGCAGGTTCATCTTTGTGTTACTTATTTGGTATACAGAATGGAAAATGTTTAATTTTAAAGAGAGAATGAATAGAGTGATTTTGAGTATGAACATGAATCTCGAACTCTTACTCTAAAAATAATAATAAAAATATGGTAATATATTGTTAAGTAATAGTTATAAAAACATATTGAATATGGTACAAAATTAATAAAAAAGAGATTAATTTTCTTGCAACCCAACCAGTCGCTCCATAAGTTTGCATTGCAGCACAGCATCATAAACTTCATTTTTAGCTCTGGCTGAATAAAAATTTAAAACCTCTGCTCATGCTTTAAAAAGCAATTCATCTATATACAAAGTTGCTCATTACTTTTTTGGCTCCCTCTCACCTCTGGTTGTTCTACCTCCTCACTCCCCCTTTTGTTCTATATTTTCTTTTGCTCTTTCTTTTGCTGAAGGGCCTTGTCCTGCGATTAGGTTATTTTAGGTATATCTGATATTCTTCAGATACAGCAGAGCTGAAGTAGAGGGCTACCTCTTGCAAGCCTATTCTGTCAAAAATTATAGAGTAATGATAGGGTCATAACAGCGGGAAAAATACACAATCAGTGCTTGAATAATGTCATTGATCTTGTTAAATTTTATTGTGATTGAGAAGCTTGTCAAGGATATCTTACCCAAAAAATTTAGTTATGAAGTAAAGACTTGTGATTAATTTTATGACTATCTTCAACTAGATTTCCGATTGGCAAAATCCTTCAAGGTCTCTAGCATAGGCAAAACAGAAATATTTATTATATTAAAACTACAAGAGTATAATAAATGACACTAAATGGATTATATTAGCTGAATGAGAATAGGCAAACCATACAACTTGCCACATGATGTAACTTCAGATTTCAGTTTCCAAATATCAAACTGTAGTAAAACCGGAGAATTCAAGAGTTCATGTTGATAGCCCAGGACCCAATAATACAGCACAAAGTTAGCATTTATAAATACGGCTAGACCTAAATGTGTTCAGAATTAAAATTTGGTTGCTTCTGAGACTTGGAAACAATAGCATTTACTGGAAAATTAATGAATTAAAGAATTTTTAAAAATTAATATCTAAGTTCGTCAAAACAAATATTGATAGCCGAGGGATACGGATTAAAGCACGAAAGAACAACAGATTTCCAAGCCTAATCAATCAAGCATACACGCAGATACAGCTAAGGTAATGAAAACTAAATTGATTCGAATAAGACATAACTGTTTGAGATACGTATGCGTGCTGGACTGAGCTTACCTGGAGTCTGGTCTTAATTATGATTTAAAATAGATTATATGGTAAAATATAAATGACAATTATATTGAATGTTCAGGACTATGTAAGTATAAAAAATTCATTTGGGTAAAAATAAATGAAATATACCTATTTGATTTTGTAGTAGAATATTACATGTCATATATCAATTGTGTCCTATATAATTGTTATTAATTTAAATATAAGTATTTTGAAAGTAGATATGCTTATTTAATTTAAATTACGTGATGTGTAATATGCCTAGTTCCAAGTTTAAGTAAATATATTTGTAATACTAATTATTTAGTGAAATTAGAATTAGAATTAATTTAATTCCTTGCTACCTGTAATAAATTTGGGTGAAATTCACCTAGGGAAAAAATGTTTTACTTAAAAATTTTGAAAATATATTACATAAATTAAATTTATTAATAGAAAATACAATAAATTCTTGCTACAAGCAATCATTTGTAAAAATTGACTTAGCCTAATTATTTAATTAAAATAAAATTAGTAACTCAATTTAGAATTTAGACATAAATTAATAATTAAGATTTAAATAAAATATTTAAAAATTAATTAAAATACATTCCTAATAAATTAAGACTACCTATATGGCAAATAAAAGAATGCTTGCAGGATGAGAAGAAGACGCCACCCAGCTGGCTTGAAGTCATGGATGAGCTATATGCAAGAAATCTGGATTTAGTACCTTCCATAACTACTTGGCTAAAATTCATTCCATCACTTCCGCTATAGGGCTACGTTTGCTACAAGGCAATAGAAAGAAATGGAATAGAAAGAGAGAATAAAAAAAAAACTAAATAAAATAAATGAAAAATAATATTTTTGTTTTTATTTTAAAAATAATTAAAAAACAAGAACTATTAAATAATAATGACAATGGTATAATAACTCTTACATAATAAATTTTTTTTCTTCTTCTCTTATTTTTATCTCTTCCTCATACCCACCAATATTCTGTCCTAGCCCAATTATCTAATTAAAATGGGAGGAAAACTTTCTGTACTTTTTTGGAGAAATGTTTTCCCATATTTTTGAATATAAATATATAGTAGATTATATGCTTAAAATTCCCTACAATTAACAAATATAAAATGGAAATCAAATGCTTACTTTTGACTATATTCTGTTTATTTTTTTCTCTTAATAGTAGTTATTTATTAACATAAAAGAAATGAATTTTTAAAATATTTCTAATAATCTAATTTAAGAAAATAAAATAATTAATTCAAATAAAATAATGAAATAGCTAGAGATGTCACTTTGGAGAACAAATTAACCAGTATAATCGGGGCTTTTGACCAAAAGGCTATAGTAAAATTAATTAATGATTAGAATCTTGTACCATAAATTTTATTAACTCATATACTTATTTTTTAATGATATAGGGTCTCATTTATTTATTTATTAAATATTTTGGATGCGAGGTTATTAATCTCGCATTGCTTTAATTTTTTAGTTTAATGCAAGGTCTTTAACTCTATATCATGCTATTTTTTTTTCTTATTTATAAATGTTGAGTTAGAGACCCCGCATTTAGTATGTGTTAGAATTAGATATGACCTTTACAGATATTCATGGGCGTGTGTTTTAAAAGAAGGCAAATAGATTATAATGCCACATGGTCTCGCTTGAATGAGTATTTTTGAGAAATAATATCCATAAAAAAATAAAAAAGGTCCTATTTACCCTTAATGTTTTGTTAATATCCCTCCCTCCCTCCCCTCAAATCCAACCCCACCCTTTCTTAAATTTTGCTTCTTGTCTCCCCCACCTCCCAACTTCTGACCAAATTTATTTTTGCATTCCTTTCAACTCTTTGCCTTTAAGTTTATTTGTGCATTACTTTCAAGTTGGATATGTGCTTCATTTTTTCTCTTACTCTATCATTTTCAAGTAGCTTGGTACAAAATGTTAAGTCCCACCTATAGAGACAACTTAAATGTCAAGAGGTCCTAATGTTATTATCATGTTATATTGTCTTCTTCTTGAGCAAAACATTCCATATGTATTATTATATCAATTTATAACTTGCATTTTATTAGTTTAATCAATGGATTATTATGATTTGGTATTAAAGATTGAGTTAGTTTAAGAAAAGTTATGATGCATGTGATCTCATAGGTTAAAAAATTCATTACAATTATTGTATAAAGATGTTGCACATATCTGAGCATGAATTTTCATCCATAAATTATTTGATGCTTATATGATTCATTAAGCATATGCTAGCTACTTCCCAACTATTGCTTAGGATATCTAGTATGCATTGGTTCCCATCATCTACTTCCATATTGTCAAGTGATATCATGTTGTTTGCATGCTTTGTTAGTTTGGCAGGCAGTAACACATTCCCACCTAGCCTTATAATTTGGGTTGCTATCATACCATACAACTCAAGGGAAAAACTCAAAAAGACTAAAGGCATGCAATATACATTGTGACATGGAACAAATGTAGTAATGTTATGGCCCATACCAATATGGAGGTGAGTCCTATGGATAGCACCTCAGAGTATATGCAATGACACTAGAAATATATATAACAATAGATTCATCTAACGAGTAGTTCTCAAGGCTTCACAATAAAGTTTTAAAGACTTATCATCATTATGTTTCTCCCTCTTTTATATATATGTATATCATCTAAACACTTAACTGATGATTTTCTTCCATAGACTAATCTAGCAAAGGACTTGTATCGATCAAGTGTGAGTGATCCTTTGTCATTCTATTTTAGTGTCTTTAAGGAGAAGATAAGCTAGAGTTGTAGGACATACTATGTATCCTTGACAAACATTAAGATATGATTTTCTCTAAGCTTGCTCCATTGGCACCTCATCTGTTGGGGCTATTAAAGCTAGAAGTCATGCCAGGAAAGAGAGGTTATGGCTTTATGTCTACTAGGAAGCCTATCATGGATGATGTGAGTGAAGATAATGACAACATTGGTACTAGTGCTTCATTTGTGAACTTTAGTGGTGTGGCATCCTCTTTCTACACCTCTACCAATGCAGGCAAATTTTAAGGGCATTGATCTTTCTTCATTTGGATTAGCATCACAATTTATAAACTTTGAAAATGCTAATCCTTTTTATTATACATTGTCATTTCCATAATCTTCCAACATTGTTGCTTCCAATGTGTTGTTCCTTCACCCATAGCCACTATACATGTCCTATGGCTCTATCCCATTGACAACATTGTTTATTAATCCTTTTACATTTAGTGTCAAATATGCCAAGGCGTCTTTTAATCAAAAGAGGATTGTCAAACTAATAATAGCATGAATTCCTCACTCCACATTAGCCAATTCTCCATGTTCAATCCCCTCAATGGGACTTGAGTTCTCCATTGATTGACATTGAGAAAAAATTAGAGCAAAGGGAAAACATAGAAGAAGATCAATTATTACAACACTTGCTGCAACAAATTAGAAGAAGTCCTTGTTGCAATAATAAGAGATATTACTTTAATAAATAAGTATTTTATTTTAATGTAAAATTTTACATTTATTTCATTAATTTAATAATTCATGTGTATTATATTCTTTTACGATAAATAATTCTTTCTATACAAAAAGTTAAATTAATTAAGCAAGTTAAAAAAATTAAAATCATTTTTTCAAATTGTTATATTTAATAATTTTTTTAAAAAAAATCAATAACTGGATGTCTCCACATCTCATAATTAAAAAAAATTACAAACAAAATTATGGGATGTCAAAAAAATTTTTTAAAGAAAAAACATTGAGTATCTCAGTGAATAAAATTTGTGGCACAAGATTTGGATTATTTATTACAATTATATAGTGTTGAATAAAAAAGCTTTAGCATACAAATTAAATTCTTATTATTTACGTTTTTGTTTATTGTGTATAAGAAAATTTATGTTTAAATTTAATTATTTATACTTTAAAATATTTATAAAAATTTGCCAATTTTATTAAGTTTTCATATTTAGAAATTCATTTTGGGTTGGATTTCTTCCTTCAAGGATTTTTTATCTACTAAAACAAAATCATTTTGAGTTTGAAAAACCATTTTGCTCATTTTATTTATTTTAAAGTAAATTAATGATTTAGTTGTCAAAATTTGATGTACAAGAAAAATTGCTTAAGCAACATTATTTTG
This sequence comes from Erythrophleum fordii, assembly GCA_032878935.1. Classification (NCBI taxonomy): domain Eukaryota; kingdom Viridiplantae; phylum Streptophyta; class Magnoliopsida; order Fabales; family Fabaceae; genus Erythrophleum; species Erythrophleum fordii. The sequence goes on along the minus strand of JAVQMF010000053.1, from coordinate 49,775,063 downwards.
AGAGAAGAATATCACTGGGTAAATTTAGATTATCATACGAAATCAAATTTATTAATAAGAAAAGTTTGTTGGAGTTATTTTAATTCAGGTGAAATTTAAGAAAATCTAAATTCTTAAAAAATCAAATGAAAGTGAAAGAGATTAGAAGATAGCATTTGAATGGATAACAACAAATAAATGAGAATCGCTAAGGTGGGTTGGGCCATTATTTAAAACTTTCTCTTAGGATGAAATAGATTGGGATAACTTTCAAGACTCTTCCTTGCTAAGACTGCAGATGGTGCTTAACTAACCTACTCATGTTGGCTTAGATTGAATTAGGGCAAAAAAAATTGAGCAGGTTAAGGTAGGTCATTTGACTTGGACCAACTATATTGGCTAATTTGACTCATTTTATTTTATTTTAATATTATTTTATAATTTTTGTCAAATTTCTTAACTAAAAAATTAATTCAATCCAACCCAATACTAACAGAGTTGAGTCAAACCTAAATATCAAACTTTAAAAAAGTAGCATAATACAAAATAAATCTAGACATTCCGTTGAAACCCAACTCCATTCATAAATATCTACACTAATTTTTGTATCCCTCCAAATGAAAGAATCAAGGATAAAATGACCTATACTAATGTTAAAATCTACAAACATATTTCCATGCCCTATTAAGTTTCCCACAAGCATACTGTGTGGGTTTATTTTGTAAGGATAATGTTAAAAAATATTTATAAATTATTTCATTTCATCTATTTTATTATAACTTCTAGATAATAATAAAGAAACTATCATTCCTCTCTTGTTAAAACTTTTAAATAATAGATAATAATAAAGAAACTATCATTCCTCTCTTGTTAAAACTTTTAAATAATGACACATAATTTACCATCACCATTATTTGTCATTATTATTCCATCCCCTCTTAAACTCACAAGTCATCGTTATTTTACAACTCCAGTCGAAACGGTTTTCTTCTCTTCCTTTCCCACTTTCCCAGTACCTTCCAAGAAAAACAGCATTCTAAATCGACTCCACGGGAAAAAGCTTCTGGAAAATGCTTGACCGAGGGGCGTTTAATATTCTTTTCCGTAAAAGTGACGGAAATGACAGGATTTCCGAAGTCGGTAAGGAGAATGCGTTTCTTGGTTTCCTCTTACTTTTCATTTTCCAGGTTTTTCGGGGCATAACTGTTCCATTGAGTTTTGGGCATTTCTTCAGACACTTCAATTAGAACCATTTCATAGCTCATGGGTATTTAACAAAAGTTGGACATTATAGTAATATTAAATTGTTAAATTTTAAATTATAATCCGGAAATTCCATTGAATTTAACAAAATTTAAGAGTTATTTTTAATTGAAAATTTATTAAATAATAAAATTCAGTTTATTGTTGAAAGTTTAATTCAAACCCTAATGAATTTGATTTTTCGTTTTGCCTGATAATTGTTCTAATGAAAAGTCAATCTCATCTTTCCTTGATTTGTATGTACGTGTTTTTTACTTCAAGACTGACCCTCATCACTATTGTTTCTTTCCTTTGGTCTTCGCGGGACATATTTCAAGCCAACAAACAAGGTTCAATAAGTCAAAGAAAGCATTTTTAATTCCGCTCTAGTCTTCTGCACTTGTTTTCTGCTTACATTTCTCTATTGTTACAAAAAAGGGTGTGGAATCTAATTGACCGATGATTTCAACAGCCCTATATCTATCCCTCTTAAGTTAGTTCACTTACATTCGGTTCTTGGATAAGTTCAGAATGGTTACAGTTCAAGTGTTTTGCTTTCTCTTACTTTCATTCCATGTGCAACTCGTGTGGGGTGGAGATGGAAAGTGCCCACCTTCAGTTAACTGCGGAAATCTGGGGAAGATTCATTTCCCTTTCACCAGCTCAGATCGCCCACATTGTGGCTTATTGGCGATACATGGCTGTGATGATGATGAACCAAACGCCAAGAAAGCTATAAAGTACAATGAAACATGGTTTGATGTTGTTGACCTCGACCAGTTTACCATTACAGTCAGAGACGATGATCTCCACGACCTTTTGCTTTTAAAAAGATGTCAGGTCTTCACTTATAATCTCCCTTTTACTACAAAGTCTGTTATTGCTTCTTTTTATATAAAATATAATGTAACCCTGTTCATATGCAATCGCACTCTCCATGTGAGACCCCCAGAATCCTTCTCTCACTTTACAACATGCCTTGAAGATATCTTCTATAAAACTTCATTTTCTGATGATGATGAGTTCCCGAGCTCTTTCAAATTATGTTCAACTGTTATGCTTCCAATCGCAAACACCACTAAGGTTCTGAAACCTGATCTCAAAGACCCTTTTGATTTCTTATCTGCTGATATCGCCATCGAAATACATTTATCCACGGATTGTTCTAGGTGTTACTATCTTCAAGAAGGACATTGTCGACTTGACTCCGGGGGCAGGTTTTATTGTGCCAAGCCAAAAGGTACTACATTGTTAGCATACTTGGTACTATATATTGTTTGAATAAAAATTTCCAGCGCTTGAATACTTCAAAGAGGTCAAATTGTTGTGGCTATGTCTCGTGATGGTATTATTCTTATTATTTGTGGTTTTGCAGAGAAAACTAGAAAAGTCACGCTCGTAGTGGCAGCAGGTAAAACATTTACCAAATCCAAAAATGCTTTTCGATAACCCTTTTTTTTTTTTAATTGGAATCCAAGCAAAGAAACTCAAATCTAAATTCTGCAGCTCAGAAGGATTCTAATCTATTATTCGTTTTCTACAGCCGTTTCAGCTGGTGGAGCACTGGGAATGCTTTTGGTCTTAGCTTTCTGCTTGAGAAGACGCTTTTGCAATAAAGAAAACCCAACCCACCAAATAATTGAGAAGTTTCTTGAAGAACACGGACACCTTGCAGCCAAAAGGTACAGTTATTTGGAGGTAAAGAAAGCGACAAACTCCTTCAAAAACAAGTTGGGTCAGGGAGGATTTGGTAGTGTATACAAAGGGAAGTTAAGCGATGGAAGTCTTGTGGCAGTGAAAGTTCTAAGTGACCTGAAAGGTAACGGTGAGGAATTCATCAATGAAGTTGCCAGCATTAGTGTGACTTCTCATGTCAACATCGTTAGCTTACTGGGGTTCTGCTTGGAGGGTTCTAAAAGAGCTCTAATATATGAGTATATGCCTAATAGATCTCTTGACAAGTACATATGCGAAGAGAAAGATCCATTGAAGCTCAATCTCCAATTGACCTGCAAAGCTATGTACAATATTGCCATTGGGGTTGCTCGTGGATTAGAGTATCTGCACAGGGGTTGCAACACTAGAATCGTGCATTTTGATATAAAGCCTCATAACATACTGCTAGATGAGGATTTCTGTCCAAAGATTTCAGATTTTGGACTTGCAAAAATTTGTTCGAAAAAAGATAGTATCATATCTTGGTTAGGTGCAAGAGGAACTGCTGGATATATAGCTCCCGAAGTATTTTCTAGGAACTTTGGTGGAGTCTCCCATAAATCTGATGTTTATAGCTATGGAATGATGGTATTAGAAATGGTAGGAGGAAGGAAAAATATCAATATTGAAGTTGAATGTTCAAGTGAAATATACATGCCTCATTGGATTCATAAGTGTCTTAAATCAAATCAGGAACTTAAACTGCAATGTATCAAAGATGAAAATGATAGAGAATTAATTAAAAAGATTATAACAGTGAGCTTGTGGTGTATACAGATTGATCCTTCAAATCGGCCGGCAATGAAAAAAGTGGCGGATATGATGGAAGGAAACTTGGAGTCCTTGGAAATACCACCCTTGCCCATTCTTTCTTCCCCTCCCACATCTCCGTCTGGTAGCGTTTTAGAGAGCATTAATCTGCAGTAATTTCTCCAGCAGCTACTTGTGTGTAGTATTTGTTATGACTCATAAGTTTTCTTCCTAGAAACTTTAATCTACTATTTGGATTTTTTATGCTGCAACTTGAAACTCTTGTTCTTTTGGGGTAATTTTTAGGTACATATAATAATAAGCAATTTTTTTTTACTAAATACTAAAGAATAAAATACCTTGAGTGTTATTTAAATAACACACATCTTATTTAGCTACTCACACACATAATTTTTCAATGTAAAACTTGAAGCTCCACCCTCACAGAGCAATTTAGTCCTTCTAACACTAATTTAAGCAATATTAGTTGTTTATTTATAAAATCAAAGCAATTAAAATAATGATTTAAATGGAATAATATTTAGATTTAGTTATGTTTTTAAAAACAGAATTAAAATTTGTCTGCAATTAATATTTTTCAAAGATGAAATATAGATACAGAAAAGGGGCTGAATTGTTCTGAAAATTCAACTACGATGTCAACATTGCTGTAATTAAAACTAGATGGATTACTTTCTTGAGTAAACTAGAGAAAATAGAGAGGCAATTTTGCCTAATTGTTTATATGCTTATATGATAATGTAATAGTTTAAATTTCAAATTTTCTATACCTTTTTTTTTGTTTTTGTGGGGGAGGGTGGGGGGAATACCTTGGTGCTTTCTTGACTACAAAATCTAGGTATGGGAGGTTTAAGATATTGGGCTCAGCAATCTCAGAGTTTCATCTTTTTCCCGGACCTGTGGTTGTTTAATCAACTGGTCTATTCAACTCAGATTGCAATGTCTTGTTTAGAAGCCCAACCACAAAAAAAGTTGCGACTCAGATTACAGATGAGTATAGAAAAAGTCAATGGCTCAAACCGGGTTGCCTCTTCAAGTTGTAGAGGAAAAAAAGAAAAAGAAAAAAAAAAAAGGAGCAATCAAATCGCGGTTTCTACTTTTTGTCCTCACCACTCTCTGCGTTGCACTCTTGGAAGTTGTCGTTGCTCAACACCTACAGGATTTTCAAGAAAAAATTATGTTTATGAATTAAAAAGTAAAAAAATTTATTTTTAAAAATTTTTATTATTAAATTTAACTAATTTCTGTTAAATTTAATAATAATCATTTTAAAATAAGTGATAATATGTTTTTAAAAATAAATTTTTTTATTTTTTAATCCTTTATTATAATTCTTCTGATTTTCAAAACCAAAAGAATATCAAATTCTGTACTTGAAAGGTAAAAAGTTAATTAGTGTAACATAAAGTAAAACTTAATTGAAGATGTTCCTTAGCTTTATAGTTTTCAATAAATGACTCTGATTATGTTGTAAGAACCTGAGCATAGCAAAATGATGTGAGATTTTATATATATATATATATATTCATATAACATGCCAATTAGGCTCACATAATATCTGTCTCCCTTTTTAAAATTGAAGGAAACTTAAATTAGATTGATGCATATATAATTTGAACTTTATTTTTTAGAAAAACTTGGAATGATTTTTGGGTATAAAATACCATTCAAATAACACTACATAAATTTGAAATATATTAATAGTTATTTATGATATTTTATTTTTTATTATGATTTTGTATGAATAAATTTTATATAAATGAGTCTCAATTTTTTAAAAAATTATTTATTATAAAATTTTCTCAAAAATAAATGAATGTAAGTTTGAGAGTTAAAAAATTCAATAAAAATAAATAGTTTTTTATTCGCTGAAGATAAGAACTATATTACTCTTCCCATGTCCATTTTTCCTTCTAACATTCCACCTTCAGTTCGCAGCAAATCTTTTTCTTCATAATTTCTGGACCTCCCTTACCTTCCACTGTCAACTTATATAATATTTAATTAAACACATTCTACCTATTTTACCGTTAAGACCCTCCATTTTCTCATTAATTACACTTAAAAACTCCGCTCAAGTCTTTTCTTTACAGCTACTCTTTTTCATTTGCGTAATCTTAGTCATTACACAAACAAAACCACGTCACTCTCTCACTCCCTCGCTCCCCTCGCCCTTTCTTCTTGCTCTTACCTTTGTCTCTGCATCTGCAACAGCAAAAATGGCGGTACCCTCTTCCTTCGTTCTACTTGCTAGCCTCTTCTCCTTAGCTTTTTATTTTCTTCTTCACGTTGAAGCATCCAAAAACCCAGATTTAGAAGCCCTCATGGCGTTCAAAGCCGCTTCTGATACACACAACAGGCTCACATCTTGGAACTCCAGCACCGACCCATGTTCCTGGGCCTCTGTCTCATGCCTCAAGAATCGAGTCTCGCGACTCGTTCTCGAAAATCTCGATCTCCATGGCTCTATTGAACCGTTAACTTCTCTGACTCAGCTTCGAGTTCTGAGCCTGAAGCGAAACCGTTTTTCCGGTGCCATTCCAAGTCTGTCCAATTTCACAGCTCTGAAGCTTCTATTTCTGTCTCACAATGAGCTTTCTGGCGCGTTTCCGGCGACTGTTACTTCGCTTCTCCGCTTGTACCGTCTTGATCTGTCTCACAACAACTTGTCCGGGAACATTCCGGCAACGGTCAACCATATGACTCACCTTCTCACTCTCCGTCTGGATGAGAACCGGTTCTCCGGTCACATTTCCATTCTGAATCTCCCCAGTCTGCAAGACTTCAATGTCTCCGGTAACCGCCTCTCTGGCGAAGTACCCAAATCGCTATCGGGTTTTCCCGAATCATCGTTCGCTCAAAACCCATCTTTATGCGGAGCCCCATTGGTAAAATGTAAGAATACTCACGTGGTCCCAAGTAAACCCGGATCTGAGGGAGCCATTGCATCGCCTTTGATGCCGAGAAGCAATCCTTCAATGCCTGCGAAGGAAACAGCACCCAGAACATCAGCTAGCAGCACGCACCACCATAACGGAACTCCGAAGATGAGCCCGGTAACTCTAATCGCTATTATACTCGGCGATGTTCTGGTTCTGGCCGTAGTGTCCCTTCTTTTATACTGCTATTTCTGGCGAAACTACTCCGCGAAATTGAAAGAGGGAAATAGATCGAAGCTTCTGGAAAACGAGAAGATCGTGTATTCATCCAGCCCATACCCATCATCCCAACCCGGATTCGAGAGGGGTCGAATGGTGTTCTTCGAAGGGGTGAAGAGGTTTGAGCTAGAGGACTTGCTTCGAGCTTCTGCGGAAATGCTAGGGAAAGGTGGGTTCGGGACCGCCTATAAAGCTGTTCTTGATGATGGCAATGTTGTCGCCGTGAAGAGGCTTAAGGACGCTCAGATTAATGGGAAGCGAGAGTTCGAGCAGCACATGGAATTATTGGGAAGGCTTAGACATCCGAATATTGTAAGCTTGAGAGCTTACTATTTTGCGCGAGAGGAGAAGTTGCTGGTCTATGATTACATGACCAATGGTAGCTTGTTTTGGCTCCTTCATGGTACGTTCTTTCATTTCACACTCATGATTGAACATGAATACCTTCTATTTAGCTGCTGAAAAAAAAGAGGGTAATATGATATAGTAGTTATTTACAGTTTTCTACTGCTCCATTTTTGCTCTTTAGTTGCCAATAGGTGAAGAAAGTCAATTGAAGAGTGCTTTGCACTGTGGGTTCTACCCTGATTTTGTTTTTTCTTTCCCAAGTTTTCCTACAGCCAAACGGGCAATAACAAAATACACTACCGAATGGGACACCCTTTAAATCTTAATTACCCATGTAGGTATCTGGATCAAAATAGCAGGTTATGTGGGGTCCGTCTAGAGCAGCTTCAAACTCTAAAGTCGGACTATTTGATTATGGATGGATTCTTTAGAATACAATATCAGGATCCGAGAGTTCATTCTCCTTCCGCTTCCTTACAATTCCTAGGAGTTGCAGACAAAGAAACTATTAGATGAGCAAAACAAAAGCTGCACAATCATAACCATCTGGGAATTGATCACGGTAGTATTATTTTGCCGACTGTGTACCGTGCTGTGTTGGAACCCTATTAAAAAATATATAATAGGTGAAGAAAAGTCAATTGAAGAGTGTCCGGATTCCTTTGCTTAGTGGGTTGTCCCTCGATATCTTGTTTCCCTCGTTTTCCTAGCAGCCAAATAGGCCTTTACAGATGGGGAAATTACAATTTAGAATTCAAGTTTAAAATATTTATATTAACAAATCTTAAATTTTAAAATTATATTTAAAAAATTCTAAGACAAAAAATTATAACTTGAATTTTTAATTATAATTTTTTACATAATTTAAATTTTTTGTTTTAAATTTTTAAAAATATCTTAAAAATTTAAAATCATTCAATATAAGTATTTTAATTTAAATATGAACTATAATTTTTTATATACCAAAATACCCACTGATCCATGCAGGGTGTCTGTATCAAACTAACGGGATTTGTAGGGTCCATCTTCAAACTCTAAAGTTGGACCACATGATTATGGATGGTTTCTTTAGAATACAAATATCGGAACTCCAGGAGGTCCTTCCTCTTCTACTTCTTTACTTTATAGAATTTCTAGATATCGCAGACAAAGGAACTGTTAAAATGGGCAGAAACTGCACAATCATAGCCATATGGGAATTGGGATCACTGTACTATTATTTTAAACATGAGAGAATTATAAGAAGGGGTCAAAAAATAAAAATATTTATTATTACTTGTTTTAAGATAATTATTACTTATTTTAGTAATAAATAGATGAATTTAAGATAAATCTTTAAAAATAAATTTTTTTATTTCTGGGTCATTAGATATAATTTTTCTTTGAACATAACCCTTTTGAGGAAAAAAAAGAAAAAAGCAATTGTCCTTATCTTCCTCCTTTGCTTCATGGAGAAAGTGCTTAAGTGGGCCCTCTCCCTACATGAACTGATATTTAATCCAAAAACTGAAAATGCGTAATTCCAGAGAAATTAATGGGTGAATTGGTATCTCCGACAGGGAACCGAGGACCCGGGCGAACACCACTGGACTGGACCACAAGGCTCAAAATTGCAGCCGGAGTGGGCCGAGGTCTCGCCTTTATTCACAACTCATGCAAGACCCTTAAGCTCGCCCACGGTAACATCAAGTCTACGAACATCCTGATCGACAAGGACGGAAACGCACGCGTGTCAGATTTCGGGCTCTCCATATTCGCGACCCCGGCCACGTCAGCATCAGCTCCTAGATCCAACGGCTACCGTGCTCCGGAAGCACTGGACGGTCGGAAAAACACGCAGAGATCCGACATGTACTCCTTCGGTGTTCTCCTCCTGGAGCTTCTCACAGGGAAGTGCCCCTCAGGGGTGGATACGGGTGGGCCCGGCGGTGGGTTTGTGGACCTACCTAGGTGGGTCCAGTCAGTGGTGAGAGAGGAATGGACGGCTGAGGTGTTCGATCTGGAGCTTATGAGGTACAAGGATATTGAAGAGGAAATGGTGGGGCTGCTTCAGATTGCTATGTCTTGCGCTGCGGCTGCACCTGATCAACGGCCCAGGATGAGCCACGTGGTTAGGATGATTGAGGATATACGTGGAGTTGAGGTGTCCCCCTGTCATGACACGTTGGACTCAGTGTCTGATTCGCCATCCTTGTCTGAAGAAGCATGCGGAGCCAGTCAGTAACCATGGGATCCTTTGTTAATTTAGTGTTTATTTTTAAGTTAAATTTTATTTGGTGGGTTAGCAGCTTTAATTAAAGGTAAAGGCTTTTCTTTCTCAAAATTATTGACTGGTTGGCTTTGGATTTAGTTCAATCATGAATGGCCCGATCTGAATTGGTTTGTTTGGACTTTGAGATGCCATTTTTGACCCTGAAGGGAGTCATTCAAATGCAATTTGCTATGCTTTTGATTTCTGCACAGCCTCCATCACTTTTTTCTGGTCTAATTTGTTCGACAAGAGCTTTCACATACCAACTAAATTATTCTTTCAAATTTAAGTGAGGTTCTTCGAATATATGAGAATTTTGCTCATATGTTTGTCATATTATGTCATTTTATGAGATCATGTCTGTGATACATAACATATTTAACAAAAAATATAGCAAGTGATATACTACAAATTTTTTCATAACCCATCTCAGTAGATCATATACATTTTATTTAAGTGGTTCTAGGAGACATGGGTCTGGCGGGGGCCTCTCTGCCTTGTTTTTGTTCTTAGTTAGGCTTTAGCCATCTCTAAAAAATTAGATCGGATCGTAAAATTGTGAATTGACTGTGATTTTAATTTAGTTAATCTTAAAAATTAATTGAGTAAAAAAATTAATTAAAAATTGGCCAAACAAGTGAAAAAAATGAAAATCAATTGGTTTGGTATTGATCAATATTTATTGAATTTTATCTAGCTTATTTTATATAAATTTATTGTTATATAAGATATTTTAGCGATTTTTTATATTTTTAATTATTTATATTTATTTCAAATATTATTTTATAATTTATGTATTATTTTAATTATATATTATTATATATATATTTATATATTTTTCAAAAAAAATTAATTTTAATCTACTTATAATTAAACTATTGAATCGTGAATTATTTCATATTCAAATTTGATAACTGATTTAATTTTTAAAATGTTAATGTTAATACTTTGTTCAAAAAATGAATAATAACAATTGATATGTGCAGAAAAACATAAATATTTTACATATTTTGAAACGTTAATGATCACTATAATTTTTATGGTAAATATTTATAATATACTACTAAATGCTACGATGTTAAGGACCTTACATTTCTGATATTTTCTTTAAATAGAGGCATGAAACCCCATACAGCTTCTCAATTGCCGAATTTAAAGACAAAATCGTCTCTATATTAGGCAAAAGATGAACCAAAAAATAAAATAATTGATTTTTCTAAAATTCTTTATTACAAAACTTTTATAAACTTCAGACATAAACGATAAAAGTGTGTATTAAATATTTTTTGTCTACTCTTTTTTTCTTGTTTTTTTAGAGGTCTGAAATTTATTAAAATTTTACACTAAAGAATTTAAAACAATCGGACTTGTAACTCTGATTTATGCTTCTTCTGTACCTATTTACTAAAATCATCAGAATTGCATGAGTGGAGGAGCAAATCTGAGAAGTCTGGTCAAGGTGCCAGGCAAGAACTTCCTAGCGAACAGAAAACAAACATTAGTGTCATTCCCATTGTACTTGCAGGTCTTGTTCCTCATACTCTCCAACAACTCAGGGGTGACGTCAGTCCTCAAGAACCTCGCAGGATGGGGCCCACCCTTGGACCAGTCAACCCAAGTCATGCTTCGATTCGAATTCTTGTCCCGATGATTGATGCTAACGAACGTAGGCAAATAATGCTCGTCCGCATAACACGACCCCTTACAGTGATTCTGAAACACCGGAAAGTAGGTCGTGTCGGAGACGACTTTGAGGGCGAGATCTCTGTCCATTTCGAACCACTGAGAGCCCTTTCGCCACTGCTTGAGGGTGATGTGAGGGGACATGCGGTGGCTGTAGCGGCCCCGTCCCACGGCGGAGGGTTCGTCGAAGGACATGACGTGGCTGAGGGAGGAGTTGAGGAGGTAGGAGTAGACGGTGGAGAAGTTGAAGAGTGGGATGCAGGATTCCGATAGCAGAACGAAGCGTTGGTTCGAGATGTCGAGCAGCGCGTTCGCTAGGAGGCGACGCTCTGCTTCTATCATGTTCACACTCCCCCATTCTACTTTCTGCGTTTTGTGGTTCATAACCATTAGGATGAAAAATATATATATATTGTTAGGTAGGGAATATAGTTAATATTGAAACAAATGAATGGAATTAAAAAAACAATTATACAATCCAAATTTCTTCACCTAAAATCGTTTACAAAAAACATAGATAAGTCGATTATGAAGAGAAAAAAAGAAAATTCAATGCAAGTCCTTAGACAAACAGTGTCTATTATGTTATTTATGGTTTACAAAGTAAGATTAAATAATATAGTATATAATTTTAATGTGATGGAGTGCCTTGATAAATTCATTTGGGAATATGATATGTAGATGAAATGATAGACACAGTAAAAAATTTTTTTAAGCAAACTTAATCTATAAAATTAAATTAATTATAAATAAATTTATTAATAATTGAACACGAAAGAGTAAGATATTATTTAAAAGTGTATTTGACCTATTTAAATATCTATTTATTATTAATTTGATTTATAATTTCTTATAAAATAAATGAATCTAAAATAATTTGGATATAAACATATGGGATACAATTTCATTATTTATTTATTCTACTTATCTTTCTAAATCGAAGCTACCAAACAGCATAAGGAAATTATGTGAAAAATGTACTTAACGAGGGTTACTGACTTTGGGTATTTTCTGCCAAAAACTGTGACTAGAAGCTTTAATGAGTTAATGGGTTATCTTCTTTGGGCCTGATGAGCTACCCTTTTTAAATGCCACTAGTACATGGGATTGGCAAATGGCAATTCAAATGGTCCGTGATTTTGGAAACTTTGTATCTTCGGATTACATATCCGATAAAGTTTAATAAGAGAGAGGATGTCTTATATTTCGCATCTGGAGGCTAAATAAGTATTATACCAAACGCTTCTTTACTCCGATATAAAATCTCAATCTGGTTCCCCTTTTTGCTTAAAAACTCTAATCTTCACCATGATGCTAGCTACTGTCTATATTACTGCCAAATATGAAGCAATCATATGTCTCCCTCTCCCTCTGTTTTGTTCTGTTGCATTTCTACTTCCTCTGTTAAGCGAGGACCGAACTCTTGTAAAACGTATGTTACAGAAATCAAAACTGAGGCAACTGGCATGTTAGCTATGTGTCTATACTCATTGGATTTTTGTATATTTTATAAATAATTATTAGGTTGTTCTTAGGCTATAAAAATTTGAACCATTGATTTGTTCTAACCTTCATTTTAACTATCTTACCTAATATTCATGAATCATATTCACAATTCAGGTTAAGATTGAAATAAACGAACAGAGCAAGGAACAAACTAACCTTCCTGGGAATTCTGCGACCATGAAATACTGGACTTTCGGGGTCTGATCCATTGTAAGTGGGATTCGAATGCACGTAAATTGAGTAATATCTTTGATGCCCTTTGAAGAACTTCTCCCACAAGGGAGCCAAAAACACAGGTCCCCTCGTCAAGAACAAGAAGGCCACTTTGGGAACTCGATCAAAAGGGTATTCCTGGATCTTGGGAACCATTGAAGCTCTCCATAGCAGCTCTTTATCATCCATATCGTGCATGACAGGTGGAGGCTTTAAATACTTCTTCAACCCGACGTGACTCATGTTGGAAATTTCAGGCCTTGCTATAACTTTTGGTGGTGATGGTGGTGATTGAATTTCAGAGTGTGAGAGCTGAGGGACTTGCAGGCTAAAGTTGCAACCTTTGAGATAGAAACTGATGATGATTCCAAGGGTTATTCCACAGCCTAAAAGAAGAAGGTAGGAAAGAAAATGGAGGATTTGGAATTGGGTGTTGAAAATTTTGGAAACAGAGTGTAATGGGTATTGGGAATTTGTGGTCTTCATTTTGTTTGGCGAAAAAGAAAAGAACAGAAAATTTTTCAGTTCTGTTATCTGGGTATATGTAAAATAAGGAATCTAAGAGACTTTAAAAGAAGGTTTTCTTCCCAGCAAAGGCTATAATAATGGGACTGAGTTGGTGCAACTGATGCATGATCTAACAATGGCTTTTTGTAGTGACGAGAAACCTTTAAGGAGAAGATATAAAAATCGTGATCAGCAATATACTTCACTTCTAATCAAAATATCTATGAAATTTGACGAGATTTGTATAAATAATTAGGATCACCGAGAGAAAAACTGATCGAGAATGTGATTGGCACTGAAAGTTTGAGGGAGAAAGAAAGAACAGGGGCCTTTTAAAAGTCCAGAGAGAGAAAAATTAGTGTGTTTGACGGATGGAGTTGATGATGGCTTTGAAGACCACGGGATAGGGGAGCTGGATAGGAGGAGGCTTTCTTGTTCTGTCCCTTTAGGTCCCACTTTAAATATTTGTAATTTCATCTGCCAAAGAATAAAATAACAGCGTTGTAAATTAATTATTTCAAAAACGCTACGTTTTGTAGAACCAAAAGAAAACTGAATCCACTCAATATTTTAAAAATATGCTAATGTTATTTAAGTAATTGAAATATAAAATTGTACTCCAATTAAAATACTAAAATATATATCCTAATTTTAATAAAATAATGCAGAAGAATAATGTTTCTCTAAATTCACCCACTAAAATTGATAATTAATAATAAATTATCTTGATAGATTAACAACTACTTTTAAATAATAAAATAATTAAACTTCTTATCTACTCACACTTCGTCCATAGAATTTTAATCACGAAGTAACTAAACGTATGGATGGAAAATAAAACTGACTTGGAGCAGCAAATTATTTTGTTGAATCTTGAAAGAAATGATTTTGTTATTATTCTGAGCTGTACGTTACGGACCTAGAAAAATTTATATGTAATTTTTTATATTTTTATTATCAAAATTTTTAATTAAATTATGATAAATATATATTTTTAATAATAATATAATAAATATATGATTTTATAAATATTTTTTATAATTTAACATTACATAATTGATTATATAAAAAATTTATACATATTATAATTTTATTAAAAAATATAACAATAAAAGTACAAAGAAAAATAAAAATTTATTGACTTAACTCGTTTGATATATAAAATATAAAGAAACGTAGAATAAAATAATAAATTTAAAGATAAAAAATATCATTTATACTCTTATTTAAAATAATAACAAAATATAATAATTATTATATAATAATTATAAATATATAATAAATATTAAAAAATTATATCACGAATTATGTTGCAGTTTGCTAACCAAATACGCGTTCAGTATTACCGTGCATTACAAAACGGCATGGGCGTTTTCTGTGGACTTTTAGACAACTGATTGGATGTTACGACAAAAGACGCCGTTTTGTAGCAGCAGCCAGTCCTATTCCTTGATGGACTCGTTCTTGGTTTACTTGCCTTTCAACTATTCAATTTATTTTTCATAAATGTTATGAAAAAATTATTTGTCATTAAAAAAATTCAAAATTAAGCACTCTGACATTATTCATGGATTAACTTATAAATAAACTTATTGGCCAGAAAAAAATTATAAATATTTGTGCAAAATTAAAAAAATTTATCACATTAAAATTATAAATATACTATTAGTTATAATTTATTTGTAAGTATGATTTATAAATAATTTAAGTAGTACTTTTTTCTTAACAAAATTCCTATTTACGAGGACGAGAGTTTTTTTAGAAAATACCTTGTGAAATTAATTTTAAGTAAACTAGATTTTTTAAACATAAATAGATGCAGTCAATATTAAAGAAACATGTTATAATGTCCTATATATTTTTTGACGGAGCCTACCTATAATATTTTATATATATTTGTTTATAAATAATTTAATTTTTGCATATCAATTTACCCTAAGTATAAGGATTAAATAAAATTCTATTTAAGTCTTTTTTTTAATATATAAATAAGAGTAGGTAAAAAATTTAGAAATTATTTTTATATATTTACTATCAAATTTTTTTAATATTAACATAAAAATTATATAAATTTTATAAATAAATATATGATTTTGATAACTTAATATCATATAATTATATTTTTAAAAAAATTTATATATTATATTTTTATTAAAAAATTAATAACAAAAATATGGAGAATTATACGGAGATTTAAACCCTTGATAAGGTTGATTTGTTTATTATGAAAACTACTAAACCGTCGACTATTAAAAGAGTCTTTTTAAATATTTTGTGCAGTACACAACTATATCATCAACGAAATGTATCTAACAATTTTTGGACTTTTCTAGCAAGAGCCAGAGGTTATTGTTGCGTGCCACGCTTAAAAATTTGAGGACCCGGAAGACCCTACGCGCATGGAAGCATGTTAATTGAAGAATTTTTCAGCATTGTTCATTTTCTAGCAATAAAAGCCAAGACCGTGACTTGCAAAATGAGGTCAATGACGGAAATGGAAAGACCAATTGACTAGCGACTAATGTTGAGAAGGATATGATTGAATAACCGTTTGATATATGCTGTGCCTCCGATCGAAATAAATAATTAATTTATAAGAATTAAAAATAACTGATCTTTTTAAATTTTGTCTCAAATAAAAATTATTTTTTAAGAATGTCCATATTTAATATGTATATTTTTTTTCTTAAAATTAGTGACAACTATTACTTATAATTTAATAAATTTATTTAATGAAAAACATAATTGAAATACTATAATTAATACATCAGACATTAGTAGTTTGTTTTTTATATTTTAAACTAAATAAAACTCTAAAAAAAAAATTTTATATATGAAACTAGAGGTAGTATTTTGCAAAATTGAAAAATAAATCTATTTTTGCTTTATAAATAAATTATTATTATTATATCTAATTTATATAAAAATTATTATGCTTGTATTATTATTATTATTATTATTTATTTTAATAATGTTTTAAAGTAGAGATATGAAAATTATTTTTATCTAACTAAACTCATAAATAAAATAAAGTTCTTATTTTGTTCTATATCATATTAGACATAATTATTTTATTCTATTCACATCCTCATCCTTTTTTTTTCACTATTAATAATTTTATATATCAAATGAGACACAATAATAAAAGAAAATTGAAAAGAGAAACTATATTAAAAAAAGTTAAACTTACCTTAATGAATAATTATATACGCGCGTGTGTGTGTGTGTGTATACAAATTTATTAGAAGATAAAAAATGTATTGAGAAATATATGACTTGTAAAATGAACAAGGTAATTATTAAATTAGTACGGTTTTTATGGAAATTATTGAATAAAATAAATATTTTAAACCCCATACATTAGTGTCCAATTAATGCTCAGTCTTTCTTAATATTCTTTTAATTTCCACCAGTTGTAAAGGAAGCAGAAAGAGGTGGTAACCAATGGAAAGAAAAATTGTGAGTTAAGATTTAAGGAAGTCCACTTCCACCAGCTAGAAAGAGAAGAAAAGGATAAGGTCAATTGAAGAACAAAATGGACAAGCTTCTAGACATTTTTCCCTTACTGTCCCCCAAAAAAAAAAAAAAATTCCCTGAAAACTGAATGGGGCAAGGCTGTTGGTTCCATCTTTCTCATTTGTCATTTAGGTCTCCCTGTCAAACGTAGGTTTTTCGTCACTAATCTGGAAAACAAGACAATGAATTTCTCTCCATGGAATCCTCTATTGCTTAGTTGTCCTGGTAGAGATGGAGCCTCCAGATTGATTCGGGATCTTCCCATTCAATTTGGACTTGCATATTTGTTTTCAATTTTTTTATTCTAATTTTTTTATTTAAAAAATACAAAATAAATATAATCTTTTAATTTTTATATATTTAGTAAAAATTACAAAATTATTTTCATTCAACATAGTTGGCTTTTGTATCCATAAATCTGCCCTGTACACAACTATAATTCTTGTTGTCTCAAATACAAAATTTTTTTTTTATGGTTGCGGTTGCTTAGGGTTTAGTATCCGTGACCCAAATACTTTTTTTTATTATTATTTGCAACTGTCACGGTTGATTAGCAATTGTAAATTTTTTAAATTTTTGAAATTTTTTTATTTTTAACCTTGACCCATAAAAAACAAAAAATTTAAAAGGGTGACAGGCGGATAGAAAGAGATGACATAGCAATGATTTATTGGCACTGCAAATTGCACTGCCATGTGAAAAAATGTGATTGGCTAAGACAAAAATGCTATCCATTCCTTTTTTTTTTTAATACTGTCGCTTCATTTCCCTTATATCCTTCTCCATCTTCCTCATTTCGCTTCATCTTCTTCATCTTTTCACAGCTCTTCCTCCTTCCTTTTTCATTTTCTTCATCCACTCATCTTCATCCTTCGTGAGAGAGCATGAAATTCTTCTCCATTTCAACCATTGTTTGTAGATTTTCACCAAACAAAAGAAAAAGCAGACAAAAGATTTGAAATTAGTGTAATATATATTTTAATTTGTTTACTTTAGATATAGTTTGAATAAATTTTTGTTTTTATTCAATATGTAGTTGCAGTAGAGTAAACATAATATCTGTATTGATATTGAGAAAATAAAGTTAAAAAAAGGTCAAAAATACTATAATGTATAATTATATTTTTAATAATGTGAAATAAGTAAAAAAAAATGACATAATATGCTTTAAATTGTAGAAAAAATATGTTTAGGGTGAAAACAATATAATATAGAAAAAAAAAAGAGTTGATAAAGATATAAATATGAAAAAATTTTCTATTATTGTATAATAATATGATGAAATATTATAATACTAAAAGAAATATATTAAAAACGTATGGAAATATAAAAAGAAAAAATATTAAAAAATGTAAAAATTATATATATGAAAAGGATTGTTAAAAAATATATAAAAGGATTGTAAAAAAAATATAATAAAGAAAAAATATGAAAATATACTATTATAAGAATACAATGATGAAGTAGTTCTTAAATATTGTATAATACAAAAAAATGAGTAGAATATTGAGAAGCATATTTTTAAAATATTAAAAAATGTAATATGAAAAAGATAAAAAATGACATATAAAATGTAATATGAAAAAATATTGTAAAAAATAAAGAAATAAAAGGAACTTGGAAAAAATTGTTAAAGCTACTAATGTGGGAAAAATTTTAAAATATAATATCAGAAAAATACAATGATGAAAGAATTTTTTGATATTATATATTATTATAATAAAATATTATGACATCAAAAGAAAAGATTATGAAAATATAATATTGAAAAGAATATTAAAATAATATAAAAAACAATATGAAAAATGTTGAAGATAATTTTGTAAAGAAATAAAAGTATGGTTAAAAAATATTGTAGAAGAATATACTATGAGAAAAAAAATTAAAATATAGTATAAAAAATAAAATAATAAAAGAATATGTTTACTTTAATGTAAGCTTCAATAATGTGGATGAAATAAGACATACAAATTTATAATTGTGTATAGTGTAATATAATATATAAAAAGAAGAATGGTATAATACTATTTATATATTTAAGTAAATGAAAAATGTAGAAAATTTAGAAAAGTATTGAGAGAATTAGTATAGTATATAAGAAGAATAAAATACTAATTTGTTTATTTGTCTCTATTTTTCTTAATTTATTTGTGGATGATTGCCACTTTGCTTGTGTATAATAATAATAATTTATTGTATATTATTTTCACATAACCACTGGTTAATTGAATATGACACACACTGCATATGAAGGGAAAGTATTATATATTTGAAAAAAATATTACAATTTTTGTAAAGGCTAACCTAAAGGGAGGGGGGAAAAATATATTAGTTAAATAAATATTTACATTAGTTACAGACGTTGTACACTGTTTTGGATGTTAATGACAGTGTTGCTCAGATTGACGAGATGTACAACAAGGAAAAAGTTATATGCATATATTCAAATGGACAAATATAAAAAACTAATGAGGGCGCAACATTTATCTCAAATATAGTTAATGTAATGACTGTTGATTATGATATTTTATTAGAAAGGTTAAAATAGAAGGTTGCGGAACAGCTACAGTTAGGCTTAAATCAATATGTGTCTCAATTGGTGTATAGGCATCTAGTGTCATTGAGGCTCACAAAATATCAGGCATGTAAGTTGAGAAGAGATGCCAACGTCCAAGCGATGTGGGTAGCAAATGCAAAGTTTTCATCACAACTTGATTCAGTAAAATTGTACACAAAAATCTCATCAGATGAAATAAACTTAAATGTGGTAACTCAAGCAACACTTGACTATGTGCCAAACCCACTCTCATCCTCTAACTATGTTAACATCAGAGATGATTAGCCTGCCTTATTTAGAATATACTTTGCAGGCATTGGTCAATTTTACGCCGAACATACAACAATTCAACAATGTTGAACTATTAATTTGGTTGATTGTAACTCCCATCCAAGTTCATTTCATCCACAAGATCATATCTCACAATCAAATTTGTTACATGAACCAACTGGCACCCCCTTCTCACTCAAAAGAGACAGAGGACATAATTAATGAATTTAAAGAAAAAGATGAATATGATGCTGCTTTGTATGATTACAATGATGGTGGTGATACAGATTATAATAATGAAGACACCGATCATGTAGATGCTACTATAAATCCAGCAGCTTCTGTAAATATTTATGATGACTTGTCTGTTGCGTTCCTTGAACAGATAGATGTTAATGATACGAGGGTTTTTGACTATGCTAAACTAGAAGAAGTGGCGATAAACATGAATGATAGCTAAGAGCTCCATGTAGATATGCTATATAATGATCAGCGGTCTTTTCGAAAGGTATACTCAATATGTACACATAACACTTTTAAGATCTTCTATTTCTCAAGAAAGTAAAAGAATACCAATGCCTTCAATATGGATAGGGGTCATACAAGTGGAGGGTCAAAGCTTGTTATTGGAGGAAGGAGAACCACTGGGAGATAACAAAATACAATTAGTCTTATACATGTATTTCAACATCATTATCACAGGACCGATATCACTAGAGCCCCTAGATTGTTTTTCAAAATATATGAAATGGTACTAGATAATTTTTAGGGACCTATTGATCATACATATTACTTATATGATTTTAAATTTGTTTATAGGCCGATGTAGCTAACTGCTTATGAGTACTTATTATGGATGACCCTTCACCGCTAGGTCTCATTATGATCACTAATTGTACTAATATCTTTGATGTATTTGGCAAGTATCGAGATATGACAATTTTTGAAACTACTTCTCCTGCATCTTAATTGCTTAGACCACAACTTCCTTTTAGTCACACGGCAAAGAGGACTTGTGGATTTATGTTTATTAGAGTACTCATGGTCTCATTGTAGTCACTAACTGTACTAGCATCTTTGTTACACTTAGTAAGCATTGAGATATGACAATTTCTCAAATTGCTTCTCCTGTACCTTAGTTGCCTAGGCTAAAGCTTCCTCCCAATTGCATGGCAAAGAGGGTTCGCATATTTATGTCTATTAGAATACCTATAGTAGATGATTGTTCTTATAGTGATTTTTCCACTGGTGTTGGTACTACATCTATGATAATTAGATCGTCTTCTCATATATCGACATAGACGCAAGCTCACCATGATGTTGCTGGTCTATCTTCTTCCCTAGCGATACAGACACAAGCCTACCATGACACTACGGGTCCATTTTCTTCCACAACGACATAGACCCAGGCCCACCACAATATCACTGGATCATCTTCTTCCACGGCACCCCTGTATTTTGTTAATTTTAGAGGTATCAACTCTTCATTTCATATGCCATCCTCTTATATCCCTTTTACACCCCTATTTGTAGACCAAATAATATTTACTTTTGGATTTACTTTTGGGTCTTTTGCAAACATTTGATCATAACACTGTATCAGTTAATTTCTCCAATTCAATCTTTTCAATTAAATGTGAATCTCGTGACCTACCAATATGTAGAAGAAAAAAAAAAACAATGATAACAAAGAATATACAAAGGCGAGAATGCAAAAGAAGCAGAGGAGGAGCAAAAGGTGTAGGAGACAGAAGAAGAACACCATCCTTACTGATGACAAGGCCAACGATTAAAAATAAAGACTCAATGTGACACAAGAAGTCATTTTTTTTAAATAAAATATATTTTCTTTTTATGTTTGTGTATTTATTTTTTAGATCATTATTCTATATTATAATTATTTTTTTTAATAATTACAAAATTTAAATTACTTCAATATTGAATTTAACAATACTTTATAATTGTGATTTTTTTATCAAATTTTTAAATACTTACTTATTTATCTAGTCTAAAGGAAATTGAATTTAACAATTAACCTTTATTTTCCTAAATTCATTTTATGGGTTTCATGATAAATAATTTGTTACATATTATAATTAATATTTTCATTATATAAATCACTACATCTAATTTTTTTTACAAATAATAACTTCACAATTAGATAAAAATAATTTTAATTTAGGTGTTACAGTTGGCCCTCAATTGTGATCCCTTTATATATTAAAATAAAAAAAAAATTTTGACCATGAACCCACTTTTTAAAATAAAAAAATTAAATTAACAATGAAAAAACATTCATATATAGTTAGGGAAATAAATTATTATTAAGTAAAAGGTGAACTAACAATTATATTTTATTATAATTTTTTTCTGTATATATTTTAATTAATTAATTTTTACTTTAATATTGAGTTCAACGATACTTAACAAATATATTTAATTATTCATCAAATTTTTTAAAAATCTTACTAATTATCATGTTTTAAGCAAATTAAATTTGATTTTAAAATTTTATTGTTCTTTAATCATTTTATCAAGTTTAAAAGAATTAGTATTTATTTGTTCTTAAATAATAGTCCTTCATTTTTCTAAAATTATTTTTTTAATATTGTTATTAAATTTTAATTATTTCACATTTATTTTTTAAAACTTACTTAGTCTTTATTTTAAAAAATATATATTTCATTTTTTATAATTTTACACCTTATAATTGTTATTTAAATTAATTTTTTCCTTTATTCATAAAATTATTAAATTAATAAAACTAAGTACTTTTAAAAATATTAAATTATTACATTTCTAAAAATATATTTAAGATAAAAAATAGTTATATTTTTCAAAATTTTTTAAAAAAACCATCACCCACAAAATATTAAAAAAAATTCAAAAATTTTAAAGGGTTATGGTTGATTAGCAAATGTGACCCTTGCAAATAAAAAAAAAAAAACCATGACCCTTGCAAATGAAAAAAAAGTTTGGCACAAGAGAAAAGATGTTATATCTGAGAAAATAAAGATTACAGCTGTGTCCCGTTGTATCTGAGTCCAAAAGTCTAACATAGTTTTTATGCATTTCTAGAAGAACTACATATATTGTTGCTGTTCCAAGTTGAAATTTCAACTATCCAAATTTAATTGAAATAGTTAATATTTCAATTTTTTTAAAATTTAATCATCATTTTTAAGTTGATAATTATAATATTATTTTTATTTTTTACTTTTAATTCCTTTAAAATAAAAATAAAAATAATAAAATTAAAAATTAAAATTCTAATTGTCTAAATCAAATCTAAACTCCTTTTTATGCAAAAAAAGATTTGAACAATTAATATATAATATGAATAGTTTAGATTTAAAATTTTTTTAATCTTAATTATTGTTTTAAGTGAATAATTAAAAATTATTTTCATTTTATATTTTACTTCATTCAAAATAAATAAAATAAAAATTTAAGCTATCTAAATCACATATAAACCCCTCTTAGAAATGCGGCACATTATACCGCTCTTCCAAGAAGTGCCGATGACCCATTTTTGTCTTTATATTATATTTTGTTTCATTTAAAATAATATTAATATATATATATATATATCATAATAAATAATTAAAAATTTAAAAAAATAAAATGGAAGGACTAGATTAAACAGTAAGGAAAGGAGGGGTTTTAATGATATCTTATTTGATTGATTTGAAGGGGAGGGGAGGGGAGGGGTTTTAATGAAATCTTGTTTGGTTGAGGAGGGGAGGGGAGGGGAGATAAAGTTAAATAGATAATTATACCCTTATTGTATTAGAATTTTTAATTTTTTAATTTTTATAAAAAAGACTTTTTTTTACTTTTTATTATAAAAAATAATTTTTTATTTTTATTCAAAAAATATTTTTTATTTTTATAAAAAAAAATTATCTTAAATCCCATTAAAAAAAATAAAATTTATATTATGTTTTAAATAAAAATAAAAGTGAGAAGCAATTTTGTCAAATGAAGATATAAATTTTCTCTTCCCTCCAAACCCTCACTTTTGGAGGGGAAGATTTGGAGGGGAGGGGAGGAGAGGGGAGGGGGTATTTTGCCTCCCCGCCTCCCCTCCCCTCTAACTTTTCCATACCACCCCCTCCCCTCCAACTTTTTTATACTAAACAAGGGGAGGGCCTCTCCTCTCCCCCCCAAACCCTTCAAATTAAATAGACCCTTATTCAACCGGGTCCGTCTATCTGTGGTGCACAGCATGCGCAACAACGAACCCTATCACTGAATCCCACTCAGGCCCTCGACGCTTTTTCAAAGCCCATGACTCTTTCTTTCTTGCTAATGGACCAACGAAATTAGTTATAAAATGATACTTATTTAATAGAAATTCTAAAGATGATTATATTGGAATTAAACCGATCTAGTTTAAATATTATTAATGAAAATAATTAAACTCCTTATATAGTAATTATAGAAATAAAAAATTATTATGCAAAATTCATAATTTTTTCTGGATCATGGGTTTTTCTAAAGAATAAATCCTTTTTATAAAACTAAACCATTTCATTTTACAAGAGAACAGTGATAATTAAATAAAAAATTGTTGACGAGAGCAGCCAGTTGAGTGAAAATAAATGTTAAAACTCAAAAAAAGGTTTGTACCTTCTTGTTTGGTTTAAGTTCACATGAGTCAAATATGTTGTCTAGAAAGTCGATTCACGTTTGCCAAATTACTTTCCTAATAAAAACAAAGAAAAAGCGCTCTTTAAGAACACTTGCAGTAGCTCTGACAAGTTATCTGCTGACTAGTTTGTCAAAGTTGCTGTTTTGGGACATATATTTTGATTGATTGAGATTCTAGTCTCTCTTCTTTGATTTTCTCTGATTCCGTGGCTTGTAAAGAAAGGTTTTGGCTGATTTCTGTTGTTAGTGTTTGATTCTGATTTTGGTTTTTCAATGGCTTGCGTTTGGAAAATTAAATGCATAGATAAAGTTAACAAAGAGAAAGAGAGGGGAAAAAGAGTTTAAAATTTCGAAAACGACCATTTTCTCTTTCTCTTCCAGCTTTACCTTACAATATAGGAGATCTAAATCCTCATTAATCAAATTCATGTTTCGGCCAGAAAAAAAGTAGCTCTAACAACTTTTTTAGAGTAAAAAAAACCTAATGTGTAATTTCTCTGCAAAGAATTATGATATGTAAAAAAAAAAAAACCTTTTTTTAAAAGATCCATAATGTGATATTGAATCATAAAATTTTTAACGTATTATAATTTAATTGGCTGACAACAAATACATTAAAAAAAAACTTTACCTGAATCTTTTCATTTTTAAATAAACAAAAATTAAATGCACTTTTTAAAGTATTTACGATTATATTTTTAAATAAAAAATATTATAAATTTTTCCCACAATTCATCATCATATAATTGATTCTTAAAAAAATATTATTCATGTGTCATCTTTTTATCAAAAAATTTAATAGCAATTACATAAACTCTATCTAAATTTTACCCCTTTTAAATCACAAAAAGTGCACAGTCAAATTCTTTTTAAATACAACCATATCTTCATGTTAGTAAGGTTTGCATTCTTTTATATACATATTATTCGTTTTAGTAAGAAAAACACACCATGCATAGTAATTTTTTTAATAGTTCTATTTTTAAAATAATTTTCTTTACAAATCTTATAACAAAGAGTATGCATATGAAACAATACAAATTTTATTGATATCAAGATCTAACTATATTTAAATCAAAAAAGGTTGAAAATCTCTCAGCAGAGGATCCATCCTTAAGAAAAAGGGCAGGAAGGTTGAACCTATGAAATTGACTCATCTTAATTTAAAAGAATAAGGATGGGGACCTTATATGAGATGGATGGAATTTCACAATTATTTGTGAAGATAGTAGTCATGTTAGTGGCATCTGCCTTGCATCATCAAGTTCAAGCCTTGCGCCTTAAAAAACTCTTGCCAAGGTTGAGGGTTTCAGATTTTTCACTCTCAACTTGGATAGTTACTGAGCTTGCTTTTTGACTTGAGCACGACACAGCAAAGCCAGCCACAGCCACAGCAATAAGAAATGAAGGTTTCCCTGTTTGGAAACCACAAGTAATGTAAGCTAATATCCATCGAGATAGAAAATGCATCCCGCAGGTGTTTCAAAACTTCTGACCTAAAAAATCCTATGTGGGCAGATGCAATATGACCTGTCAGTCCCACCGGAGAATAACAGCCAAGCTCACATACAATTCTTTTCTCAAATAATGATACAAGAGTCTTATCCAATTATTATTACACGAAGGTTTCGCTACCTAAGGGCTGTTTCAATGCAAATAATGAATTTTGCAGATGGATCTACATAATGAAAGAAGCTAATGGGTAGTCAATATCAGTAGGCCAATCAGAGGTTTCCCACCCTGCCAATAAATGCAACCAAACTGGAATTGAAAGTTTCTGGGGAGAAGTCCTGCACAGTTTCACAGAAATTGTGCATGTATTGCTCAATCTGGAACATGTCACTAATTCCTACATGCTCGGTGAACAACTTTCTCAAGACACAACGGTAGAATTGTGATTTCGTGGATCACAGATGGCGTACATTTAAAGTTGTTATAACAACTTGAACCTGACCTCTACCCAATTTCCCACCCACTTCAACCCTGAGTAAAAAGCCAGGTGGTGGATCAAACATAAGAAGCTATAGATATGCAGTTGCAGGGCATTACAGAAATCCCAAATGATGTAGGAAATTCAAATTGTTAAGAAGTCTTGAAATTTTCCCTTCTTGTCATATTAGAAATGAGAGCTTCCTAAGTCATTCTTGTCTATGAAAAGAAGGGAAAATTTCAGCTTCCTAAGTCATTCTTGTCTATGGCTGTCAATGTGTAACAACACATAGTTTGCAGCAAGCAATAAAGAAAGAAATCCAGGCCCTACGGTCGGCATCAGAATATACGTTTGCTACAATGTCAAACAATGTTCTCGCTCCACATTCAATTGCAGCCAAAATATCTACTTCTCTACTCCCACGGTTCCTGCAATAACAAATAGCAGTTCTCACAGCTGAACTTCAATTGTTACATTAAAAACTTGAACTTGTTAAGTATTTTGGCTAACAGAAGACTATAATAATTCCTCTCCTCACTCCCGGTATTACTCAAAACCATAGCCAAGGATGATTGATGATTCACACCTAAGATAACCACACAGCATCTGCTTTGGCCATAGGTTTCCTCTCCCATGCATTGGTATTAAAGAATGTGGAGAGAGCTCTGGAATTTGTGAGTGGTTTGGAAATATTCCTGCGGATAACAACATCATCGAGCTAAAGCAATGAGTCATCACATAAACTAGTAATTTGGGTGAAATATGCAGTCTTTTGCCCCTCTCTTTGTAATTTTCCCCACTTTTGTATGGTGGAGATCAAATAAAAATAGGCAAAATTCCTACAACCTCGGGGAGTTCACAAGCAGATCCCGTTTCTGACGGACGCTTAATCATTATAGTTAACCACCTCACTGACATCAGAGCTGTTGAGGGACCTCTTAAGGTATGTTTGGGAGTTTATTTTAGAGGGGAATGGAGTGGAATGAAATGGATTTAAGAGTTAAACCATTGGTTAAAAGTTTTTTTTAGACGTGAGTGGAATGACAAGAGATGGCTTCCCAAGCCATCACAAGCCATCCAAAGCTCATTTTTTCTTATCCCCCAATTTGAGAGGTCAAGGATGGAATGACCAAATTTAAATATTTAAATTACAATATTATCCTAATCTTATTTAACTGATACAAAATTATGAAAATTCGAATATAGATATATTAAAATTATTAGTTCTAAAAAACATTAGTTCTAGAAAAGTGAAGAAAATATTTTTTTATCTTTTTGTTAGTTTTTAAATTATTTTTAAATTAAGTATGTGACTTTTAATAGGATTAGAATTTTATATATTTATCTTTTATTATTAAAAGTTATCTTTATTTCTTTTACATCTCCCTCATTTCTTCTATCTTCTATCCCTCTTCTTTCTTGTTCTAATATCTCTCCCTACTCTCTTCTCTACGTGTGTTACATCATTAATCTTATTTTGAATTCGTAGTCACTCCCAATCATAATTATCATCACGCTCTAGTAGCACCATCTCATGCGATTGACTCGTATAATCTCACATCCTTTTACATCGTGCATTTGATCAGGTATATTTTCTTTTAAAATTCTTGTGATTTATAAAAAAATATACTTTTGTTGTTATTATTTGTTGCATGGTTTTGTCGCTGTTTCAAATTATTATATTGCACCATATATCTTCAATTTTTCTCTCACATGCACATTGTTATATTGCACCGTATAATATATGAAACCAATATTATATTGCAATCCTTTTACAAAACTTACAAAAGAAAAAAGAGAGAGAAGAACTCTTTAAAAAAGTTCACCATATTAAAATATTTTTAAATAATAATTAATTATCTTAAAAATTTTTAATTTAAAAACTAATTGGTCTTATACAAGCATAAAAATAATATAAATAAAATTCATATACTAAAATATATTTTTATCTAGTTATTGTGTAATATGAGAAGAGTTTTGATAATTTATTTACACTTTTTATCTAAAACAATTTATAAGGGTGACATTGGAAGAAAATAATTTTTATCCATTTCATTCCATTCATTTTATAATAACTCTTAAATAATAGTCAAATGAAACCATTTCATCTCCCTGTAAAACTCTCAAATAATAGTATGTTCCATTAAATTTCACTCTATTCCATTCCATTCCATTATATTTTATTAATATCTATTCTATTCTATTTCTTTCTAAACTCCCAAACATAACTTAGACAACTAGCTTCATCAAAGCTGTCTTTTTTTTTTTTTCTCCTTCTTTCTGGCCGAGAAAGCAGTGGTAAATTAAAGTGCTCTGAGGGCTCAGAGTCTTTAACATCCGACATCTGATGGGTCTTGTTATATTGGAAAGATAGCTACAGCTATGCTAGAAGCAAGTACCATGTGCACACTACTGTAAGCATGTGAAGGAGGTGGAAGAACACAGTGCAAGGATTTATGTCCTTTATTTACAGGATACATGTAACAGAGCATACACAGGTGCCAGCAAAATAATCATTGGATTGAATATTCTTAAAGCAATGTAATGGCGTAAAAAAAATATTTAATCAATGAAAATTTTTACTACTAATTATATCATCTCTTTTTTATTTAGCGAGTGCATCCTTGGAGAGAGGGTGGATCTTCTACAGCTGTTGCAGCAGTTCAAAATTACTTTTTTTTTTGTTTTAGTTCTAAATTACAAATTTAAAGATAAAAAATAAAATTAGAAGATTAAAAATTATAACTAAAAAATTACATTTTAAAAATTTTAATTATATTGTATAATTAGATTTTTTAAGATATAAATTTTTTCAAATTATAATTTTTATTTTCTATATTCATCTTTTAAGTCTTTAAAAAAATTGAACACTTTAAAAGCATTATAGCGTCTTTAGTAAAATCTCCCACCGTAAAAGATGTAGTTCTTAAAATTAGAACGAACTAACTAATTTGATTAGAAATTGATCTTTATTTATTTTTGGTTAGTTCAAAAAATTGATCAACTAAAAAAATAATTAAAAATTGGTTAAAAACTATTTAAATTGGTCAAAATTTGACTTAAATATGTCAATGGCATTTTTATTTTTTTAAATTTTTTTCATATAATAGAATAGTTTATCCTAAATAAATTTGATAAATTAAAAATAAAAAATACTAAAAAAAGTTGAAATATAAAAGCTTTTTTGAAGAACAGGAAAAAATATAAGAAAAATAAAAGACAAATATTTCATTATTTTCAATATTTGCTCTTTATTATGCTTCACTCTTAGTAGCATTTCTCTTAAATATTAAGATGTTTGGCTAAAATTATTATTTATTATTTATTTATTTTTAAATAATAAATAAAATCTTAATATAATTTGAAAATTTTAAAAATTTAACATTAAATAATTTTAATTTTTAATCATATGTAGTACTTATTTTTCAATTGAAAAAATAATTTTTTTAATATCTTAAGAGATATTAAATAAGTAATCAAATATTTAAAATTAACTAATATTTATCAATTACATTAAAATTTTAATATATAACATTTAAAAAATATTTAATTATTATTGATTCAATTATAATTTGATTAATGAACTATAAATCAATTTTTTTATCGATTCAGGAATAATTTTAAAAATATTAGCAAAAGATTCTCCTCTGCAAGATCCTAATGGCACAATATAATAACAAGAACAGAGGTAATCCAGCATTACTAGGTTTGTTCACAATTGGTCATATTTCCATCAGAAGTTACGTCCAAAAGCACTTTGCTGGCCGAAACAAAGCAAAGTATTATGTTTACGTGGCTAACTAAAATGACCTAGAACATAAAGTACATCAATTAACTAATCGGAACAGAGAAGAGGAAGGTAAAG
The DNA here is from genome assembly GCA_032878935.1 of Erythrophleum fordii. Taxonomy (NCBI): domain Eukaryota; kingdom Viridiplantae; phylum Streptophyta; class Magnoliopsida; order Fabales; family Fabaceae; genus Erythrophleum; species Erythrophleum fordii. Next base: position 49,744,898 of record JAVQMF010000053.1, on the reverse strand, counting down.
AGCTCGTTCGGAATGATAGGGAGAGCAAGGGAAAATAGAAGAGAAGGAAAAATTATTCTGTGACATCTATTTTGTTTTTATAATTATTATTTAATACTATGAACTTATTATTATTTAATTATAAAATATAAAAAAAGTCATTTTTTATTTTCAAAATCACTTTTTTTTTTATCTTTTTAATTTTCATACCTGATTTTTTGGATGGAGAAAAGCTTGGATAATATATGACAAAGACATAGAACGCCAAGTGAAAAATGTGACCACACTGGAAGCATACAAGTCAGTTAGTTAAAACTTCAAAATTAACAGTATGAACACAGATCATAGACTTGTCCCACGCCTTTGTTGCTTTTTTCTTTTCTTTTCTTTTTCTTTTTTGGTTTTTTCCACATTTAGCATGACACCATAACTATACTCAGCTCAAGTTGTCAGTTTCCCGGCTCTGCTTATGCCAAAATCATAATCTATGTATTGTTGGACTAACAAATAGCAATCCAAATGTTGGAAGTTCTGAAAGCCTATTGAAAACTTCCACAAATAAAAATTTGAATAAAGTAGTTCAAAAACAATTTCCCTCACCCACCAAACTGAGAAAAGCAATGCCATAAAAGTACATTCTACAACATAGCGAAGTATTCAGAACAATTCCCACTGAGACATTGCTCCAGATGAGGCATTCAAATGTTTTTGGCTTGTTTCACTTTCATCTGCATGGATACATATAAACAAAAATGAAACGCGTATATCTATCTATGTGCATGTAATATATAGCAAGACCTTGCTCTTTGCTTAATCTAAGATTCATGGTGTTCAACGGAATCTTGCCCCACACAGTGTTCACTAACAATCAATGAAAGCAGCGCCATATGATCATCTCTATGTCCCTGAATTGGAGAGATTGTCATTCATTAGAAGATTGAAGCAATTTTATAGTGAATAATAATTTTTTTTAACAGAAGAAAATTTTATTAGAAAGAGAAGATTACAAGGAAGGAGGACAAGATATCGTCCTAAATAAAGAGAAGAAAGGGAAAAGACAATTGGAAACATAAAACCGAAAGGAACCTTAATTTTTAATTTTGTCATGAACCAAATCAACATACAGGTTTCAGCTATTAGAGGAAGGCCCATAAATGGTTTTTGATTTATGATGTTAATAGACCCTTCCATGCAAAAACATTTTGGAAGACAAAGCTCATGAACGGTATTTTATTTGTAACTGAAAGATTTTTTGTTTTTTTCTTTGAAAGTTATCTATCATGTAAGGTGATGTATACAGGAGTTAAAGTACCACTGCTCCAGTCATACATCGATCTCAAATAAAATTATCATATATATATATATATAACATAAAGGATGAAGTTATTACAAAATCCAACAACCACAAGATACGAAATCCAACGACCGACGCACAATAAGGAATTCAAAATGCTCGATCTCTGACCACTGAAGTCAATTTCTTCATCTCCAGAAACTGAGGTAATCGTGCAATACTCAATTAACAGGATGGAGAAGTTCATAGTTTCGATATATCACATTAGAAAGACTAAGAACTGAAAGAAGGCAATTTAAAAATATCATAAAAAGCTTGGGCAAAAAGATTGATAATAACATCATGACTTTGCAACCTGAATAGTTTAAAAGACACAAAATCTAATTTAAAATTCACAACCCAGTGCCAACAACATAGTCCTGTCAGAATTTCATATATCATTTAACTGTCAAGCGTCAAGAATATGAATTTGAGAAAAACTGTATAAATTTATTATCAGATAAAAACTGTATTGAAAAAAACTTGACACGGTAATTGTTAAACTTGTAATGAATGAATTTTAAAAAAAATGGTTTTTATGGAAATTATTAAATAAAATAAATATTTTAAACCCCATACATTAATGTTAATTTATGCTCACTTTTTCTTAATATTCTTTTAATTTTCACCACTTGTAAAGGAAGCAGAAAGAGGTCGTAGCAATAACAAGCAATCCAACCTGGAGAAAAATTGAGTTATGATTGGGGTAAGCCCACTTCCACCAGCTGGAAAGAGAAGAAAAGCATAAGGTTAGTTAAAGAACAAAATGGACGAGCTTGAAAGCTTTTCCCTTGCGGTCCGAAAAATTCCTAGAAAACTGAATGGGGCAAGATCATCGGTTCCATCTCTCCCATTTGTCATTGAGTTGTCTCTGTCAAACATAGATTTTTATTTTTTATTTTTTTCCAGTAATATAGAAAACAAGACACTGAGTTCCACTAAGGCCTTCGACGTTATAAAATGATACTCATTTTAATAAAAATTTTAAAGATGATTATGTTTGATTTAAACCGATCTAATTTAAATATTATATGAAAATAATATTCTGATGCCTTGACTTTATATATTATTTTAAAATAATTTCTTAAATTTGAAAAGCTTCAAAATAATTTCTTAAATTTTAATTTTGTTTTATAAAAACTTCTTGAATAAAATTCGTTCACACATGTAACAGTGTTTATTTTTCTCTGGAAAGTCCATTCATGTTTGCTAAATTGCTTTCCTAGATAAAAATGAATAAATAAATAATGAGCTCTTCTAGAATACTGCAGCTCTCACAATTTTTTAAAGAAAAAAGCTTAAGGTGTGCTTGCTTCACTAATAGAATTGTTATATATGAAAAAAAAACCTTTTAAAAAGTCAGTGATATAATATTGAATCATAAAAAAATGTTAACATGTTATAATTTTACTAGTTAATAACATACATAAAAAAAACCTAATTTTGTAATGAACAAAAATTAAATGCACTTTCTAAAGTATTTATTATTAGGTTTTTATAAAAAAAAAATTCATACATCATTATATAATTAATTCTTTTTTTATAAAAGAATTTTTATGTGAATTTTTTGTTGGAGAATTTAATAGCAAATATATAAGACAGTAATCTAGATTTTATCCCTTTTAAATTACATATAACATGGGAAGGAAACTAGAGAAAGGGCAAGGGAAATTAGACCTATGACATTAACTCACGTTATTAGCCCTGGTGCTATATGAGTTCAATGGAATTTCACGATTATTTGTGAAGATTATTAGTGGCATCATCAAGTTCAAGCCTTGCGAATTAAGAAACTCTTTCCAATATTGAGGGTTTCAGATTCTTCACTCTCAACTTGGGTAGCTTGCTTTTTCACTGAGTAGAACACAGCAAAGCCAGCCACAGCCACAGCCACAGCCACAGCACTAAGAATTGGAGGTTTCCCTATATGGAAACCGCCAGTAATGTAAGCTAATATCCATCGAGATAGAAAATGCAGCCCGCAGGTGTTTTGGAACTTCTGAACCGAAAAATCCTATGTAGGCAGATGCAGTATGATCTGTCAGTTGCACTAGAAAATAACAGCCAAGCTCACATACAGTTCTTTTCTCAAATAATGATACAAGAGTTTTATACAATTATTGCATGAAGGTTTCCCTATCTAAGGTCTATTTCAATGCAAATAATGAATTTTGCAGATAAATCTACACAATGAAAGAAGCTAATAGGTAGTCAGTAGGCCAATCAAAGCTTTCCCACCGTGTCAACAAATGCAACCAAACTGGAATTGAACGTTTCTATAGAGAAGTCCTGCAGGGTCTCACAGAAATTGTGTATGTATTACTCAATCTGGAACATGTCACTAATTCATACATGCTTGGTGAACAACTTTCTTAAGACACAAGGGTAGAATTGCAACTTCATGGATAACAGATATCTATTGTCTTTGGTATATTTAAAGTTGTCATCAAAATTTGAACCTGCCCTCTGCCCAATTTCCCACCCACTTCAACCATGAGTTAGAACCCTGCAGAGTCTCACAGAAATTGTGTATGTATTACTCAATCAGGAACATGTCACCAATCAGGAACATGTCACCAATTCATACATGCTTGGTGAACAACTTTCTCAAGACAAGGGTAGAATTACAATTTCATGGATAACAGATATCTCTTCTCTTGTCTTTGGTACATTTAAAGTTGTCATCAAAATTTGAACCTGACCTCTACCCAATTTCTCACCCACTTCAACCATGAGTTAAAACCCAGGAGGCAGATCATACATAAGAAGCTATAGATAAGCAGTTGCAGGGCAGTACTGAAATCCCAAATTATGTAGGGAGTTTCAAATTGTTAGAGCTTATTAAAGTCATAAAATTTTCCCTTCTTGTTATATTAATAACGAGAGCTTCCCAAGTCATTCTCATCTAAGGATGTCAATCTGTAACAACACCTAGCTAGCAGCAATAAGAAAGAAATAATTACCTCTGGTAACTTATCTTGCTGGGCTAGATGATCCACATGGAGCCTGACATTTGATGATGCAGGAATCCAGGCCCTACGGTCAACATCAGCATATACATTTGCTACAACATCAAACAATGTTCTTGCTCCACCTTCAATTGCAGCCAAGATATTAGCTTCTCTACTCCGACGATTCCTGCAATAACAACTAGCATTCCTCACAGCTGAACTTCAATTGTTATATTAAAAACTTGCTAAGGTAAAGTAATTTGGCTAACAGAAAAACCATAATAATTTTACTCCTCACTCCTTGTATCCCTCAAAAACACAACCAAAGATGATCGATGATTCATACTTGAGATAACCACAGAGCATGTGCTTTGGCCATAGATTTATTCTCCCATGCATTGGTATTAAAGAATGCGGAGAGAGCTCCAGGAATTTGTAAGTGGTTTGGAAGTACTCCTGCAAATAACAATATTGTTAAGCTAAAGAAATGCATCATCATATAACTATGTCATTTTGGTGAAACATGAAGTCTTTCCCCCCTCTCCCCTTTCTATATTTTTTTCACACTTTTGCACAGTGGAGATCAAATAAAATTGACAAAATCCTGCCACCTCTGGGAGCTCACTAGCAGTTGCAGTTTCTGAAGGACGCTGAGCCATTATGGTTAAGCACCTCACTGAAATCAGAGCTTTTAAGGACCCCTTAAGGGCAACTATCTTCGTCAGAGCACCTAAACCGAGTGTATTGCTTACTTTTGGCTAGGGTGGACAAATCTTATAACTTCTGTATAAAGTTCAAAGCTGGGGTAAATTATAGTGCTCCGAATTCTCAGAGTTTTTAACATCCAACAAGTGATGAGTCTTGTTATATTGGAAGGATGGCCTATAGGCTATAAGCAAGTATTATGTTCACAATACAACAAGCATTAGTAGGAAGTGGAAGAACAAAGCAATACATACAATTACATGTTTATAAATAACAGTGCAATGACTTATATCCTTTAGCTACAGGATATATTTTAGAGAGTATAGTACACATAATATAACTGCTGGTAAAATAATCATCAGATTAAATCTTCTAAAAGCAAAAATACATTTAATTAAAAATTTTAACCACTAATTATATCTTCTCTTTTCTATAAAAACTTGCTTGACTGCAGTTCACTCTCTAAAATGCAGGAAGTGCACCCTTACACTTTAGAGGAGCTGACAGTAGCATTGCAGATGGTGGTTCCTATTAATAGTCCATACTCCACAATATAATAAAAAGAAGAGGTAATCCAACATCACTAGGTCGATTCACACTTACAGTCATATTTCCACCAGAAGTTATGTCCAAGAGAGCACTTCCCTGGCTGAAACAAAGCAAATTATTATGTTTGTGAGGCTAGCTAAAAAGACATAGAAGATAAAGTAAATCAACTGATAAATTGGAACTGAGAAGAGGAAAGTAAAAGCTTGGATATATGTGACAGAGACAGAGACAGAACACCAAGTAAAAAATGTGACCACACTAGAGGTATACAAGTCCGATAGTAGAAACTTCAAAATTAACAATACAAACACAGATGATAGACTTGTCCCACAGCTTTTTCTTTTTCTTTTTCTTTTTCCTTTTATAAATTTAGCCTGATACCATAACTGTACTCAGGATGGCTGAAATTGTCAGTTTTCGGGCTCTGCTAATGCCAAAATCATAATCTGTGTCTTGTTTGACCAGCAACTCAAATAGTGGAAGTTCTAAAAAGGTTATTAAACACTTTCACAATTAAAAATTAGAATAAACTAGTGGAAAAAAAGTTTCCCTCAACCACCAAACTAAGAAAAACAATGCCATAAAAGTTCATTCTACAACATAGTGAAGTATTCAGAAAAGTTTCCAGAAACATTGTTTCAGATGAGGCATTCAAATGTTTTTGGCCAGTTTCACTTTCATTGAAATATGCCTAAATACATACAAGCACAAAAATGAAACTTGTATGTTTATGTGCATGTAATAGCAAGACTTGCTCTTTGCTTAATCCATGATTCTTAATATTCAACGGAATCTTACCCCACACAATGATCACCAACAATCAATGAATGAGTGTTCACATGAAGCAGCGCCATATGACCATCTGTATGTCCCTGCATTGGAGAGAATGTCATATTCATTAGAAGATAGAAGCAATTTAATATTAAATAATATTATTTTTTACAGAAGAAAATTCAAAATTTTATTAGAGAAGATAACAAGAAAGGAGGACAGGATATCCTCCTAAATAAAGAGAAGAAAAGAGAAAGATAATTGAAAACATAAAACCGAAAGGACCCATAATTTTTAATTTCATGAACCAAATCAACATACAGGTTTAAGCTATTAAAGGAAGGCCTATAAATGGTTTTTGATTGATAATGCTAACACACACCTTCATGCAAAAGCACTTTGCACTTGAAGCAAAGACAAAGCACATGAATGGTTTTTTATTTAAAACTGAGATTTTTTTGAACCAAAAAATTCTAAATCCTAAACCTAAAACCCTGAACCTGAAATCCTAAATCCTAAACCCTTTAGGGGCCTTCTTACATATTTTATTTATAACAGATATTTTATGGAAAGTTGTCTAGCATATAAGATGGTGTTTAAATTAAGAGTAAATTACATAGATGTCTTACCTATTTTCAAAAAATACACTTTAGTATAATTTTAAAATTTTTAACTAAAATACTTGTAATTAACCTAAATATTGAGTTTTTTTGGGGCAAAAATTAGAGGCCATCCAAATATTCACAAATAAAAATAAAAAATAGTAGATTTTGTTTTCATTGAATTTAACAAAGTCTTAAAACGAAGGAGGGTATTTTAGTTTAAAAAAAAAAGATATGTATTCAGGTTACTAAAGGATATTTTAGTCAAAAAAATTAAAATTGGATTAAAGTATACCGTAATATTTTATTTGAGAGGAGATTTATGTATAGTTTGAAAATAAATCGGATCTGTATAATTTTAGTAAAACTTAGAGAAAATTCATATAATTTACTTTTATATTAAAGAGTGGAAGTAACACTGCTCTAGTCATACATCTCAAACAAAAGTATCATATTTATAACAGCATAAGGTCCAAAAAATGAAGCTATTACAAAATCCAATTACTTTGAAGATATGAACAATGCTACCCTCAACCATGCTATACCCTTAAATACAATTGATTGTCATGTGAAAAAGACTAGCACAAAAATCACTCTCAATCATACCGGTGCAAAAATAACTCTCAATCTCTGACCACCAATGTTAATGTCTTCATCTCCAGAAACTGAGGTGTAGCCTAGTGACCAGTCATCTGTAATCACACAATGATAAATTAACAGGATGGAGAAGTTTATATTTTCACTATATCTTGCTAGAAAGTTTAAAAACTAAAAGAAGACAATTTAAGAACTACAACTATCATAAACAACTTGGGCAAGCAAAAAGATTGATAATAACATCATGACCATAGTTGTCAAATTGTGATACATATCACAGATCAAAAATATATTTTTGAATCGTGAATTGTAAAACGTATCGAATCATAAGATTCAATAACAAATAAAAAATAACATGAAATATAAAATATGGCATATGTATATTCTTGTAATATGTATAAAATACTCAATAATAAATCTAACCCAAAAATTAAGAAAAGTACTTAAACATAAGTTATAGATAAGTTCATTAGTCATATAATTTGTAAGTAATTAATTCTTGAAACAATCTCAAGTAATATTCTTCTTTGCATTCTTTATAAGAGGCATAGACAATATTCAACAATCCAACATTGCTATGCCAACTCATTATTTTCACATATTTCTAAATCGCAAAATCGTTCTATTATACCATATTAACTAGAATCATACGATTCATGGCCAATTCAGCCATTGATTTATATCATTGGCTGTGTGACTCATTATGATTTATAATATTTGAATTGTGAATCGTACTATTCAAGATTACTTTCGATTCAACCACTGATTCATGCTGTTGGCTTTGTGACTTATTACAAATCGTAAAATTCGAATTGTGAATTATACGATTTTGATTACCATGACCATGACTTTTTAACCCGAACAGTTAAAAAGACACCAAATCTTATTTAAAATTCACAACTCAGTAGCAACAATAAAGTCCTCCCAGAATTTAATATATCATTTAACTGTCAAGAGTCAAAAATGAATTTAAGATAATTACAGTAGAAAAAATTAACGGGAAAATCTGAAAGCTAATATACTTCATTGTATTCACCATAAATACATGTACAAGTTTTTAGCAGCTTGGCTATCAAGTTAATGCTTCTAAAGTCCAAACTGAGAAGGAAATTACACATGTATGCAAAATGTCACCATTAAAATCTACTGAAATGAAAACAGAAGCTAAAAGTTTAATATTGGAACCTCTGCTTATGCGACGCATGGTGTTTTCATGTGCTAACAAAGTAGTATTGGGGTTGCACTTCTGGATGACTGAGAGACCTGATGTAAGAGATGAAGGGGGAAAAAAACAAAAACAAAAAAACAAAAAAGAAAAAGAAAAGAGCGTATGCATAAAATAAAATCCACTATAGCATTATGCAAGTATCTGATTAGAAGAGAATACTCGTTACAGACAATAGCCTCCAGCAGAAGTGAGAAACAGTGATATTTTATGAGGTGGACTTGCATGCAAAGGTAATTGCCTCACCACCTATACTTACATAGCTAATCTACATTCAAAAAAACAAAGGTCACCATACTCTTGGCAAAAACATACCATCCACATGATCATGGTGATGATGAGTGACAAAGACGACCAATCTTCTCGGCAAAGAAGTTACGACTTTCAGTAGCTGATAATTTAAGCCAGTAATATGTTAGGATTTGATTGAAGGGAAGGAAGAAAGCTCAAAAACAGATGATGTGAAAATTAGCCACCATCTGCAGGGAGAGGGGTGGATTCATATTTCATAGAATTAAAGTAACATATGATCATATGGGCAAAATAGAAACACCAAAAAAAAATTCAAGTTCCCTCAATAGTCATATGTACCGATATCTAAGCTTTAAAAAAGTTCTCAGCTAAATGCAGACACACATGACTTTCTGTTGTTTTATGTTGAATTAGGTTCAAGGATGGAGAATCACAAGGATCAATTGGCTACAATCAATCTTGCAACAATGTTTGTACTCTGATCCAATCAAACAGTACTTTAAGTAATCTTATGACTTCAGAATAGGACATGGACAAAAGCCTGAAAATAAGATATCTTGCAAGAACATGAATGCACAGTATCCCAAGTTCTTATATATATATATATATAGCCAATATAATTTTTTACCTCTTCATGGAAATGTGATAGACATCCTGGATCAACAATTAGAGCATCTCCACATGCAATAAAATTTTTATCCCCAGAATCACTTGGAACATGTTCTGGTGCAAATACCACCAAGTTTGTTGTGCAAAAAGGCTTTGCTGTCCTACTTCTCATAGGTATAAGTATAACACCAGGAGGGTACTCCTGTGAAAAATAAATAAATAAGAAACACAATGAATTCAAGGGTAGAAAAACTTCCTCTTTCCGTGAGCATTGTACATAAATATTAAACTGCAGCAATACTCTCAGTTAAGAATTTTGCCTAATGTTAGCACTACATGTGGTAATTCAACAACTAGCCCAGCTGGATGAGATTCTCATCCGATTAAAATCACACAAAAGCAAGTAAAGATGTGAGTTTGCACATCTGGAAGCAAATACATAAGGTTGATTGTTAGCACTTTGCACCAGAGAAACTGAAAAAAAAAAAATGCAATGCAGAGGGAGGTTGAACTCCATAATCCTTTAGAATAAAATCTTTCTAGAATCTCCAATAAGAAAAAGTAACTCACTGGCCATTTGAAATTCTTGTCCTAATTTACAAAAGCTTAACTTGTACTAAATGACGGGTTCTATATGTATTTATAAATTGTAATGTCCAGCACCCTGCCATGAATATAGACAAAATTCAAAGAAAGCAAACCTGATAGCTTAGGGTTGGAGGAACTTTCCACTTTGCAGAACACAATGAGTCATTTATAAGACCAACAACTACCAATGGTCCAACACGATCGCCACATGGTTTCGCTTCCAAAAGCCAGTTAAGACAGCTCTGAACAGACATCCATCTACATATATCTGCATATGGATTTCTAGAATAAGTCACATCTGTCGTCAACAAACTAGTCTTTTTATTTTTAACAAGAAGAAACTTTATTACTAGTTTGCAACAAACTAATATAACATGTAAAAGACAAAGAACAACCAAAGACAAGTTAAAAATAGATGAAGTGAACACATTGATACCAATTGAAAAGGTTGCAGTCCATTTGAACTACCTGCATCACTTATAAATGCTATGATAACAATGAGGCCATGCCAGTGGGCTAAAACTTTTGCAAGGCAGATTTACTTTCCCATCTTCCATTTGGACATCACTCACCAAACCATCCACTCAAAATAAAGCAGAAGAAAAGAAACAGATTAGTGCAGGAACTTGAGAAAGTTCATGCGTCTCACAATGTCAGTACAATGAATGACCAGCTTCATATTCATTGCCATTACCAATGAATGGTGCCATATCTCCCAGACATTTTCTAATGTATCAACCAAGCATCTTACTCTATTTCTTCCCCCGTCCCGCCCATCCTTTTGTTTCCCTCCCATGTTTCCTTCTTATTATTCTCATATTTAACTGGTCTTCTGCAACACCAGACAAGTCAACCATATGCTGCCAAATGTCAAATCCCTGAAGCTGTCTCAATCTGCTTATTTCTATTTGAAGTTTATATTTATAACCTGATATTCTTTGAAAACTTTCATATTTCCGTTCTAATCTATAAAAACTCTAATACTTTACCTTATTACAAAAAACTTTTGTATAAAATGAGAAATAAGACTTCTATCGAGGCATCGTCCAAAAACTAGTAAAGGGAGAGACTGTGATTAGATAACCGTTTACTAATAAAGGCTAACTAATAAGCTAATAGACAAACAAATAAAAGTTTTACAATGCCTACCTAAAGGCCAAACATTATGTTTCCTTGTAAGACTTCTTCCCAAAGGTATGACGACTTGTGCTTTCTTAACAACTCATTTCTCACTGGAATTTCTATCAAAAAACTAATTCAACACAGCAGACAGACAAGATGGACCAGCTCTCCATCTCGGAAGATACCAGGCATAAGCAAAAATATATAAGTGTCAACCTACAAGGCCATTTAGGCGTTTTCTGTAAAAGATACAATCAGAAGTCCATAGTCTAGGTCAATTACAACAAACTTAAAAGCAGGCAAACCTCGCAAGTCCTTGTCCTCGGCTGCCAATGCTCCCGTGATGAAGACCGTATGAATGGGCAAACCAGGTCCAAATGCAGCTTCCTTCACATACTTACAAAATTTCCACACTTCCCTATCAACTGCCCCAAGACCCAGTTGTTCAAAGACCTAAATACAAACCAAAAAAAAGAAAACTTTACCATCAAGATATAGAGATAAAAAATTATATACTCAAGAGCACGACCTCGTTAAGAGCCGAACGAATGTCGAATTCTTTCAAATTGATCTCCTCCAATTGCGAGTCTACAACTTCCACTACATTCTGAGAACCGGATTCTCCTTGCAGCGGGTTCAATTGAGCCGAAGGCAAGTCCCAAAGATCCGAATCGACGTAAGAATCGTACTCTTGATGATCAAATTTCGGTGGGCGTGACTGTTTCACGAGCAGAAAATCGTCGTCGTTTTCAGAGTTTCTGAGGATCAACGCAAGCTTTAGAGTTGCCATGGTCAATAACTATAAATGGGAAAGGAGAGAGTTGCCAAGATTAGAGAAGATTTGGGGTTGAAGATGAGTAAGGGAGAGATAGAGAAGAGAGTTCAGTATTGAGAGTAGGTTGAAAGAACGAAGTGGTAGATGTGCGTAGAGTTATGAAGTTTTGCTTGCGACTGCTCGAGTAGGTGCAAATGGAATGATTTGCCGCTCGTTCTGGCAGAGGCTTAGTTGACCGTTAGGGATGGGGGGCCTCTGCCACTGGCGTTAGTACAGGGATGCAATGCAAACTATGAACCTTGACTTGAGTAGACTGCAGACCGCAGGGTGCCGGTCCGGGCCGAGGACAGGCTGGGTTTGTCCTCAGGCCAATTATGCAGCTCAAGTTTGGATATGATCCGGTCACTAGGTTAGGTTGGGTGAATTCCCTAGGTTAGGCTGATCAAGCTTCTTGTTATTTTTATCTTTAAATTTTGAAGAATTTAAAAATTTTAAAAATTTATATTTTTTATAATTATTTAATTATTTTAAACATATCACTAATTTATTTTAATGTATCTTTATGAAATTTATATAATGAAAATGAGCAAAAAAAAAAGTGAATTCAAATGAAGAAATAAAAAAATATAAATATAAAAGACAAAACTTTAAAATATTATAACTTAAAATCTGATAATTAGTTTTGGGATTTTTTTTTTTATAATCCTTCATGATGAAGGTGGTGCAAACATTGACATCATTTTGTTTGTTTATTTTCTCCCAAAACACATATTTATTATCTCGATTTTGAAAATTTTGTGTTCAACTCTAAAAACGTATTTTTTTAATTTTAGTTTCTTTTGTATTTAAGAGAAGACTAGTAGTGCCCAGATCCCTTGGCTTTTTACAATTTATAAAACATATTTAAATTTTTTTGTCAAAATTACAAAATAACTTAAAAAACAAATAAAGCTTTCATTTAAATCTCTGTTTTTTAAATTATTATTATAAATTGTTAAATGCTATAACTTAGACCTTAGTAGTTCATTTAAGTATTTATTTTTTTGGGTAATTCTTCAAAATAGAGATGATGCAAACATGGATGTCATTTTACCAACTTATTTTCTCTTTAAAACATACATTTATTATCTTAAATTTAAAATTCTTGCTTTCAATTATAAAAATAAATATTTTCTATTTCAGTCTCTTTTATCTAAATGTAACAATTATCTTTAGGAGAAAACTAACAAGGCCTTGACCCTCTAATTTTTTACAATTTACAAAATGTATTCAAAATTTTTTTGTCAAAACTACAAAATGACCTGTAAATAGATAAAATTTTTATTTAAATCTATTTTTTAATTATTATTATAACTTGTTAGTTCTTCTGCCACATGCAACTTAGCCATGTAATTGGCTTGTTTGGCTTTTTTTTTTTTGTGGGGAGGGGAATTGAACTAACCTAATTTGCTTAGTGTACACCTCTAGCAAAAAAGATGAATCATAGTTAGCCAACCCAAAAAAAAAAAAAAGATAAATTACAAACACTCACCAATGTTTATTAGAAATAAAAATTCTTACATTGTTGATTACAAGTCTTTCAATTTAATTTTTTATCTTTTTATTGGTTAAAATTAGGAGTTTAATTTTTTAATTTTATCATCCAAAAAAAAAATAATTGGAGGAATATCGAGGACTAAATTGAGATAGTTACCTTTTAGAAGACCTCATAAAAAACTAATGATCTTTTAAGGGCAAAAATATAAATTTGTAAAGATGAGCATCAATTTGGATTGGCTCAATTTGGTTGCTTTAACTAACCTAATCAATCTAATTAAATGACTAAAAATTCCATTTAATCAGAGGAAATTACTCATGACTCATAACAAAACCAATCAACTCTAGCTTTGGTCAGTTTTGTTGGATTGGATGGTTGTTTTTTTTTAATATATATATATATATATAATTCTAAAAATTAAAGATTAAATATTTCTTCAATGTAAACCATGAAAAAAGTAGTTTTTAGAACAACATTCAAATTAAGAGCATTTTAACACAACTTTAAATTTAATCTAATCACAAACAAGTTAAAATTCACACTAAAAATAAAGTTAATCAAATAATCAATATATTAAATATAAAACTTAAATGTTGTGTAATTTTTGATGGATTGGTCAATTTGGATTAAATATCTAACATTGATATTCAATAACCAAACTGATTCAATAAATTTCGCACAATTTTCATATAATTGATTCAATTAATAAGTTGATTTTGAAAAATTTTGGTTAGATTAAATTAGATGTAATTTTTTTTAAATAAAAATGGCCTGTCCTTCAACATCTAATTTTTAAAAATTTTATTTTTTTACAAGAAAAATTCATTAATTAGAAGAAGAAATATAGAGGATAGAAAACCTACTTACGAAAATACAAACGCTAAAAAGTGATAAAGAAAATAACATAAGGGGGGAGAGGTGCTCGTATAGAAATGATGAAAATGGTAAAAAACTAGGTGGAAGATCTGAGGCCAAAATTGATCCACGTATGACAACGTGGGGGAAAAAACAGGCAAGTCCATTGAGTTTTAAAAGGTCAGGCAGTGTCTAGTACATTATGTTAGGTTTGATATTATAATTAAATATAATATATTAATTAAATATGATATATTATTAATTTATCATTTATTTTGTATATATAATATATTATATAAATTTATATATCAAATTTTTTTACATTAAAATAATATATAATTTAATGAAACTTTAAAAAATAAAATAAAATTTGATTTGATTTTATTAATATTTGTTTGTTCCAATTTTTATCCATATAAATGTTCATGATTAGGTACGTCAGAGTTTCGACTACTTTTGATTTGATTTTGTATTAGGTTATGTTTCTTAAACCCAGTGCCTCACCTTGACCTCGCTTGATTTGATTCAGTACCAAATTAGGTTAGATTAATTTCTCATACTTGTTAGCCTATTTTTTTTTTAACTTTTTTATAAAAAATTATAAAATATTTTTTGAAAAATATAATTTTTATATAAATTTATATAAAATTAAAATTGTTTTTCTTAAAAATAAAATTTTATATAAGTTCTAATAAAATAAAATAAAATAATTTTAAAATTTATAACATTAAGCTAAATTGAACATGCTTAGTTGGGCCCAACCTAGGCTAGATCAAACTGGCTAGATAATCGTACTCAGGTATTCTTGAATAGGCTAAGTATTGGTATAATTTGGTATTTGACTCAATTTTGCACCAAATTTTTTTTTAGTATCATAGGCCAAGCTAGCCACGTATATTTTTTAAATAAAAATTATAAAATAATCATTGAAAAAATAAAAATTTCATATAAATTATTATAAAATTTTGATTTTGCTCTAAATTTTTTTATATAAATACCTATAATTAAAAAAAATAGAACTGGGTTGGCCTCGTCTGATATGCTCTTTTTTTGTGTTTAATTTTTCTTTTCTTTTCTTAATTTTAACTGATAAAAGGATTTGTTTTTTCAAAAAAATAATATAATATAATAAATTTAAAAAAATATAATATATTTTTAAATATAAGATATTTTTTATTGAAATATTTAATTTTATTTTATCTAGTATTATATAGTATATCAGCAAATATAAGATAATATTATCTTATACAATATCATATCAAATATTATATAATTTTAAAATTATATTAGGTCATTATCTTATACAGTACATCAAATAAGGGTATGTTTAGTTGAAAGATGTAATAATAAAGGAAATATAAAATATAGGTAAGTGGAGATAGATAAAATAAGAAATAATTGTTTTACTCTTTAGTTTAAAAAAAAAATGATTTGATAAATAAAATAATAAATATAAAAGTATAATAGATATTATATAAACTATATAAAGAAATTACGTTTGCAATTCTACGAATCAAATGGAGCCTAGGTGTTAATATCATGACATGAAATAGATGAGGAGGGCACCTTCCAAATGAAAAAAAAAAAAAAAAATTTTATAAGGTGCCAAGTGAAGTTGGTTAGGTCTTGGGTTAGAGCCATCAGGCCAAAAGTTACTAGAAAAAAGAGCTATGCTTTTGCATGATAGTGTGCCTGAACAAAACTATAGGAGGTAAAGCACATGCAAGGCTTGAGAATGTGAGGTTTGCTGCAAAGCTTAAAATAAGTTGTGTTTTTGGCAGAAGGGGAGTAAGGGATTCAGATGACATGGGAAGGGATACAGCTGTAGATTGTCATTAGAAGGATTTATCCAAGCTTGGGCTTTTTGTCTCATCTGCAAGAAATTTTCGGTGGGATAATTTAGCAACATGTTTGGTAGCTCGTGGGAACAGAAACGAAAAAGAAAAATTAGGGGAAATTCTAATTTTATCATTTTAGTTATTATTTAATATTATTTAATAATTATTATTTAATTTTTAAAAATAAAAATATTATAATAATTTTTTATTAATAAATTTTATTTTTATATTTAATTTTTTATGTACCAAACGGATCGTTAAAGATGGAAAAAGGGAAGCGGGAAGGGTTGAAGATGTTAGTTGGTAAAAGGAGAGAAAAAAAGGGAGTTGAATAGGAGATCACAGGACGTGGGTAGAGGAGTGGAAGGGCAAGAAAAGATGTGCTCAAAAATTATTTGGAGCTGGCGGCCTAGCCGATAAATGTTTCTGTTGCTCAGAAAAGCAGCTTTTCTGTGAGTATAGGCAACTTTGACCTTTGTCCTATGGGCAGAAAGAGTAGAGCTGTTAGGAGAGAGGCTCTGAGCGGCAAAAGGAAAAAGGATCAAGGTTTCATGAAGAACGATAATGTGAGCAAAAATAGTTTGAGGGGGGAGGTCATTCAGATTTAAGCAGAGGAAGTGGGATTAGCAACAAGAGCGAGTGAAATCGGGCCAAGGTGGAGAGTTTTTGAGAGAGAAACAAGGTTGATATAAGGGAAGATAGAGTTTTTTAGAGAGTGGGTTTAGCAAAAGGGTGGTGATGTGTAGTCACTTTAACAAAGGGATCTTTAGCCATATTGGGTTTTGGATTTGAGGTTTGAAGTGCTTAGATGGAAGATTTTGTAAAAAGCTAGTGATTGCGATGACGACAGCACCTGTGGCACTGGTTGTGGAAGTGACAAAGATTTGCAAGGTTGTCAGTGAAGGAGAAGCAAGTGAAGTTTGAGGAGAGGATTTGTTAAGTGATGACAAAGACAACTGTGAGAAAGAGGAATTGAGAGAAGGTAGATGGGGTGATGAAGTGGACTTTCCGATGAGGAGCAGGTAGAAGGCTGGTTAGCATGTAGAGGAACAAAATGACGTCCAGATTTAGGTGACGAGGAGGAAGAGAAAAAGTTTGTGTGCTTTTTTGTATTGTGAAAATCTGAGGATGGAAGATGAGAGACTGGTGAGAGTTGTGTTTGAGGTGAGGGAACGACTTCTTCGATGAGCTGAACAACGGAGATCAGGAGAGACATCGTTGGTTCTCCTGTTTCAATCTCGCCTTAATAAATTTTGTTCATTTGTATGATTTGTTTGTATCATAAAATTTAAAAGTAAAATATTTAAAAAATAATTTAAAATTTATTCGTAATAAGGCGAAAGGAAGTGGAATTAAAAAAAAACTCTCACTCAAATGCTAAAGTGTTTAATGGAAATTTGATAGGAGTTATTTTTTATTGTTTAGAAGTTATAATAGTATTTAATTAAGTGAGGTTAAAAAAGCATAAGAATAATTTATATTATTATTAATAATCTTATATTCAATGAATAATATAAATAAGAGTTTAAGCAAATTATATAATAACTCCAAAAATATTAGGGAACCCAACCTTTTATATTTAATGCAAAATTAAAGTGTAAGTGTGGAAATGGAAAATGGTTCTAAACATTTTATTGGCATCTTAATTGATAATATTGAAGTAACTTACTACAATTTGTCTATGTTAAAAAAATGCAAAACTAAGGTCATAGATAAGGCTTGTTTTAAAAAAATTACAAGTTGTGGAGTTGCAATTTCTACCTCTTTGTAAATTTTTTTTCTCAATTTTATCAATTAGCTTATAGTTAAAAAAAGGTTTCAAATTAAACAGAATTTATATGAAATTCTTCCTTAAAAAAAGTAATGCGTAGATATTCTCTTACCTTAATAGGGCTTTTTAAAAATATTTTTCATATTCTATAATTTAATTGAAACGTTTAATAATAAACACTTAAAAAATGACATGTTTTTATAATTTTTGCAAATTATATAATAGCTTCAAAACCATACAATAATGGTGAGGAAACCAATTTTTTTTCTTGCCAAGCAGATTTTTTTCCCCTAAGAAATATATATACATTGGATAAGAGTTAACGAAATTTACCCAACAAATAATTAAAAAAAAAAAAGCCAAAGCTTTCCTGGATGTCCGCGTCGTAGTCGTACAATTATGTAACCTTCGTGCCTTGCTCGGAGCACCCGGTCTTCCTCTCTCTTCCTGACTCTGTAAATTCAAAACCCCAATCTCACCCTTTTCTTCGTAAATTTGACCTCACAGCTTGGCCAAGATCTCAGTTCTCATCAGCTGATCAATATTCCTCTTTTTGACATTTCGAGGAAAATGTTAGCGATCCAATGACGCTTTGAATCGTGTGTCTTCTTCTTCTGTGGGAAGTGTTGTTCTGTTATTGATTCTGGGTTTGGTGATTTTGGTTTGAAATCTCTGGTGGTAGAATTCGGTAATTGAAGAAGGAAATAATACAATAAATTTTGGAAAGCAAAAGGAGAAACTTGTTTTAGCCGCTCTGTGAGAAGAAGAGGGGTCGACAGCCGGAATGGGGACGGGTTCCAAGAGGGATGGACCTTCTACCCCATCAATTAGACGAGACCCATATGAGGTATTGTCCGTGTCAAAGGACGCAAATGATCAGGAAATAAAAACGGCTTACAGAAAGCTCGCTCTCAAGTACGTTTTGCTTCTAGCATCTTGCCCAAATCTCTTCAATTTTGGTTGTGTTACTGTTCTGTCAAATTGTATATGCATGAGGTTCTGTTTGTTCTGAAAGCTATTGTTTTTGTTTCTTTTACTCTCTTTAGAATCGATGGGTATTCTTCCTATTAACATACACTGTTTGGTCATAAGAGTGCCTGGTCTTTGGAGTTTGTTAAAAGCTTAATTCTCTTTTTGTTTTCTAGTAACTTAATTTCCTCTGCACTGGATTAGTTATTTCTCCGTCTTATCTGCATGCCAGAAGCTCTTAATAGAGAAGAGGCCTGCTCTGTAAATTTTTTATGTAATGCACTAACATAATCTTCTTTAATGAGGATGAACTTCTTTATTTAATATTACAGTTGAGGCTTTCGTATTACAGTTTGCATTGACTTAAAAGTGGAATATGTGGAGCAACTTGCATAATTCTTGGTGTTCTGTGATTCTTGTCATATACAATATTTCACTCTCTTATTTAAAAATATTAAAAAGGAGATAAATATTGTCCTTTAACAGTAACGTTCCTGGATCTAAAAGTGGCATCTTGTAGAATTTTTGAAGTTGTCCTTCATAGCAGCTACGTAGTCTATGGTACTTACTGATATCGTCTGCTTGTCTGTCAAGTTTTTATTTGGCATTGTGGATTTGCGAGGTAAAATGCATGATAGAATAACAAGATTTGTTACTTAAATTGAGTGTATTCTTGAGTCTTCTTTTGCTTTCCTTCTTAAAGGGGAGGGTGGGGGGCTTGCAGAACAACTCAATTAGAGCCATATATGTATATGCTTTGCTTTTTTTCTTCTTTTTTTGTGAGCTCGTTGCATTCTGTTCTTGTACAATCAAAGAGTTTATGTAGTTGGTTACTGGATAAGAATGACAACAATGATGATGATAACGTCTGGGATCTTTGATATATTTCATATGCAATGTGATATTTACTCCATTCATCTGACAGGTATCACCCTGACAAAAATGCTAACAATCCTGAAGCTTCAGAATTATTTAAAGAGGTTGCATATTCTTACAATATCTTATCTGATCCAGAGAAGAGAACGCAGTATGATAGTGCAGGATTTGAGGTCCTTTTCTTCCTATCATTTGCATGTGAACTCAAAGCTCTGTTTTCTATATCGTTCTTTTCTTGTTCCCCAATGTTTGTGACAATATTGAACGTAGAAACAAGAATAGTCTGTTTAATCAAAATTTTAGAATTCTTCAAAGTTGATTATTGAGCCCATCCATAACTTATTTATGGTCTATAATAATTATTGCTTCTTCAGAGCTAGGACCGTGTCTGCTTCAGTCATTGCTTCCACAATTCAATCTGATCAAACTTAACATGAATGAACTTCATATATATCTATTAGACATCTTTTTGATCCCCTGACTGCGATTGCTAAGATAGATGAGAATATTGCGTTGGATGAGTAGACATATCAAACAAGGTAAAATTAGAAATGAATACGTTATAGAAAAAGTTGGAGTCATACTTATTGTGAAAAAGATTGTAGAATTACGTCTCAGATGATTTGAACATGTGTGAAGAAAATCTGTAGAAGTTTTGGTAAGAAAAGTAGATCAGATGGAGAGTAGTTTAATAATTAGAGATAGAGGAAGACCATGAAAAGCTATAAGCGGAATTATTGAAAAAAATTTAAACTTAAATATTTTATCTAAAGATATAATTTATATAAAATTTTATAGCGTCGTTTGATCCATGTGGTCGATCTCACCTAGTGGAAAAAGGCCTATTGTTGCTATTGTTGTCGTTGACAATGATTGCTAAGGTACCATGTTAGAGTTTCTGGTCTTTGGAGAGAAAAAAGATAAAGAGGGAACAGAAAAGGAATTAGGACAAATGATAGATTGAAGCTCAATTGGGTCAACTTCATGTAACATTTTCTCCACCTTGTCTCTCCCTTAGTCAAAAGAATAGACCAGTGCAAAACTAGTTGGCTACAGCTGTGTTTGGAAATGCGTTTCCCTCCCTCCAAATCACGTTTCACAGGAAGCAATAAAATAGACCTTTTATGCAAACGTAAGTTTTGAACGTGATTCCAAACAAGCACTACATTTTCTTTAGAGGTCATGCCTTTTGGGCATCTTACTGTTTTGGTGATGTGGGATTGGACCTTTGAGTATATGTTATGATTTCAATAATGTACAACTTGAAGAGGTTTCATATAATCTAATTTGGATATTACATGCATGAGGATGTAAGACCTATGCTATATAACTCATGACAGACAGTATGTACATATTTTCTTTTGTTTAATTTTATGTTTTGCATTCTTTTGGTAGATAATGATCTTTGCCATTAATTCATATTTTTATTTTGTTTATTAATGAATTTTTTTGTCCTCATTTCACTTCAGTACTCTTTCCTATGTATTTCTCCTTTGATGTTTAACTTTCTTAAAGGTTTGGACTTTTATGCTAATTCATGACAGGCACTTGATGCTGATAGCTTGGACATGGAAATTGATTTGTCAAATCTTGGAACTGTTAACACAATGTTTGCAGCTTTATTCAGGTGGGCATTTAGTTCATCACCACTAGGTTTTCAAAATTGTTTAGCTCTGATTTGTTTCTTATCTTCTTTTATTAAAGCAAGCTGGGTGTCCCTATCAAGACTACCATTTCAGCGAATGTTCTTGAAGAAGCCCTGAATGGCACAGTTACAGTCAGACCCCTTCCTATTGGAACGTCAGTTAGTGGAAAGGTTCTTAATTTCTTTATGCTGATGGAGCAAACAACAGTCTTCCTGGTGGTGTATTTCTTCTACTAATGTCACAATTTGTTGCAGGTAGAGAAGCAATGTGCTCATTTTTTTGGTGTGTCGATAGATGAGCAGCAAGCTGAGTCAGGGATTGTAGTAAGAGTTACTTCAACTGCACAAAGCAAATTCAAGGTATGAATAATGTCCTTACAATAATGAATTCTCTTTTTGTTTGTCTCTCTCTTGCAATTTTGCTTCTGGGTAATATGGTATTGGATTGTAATATTGAAATCTGATTTTGCAGTTGCTCTACTTTGAACAAGATGCAAATGGTGGGTATGGTTTGGCATTGCAGGTAGTCTATATAACTCCAATCCTTCTTCATTTAATGTTCTTAATCTGTACTTCTGATCTGACTGACTGGTGGTACTTGTTTGTATAATTTTTGGGGCAAAGATGAAAACATGACTTTTTTTTTTTTTTTAAATAGTGTATGAATATTTATTCCTTTAAATGTTACTAAAAATACTAGTTCTGTGGTTTCGTTTGTGGTATAGAAGCATTTATGACTTAAGCTTGCTTGATATTACATAGCAAACTTTAGTTATTCCTACAATAGCTAGGTGGATATCATTTGTTTTCCTGGAAATGATTCTAGCAAGTGCTGGGGGAAGATTTTTGTAGGAAATTAATCATTGGATCTCTAGAGGAAGATTTCTAACCTGTACTCTAAAGTTCTAGGTTTCTAGGTTTCTAGGTTAGAGGTATTAAAAATTTAGCAAAGTCTTGTAGTTCACCCAAACTTCCCAAATTAAAAGGTATAAATGTCTTTGTGTGGTCCCTAGTATTAGCATTACTAGAGTTTGAGGGATCAGTTTTATATACACACCGTAATTGAGTCTTTCAATAATATAATGTGTTTGGTCCCTTCCTTTTTGCCTTAACTTTTTGGTCTCAATTTGCACTCATTTTTGAATTATTTCTTCCTTCACTCATAAAACTTCTTTTATTTTTTAAAAATATAACAGAAGTTAAATTATACTCTATTTATGTTGGGGCTTAGTAAAGTACCACTTAATCCACTACCACTGAACTCTAAGATAGAAATTCATCATGGGACTTCAGGGCTTGTATTATGATCCGCATCTAAGTTTATCCAATAAAAATATCAAAATGCTCCTTATTTATTGCTATTATTTCCAGAAAACCAAATGAAGCATACCCCACTATGATGAACTTTATGGTTTAAACTGTGTCTAAATGTTTGAGCCTTATGTTATGATGGTTAGCCCCCTACTATATTTCAATATCATGAGTATCTGATGCAAAATGGGAAAATAATAAAAAAAACTATTATTAATTATTTGTAAATTATAGGTTAAAAATAAATATAAAAAATAATATTTTATTATGATTAGTATTAGAAAATAATATTTAAATTATTTTATTAGTTATTTTGTTATTCTTAATTATTTTTTTATTAGACTTTAGTAATTATCTTTTTATTAGGTTTAGAATTTAATATTATCTTATTAAAAGTTATCTTTCATTAGGATTAGGATTTGTTATTAGTAGCTATATATAGTTCATAGGAAATTAGAGTTATGTACCTTGCTATTGATTGAATAATAAGAAGTATTTTCAGAATATCTATGTCTCCCGCCTCTCTTCTTTCTCTTCTCTTTTTATTTCTTCTACATCTTCATCCTTTCTTCTGCCTTTTAATATCTCCCTCCTTTATTCTATCTTTTCTCCCTTTTTTTTGTCTTGTTCTAATATCTCTCCCTATTCTTTTTCTTACCGGAATGATGCAAAATGAGAAAATAATAATAAAATTATTATTAATTATTTGTAAATTATAGATTAAAGATAAATATAAGAAATAATATTTCATTAGAATTTGTATTAAAAACTAATATTTAAATTACTTTATTAGTTATCTTGTTATTCTTTGTTATTTTCTTGTTAGTCTTTAATAATTATCTTTTTGTTATGTTTAGAATTTAATATTATCTTATTAGAAGTTGTCTTTCATTAGAATTAAGATTTGTAATTAGTAGCTATATATAGTCTATAGGAAATTAGGATTATATACCTTACTATTGATTGAATAATAAGAAGTAATTTTAGAATATCTACATCTCTTCCCTCTCTTCTTCCTCTTCTTCCTTTATTTCTTTTACATCTCCCTCCTTTCTTCTCTTCTGTCTTCTAATATCTCCCTTCTTTTTTCTATCTTCTCATCCTTTTCTTTCTTGTTTTAATATCTCTCTTTACTCTCTTCCCTAACCGTGTTACATCAGTTTGGTATGAGAGCCTAACCACTTCCTATTGTCTTCTCTCCCCCCTCTCCTTTGTTTTACATCAATTTGGTATTAGAGTCCGGTTACAATTCCAATCTCGCTTTCCATGGCCTTTTATACATCATACATTCACCTGAAAATCTAACCAACCACTGTCCTACAAGTCACAGACCACACCATTAGAACTAAAAGGAGGAATCCAACCAAATCATCTAAGCTTAATGCCAACGGCCACAACATGCGTTGCTACACACCGATCAAGTCCATTGAAAGCCTTATTTTTCAAATAGAACAAAATGCCCAAACTATCCAAACTAATTTCAACGACTTTAAAGAAAATATGGACCGTCAATTTGATAAACTTATGAGTGTCATCAATCAACTTTGTATGCAAATGACTGGCAGAAACTTAGAAGAGCTAAAGACGAAAGAAGAATATCGTCAAGAGCATAAAGTATTAGAAGAAGATATCTTAATTGATTCTAATGTTATCTCCTTGATTGCCCATCAGATATCGATGAGGATGGTTTCATCATAAGGTATGAAGAGCAGTTGGAAGTAAATTTGGGATGTGAAGAAATCAATTCTGACCAGCAATTTGAAATTCAACCACAAGTTGTAGAATGTTGTGTTCAAAATCAACTAGTTCAACTACTTCGCCCGATCGAGTTTGTCATTCCAGATGTATTAATGAATCCAAAGCTGTCTACGCTACCATATCTTGAAGCAGTAGTATTCATCTTACCTAAGGCTCCAAGATAGATTATTTTAATACTTTTCTATTTCAGAACTCTAGGACGAGTTTTCTCCAGCCAAGGGAGAATAATGCAAAATGGGAAAATAATAAAAAAATTATTATTAATTATTTGTAAATTATGAGTTAAAGATAAATATAAGAAATAATATTTCATTAGGATTAGTATTAGAAACTAATATTTAAATTATTTTATTAGTTATTTTGTTTTTTTTAGTTATCTTTTTGTTAGGCTTTAGTAATTATCTTTTTGTTAGGTTTAGAATTTCATATTATTTTATTAGAAGTTATCTTTTATTAGGATTAGGATTTGTTATTAGTAGCTATATATTATCCATAGGAAATTAGGATTATATACCTTACTATTGATTGAATAATAAAAAATATTTTTAGAATATTTACATCTCCCCCCTCTCTTCTTCCTCTTCTTTTATTTCTTCTACATTTCTCTCCTTTCTTCTATCTTCTCCCCCTCTTTTTTTTTATTCTAATATCTCTTCCTATTTTCTTCCCTACTCGTGTTACATCAGTATCATTGAACCTTCTCTCATTCCTCTTGTTTCCTGCATTGTATTCAAATACTGCAAATGGGCAAGTTGCCACCCATGTGCTGGCACAAATACAGAGACTAAATGGATTGCTCTGCTTTTAAATGCTTTGCTCATGCATTTCCTCACCATACTCTAATCTTATTCATGTAATTAAATTGCTATGATAAGTGAATGTAAGAAATTAAATAGATTGTTCTTAAGCTATTTTATATTGAATTTATGTAGATTGTCTTTCTGTACAGGAAGATAGTGAGAAGACTGGCAAGATGACATCTGCTGGCATGTATTTCTTACATTTTCAAGTTTACAGAATGGATTCAACCTTGAATGCTGTATGCATATATTTCCAATACGTTTCTTTCTTCCTTTCTATTTTCCCCTCTTTTTCTTTGCTCTTTATTATGAGGGGATTTAGAAGGTGGTGTGGTTACTTTCAGTACTCTGTTTCAGTTAGCAATGGCCAAGGATCCTGAAGCTGCTTTCTTCAAAAGGTTGGAAGGTCTTCAACCTTGTGAAGTCTCAGAACTAAAGCCTGGCACTCATATATTTGCTGTTTATGGTCTGAATAATTTCTCTGTCTCATTGCCTTTTTGCTTACTTGGGCTATTTTATTCATGTAAAACCCTTGTCATTTTAGACTGATTGAAGTTGATATTATCCAGGAGATAACTTCTTTAAGACTGCTACCTATACAATTGAGGCACTTTGTGCAAAATCTTATGAGGATACCACGCAAAAACTTAAGGACATTGAAGCTCAAATTCTAAGAAAGAGGAATGATTTGCGCCAATTTGAATCTGAATACAGAAAGGTTATTATTAGCTTAAGTCATTGGTATTTTAAAGTATGTATTAAGGTACTTAAAATATCATTTCTCTCATTGTTTGTTTTCCAGGCATTGGCACGCTACCAAGAAGTGACTGAAAGATACACCCAAGAAAAACAATCAGTATGTTCTTGTACCCTGTGCTACTGTCGCAAATACAAGGGCCTCTCTGTATATGCATGCATTAGCATTCATTTTACCATTAATTTTGCCCTCAGCTTAGTTGAAAACAAGATGGAAAGATTATATTTGTCCTATTGAGTTGTGACAAAGCCAGATTGATTCTAATTTTTGCTATCCCGTTTGCTTGGTATGGCCAAAAAAGTGCATCATATTAAGCAGCAATTATAGATAATTGATTTTATGTTGAATATGAACAATTCAAATTTTCCTTCCTGGGAGAAGAAGAAAGAAATAACTCCAATAGTCCAATGTACATTGAGATGCACACACTTTTATTTTGTTTTATTTTATTTTTTTGGGGGGGGGGGGGGGGGGTGGGGCGCTAATTAAAAGGTGATGGACTTTGGTAGTATCCTAAAACCTTGGTAAAATCAATTCTGACAAAAAAATGTGGGATAGGTGTCTTAGCATATTTTCTCCTCATGCTCAAAATTTGCCAGGGCTTCAACTGTTAATCATGCAACAAAAAAGAAGAAATAAGCAGTTTTTATTTATGCTAGTTTGCATTTGTTGTCTAGCGCTTACAGATTTTAAAAAAATTTTAAAAACCAACAAATGTAATGAGAAATTATAAAAGATTCAGGAGGTTAATAGTGCTTAGAGAAAATTAGTGATGTCCCTGCCATTTTCGAATATTGAACATAACTTCCCCTTTAGTTCTAAAACCTAAGTATACCTATATAATCTGATTTCACCTGTATGGAAGGCTGTACGAAGAGTGTACATGTGTTCACTGAAAAATGAAATTGGAGATATTTGTTAGAGTAGATCATGAAATTTTGAAAAAATGGTAATTCAATATAACTTCTGAAACAGGAGGGGAGATAAGTGCAATTTACTCTTTTGGATATAATGGGTTATGCCTATCGCAGGACATCTCCAACAGTCCAACTTTCCATTCAATAATTCTGACAGTTTTTCTCATGCTATGATTCAAGCTCAAACTTTTTTTCTGTCGGCTTTCCTCATATTGTGATTTAATGAACTCTCTGACCTTGTTAAGTGATTTGCTATTCAGGTGGATGAACTTCTGAAACAGAGAGACAATATCCATTCTACCTTCACCGTTGCTAAGTCAATCTCTTTTAGTGGGAGCAGTAGTAATTTAAGTAACGGAAGTAGTAGCAAAATTGCCGGCGAAGATTCCAAAGTAGAGAGCCCTGGGGAAGATGGAGGCTCAGATGGCAAGGATAAATCAGGCAAAAAGAAATGGTTTAACCTTAATCTTAAGGGTTCTGATAAGAGAAATTAATTTAACGGGTGCTTGGTGTGGCTTGTATGGATTAATCATAGCTCGAGTGCAAGTCCTGGTAATCACGGTTAGCAGCCTGCGGATGCTTCACTTGCAGCCCATGTCGAACCTTTTTCCTCATTTTCTTGGTTCCATCAAGGTTGTAAACTGGTTTTTTTGTTAATCTGTTCCTTGGTACTGTGATGCATTCCAAGGTATATGTTTGTTATTTCCATATTCTTGTCTACCCTTGATACTTGCATCTCATAATTCTCATGTAGCATTTTGAACATATTTAATTTTGTGGTTGTAATGATATATTCATTCTTGTATCAAATAGTTATTTTCTTCAGCCTAGTTGCTCTTTATGATCAAATTCAAAGCCGCCAACTAATCCAATGAAAACATAATATTCAATGTTTGCTATGAAATTTTTCATTAGAATTGTCATGCGAAGAATTTTTTTTTTTCCTTGAAGAAGAGTTAATAATAAGATGAGAAGTTGTAAATTATATTTATACATAATATTTTTATTGGAGAATTTAGCAGTTGCCCCTTTTTCTTGCACGAGATTGATCCATCACTTAAGATGTTGTACTGTTGACCTTTTTATGGCTACGAAGTAGGAATTGAAGAGAGGGAAGTGAAATATCAATGTGTTTGGGTATGAGGATGATTAGAAGTTAGGTGGGTTGTTGGGTTGCATTGACATTTGTCACTGTAGGGGTAGAGCTGTTAATGCCTGGCCCAACTTTATAAACTTGAGCCTGAATTTAATATTTGATTCAATGGGCTTATATTCAAATTCAAACCGAAATTTTATGATTTTATGACTAAGTTGGAATTGACTTGATAGTAATATAATTAATTAATTAATTAATTAACATTTATTTTATTTTCATTTTCATTTTTTATTTTTCATTCTTTTTTATTCTCTTCTATTTTTGTTTTCATTTATCACTCTATACGTTTAATTTCTCTCCATCAAATATGTTAACAATGTGATTTCTTAGATAACAATGTCCTTTATTCGTAAAAAAAAATGCTACTAACTTAACCATAAGATTTTTTGAGCTTATTCAATTGAAAATACTATTTATGTAAAAAGATTCAAATATATTCTACTAATTTTTTTCTCATGTTTGAACTTAAACTCAAAAAATTTCTTGGACTTCGGCCCAAGGACTTATATGGATGCAAGTGCTCCACATTTGAGCTAATTTGGCTCTTCATAAGCAGAAACGGTAGGCTACTTCTTTGCACTGCCGAAAATGAAATTCTTCGACTTGATTGTGTTAGGACGTCTATCTAAATCAGAATCTGCTTAAAGAAAATCAACTTCACCATGAAAATAATCGAAGTTCATTACATATATATATATATATATATATATATATGTAAGGTGCCTTTGAGACATACCGACTAATCCTTTTCACAACATGATAATGAGTCTCTGGGAAAGTGCATAAAACTGTGAAACCAGTAGTAAAGGGCAATATTATTTTCAAGCAGTACAGATCAAGAACACCCATGACAATATTTTCCTATTTCTAAATCATTCATTTCTTACCATCTCGATATTACTTATGACAAGTTTCAAATACAGTTGGATCACTTTGAAAGAATGCTTATACTTAGGCCTTACAATTATAGGTCATAATGAAAAGGCTTAAGCCTACAGTCCTGAAGGATGCTTCCTTTGTCAATTTCAATAAGGAGATTGTGTAAATACACCTTATATAAACACACAAATCAATATGTGACACAAATAATTCATGGATCTTCATCGTATGAAATTTTTAATATTTTATTATTTATAGACTGAGTCCACTCAAACAGTAACTTGGGACGAATAATAAAATTCCTACCTAATCCAGGTTCATTCTACGCTCTTATTACTTACCCTTGTGACTTGAGGTTGACTAGGCATTCTGCAATTTCTAACCCGCAAGCGTTGCAGCATATGTAATGTAATTTAATTAAAATACTTTTTATATCTTTGTAATTATTTTTTAACAATATTTATTTTTTTTATACTTTTTTTTGGAAATAAAAATATGAGATTCATTTTTTTATCTATTTTATTTTATTTTTATATTTTTTCTTTTTACATATCTAGCATTATATTTTACCAAATATAGCCTAAAACTAAATTTTCCCATGGATTTGATTAGTTTGAACTTTGAACTTTGAACACTGACAACACATGGCTTTGTTGACAAATAGGCACTATAAAAGTTGAATACTAAATATTTCCAACCTCAGAAGAAAATTCAAATTGTGCAGATTGTTTATCTTATATCTAGAAACTCCCAAAATATCTAAGCCTGGGATGACTTGAGGTACACACATTAACTTACTTTAACTACTAATATTTCTTGTAATCTAGACAAGCTTGTCTTAAGATGATATGAATCTCCACTATAGTCCTGTAATTTACTAAGTTAGACCATTAAGCTCTGCTTGGAGTTTCCCAATAGACAAATTCTGCCAGAACCTAATTAAGGAATTGTTGATTTATCCAACTTTTATTAATTAATTAATTAATTTTGTTAGAACAAGCCCATCACGTAGGTTATAAGAAACGCTAAAAACCATTTTCTAGTTCCAAGTCCCACATGCAGATTAATTATATTAATTTCTTTTGGGGTCTCAATATGAACATAAACATGGATTGTTAAGGGAGATTCCTCGTTCAATCATGGTATGAGAATCTAATGCAGAGTTGTTCAAAATGCGACAGCTTAGTTTGGCGACAAAGGAACCTTAATTTACGCGATTTCTATCGAAATTTATTTTTTGCTTCAAATTAAATTCAAGTTCTCTCTTTTTTTATATGATAAAGACCAAGTTTAATGTCAAATTGTCAATTCTATTACACTTAGCTTTTTATATGTTCACTGTATCCACTGTCCTTAAGCACGCTGCTATTGAAAATAACGGAAGAATGGATTCAAGATAATAAGATATAACAAAGCTTATTATCATATTTGGTTATACGCTTATCCCAATCGAAGTTTGTCTTTATCATAGTGGCAAAAATTGAACAAAATGATTCTGTTGTATAACCTATAATAATAGAAAAAATATTGTATCAGTGTGGATGACTCGCTTTTGACTTCAATAAAAAAAAAGTTTTATAAAAAAAATTTTTGGTCCTCACTCCTCATCTGATTAAAATCCTAGTTTAGACCTAATGGACTGATTCTCAAATTGGTTTCCAACAAATTTTCATTTTGGTGTCTCATGTTTTAAAATTTGTCCAATTTAATTCTTTCACTAGTTTACCTTTAACTTTGTTAACAAAATTAATGACATGGACACTTTTTTCGTGATTGCCATTATATTTATTGGCAAAGTTAGAAATTTACTAACAATTAAATTGGATGAGTTTTATTTGGTTTTAAGTTTGATAACAATATTTAAAAGAATTTATTTTCTAAATGCACCAAGTCAATATAGGTGCACCCGCAAGATTATTTGAAAAGAGATTTAAATCTCAATTGACATGCAAGTGAATAACTTAAAAAAAAAAAGATGAATTTTAAAACATGAGAGTTTAAATTGTAAATAAAAAATTTATTAGAGATCAACTTGAGAAATAATCAATTTGTGAAGGACAATAAAAAAGTTTAGTCGTCCCTCCTCCCCTACCTAGCCAGTAGAAAACAAAGAAACCTAGGTTCAAGATGGTAGCTAAATATGGAAGTTGAAGCTTCAAGATTAACTATTAAGGGGGAAATCAAGCAGTAAAGCCCAATTTTGGAATAGTATTAGGAAGGAATATTATTGAAAAAGTACAGAGTATATATATATAACACCCAAATAAGTTCAAGTGATAATTTGTGTATAATATATAGCTCCAAACAGTTTAGTGCCCATGCATGTGGTATTAATACAACTGCGTGTAATGGAAAGGGAAGTGATACTATATATAATGATTAAATTCCAACAAGAGTGTTTGTTTTTACATGCTGTTAGTTTTGTCATGTCATGTGAAGATGTTCCCTAAGTATGGAATTCTTTGGGTTTTTTGTAATGTGGGTGCCATTTGCATTTGCATAGCCGTCTACATGTCTCACTTTATTAGCAAATCAGCACTTGTTTTTGTCTTATTAATTGACCAAACCTCTCTCCCTCCATTCTTTCTCAAAACTCAATTCACGGGAACTTCCAAAAGTGTATTTTATACTCATCAAAAGCACAATGGGATTTTATAATTGTCTCTTTTCTTTGTCATCAATGTGGACATTCTGGATTACGATCTAGGCTTAGCTCCACCATGATTAGATTATCTGAGAGATTATTAAGTAAACTCAATTTATAAAATAATAAAAGTTAAGTATAATTTTTAATAATTTATATAATATTTTTTAATAAAATTAATATTATTTAAATGACTCTTTTAAAAAAATTATATATTATATTTTTATTAAAGAATTCGGTAGCAAACACTTAATTCTTTTAGTTTTAATTTTTATGAAATAAAAATATATCAAATCAATTATAAAATTGCATATAAATTTGTCAAAAAGTGAATTTCATTAAATAATGTGCTTAATATATTAACGTGTCGCTGTAATTTACTTCATCAATTTATATGTTTGATAAATGGGACCTACTTTAAAATTTTTGTAAATTATTGTTTAATTAACTATAGTACAAAGAATTGAGAGAGAGAGAGAGTCCATTCACATGACTTAAAGCTAACTCCACCCCAACCCATCCTCCAATTAGTTTATTCAATTAGAGGGAGAATTGTGATTTAAAAAATGAAGTAGGTAGTGTCACTTGGAGTACATGGAGAAGCTAATTGAGTCTTACCCACAATGAGTTAGGGGAGAAATTAGATCTTTTTAATTGAACAAATAATAAGTAAAAAAAGAGTGACACAAAAAATAAAGTATGTATATGGTTCATTTTTTCTGTTTTTTTTTTATTTTTTTACTTGAGAAGTATTTTATTATTTACTTATTTAAAAAGATCCAAATTTTAGAAGAAAGTGTTTAGAAAAGTGCCATGAACATGTCGGTAAAAGAGATTTTGAACTTGAAAACTAAGTCATATTATTATCTCTTTATATCCTTTTTTGGATGGTTCCAAAGTAATGGTTGCGAAAACAAACAAAAGATGATTAGAAAGGTAACAGGGCTTCTAGTATGATTCAAGATCATGTCTCTGAATAATACCTAATTATACGTTGTAATTTATTGTCTCATTGGTTAGATTTCCTTGATAAGCACAACTTGGTGGGCCATAATCACGATTTGGGCGATCTTAATTGATAATATTGGCATCACTTCAATCAACAACAGACGAAAGCAGGATTAATGCTCTTAGAAAGTGATTTTTCACAAATTGATGGTGGAAACCATTACAACAAGAGTTTCAAATAAAAAGCAAATTAATTCTCAAGAAGACAGTTGCTTATGAATCAACAACACTTGTAAACTGTGATTGGATAATTTTTTTATAAACAAAATTTAAGTAAATTAAAAAAAATTGTTTTAAAAAACTTTTAATAAAAATTTAAAAATAAAAATATTTTTTATAAGTTCATACCACATAATTATTTTTTTAAAAAGCTTATATATCATATTTATATTAAAAAAATATTGTAACAAGCTTTTAAAAATTTATCTAAATATTGTCATTCTCACATCACCACTAAACTTTCAAATTCAAACAAAAGAGTATTGGTTCATGTGGGGTACAATTAAGTGTCACAAAAGTTGCACATGTGGTCCAAATGTGGGTGGGACCTACATATGTTCGTTCAAACAGTGGGGAACCAATCAGATCTTCTTTCCCATGTGTGTTACTACATCGGTGGAGAAAAACCATGAGTTCATCATCTGTCTAACCATTTTCAAACTATACTTAACTCTCCTAGCTAATCCACTTCCAATTTGTTGCTCTTATCTCTTGAGACATTTTTCTTTGTTTCCTTTTTACCTTTTCACTTAGGTGTGGTTAGTATGTAAAAATTTTAATATTTTACTTGTTCAAAAATTTATTTGTAAAATATTTGAACATAATAAATATAAATATACAAAATTCAAAATTTATGAACATATATATATGTCCCAAATAATATATATAATGATATTAATTTTTTTAAGAAATTACTATCTGGCTTCTTAAAAATTCACATTCTATCAATTTAATTAGTCCTTAATTAAAAGATAATTATCATTATTTGATTTTAAGTTTTTTTTTTGGAAAAATTATTTTGATCTTGTGGTGAACTCCATATATTAACTATCAATTTAATTAGTTCATGGCAGGATCATATATATTGATGGTTTTTTAAAAGTTTTTGAAGTCAAATAATAAAAATTATCATATAATTAAATACTAAATTAATAGAATATGCATATTTTACATATGTAAAAATAGTAGTTTACTCTATTTTTAAATATATTTTACGTTTAAATATTTTCTGAGTAATTTAACTACTTAAAATTTAATATACTCACTTATTACATAAGAATTTCAACACAACCTGCCTCATTGCAAGTTACCAAGTTGGCTTTTATTTAGTTATTTATTTTTTGTCCAATCTGGTTCTATTAATTCTTCTGCTGAGGACACGAGGAGGGTTCAGATTGGTAATCAATTTCTATCCACACAATCATAGCCCTAACTAGCATATACTATTGAGGATGACCCAAAACCCTAAATTGACTCTTCCTACTCTAAATGGCAATTTAATTTGAGATAAATTAAATAAAATACAATTCACAAATTTAGGTGGATGCATGAATCAGACATAGTAGTTTGGACTGCCAATGTTACAACACCATATGCCAGACTATGACTTTGAAATTAATTCCCCATTTGTCAAATAACCTAACCAGAGGAGCAAGGAGTAAGTACGCAAGTGGAGCCTTTGAAAAATAAAACCATTAATGGAAGACAAAGAACTCAGAAGATGAAGCCAAAAGATGGTACAAGTTTTGTTTGGCCTCCCGCGGTCCCATCAACTCTCTTTACGTGAGCTCTTCTTAACCCTCTATAAATAGGACTTACACAAAAATTATTGGATAAATCCGGTTTATAATGATAATTAAATAGATTAATTAAATTACTTAGAGGTATATAAACATCTTAA
Source organism: Erythrophleum fordii (assembly GCA_032878935.1). Classification (NCBI taxonomy): domain Eukaryota; kingdom Viridiplantae; phylum Streptophyta; class Magnoliopsida; order Fabales; family Fabaceae; genus Erythrophleum; species Erythrophleum fordii. The sequence continues at coordinate 49,710,219 of JAVQMF010000053.1, read as the reverse complement.
ATATATATTTTGGGTAAATTTTAGTTTTAAAATGTTTACAGATCTTTTTTTATATCTAATTTTCCATCAATAATTTGTTTTATATAAATAAAGTTTACTTAAAAAAAATATTGTCAATTCAGCGTACATGCTATCAACTCCTACGGAGACTCATAGTGGGACACCCTGGTTTTCCTAACCTTCCCAGGAGTGAGAAGGACCCAAAGAGCAAGATCATTGGATCCGCATAATAAAGCATATGGGTTATGTTAGGTTTCGCTGTACATTAAACCATTTTTATTCTAAATTAAAAAAAGATATATCTTAATGTGATACATGCATTATTACTTGGTGCCTCCGGTAGCCTTATATAAGTTATATTAATGGATTTAATCCTTTGGCCCCACCCACCTAAGGATGATGGAAAGTCCTTTACCTTCCATCATATATATGTTTGCACACAAGATGACAAGAAATAGAAAACCCCAAAGCAAGAAATATAAGGTTAGAAATGCTTCTTTGGCCAATGGTTAGAAATGATATTGAATACGATGATTCTATAACGTGATGATGCACATCATCACAAGTTATTATTATTATTATTATTATTATTATTGGTGTTCTTAATTTTATTCAAGAATCATCTTTTGAACAACTTTAAATGCATAAATTTATTATTAATTTTGTATATTTAAGATTTTATTTTAAAAATGTTTTATAAAAAATTAATTGAGTCTAAATTAATATAAGAAAAGATGCAATCCCTCACAACCAATATTGGGACTAATTCCTTTGAATATTATCATTATCATTATATATTTGTGAAAATTATTGTTACGTCAAGCACTTACTACTAATTATACAAATTTATAGTTGTTAGTAAGAATGTAACTTTTTTTGAACTTAACTAAATTTAAATTCACACCTCAACCTTCTTCCTTATGAAACAATTGCTGCACCAAACTAATAATTATAACTTTCTCTAATGTCAAGAGAAGATTATTATTTAAGATCAAGAAAGCCCCCAAAAACTCATACATGTTAACAGTTGGCTTCATTATGATTAACTAGTTTGACCTTTCATTTACCCATGTTATAGTACTTACTACAAGCATGTACTAATTGATTAGTTTAATGGATTGGCAACTTGGGGGTTATGCTGTAATGATGACTAATTATCGAATCTAACGGTCAAAAAAGAATGTGAACTTTCACTCCAATGTTGATACAATCATGGAGATTCACAAAGATTTTTGGTTTTCTTACATGGGAAAATTTGACTAATTGTGAAAGGGCAAGAGGGGGGACAAGGTGGGTCACGTTAGGAGTTGCGATGAAGACTTTGGAATTGCTGGGGTGGCTTTTTTAAGTATGATACATTAAATATTACTAGCCATTATGATTATTATTAATTATTATGCTTTTTAAGTGGGATATTACAAGCCCCAAAAAGCTCTCATACTCTCGTAGTTAGTAAGATTCGCAGAGATCTCTCCCAAAGAAAGAAAACCCATTTAGAAATATATATAGATTTCAACGTCAATCACGCAAACATCCTAAACAATTATTCATCATCAAACACGTAATGGTGGGGACCCAAACCCTATGTTTTGTAAACTCACCTGAACATTATATTCAATATCTCCATGTCATCTATCAAAACGCCCTTTCAAACAAGCCAACTGGGAGGTTATGCAGCCAAAGGTACCCTCGTTTTGTTTTCATATGGTGAGGGACCACCCACCCCCCCCCCCCCCCCCCCCCCGAAAAACAAAAAAAAGGAAGCAGCCAAACTAAATTAATTATAAAAAATAAATAATATGTCAAGTACATATTTTTTTGTAATAGACTTCACTTCTAATATATATATATATATATATATCTTTATAATCAATTTTATCTACTCATTTTTTGTATAGATCCCAATATAAGTACACAGTTGCAGCATAAGCTGAGCTTCTTGTGTTGACTTTATTTTGGCGAAAATGCCATCATGATTCATGGCAATATTGGGACAATAAGAGAGAGAAGAGGTTGGAATAATGTGGAACAAACATATCTAAGATGAGATATGGGAGGGTGAATATGATGTTGACACGTGGGCCATGAAGCAGTGATTAGTGGGATTGACGGTGTTAGATCTGAGTATCATCATCTCATAGTTTAGGATCTTGGATGCCATCATACTATGAAAGCTCTTAGCTCTCTCTGCTTGTAGGGCTGCTATGACTTTTTCTAAAGAGAGAAAGTGAGTGATCTTGTGTTGGTGGTGGGTGAGGGTGTCGGCTTCTTAGATCGAGCCAAGGCATAATTGATGTAATAGAAGAGTGTATTAGAGACAGAAAATAAAGCTAAAATTTGAAAGTAAATAGACTAGTTCAAATCAATTGAATTGGAAGTTCAATATCAAGTTTTGGGGCATGCAATTGTGGAATTACAAATGCATTCAAATTTTTTTGACATTTACAGGATTTAGACATTTTTTTAATAAAATTTATTTATAATATAATTAAAGATCAAGATTAATTTAGTTCACCTACAAAGGAAAAAAAATGACATTTTGTCTTTTTCAAACTAAAACTTGATTATAAGATTTATATATAAATTTTAAAATATAACAAGATTCGTGTTTGGATTCTCTGCAGTTGAATTTTGGATCCTATTATGCTGTTAGCAAGGAGAATGAATGTATTTTAAATTTTTTTATGTTTTTATTTTAAATTAAACCCACCCATCCATAAACTTCTTACTATCAGCACAAATGCAGGCATTTATCAACTGCAGAGGATTCAAATTCCAAGATATCTCTTTAAAAATATTAAATTTTACTTAAATTTTTTATTTTAGAATTTATAAAAAATTGTTACAATATAATTTTATGTATTAAATTTTAATTTATAGAAGTAAAATATAGATTTTCTGCGTGTAATTTTGTAATAAGATCCCTAAAAATTTTCTCCTTGTTTGATCAGCTGCAGGAGTGGATGGAGTCAGCAGCCAGTTGAGGAAACAGAGACATGGGCTGCACGCCTCGCGGTGGCTTATTGGGTTTCGTTCCACTACCAATCTCTGAGTTCCTGAAGATTGATAGATTACAAAACTACCCAAAAAAAAAAAAAGATAAAAAAATGATAAACCATTCTGGTTTCAATAATGGGAAATTTGTTTTGTAGGTTTTCTCAACCAATGTTAGAGGAAAATGGTGGCATATGTACGTGTCATAAATGAAGTGGGTCAATCACTGTGACGAGCTGAGCAGATTCTTCCACCTTTATAGCAAATGCTTATTAGTTGCTTCAAACAATAATCTGATCAGCTGCTTCTGATTGGGCCATCTTACGCAAAGTTCAAAATGCACCAAAAGAGTGGAAGCAAGTGCCACATAATATCCCACTTTATGTACCCCCAACTTTTCAAACCTAATTGCTTTAAGACAACCTCTCTCTCCACTGGTTGGTTGGAAAATCAACTTGTCTTTAATGGGTTTGGGTGATAATTGATAAACTAAGTGATGGGTCCATTTTGTACTATAATTTTTGCTTGTATGCTTATTTAATGGCTTTGATGTGCGCTACTAAACCATTATAAGTTCATTAGTTAACAGTTGCCTTTCAACATATAGCAACATAATTTTATGAACTATGATGGTTTGTGAGGGGTAAAGAACTGTGTTAAGCAGAAAAAAAACAAAACAGTTGCCTCTCAACATATAGCAACAACCATAATTTTATGTACTATGATGGTTTGTGAGGGGTAAAGAACTGTGTTAAGCAGAAAAAAAACAATGTCATATGTTTTATATATAAATATATATGGTCGTGATCTAAAGCCAATCATTTTTTATGGCTTCAACTCGTACCATACTCCAATCTCACATGCACATACTTAATAATCCACTCTTCCCTCAATATTTTCATTACAAAATGAAAAAGAGGAACCCAGTTGAGATTATTGTATTATTATTTCTGGTTAATTTTGCAGAAAACGCTCATCTAGCCAAATAATTGAGACGTAAGGCCACCTTGGTAATTTTAACGAAGAAACTGGCAAGAGACCAACGCAATACCTTGGGTCCCCTGGGCGTTCTCGGGTCGTGTTCCCATATTTCACACACTTTCTCTACTCCTTGGGATGTCCGCAAACCACCCTTTTCCCTCTCTCTCTCTCTCTCTCTCTTCCTCTCTCTCTCTCTTCACTGTGTACTTACTTGCATATAGTTTTTGTCAAAACCCTCTCCTGAATCCTAACTATAAATAGACACCCAACACATGCAACAACTCCTTGTAGTATTAACATACACCCTTATAATCCCCCACATATCCCCCTTCTGTCTCACACTTTCGCTACCCTTTGTTCCATTTCAATTCAATTCCCTGCTATGGAGGATCCAATTGACTACCAAACCAAAAGAGCTAACCCCACTAATCCCACCACTCGCTTAAAGCTCTTCGGCTTCAATGTTCACGAAGATACGGAAGATGAAGTGCTTGAAGATTTATCAGATTCCATAGCCAAGGCCACTTCCCCATCTAGCTCGCCGGATTCCGGCCGCGGCGGTGGCGGCGGTGCCGCGTTCCCTCCCTCCTCCGGTGACCGGAAATACGAGTGTCAGTATTGCTGCCGAGAGTTTGCGAATTCACAAGCACTTGGTGGGCACCAGAACGCGCACAAGAAGGAGCGTCAGCAGCTAAAACGGGCGCAGTTGCAAGCCACTCGCAACGCCGCCGTTTCGTTCGTGCGGAACCCCATAATCTCCGCCTTCTCCCCTCCGCCGCACCTCCTGGCTCCGTCGGGGCCAGTGGTGGTTCCGGGGGCTCCGGCCTCGTGGGTCTACATGCCACCCCGTTCCGCGCCGTCTCCGTTTCACGTGTCGGTGTCGCACCGTTGTGTGTTCCCGTCGTCGGCAACTAACGCTGTGAATTATAGCGGTACCAATAGTAGTATTACGGATGAGAGATCCGCCGGTGCAGGGGTGGTACCCTATGGTGGCGGCGTAGGGGATTCGTCATCCGCATTGTCGTCTATGGGGTCGCAATTACTGGCTCGGGTCAACGGGCGGGTTGATGGGCCTTCCTTGAGCAGGTTCTCCAAGGGGGATTCTGGGCCCAATTTGGATGATTCATTGGGCCTGGACTTGCATCTCAGCCTTGCACCGGCTGCGCCGTGATGGCTTGGCTCGGCTCCAAATTTAGTTGTATCCATCTTTCTCTGTAGGTTGGGGCTTGAGACTCCACTTATGGCTGGCTGCTCCCACTTCAGCTTCAACTTCTTGGGCTTTGGCTCACTTCACTTCTTGTACATTTTCACATTTATTTGTTTATTTTTTTTTTAATAGCAACTAATTTCACTTAGTAACCAGTATACATCGCCGTCATTGCCCATTCAGTATTGTACATATGGCTCATCTCCATCTCCATTGATGGGTACTAACTTCTAACATTATTATTCTCAAATTTTCAAAAACCCCAATATATATATATATATATATATATTACATGATAAACAAAATACTTAAAAAAGACCATTTAATCAATCAAACTGGTTACTATTTGTAATTTTCAGTCTCTCCAATATTTGCATTGATAATATTGGCTTTTCAATTTGTTTATATGGGGAATTTTTTGCTTTCACTTGTAGCGGGCAAACAGCTAAAAATAATGCAAACATGCATCCACCATTTTGGCGTTATATTTGGACAATGACTTGAATATATCGGAGGGGGGAGAGTGACTCAAATCTGACCTGTATTAGTGTATTGAAGCTGTTAACAGCCAATCAGTACCAGAACCCTTGGCTTATGTACTACGGTACTAATAAAACAAGTAATTAAATCATTTCTTGCTATAAAAAGCACAGCAATTAACAATAATGCTAGTAATTACTAGTATTTTTTTAATAATAAAGTTAGGTACGTAGTTATCAGATCATTGATATATTGTACCAAATCAATGACTTGTAGGCCATGTGATTTAATGGCTTGATCAAAAGCGTGTTTTCCCGGCTGATTATAAACTTAAACAAAGGAAAGTGTGTTTTTCTCTGAATCTAGCTGAGTAACATTACCTTATTTTTCTCACCCCACTGGTCTTCCTTTTCTTTTTAATTATGACTACCAATAGTGTCAGAACAGATAGGACATATATAGAAAGTACAATTAATGTAGGAAATTTATGGCAATGTTCGAGAGGTTCTCTGAATTTGTGTTTCTCATTGGTTAGCGATCGTACAAAATTTGTATTCACACGATGATTAAACGTCAAAGTCTCTGCAAGTGTACTTGAGAAGTTTAATAAAAAAACATTATTTTAAAGAATTTTAAATAAAAATATTTATATTAAAAGATTTTAAATTTTAAAATTGTTTAAAAAAAATTTAAAGATAAAAGATTTTAATTGGAGTCTTAATTTTAATTTTTTTTATAGTTTAACTTTTTTAAAAATAATTTTAAATTTTAAAATTATTTAATATAAATACCTTAATTTAAAATCTTTAATTTTATATATATATATATATATATATATATTGATGGAATTGAGTCCTCCAATTTTTTCGATGAAATTCGAAAACAACATCTGTAGTAAAACGGTTATGCACAATAGAGTATTATGCATATCATTCCTTTTAATACAACCAATAGTGTTTTTGGATTTTATTGAGAAGCAAAATTCCTTCTTCAAACAATTTTAAAGATTTATTTTTTCACGTCAACTTGATGCAGTTAATATTTTTGATTATTCAAAAGTGTTTCATAGAACAATCAAGCCCAAATATATTCATTAAGAGATATACTATATATCTACTCTGATTATCAACTGAGCTAATTTCTTCGGATATGTATTTGTTGATCTTTTATCATAACAATTCTTAGCCCTTTTATACTTACCAAACAATTTTCTAAGCAGTAGTGATTGTGACTGGTGAGGTGAATTCGCTATTATAAGTATATTACAATACTTATTCTGGAACCTAGTTTAACACGAATTTTATAGCTAAACGTTCCCTGCTTTAATTGAAAAGTAACCATTTATTTTGCCTCATAATGGCCACATGGTTGAGCTCTGCTTCAATGCCATTAATTACTAGCTATGCAAGGAACGAAATCAAAATAGAAGAAGACAATCTCCTGATATGAAGACCGTTATTAGGGACAACAGGTAGGACCAAAACTTGCCAACATTTTTTGGAAAGGAACCTTTTTTTTTTCCCTCGATATATTCGGATCTCTCTATTTTTTTAATTTTTATTAATTTCGAAAGGAGATAAATACATGATGTATAAAAGGCACATTTAAAAATAATACATTTTATTTAAATATATGAAACTCACTTGAATGATGGATTTCATATATTTTATATTTATTTCTTTTTAAAATTAATAAAAAATAAAAAATTGAAAAAATCCAAATTGATAGAGTTAATCTATATATAGAGAGGTGAAGTGCTCTCTCTAGAGTGTAATATTAAATTAAATGTTAAAGAAATGATTATTGTATTAAAAATCAACCAGTGGGGCAGCTCGAGCCTTGAAAGCTTGAGTTCTTAGTAGTGGCACCCTTTCTCGTAATTAAACCTTTTAAATTTGAACTAATTAACCAAATAAGTCCATCTAGAGAAAGAAGGCATTAAATTCTAGTCCAGCAGCTTATATATACAACTATTCTCCCTTAATATTAATTTTATCGTTTTTGACGGATTTCTTTGGTTATCATAATCTTCCGGCCTCTCAAAGAAGTTGAGAATTCAGAGACAATATCATAGCAAGGTTTTCTAGTCTCTTGAAAGCTCGATGGTAATATAATGTTAAGAGTCAAACTCCGTAATCTTTCTTTTTCCTCCCAAACACATGGAAAGAACCTAATATAGAGAGCGAGAGAGAGAGAGAGAATAATAAGCAAGAATGGCTAGCTTCTAATGAAGATTATAAATTATAGTTTCCATCAATGGAAATTTTCTTTTCAATTTAATTAAAATCATGCTTGTAAAGTCTCTTATTAAATTCCAGAGAATTTTGGGTAAGACGTCGTTGCCCCGGCCCCCGAGAACAAATTCTAATTCACAGCAAGAAAAAGCACTTATGAATCAATAAGCTGAAAACATACCAAAATATATAAATAAAAAAATTAACATTTTTTAGGGTTTTCTTATCAGAGTGTGGTATATTCCAAAACCCTTATTGATTGTCCTTTGCTAACTTAAAGTGAGGTTCAAAAGTAGAAAAATATTTTAAGTGAATTAAGATAACGCAAGGTCGGTGCTTTTGCCACCCATTATTAAGGTCTCTCATCCATATATGTCCAACCCAAAAGCAAGATTTGCCCACTCAAATTGTTAAAAAAAAAAGATAAAAAGTTTAGGTGGATGATATCATCTGCCTATGGCTTAACCATAAGCTTTGGTTTTTGGAATCTGGTGGAGTTGATCTCCACAAGGCAGCTTAAGGGAAAAATATATGTGAATTCTTGAGACTTTAAGAAGTTGGAAGATGCTTTTGGTTTTCCTTTCTCTTTTGTAATTAATATTTTGCTTGCTTGAAACTTGTTAATAGTTTTGGTTTGATTCTTGGAAGCAAGAAAAGGATGGCTCTGATGACAGATTTGAAAACTTTGTGTGCAGTTGGAAAAGTTTTTCCGTTCCTTCTTTAGGGTTTTTTAAAAGAATAATCCGATGCCTTGTGGCTGGTGAAGAGAGAAACTACGAAATTCTAACTCAATCCCACAGCTTTACTTCATTGAACATAAGATTCCATGTGGATTTGTAACCCTATTATACATAAATGATAGAACTTTCCCTATAACGAAGCTTTCTTGTTAGGTTAAGTTTAAACCCGTGTGAATGGAAAAAAAAAAAATTTAAAAAAAAAAAGACAAAGTAAGTTGAACCATCTTTTTATTTCTTATAAATCTTAGTTAACAAAATCCAATTTAAATATATTGGCATGTTCAAAAGAGTGAGCAAGCTCCAGGTTTGTTGGGACCATATGCAACTTTGTTAGAGATTTAGCTCAGCCATCATGTTCAAGCACTAAACCAAACCATGAACAATTTCTTTTCAACTTTTGAATCATATCAGGCTTCACATTGAAGAGGTAGAAGGACACAGGAGAAGAAAAGTCGGAAAAGTATGAGTTAGATTAGGATTTTTTTTCCTTTCATTTCCTACCCACATATATAAATGGAGCTTGATTGGCGGCCTCATAACTTATGGTAACGTGATCAGAGGTAGCTAGCTGGTTACCAATGTTGGTACCACAAAGACTAACTTTCTTTCCTTTTCTTCACAACAAAAACTCAACTTTAGGTCCATTTATTAGTTCGAACTTTTCTTTTCTGAAACTTCGTTGAATTTCAATAATCTGACAGAAATTATAATAAAAACTAAAAACTTTTTAAGTCTTTGCTACTTAATAAATGTTTCGTATCAGATTTTGTAATAAATACATAAATGTAAAACATTTTTTGACCTAAAAATATATTATTGACTGTTTAACAAAATCTTTCACATTGTAATCTAATTAAAAAACTTGACGACAAATATGTTTTAAAAAAAAAAACTATATCCAAGTTTTTTTATCTTAATCAAACTAGTTATGTGGTCATTTTCACCGTGTATAATGGAAGAAAGCCTTCACTTTTAATGGAATTTCAATTTGTTTTCATTGGAAAACTTGCTTAATATATGTACCTTTAATAGGCAAACAACTACATGTATGTAATGCAAGCACCGCTAATTTGATGTTATGTAATTGGATCAAGACTTGGCTAACACATTTTAGAGTGGGGGGAGAATGACTCAATCTCATTTCGTGTAATATATATATATATATATATATAGTGGCAGCCAATTACTGTTGAAAGCGTATTTTGGGTTTTGTATTAATTACGGCATGAAAAGATCAACGGATCGACGTCTTTGACAGTGTATTTGGCTGAGGTGCAATCGGAGAAAAAACATCTCAAATTGTGGAAAAATGCTCAGTGCACTCAATATATTGTGGATATTTCGGTGCATTGATTTGATGGCAATAAGACAAAGCTTAAGTGTATATATAATATATAAATAATCAATTTCTAGGATTGTTCTTTGCAACTTTTTTTACCCTCTAATGTATTTGTTTAACAAGAAATAATAATAACCAGAATGTGGGAAAGGAGGTGGTGCGATTTTCCAAAAATCTTTCCCCTCTATTCTTTAAAAAGTGAAGTTCAGAAATCCAAAATAATAATAACAATAATGGAATTATAAGTTAACACATGCAAGGACGGTGCTTTTGCCACCCTATATTCGTCTATATATGTTTATACATGGCAAAGCCAAAGGAAGATTTGTCCACTCAAATTGTTATATACATATATACACATAGTTTGATTAAAAATTTTTATTGTTTTCATAAAAAAAATTTTATGAAAAATTTTTGTTCGGCCTAAACATAATATATAATGATTTTGATAATGATATTAGCTCATGATAAGAGACGGTGACATGGTGGTAAGCTTATAATAATGGGTTAAAGTTTTTTTTTTCAAAAAAGTAATTTCCTAACTTATTTTTCTAAATTTTTTTCTTGAAATTAAAAATTAAGTTAAAATTTAGATTGGCAAAACATGTTTCTTTGTAAAAGATTTTTCATAAAACAAACGAAGCCTAAGAAGAAAAAGAAACTGAAAAAAAAAAAGATGAACAATGCATCTTTTTGTTTCTTAAATGAATTAAATCTAGCTAGAAAATTTCTTAAGTAAATCCAGTATAATAAAAGTAAAGTCAATCATGTATAAGCATATTACTAGCATGCTTATTAATTAATAATCTACTTATTTTGAATAGACTCGATATTAATTAAGGAATCTTAATTCTATAAAGGAATTTCTCCTATTTTTTAGTGCTGGATCTTGCTATTAATTGATCAATAAGGCTTGAGGAAGGACATTAGGAGAGTTGGAAAGCTGATCACTAAAATGGGCTACAGCTTGTCTTTCTTTTTATTTCCTCCCAACATATATGGAACTTGATTGGCAAGCCGCTTCATGCTAACATAATGCGAGCGTTTAGAAGTGGCTAGCTATGCTATTATAGCATTGGCCTATATATCCTAAACAAACCCTAATAATTAAGCTTCTCGAAAAGTAACACACAAGAGATCAAAAGCAACCCGTGAATTATATCAGAAATTGATCACACAGCTGCTACTGATTACCTTGTGGTGCCTGTAGGTATATATCTATAGTTATCATATTTAGAGCTTAATTTCTGTAAGATGATAAGATCCATTGGGCCCTTTCATGAGAGAAGTACGTATATTCCAATTGCTCGTAAGACCTGCTATTTCTTATCTGGTAAAAACAAATAATGATTCACCCCGATCAACCCAAATCATTTAACCTTTTAGCAACAAAATTACTGGACATGCTTCATTATCATTGCTTTAGTCGAGGAAGGGAGTTTTGAAACTCATGACAATTGAGGATTTTGTGTGTGCAGAAAATTCAAAGCTAACGTTGAAAATTGCTTCACGCTGTGGTTACCTTTTAGTCGACCAGACCTCGAAAGTTCGAAAAAGGGAAACAGTGACAGAACAACACGTACTAACACTCATCAAAGCCCCCAATTAAGAACCAGCTTTCTAGAATGAATGGTGGTGGGTGGGTCACGACTTTTTACTTTAATCTACTTTGAACTTTATATTTCGAATAATTACCCGTTTGAATTTTCGCTTTAATACATTTTGAATCAATGAAGAATGAACTTTATTTTACAGAAATTTCATATATTTGATTGTTTGAGCTGTCACACTACTGCTAATTGGAGGTGTCTAAACTTTAGGTGATCTGCTTGCCCCAACTTTTCTTTCCACAATAGAAAGTTAGAAGGCCATGTTTTCTAAGCGTGTATGTGTGTGATATCATATAACAATGTTTCTTTACCAAGAAGATTTTGTACTTGAAAAGGCTACAAAATCATAATATAGATGTTCTCCCTAGCTCTAATTAACTTAACTTAATTCTCACGCACCAGGCCAAAGAAAAGAAAAATACTATAGATTAACAGGGCTTATTATATTTAGAGAAGCACCTCTGCTCATTGTTTTATTCAAAACTAACTTGTCCTCATGTACTTTTTTTAGTTATCAAGTAATTATCATGTGTGATATTTTTGGTCTAAATATTAATAAGAATAATCACGTAAATGTTAAAATTATAAATAATTTTTATAATTGAAGGCATATTTTATTTATATCTTAAACAATTTCGTAATTCTATAATGCCATTATTGGGATTAAGGTGATATTTAGAGATATAATTAACTTGATTATAATAATAATTCCTAAATGTCTTAGACCCCCGCAAGCCAAAGAGAAGAAAAATATTTTAGTTTGACAACATTTATTATATAAATAGCTACCTTAAAGTTGATTGAGCCTAGCGTAATTAATGTTACTATTTTGCGATTAACATTATATATATATATATATATATATATATATATATATAAAGAGTGATAAGGTCAATCAAAATATATTTTACACTACTCAAAAAATGTGTAGGATGTGTGTCTTACAAAATTCATTGTTGGTTTAAAAGTTCACTACCAAAAGATAATTTTTTGTAATGGTTGTTTTGCAATGATTGATGTTTCAACTGCTGCAATTTTGCAGCTGTTGTATAGTGGTTGTATTTTATTTTATTTTTGCAATAGTTGCTTTAGCAACGATTGCAACCATAGCTAGTTTGAAAAATAAAACCCCCTTTGACAAAACCAAATTTCAGATCTGGAATCTAAAATCAGATCTAGCTGCTATCATTCGTTGGTGCCACATAGTCCCACGCCATCTATCTATCCATCCACCATCTGTGTATAGTCCCCCCGCCATGTTTCATCTCCATTTCAGCTCTTTTTCATCATTTTCAACCACTAAAAGGTTTTTTTTTCCTCTAATTTTTTGATGCACTACTTCGTTGATTACTAGAAATGTGTCCTAGTTGTATTGTTTATTTAGATTTGTGTAATTTTTTATTCTTTAAAATTTTCAAATATGATGATATTACACTTAAAATTTTAGAATAATAATATTTTCTAATGTTTGAGATTCACAAGTTGCACCTCTTTCAAGTTCTATAATTGTATTGCTTTGCCTAATATTTGAGATGAGGCTCTCATTGCTTAAAAAATGAATTTATTTTTCTGCAAATTGTGAAACATATTTGACCATACTAATTAAAATAAAAATGAATAAGTCTTGAATTGAAAGACCTAAGTACAGTTCTGAATATGTGGAAGAATTAAATAAATTTTTAGAATTTCCATTTGCCAATATAAATATTGAAGGTAGGATAATATATCCATGTCTTAAATGCAAGTTTAATAAATGATAAATTGAAAATGTAATGTATGATAATCTAATTGTTAAGCCATTTTTAAGAGGATACACTATTTGGCTTAAACATGGTGAGACAAGCAAAGTAGACACTATAGTTGAAATTCTTTTAAGGTCACATGTCATTTAAGATAAGATTGTTATTGATAACTCTATTCAAGATAGAATTGTTATTGATAACTTGATACAGGATATGGTCAATAATGCATTTAAGCATCGCCTTATTGATGAGAGTGTAGGCAAAGTTGAAATAATGTCTCCACCATTGGATCAAATGTTTGATAAGAGTTTAGATTTCTTTAAGTTAATTAGAGATGGATGATAGAATTTGCATGAAAGGTGTAGTAAGTATTTGAAATTGTCCTTCTTAGATGAAATTGTATCATTTAAGTGCCCATGCAAAATTGTCCTTTCTATTGGGAAGCATGTCTAGAAACACCAATGTATTGAATAGAGTGTCTTTAAATTCGTGTGCTAACATTGAGTTCACATATGAGCATGACACTGATGCGAGAAGACACGTCATAACAAATGATACTTGGTTGCTTACCCTTGGCCAGAAGGTTATAGGGGAATGGAACAGCCAAGCTTAACCTAATGGGGATGGTAGTGGCCTGCTAGGAGGATTCTTAGGTGCCATCGCAAAAGACTTTGCTATATTTCTCATAAATTATGAGAATTGGAAAAATGTGTTATTTAACTACAAGGAGAATGTATATGAAGAAACTAGTCAAATAAAATTACTATATATTTAAACTATTTATATATTTTTGTTTGTATATCCTTGTTAACTCTTATCTTTGAGTTTGAAGGCTAAGTTGGATGTTCATATGAAAAGGCATAAAAAATATGTCTTAAAAAGTACTTGGAACTAGGTGAAATGATAGGGGACAAAGATTGTGAGGGAAAGTATATAATGACATATCTACTAGGGATAAGTTGATTTTAAAGGTCTTATTTAGAATTTGTAAATATCAATGGGCACCATTTGTAGACTACAAACTATACCTAAAGATTTAGGTAATAACATTTTTAATTGTTTTAGTAGTTTACTTTAAAACTAATGAATACATTTTTGTCAATATTTAGGAAAAAGCCCAAAAAAAAGGAAAAAACAAATGATCCTATATAATAAAAGGTTAAAGAGCTTTACATGTTGAAAGGTGAAGATGGTAAGTTAAAATATGTTATAATAATCATTACTTACAAATGTTAAGTCCATATGAATATATTTTCTATGGATTTGTAGAAGGCTCAAACACATAGTCTTTAGGGAAAAAGTTTGGACGATCGGCCATAAAAAGCCAAATGAGACTCTCGTCAACGATGTAGCAACAGCAATAATTATATATGTTTAATTGTAATTGTGGTCATATTTAAAAATTGTGTGATTGTGGGGTTTTGAACTTGGTGATATTTTGTTTAAGGTTTGTGGAATTTAAAATATTTAGCAATATTGTGATTATGGGTTGTGAAATTGGCTATACTTAATAATTTTTGTAATTGTAGTCATGGTAATATTTGGTAATTGGTGAGATAGGAAAAGATTTCTAAACACAAATCTAATTAATCTCGTTCAATGTGTTGATCCTAAGAAATATCATTAGAAAATTTATTGGCTTACACTCTTGGAAGTCAAGAGCACTAGGGTCGTATTTAAGGCTTGGGATTAGATCCTTCCCATCTTAAGTATTTGGACGTTCCATTTGTTTTTATAATAGAATGAGTTCTTTTGTTCATTTTATTATAGAGCTAAAAAGTTAAGTTTTTCAATTGCAAACAAATATGGCTGAACAAGCAAAAAAGCATGATATAACAATGGCTTTCATTTTCTAGAATTATTAAGGTCACCTTTCTCGTAAGTTTATTTCTTTCCAAGCTTCAACAATAATATTTATAATAAATTTATTAGATAGTATTTATTTCTTGTAATTTAATTTTTATGCATTTCTAATAATATTTTATATTTTAAATTTATGTTTCTAATCAAGAAAATAGACATCTAGTAAGTGGAAGAGAATATTTTAATCAAGACCATTAGTAGATTTATTACTTTTAGGATTTTTAGCTAAATAATATTATAATTGTATGACTTATTTATTGATTTGTGAAATCTCTATTTCCATAATAGTATTGTTGTATATGTATTAGATTTAATTTTTCATTTTTATCTATTTATAATTTATAATTTATAATTATTTCTAAAATTAAATATACTGATGTTAATTGATCCCTATATATATATATATATATATATATACTTGAGTGCAGCGATGTGGCTTGATACATTTTTTAAGGAATATTCTTATTATCAAATATAAATCTATCTTTTTTTTGGAAAAAGATGTTTCCTATTAATGTGATATTCTAGATTCCACATCTAATATTGCAGTGCGTGATGCTTTTTCTGAGTCCTTGGCTTGTTTATGCAGTAACGTGACATAATATATGAATGGGAGTGAATGAGCAATAGCTTTCTTATCCTCAAATGATTCACTTGCTATGTCGGTTCATAAAGCAAGATTTTTCAATCCAATGTTCGATTTCTTTATTCTCTTTTCCTCTTTCAAAGGAGGAGGGAGGGGGATTACTTATTCTTGTATGGAGTCGTACATAAAAGATTGGTAGATAAAATTAATTATGAATATGTTGAGCAAATTTTTTAATAAAATTTATTGATATTTGTATTTATATATTTATTTATAATTAACTTAATTAATCTTTTTATCTTTTACGAGTTCGGTCTTCTTAAAAGAATCTTGAAAGATTATTAACCGACAAAGCTCGATCGAGATATTGGGTTCTGATGACATAACTCATGGTTCAGAAGAAGGCAGCAAAGCTGTTCAGACTTTCTGAGAGATTAAGATTCCAAAAGCTCGCCAAGTTGGAGACAAACGTTTGCGGTGCTTATATACAGGTGCAGTTTGCTACATAATATTCTTTTAGGTCACTAGGTTCTCCCTGTACTTAGACTTGAATGGCTTTTATTTTTCTCCGATAAAAAGCTGGGACCCAAAAAATTGTCCTCCTTATAGAGAGTTTTGACTGCCTTCACAAGTGACATGATTTTGCTATCTTAGTACGCGAAGCCAAAGGAACCAAAAATAAGCCCCCACACATCCACTAAATTTCACAATCATGCGAGCTTTCCACCTTTTTCAACACCCAGTGAAGGGCTAGATCTATGCCTCTAGGGCCTAGGGTTATTCTAAGGGCACCATTACTTTTTCTGTTGGTAGTTTTATCAGTTATTAGACTGAATCTGAACGAAAAATAACTATCGAATTGAAAGATTCTTTGAGAAATTTAGTCTACGGAAGATAACCAAATTAATTATAAAAATATACATAAATATATTAATGCAAGTCTTACTAAAAAATACATCTAACATATATATTTTCGTTTCTTCATGATAGGTAGGGTACATAGGATCAATCTCACCAAATATAGCTCGTAGAAAAATTCTTAAATAATTTGATTTCTAAAAGATAGGTAAAATTAAATTAATAACTAAAAATATATAAATATGTCATTGATAAATTTTTTTTTAAATAATATGTTATATATGTTTAAATATTTTTTTATAATTAACTTAATCTATCTATTATTCAGAGTGAATGTGAGAATCTTTCTATCCTCCATGGCATTTATAAGCACAAATGGTGGTACCCTTTTGTGGGAACATGCTCCACTCTTGGTCCTCTTTAAGAGATGTGGGTTTCCCTACTTTTCTTCTGGTATAGGACAGCCTATGTGCTTCTTACTAAGTACCACATGGGTTACAGCCACTTCAACTTTATCATAAAGCGCATAAAATGAACGGTGCTTGTGAGTTGTGAAGGGGCTGGAGTCTAAAATCCTTGGGGAATCTGTATGTACGATATCAGTGGCTTCCTCAAACTATTATGATAATCTATTTGCCAAAGCAAGATGAGGGTGACTCCTTTATCAGTGAATGGAATCTGTCCTAGAACTGGTTGATCTAATCATTGTCATTACCAACTCACCTAACTATGTAGCAGCACAACGCTACTTGGCAGTCATGGCAAATGGATCCTTTACATATTGAAACTAAATGCAGGAGTTGCTTGAAACTAAATGTAGGAGTTGCAATTAGTGAGAGAGATAGAGAAGAGTGCATTTAGAAATTTACTCAATGCAGGAGTTGCAATCAGTGAAAGAGAGAGAGAAGGGTGCATTTAGAAATTTTTTGTTTGGCTCCATATAATCCACTCTCTTTTTCTCACTAAATGTACATCTTGCATTTATACAACCGTTTAATATACAGAATGTTAAATACGAAAATTAAATAAAAAATAAAAAAATAATAATTGTTGTACCTTTATTTAAAATAATATTTAATAATAATTATAAGAATATTACAGAAAAACTTCAAAATTCATAAGAGATATATTTGACATGCAAGATAAAAGCATATGGTTAATGGTTTTTTTCTTTTTTCTCCTTTTAGAGGTTTGAGTTAAAAATAATTTTGCTACTCACACTCTCCGTCACTAAATCATGTCTACTGACTTTAATAAATTTTACTTGGGTTATTAGAAATAAGTTGCAAAAACAACGAATTTGTTGACAACGAGAGAGACAAATTGGAGAGTATTTATGTTTTAATTATTCTGAACGAGTAGGATGCATAGTCTCAATAGTTGTGACTTATAGGGTGGGTGTTTCAAGGAAAACTGTACTCAACCTGATAATCCAAACTCTATAATCTTTCTCGCATTTTGTTACCTAAAAATAGAAGGATTTTATATTTTCACCGGAATTTCGCCGCCTTGCCTTGCTTGGTTGCCCTTTCCCGGACGAAGAATGCTATTACTGACTACAGACCCTTCTAGTTTTGGCCAATTGTTAGTGATACAGCAGTTAGTATTCCAAAACCAGAGACAAGTCTATGATCAATCTCGTCTAAATTGCTCATGGAGATTCAAAAAGACCACCCTTGCTGAACCATCCTTGGGATTTTTTATAGAAAAAGGCGTCATTCCTGAAAGATACTAAAGAGACACCTCACCAATGCTCTTCCAAGTACACCTGTACCCTAGGACTCATCAATGATCAACTGAACATGAGATAAAATCTAGAACGCCGTTGGGAGCCTTCTATAGAAAAGTGCAAAGGAAAGTGTTAGAAACCCAGATCCTTGTGCATTCAGGTAAATTATCATGGCCAGATAAATATCAGGAATAGGACCCTAAAAAACTCGGGGCAAAAAAACAGGGGAAAATATGTAAAATGTTTTTAGTGCTACACCGCGTCGCCTCAAGTTGTTTACAGTGTTGAAGCCTTGTATATTACAACCTCCAATAATTATCAGTGTGGTTCAAAAAATTTACAACCAAGTACCGTAACAATCGCCGCTATAGGGGAAGAAATTAAATTGCTACTTCATGTTTATATGAGGTACATTACCTTCTCATTCAATGGGCAGTTATTCCGCTTTTTGATTCACTGGAGGTGTTGGTTGTTTTTCTTCAACCACAGGTGCCCTCTGTTCTGGTGGCTGAGCTTGAGCCGCTAGGGGTTCACTGGGGATGCATGGTCTCCAAATTGTTTCATTGCCCACATCCATGAGGGCAATGCCCTTTACAGTCAACTCGCCTCTAATCTTATCACTCTTGGGGAAGTCCTTATTAATCCTCGCCTGAGTTCTCTCTTCTATCAAACGCAGTACATCATCTTCCACCACTCCTGCTCTCTTCAATGCCTTATCTTTCAACTGCTGCAGAACCTGTTGAACAAATAATAAGTCTTTTAAAATTCAATCCATAATCCTAATGAATAGTCAACTCTAGAGTTATACATAATAGACAAGTATAAATATGCAGAAGAAAGTATCACCTCAGCATAGGAAGAAGAGGACAATAATCCCAGTATGTCCAAGACTTTTTTAACTTCTTTCTCTACTGCAGTGAGAGATTCCAACAATTCCAAAAGCTGCTTCTCCGGTATCTTTTTCTGGATATCACCCAGAATATATTCCACAAAATTACAGACACGTCACAGACTATAGGAAGAGAAATGTGACATCTGGGCCTATAAGAAACTGACTCCGAACACATACCTTCAGCATCTTCAAAGAACTGTTCACAAATTTCAAGGCCTCTTGGAAAGCACCAGTAAGTACTACTGGCGTTAGCAAGTCATCTGACATTTTTTCCTCAAACTCTTCTTGCATCTTTTTAATGCAATTCATGGCAGCCTCATTAACTCGAGGTCCTTTTTTGTTCTGCTCAACACCTCCTTGAAACGATGATAAAGCAGCTTCACAATCTTGAAGGGTCTAACCAACCACAAGAACAAGATCCATCCCATAGTGAGGCACATTGTATAATTAAAAGAAAATAGTTCTGAGAATTTTCCCAAAACTTACCACATCGTATCTGTAGTTTCATACATACATTGTGTGCTATTTTTTTTTTCAAACATCTATAAATACAAATCATGTCTAAATCAAAATTGTATTAGAACTGAAAATTTCATTCACGCAGAACATCAATTGATGACTAGTAGCAATAAGGATTATCCTACATAAGACTGCCACCAAATCCTAATCAACACAACTCTGTTTTGCGACACCAGGATGCTAGTTATACTCTTTTACTGATGTTACACAATAACCAATAATTAAATGTTGCATAACAGGGAAGAGCCATCATTCCCCAGGTAGGCCATCAGAATAATCTGACAGAGACATGGGGAGAGAAGAGGTAAATAATGTTATCATAAAAGAAAAGTAAATATCTTCTTTCTAGAAAAGATAAATTATCCAGGAGAGAATCACTAGCAATTTTAATTCAAAGAAACAACTTCCACATCAGTCATGGTACCCTAGGATATAAAATAGCAAAGTCATTCAACTTGACATGCATGAGAAAATAACAACCAAAGCAAAGTAGTCAAAGACAAAAAGTGCCCTTAAGGAGCTCAACCTTTATAATGCCTTAAGCGAGAGCTGCTAGAAAGGCACATGCTTGAGTGAAGTAAGGCACCAAAGTTAAAAAAAAACATATATTTGACATATAAATCAACTATTCAAACATAATAATCATCAAATGCACTAATTAAGTCACTGATATCACTACTCAAGCATAATAATCATTAAGTCATAACTCATAATAATATTTATAAAGTCAATATTTAATCCACATGTCAGTAAAAGTTAACTAGTTAACTTTACAACTCTAAAAATGTAGTAGCCATGGCAGCCAAGCCATTAACAAAATAACCAATATATATATATATATATATATATATATATATAAGGCATAGAAGGTTTATATTCAGATGTCAGATTTTAGAATCATTTAAAAAAAAAACATAGAAGCCAAAATAAGGTTTGTATTGAGCGTTGAATGAGTAGGAATAAGAGAAAAATAGAAGGATAAGAGTAGAAGAGAAGAGTAGAAGAAGAGGAAGAAGACAAGGAAAAGTATCATGAAGGAGAAGTCAAGGGCAGTGAGCATTGAACTTGAACGTTCTTCTTTCTAGTTCCTGTTTTCTTCTTTCCTGTTTGTGCGCACAGTGGCTGTGATCCCAGAAGGTGGCTTTATTTTTTTGTATTTGTCTACAAAACCCTAAAAAACTAATAGCCTAAATAATATTTTATAATAAGAATAATTGTTTTACCCTATTCTTAAATCTTGAAGGCAGGTCTGGACTCCCAAGATTGGTTTTGTGGTTTCCTATTCTATTTTATCACTATTTCTAAATTTTTGGGCTGGGCCTATAAGCTAACCCACACCTTTTATGGCTCCACACACAAAGGCACGTAAGGCACACACCTAGAACAGCACCAAAGGCATCACCTTTCAGTGCTTGAGTAAAGGCAGTGCCTCTCTCAGTGTGAGAGGCGCTAGCCCTGAATAACACCTTGCCACAGCATCTTAGGTGTTGAAGTGAGTACCTTTGACATCATTGAACCAAAGTCGAACAAATTAGTCTCAGATTAAATAATGCAAAGAGAAACTGTCTCAACCTCTGGCAAGGAACTAGTAAACTAACTAAGCATTGATGCAACCTTTCTGAGACGGATTATTCAAGTGCTGCTTACCTGATATATATAATAAATAGCATCTGATGAACTTTCCAGTTGTGTGACTGTGTAATTTAGAGGAGATTTGTAATGAGCACTAATCAAGAAATGTCTCAAAGCAATTGGATGATACAGCTCAGTGATCTGCAAAAAGGGAAAAAAAATCAATTGCAAGATAGACATCTTTAAGAAGATTTCTACCATGTAGATGCTTCTAAGAATATAAACAAAATAATAATCAACTATTACTTACCTGGCGAACAGTGAAGAAGTTGCCCAAGGACTTTGACATCTTCTCATTGTTATTAGTGACATGACCATTATGCATCCAATAACTCACTTTACTCTCTTGGCATGCAGCACAGCTTTGGGCAATCTCATTTTCATGATGTGGAAAAATTAAATCAATTCCACCACCATGAATATCAAATTTGAAAGTTAAATAATGAGCACTCATTGCACTGCATTCAATATGCCACCCAGGTCTTCCACAACCCCAAGGGCTGTCCCAACTTGGCTCACCAGGCTTAGCAGACTGCAATTATTACTTATTACAAACTAAGAAATATATAAGATATTAACCAGAATGTGTACATAGTAAACGGTAAAGGTCCTCATACCTTCCATAATGCAAAGTCAGCAGGATGTTGCTTTCTTGAGTCGACAGCCACTCGTTCCCCAGCCCTATTTTGTTCTAGCTTTTGTCCTGACAAACAGCCATAACTTGGAAATTTATCAACAGCAAAGAAAACATCTCCATCAACTTCATATGCATAGCCATTCTTGATAATCTGCAGAATAAAATAACCTTCTAAATTCTATATTAACTCCTTGAAACTAGAGGAACACAAACCACAACAAAATTAATCTTTTGGTTTGCACTTTGTCATGCTTATTCCCATAACATCATTCTCAAACTCTAAAATGTAAATCAATGTAGCACAGGCAAGGGTATGAGTATCATACCCAGAACAAGTATGGGATATGCTAATTTTTTGATAACATGACTAAGGGTATTGCAATATATACTGTATTATATATAATGAATATTTTATAATACATAACATTTCTTACAACAATAAGAATAGATAATGAACATTTTAAATATATATATATATATATAATGAACCAAAATAAAAACCAAGTTTCCCAATATAACTCAAAGTTCATATAACTTTATTAAAATTAAACCATAGCAATATATGATATTACAGCTGTGCACAGAACTCTGTGTATGCTAGTCTCTTTTTTTTTTTTTTTTGGAAGGGGGGGTGTTAGAGATAGTAAGGTTGAGTTTCAAATCTCCAGAATCCAGAGCTAGAAGTTTACTGGAGGTGGAGGTGTACTGTACTAATACATGCCCAGTAAGGGTACAGCTTGAATTAGAGTTTCCTTATATGGGCTCAAGGTTCATATAACTTGATTAAAAATGAACCAAAGTAACATGATATTAGAGTTGTGCACACAACACTGTATTCTAGTTTCTTCTTGTTTTGATATTGTCGTTTAGATAGTAAGGTTTACTTTCAAATCTCCAGAATCCAGAGCTAGAAGTTTGCTGGAGGTGGGGAAGAGGCATACCAATAATTGCTAAGTACGGGCATGGCTTGAATGTTGCCTTATCCATGCTTTATAAAATGTTAATCATTTGAAGACTAGGAGGGTATATTCCTAAGGAAGACAATGTGCACCTATAAAGACATATATTTACCCATGCTAAATATGATAGATCTACTTCATATATCTCTAATACTTAAAAAGTAATGAAATAATGGAGAGTCATTAATCTTCAAATGATTACACAGTATCTATTACATTTCGGTTTTATTTTAACAACAATAAGACGGAGAAGTTATGGATCTTTAACCAAGTTCCCACTTCCTTTGTTTAAAATTTATATGTTAGGGAGAGGAGACACACCTAGACACCAAAACCTTCCAAAGCCAAATATATTAGTGTAAATATAAATGCTTGGCCATTTTCCTTCTTTTTTTTTAAATTCATTCCCAATTTAGTTCACTTCATACACAAACTATAAGATTAAATTATCATATAGCATATCCATTGCAAGAAGATTATAGAAGGACCATCTTAATATGGGACCAAAAAGAAAAGGTCCAAAACTATAGATACCTTTGATTAATACACACACACACACACACACACACAATGTTGATAAATAATATAAAACAGCAACTTTAAATACATTGCAGTTTCATCAAAGCATAAGGGAGAGGCAACAAAAAGAAAAATCCATTGTGTTGCACTCCCTTAAGGAACCAATCTAAAATGACATTATGATAGAAGCAACATTAAACCTGACTTATCATGTCCTTTATCTGTTCCATGTGCTCAGAAACTCGAGGTTGATGTGTTGGAGTCAGGCACTGAAGATCATTCATGTCAACAGTATATTCCTCACAAAAACGGTTGCTTAATTTCAAGGGATCTTCACCAATTTCATTTGCTCGCTTAATTATCTGCAGCAATCCTGATATTAGCTGACTAAAATAGGCATTGAAGAACAAGATAAGAAACTCAGGTAAGAAATTATTGGTTTGAGGCCTATATTCCACAGGACAAATGATATGGATGAAACTTCTAACGGTAGGAGTTATCAATTATCAAACAGGAACACTCACATAATAACAAGAAAATGATGAAGAGAGAAAAGAACAAAAACAATTTGAATTTGAACTATAAGTGTGATGCAGCTCATACATTAGAATCACACAGCAGGTGGGTTATTCACAGCCCAATGGTCAATCGATTATTAATATATAGAGCTACATAGTGAGAATTCTGATCATCAAGAATTCAGGCCTAAATACTTATCTAAATCCAATGCGAAGAAAATTTTTCAATATAAAATACTAAACGAAGGTTTCATGGTAATTGAAAGACCAAGAACGTGGTGCATCCCTGCACCTCAACATTATAAAAAGCTATTAAAATAATCAGGACATAAAAATAGATAAAAAATTGATCATGGAAGGTTGAAAATAAAGTCAAATTAAAAAAAAAAAAAATTGGCAGCACCAGGAAAAAAATTTACAACTGAACATAGGTTTCATAGCAATTGAAAGACCAAGAAAGAGGCGCATCCCTGCACCTCAACATGATAAAAAGCTATTAAAATAATGAGGACATCAAAATAAACAAAAATTGATCATGGAAGGTTGGAAATAAGTTCAAGTCCTAAAAATTTGGCAGCACTAAGAAAAAAAATTTACTTCTTCTTGTCAACAGCCTGAGACCAAAGAATGGTGTAGAAAACTTATATTTGAATCATTTATTAATGTAAGCTTCTCAAACCTGCAAACTTGATACTCTACCATAAGTTTCAATCATGTTGATTCAACAAATCCTATTCAGTAACAAAGCATCAGATTGGACCATTAATCATATATATTGACCCATACTTTAGCTTAATACGTTATTGTCAATATAATTCATATATATGGGCAATGCATCCATATTATATGGTAATTCTCTGTATGACCAGACACAACTTTGAGACGCCACTGCCTCACATGATCTATTAAAATAACATGCTTTTGCTCTATTAACATGAGAATATCATTTCAGGAGGTATCAATTTTTTTTTAAAACATATATCCTTATATTTTCATATCGTAATCTTTTATCAGTACTGGTCCCAGTCCAACTGAAAATAAATTTAGTAATAGTAACTAACTAAAACAATATAGAAGGGAAAATGATTAAATTAAAAAGAAAAAAGAAAGAAACAGAGGAGAAGCTGAGAGACAGTCTTAAACATAAGCTGAAACATACTACAGTAAAAAATGCACCAGCAAGATACACATATCAATTCTCACCTTGTCATCAACATCAGTGAAATTCCGCACATATGTTACTTCATAGCCCAAGTGTTGAAGGTATCTGCAAACTTTTAGGTTGAGCATGACTACAGACCACATATTAACTCTCAATTTTTACATCTACTATAAATACATACAGAACAACAAGTATTGGGGGGAGGGGAAAAAAAACAGAAAAAGCAACGTCTGCGGTTATCCAAGGAAAGCAAGAAACCAAGCTATACATACTTGTTATTAAATATGTAAATTAAGCTTTACATAGACAAGCTCACAAAAATAAGACTTTACATAGACAACAGTGCAAGAGCCAACACATAACATTAGATAGTCAACATTACCATCTATATCTCATACACCAATGCCAAATCTCTAATTTGAGCGGCGCAAAAAACTTATAACAGCTAGTTCCACATTTGATTATTACCTCGCTATATGTCTTTAAGTCATCAAATAGGTAATACCAATACATTTATATGCTATAGCGAATTCATATAACGGGCATCCAAGTCGATTATGAAATTTGCCATAGAAGTGAAAACAGTGAAAATTCTAAATGCATACTTATTAATCGATTGGCTTCCAATAACGTAGAATAACATATAATGAACATCAATGGAGTCTAGATCTGTCAACAGTTCAACAAGATTATCGTTCATCCATTGCACTGAATTCCACCATTTAGCATTAAAGTCTCTAAAGTGGTAATTAATTGACTGGCCCATCAAGGAACAGAAGACCTCCTTTTTTGGTTGAACAAGAACATATTAAACAACCAGATCAGAAATCAGCCCAAATTGATCATGTTCACATAATCCCTGTCAAATACTAATAAAAAGATCTTTTTCCTTTTGAACACCGCTTTACTAAACTACACGAGTACAAACGCTCACAGACCCAGCTAGTGCGTACCTATAGAGGATATCAAAATTGACGGCGGCACGAGCGTGACCCAGATGGCTGTAGTCGTAGGACGTGACTCCACAGACGTACATAGCAACCTTACCGGGAACATGAGGCTTGAAGACCTCCTTCTGCTGAGTCATTGAATTGTAAACCTTGAACTCCTTCTCCTTCGCCATTGCCACCAATCACGCCCCTTTTCCGCCTCCCCTCACACACTCTGAGCTCTTTGTCTTGTGAATTTCAACGGCCGAGACCCGAGAAGCGAAACCTGAAGTCTCACCGTTGCTTCAGACGAACGCGGGGTACTACGCCGTTCAAGGAGACCATTCCAACGGAAGATTCTGGATTCGGCAACTAAGCAAATGAAAATATATCAGATCTGGATCTAGGCCTGACCCGATTTTGTTTTATTATTCGGCCCAAATACAAATGGAAAGTCTTGAGGTTTGGCACGAAGCCCGTTATAGTGGGAGCTAGTTTGTATTCTTAAAAGATTGCAACTCACAATACCAAATCTACCAAATTTATAGCAATGTTTTCAGCCTAGGCAGATTAAAGTTGTTTAATAGATAAAACCTTTAATTGGGAGTCATGTTGCCTTTCACGAATATTTTAAAAATTAATTAGAAACAAAATAGACTATGGATTATCTATCTATATTCCAAATTCATAATGTTAATCCTATTATAGCCAATTAAAAAAAACGTCACCTTATCTTCTACAATATATGTTGGAGATATTATTATGAAAGCAAGTTTTACATTACATATATTTTTAGTAACGGAAAAACGGTTATAGCTTTGACGTGGTCATTAAGATAACAGTATTCATGTGGTCAACACTAATTAAAAGGCCATTTACATATGTTGTTATTACTCAACTTCTAGAAACAAACGTTAAGAAGGTCTAAGTACCTGAATGCCATGAGGTTTTTGTTCATCGTGCTTTATAGTAAATGGCCATCAATTTTTCTTTTGTTATGGCGAACGGTAAACGTTATGTAAAGAGCAATTTTATGCATATATACATATGTTCTTTGTATTAGTAAAGAGTATGAAAAAGAAGTACATAAAAATTCTGGAGGAATTATATTGTGTAATATAAGTCTTCGTTCTTTGACTGGCACTACTTTCTCATCTATGAGTTGCCTGTTTTACCAACTATGCTCCCTTTATGGATACTACAAAAGCCACACCATCTGAAACGGAGAGAACAAAAGCCTCTTGGTTGATGAAAACTCAAAAAAATATGAGCTCGTGCTAGAGTTAAGGAATGAAATTATATTTACAGAATTAGCTTTATCATGTTGTTTCCACGTTTATCAAGTAAATATACAAAGTATAATTAGAGAGAGATAGAGTGAGGGTATGGGGCCAAATAATTTTCGACATTAAAAGTTAAAAAGAGAGAAATTTTCAATGTTTGAAAATTCTATGTAGTACTATTTAACATTCATTCAAGTACCATAAAAGCCAGACCATTTGAAACGGGGAGAACAAAAGCCTATGGGTAATGAAAACTCAAAAGAAAATATCAGCTCATGCTAGAGTAAAGGAATGAAATTAATTATAATAGACAATTAGCTTTATGAACTCAACCCATAATTTGTTTCTTTTTTCGCTTACATTATATGGTGATATATTATCAAATGGAAAACAAATAATGAGGAAAATCTCAATTTCATTAAAAAAAATTAATGCTTTATTTTTATCTTTGTTAATGATTTTATAATGCAGCTTGTAATCTTAATTAAGTCTGAACGTTTATTTTAACTCTTTAGATTGCGTATTATCTTGTTTCATAATTATCTAGCTTTAATACCAATGAGAAAACATAAAAAATAGTCTAATCCTCTATTAAAGTTATTAGAGTGCTTAAGATTGTATCCTCAATTAATAGGCCATGCCTATGAATGATCAGCTTTATAAACAAGTACAGAAAAAATGTTCATTCATATCTATGTGTGTAGATACTAATTAGCAGGCTAATCGCTTAATCATTGATTTCTTTTTCCAACCTATTCTCTTTGACCGAACTGTTTTGTCTTGATGCCACAAAATAGAACAAAAAGAACAAATTTGGGGGCCCATGAAAATTTAATTTGTAATTTTATGGGCATACAAAAATTAGAACCCTTGAACAAGTATTCAATCAAATGTTGAAAAGAACACAAAGCAGTCACATGTAATTATTAACAGAAAAATTCAAAAAGATAAAAAGGAAGAAAGAGCATGGGAGAGCCCATAAAAGAAGGATGCCTTGTTTATTTGTCTCCTTGGCCTTAAACATAGTGATGTGCATGATTTGTTTTTGTCCATTTCAAGCCATCAACTGTAGCTTTCTGTTTTCACTGTCCATTCCAATATCACAACGATACTTCCAGGAAACTATGCGATTTTCACTTAGAGTTGTCAATAATCCAATTGAATTATCAACAAATGTAAGCATACATTAATTCATTTCAATTAAAAAAAGAGGAATTAACATTTCAATTAAAAAAAGAGAAATTAATTTATTAAAAAAATATGCACTGAACATTTATATGTTTGTTTAAAATTGATTTAGTCAATTTAATTTTCGTGAATTGAATTTTATTTATAACAAAATTTTATGTAAACTGAGTTTCTAAAAAAATTAATAAGTTAAGTATATAAATATGTCAAAGATAATGTTCACTAAAAAGTGTTTGATATATTTTTATATTTATTTATAGTTAGCTAGATCAATTATTTTTGAGACGAGTTTTAGGTGAAATTATATTAGTATTTATTGTTAACATTTTAATAACACTATGATAGGTGTGCCTTTTTACAGTTTATAACATGATATTTATCTTTAAAAAGGTTACTTGTAAATATTATATTTTTATTTAAAAAAATGAGAATAAGGACTTCAAATTGTGCTTAATTTTTTTTTCACTTTTTATAAAATGGATAAATCTCAAAATTTCTTATACTTTCGTGTAGTTTTCTCAAACTTAGCATTTAATTATTTTTATTTTTTTATTATGCCACAAAATTTACAGGGAGCCTAACATCTCACTGGTAGTACATGAGCCAAAATGGACAGCCGAACCCATCTGCATTTGAGGATTTGATCACGAAGGAGAACTGGTTTAGGGAGAGAAAAAAAAAAAAAAGAACCCCTAAATCTTCTATTTCTTCTTTCTTTTAATCTTCCCATTACAGAAGAGTGAACCAAATCCGAAGAAACCCACATATGCTTTGGGAATATACGCTTGCGGTAGATTCAGTACAGGACTAATTCGAACCCCATTACCAGAAGATCCACATTTTTTATTTGACGAAGGATTCCGAGACGAACTATAGAAATAAAATGTACTTGAACTGGAACACGATGAAGAAGAAGATGACGACAACGATGGCCTTCTGCTTGACACAGAGGATTGTTTCTGCAACCTCTGCTTGTGTGTTTCCTTCGGAATCTCAGTTTGTTTTGGATTCAGCGCTGAACCAGTCGAATTGCTTCGTGATAGAAACTGTAATGATCGAATCAAGCTCTTCCCACGCGTGGCTTCAAAATTCAAACTGCTGCTACGCTTGAATTGCCAGAAAGATCTCGATGGGGGCTTGTCTTCTTCGTTTAAGAACTCTATGAGCCTCTTCTTCTTCTCCTCCGTACATCCAGAGCTCGAAGTTTCTGAACGAGGACGAACAACAGACTCTGAAAATTGATGGGTTTCATTGGAAGAAGAAGAAGCATTCGGGAATTTCGATTTTTTTATTTCCATTGGCAGGATCTTGCCATTGGAGAAAAGCTCATCAGCCGAAGAGAGTTCTTGAGCTAACACATTATTGGAAATGCAGAAAACGAAGTCGGAGCTCGAGTCCAAGAGGCACAAGTCCGATCGCCGGCGACGATGATCTTCAAGTGGGTCGTCTTCATCCTCTGCGTTCTTCAGATCATGCGAGAAGGAGATTCGAGGGCTGATTCCTGCGCTGGAAATCTCAGAGCATAAATCTATAGCCATGGAAACTCTGGCTCTGTCTCTGAGAAACAAAAGAGATTCTTGAGTTGAGGGGGAGCACTAACCGCGAAAAAGTTTCAAAATTTATGAGGTGATAGTGTTAGTTGAAATGAGAATGAAAATGGGTTTGGGGTATTAGAGTCAAAGGAAGAGAAAAAGACTGGGAGAGAGAGAGAGAGAAAATGGATATGTTGAATAATGGGGTAGAAGAAAGTCAGAAATGGCAGCTTTAGCTCTAGGTTGTGCTTTTTGTCTAAGCTAGGAATCGGAGCATCTTCCAAAACTGAGGAACAATTATGCAGAAGCAGGGTGATTAGGATTTGGGGTTGGATTTTATATTTCTTTCTCTTATGGAAGAGTAAAGCAAAAAAGCAGCTATAGAGAGGAAGAAACTGTTGAATTAATCACCGAAAGCCTACGAAAGGATCTTTCTTTTAGGGGTTTCCAAAGAAGCCTTTACCTATCGGATTGTCCTATGCTATGACTATGAGTGCCTCTCCACAAGCTTTGTAAATAAGTGGCTTAGAGATGTCGAGTCATTTTGTCGTTTTAGCTCAAGAAAAATTAGGACTAATAGCTTATGAAGTTTAATAACAGCATTATATGAAAGTGAATTAGTGAAATTTTACAATGACTTTTGAATATAACTGCCTTTACCTCATGAAATTTTGAGTTCCGTCTTGAAAAAATTGTTATTAATGAATTTTCAAAATAGAATTCATTAGGAATTTATATATATATATATATACAGTCGTGGTACTAAAAAATGATTTTAGACACAAACTCGAAACCTAATATGATTAAAAAGACTTTTCCATGCCGTATAAGTCTGAAAATTACATTCTTTTGAATGAGAATTAACTTTCTCACTTTTCATACGAAATCTGTTTTTTTTCTCTTGTAAAATATATTTTAATTTTTGAAAATTTAAACCGAACACGAAGTCTTAATTTTTTTATTACTTGTTCTGAGACTTCCTTAGAAAAATCTGCATATCAAAGATCACATTCATATGGGAATTTTCGTTTTACATGTTTTACTTAGAAAGCCTAAAAATAAAAGCAAGAAGTGACAAGTTATATCT
This sequence comes from Erythrophleum fordii, assembly GCA_032878935.1. NCBI lineage: Eukaryota > Viridiplantae > Streptophyta > Magnoliopsida > Fabales > Fabaceae > Erythrophleum > Erythrophleum fordii. The sequence goes on along the minus strand of JAVQMF010000053.1, from coordinate 49,678,999 downwards.
TCTGTTTTACGCAAGTCTTAGTGATTTTCCTATAATTTTCGTAAGCCCTCCTTAATGATTAGACCAAGATAGATATAATAATCTCAATTCTATATGCAGGAAATAGAAGACAGAGCACGAGGCATGCATGTGTTAATTGCGAGATTTCATTATTATTACATCCATGTATAGATTTGAAGAATCATCGAGATCAAGGCAAAGACAAAAACACATTCAAATCAAAACCCAACAATACCAGTACGAATATGCGAAATTCTCAAATTTAATTGACGATAAAAAGTATATTATGTACAAATCTAATCTTTGGATAAAACTTTATTCTTTCATTATGTCAAGTTGATATTATTTTTTAGTAGGCATTTTGGACAATCCTAACATTTTGATGTGGAACTAAACTTAGGGAAGTGGTATTGTCTAGTTAGTAGGAGCATTAAGGTTAATAATTGATGACCATGGCATCATGTTCCTGAGGCATGCCATGTAGGGTCCATTTGAAGGACAAGAGACACATAGCCAACATTGACCCTCATTCATATGAAGAGGCACTATCGAGAGGTGGACTATATTAGTACCACAACCTCCAGTACTTCTCTAAAGCAATTGCCAATATCATGACTAAAGATATTATGGTATAACAGAATGCTCCAGTTAGGACAAGATGCAAAAATTTAAAATCTTTTTACAATTTTAAAGCAGAATGGACAGTGCAGGGTACAGTTGTTTGTATGGGCAGTATGAACCAAAAGGACAGGGAGATGGCAGTGGACATTCGTAATAGAAGATTTTTTTATTTAAAAATATTAGAGCTAAAAAGTAAAATTAAAAATATTTATTTTAAAAAATCTATTATCACTAAATGTAAAAAATTTTATTTAAAGTAAGTAATAATCTATCTTAAAATAATAGTAATAAGTTTTTTAAAATAAATTTTTTTAATTTTGGGTTATTAACCCTAATTCTTCTTTTTATTTATTTTTTAAAAACTTTATTTTTATTTTTATTGTGCTGCACAGCGTGTAAAACATTTGTACTAGTTTCAGAAACATACCATGCTCAAAAGTTGGGTGACTGTTTTTTATGTTTTGGAATCCACTGGAATGGGAGTTTCACAAGAAATGTCTTATTTTAGTCTTCTATCAATACTATGTGTGTGTATTTTTTTCCATCAGATTTGAATTTGTGGTTCCAAAATGAAGTAGTTAAAATTCACTTTCAGTCATAGAGGTTAAGTAGAGATTTTGACTTGATTATCATTTAAATCTTGAAGATCATCCTCTAAAGATACTTAGTAACTTTTATAAGTTACCCAAAACAAATTCTTTAATCTTTTTTTCATGCATTGTCATAGTTAAAGTGACAAAGGTACTAATATAAGATAATTAATTAGCCTTAACTTACATAAATTAGATTTATCACTTAGTGTTCGTCGTGTACATTTCAGAAGTTATCATTATATGAAAGTTGTAATTTTTCTGAGTTGACTTTCATTTATTTATAAATTAAGTTCACAAATAACATGATAGACTGAGTTTAACATAAAAAGAAAATTCATCTAAAAATTATAAAAATGTGAGGTTTTGGGATCAAACGGCAAGATTTTTCTTTTAATTTACTTAGTTTCAGGTTTCAGGGTAGATATATAAAATTGAAATAAAATGTATCTAACCATAATATAAAGAAAGAAAGAAATATTAAAACGATGTGGAGGGTCAGATACAAATGCATTTAATTGGGGGGATGGAATATTTCTTGTTGCAATTCTGGTGTCCGACATGGGTCCTCTATGGTTCTTTCAATTGCTGCAGTGGATTATTGGATTAGTGATTAAAAATATAAAGGTAGAGTTATGAGTAGTTTTAAGAGTTTAATCTCTCTAATATAATATAAACAAATAATTAATAATGTAAATAAAATAATGTAAAAACTTTTAATTTGTGTTCTTTAATTTGTGTCTGGTCAGGTGAAGTTGGTTTATTGCCTTATGTTTGGCAAGTGGATTATATAAACTTGTAAGAAAATAATAATAATAATATAGAGTGAGTGAGGATGGTTGGGATTTGGGGTTTGGGGGCATCCCATATTCGGTCAGAGTATCATAGTACTTTGACAGCGTTGAATGGTTCCTCGCCGGAGGCCATTTTTATTGAATTTAGATCTTTTAATTTTTTTTTCCAAAATTAACATTCTTAATTTTTAAAAGTGTCACAGAGTATTTGAGACTTACCCCCTTTTTTTTTCATATTTAATATAAAGAACTTGGATTGTCTACTATGTAGGGCAGCGTATCATCCTGACGTCGGCCCTTCATCTTCTTCTTTTTCTTTTCTTTTTTTCTTGTTCACCTTCAATTTTTTCTTTTAATTTTAAAATAAATAAAAAACAAGATAAAAACAATATTTTAACTTTTATCAAATAGATAAAAAAAGAATATTTCAAATTAGAAAAATAAAAATATAACTTGATATTTGTCTATTAAAAATTCAAAGATTATTTTTATTTCTTTAAGAATTAAAAAATAAAATAAAAAAGGTAGTCAAGATTCCCAAAAAAAAAAAGGCCAGATGCTACATAGGTACGCAGCACGCTGTGTTATACAACCCTGCGCAATAGACAATATATATTCTATTACAATAGGATCTGAATCTCGTATATTTGTGGGGTAAATGCAAGGAATATATTTAGAGAAAGGAAGAGAAAAGAGTGGGTAGGTGTGAGTCGCATACGCTTTGCTCTCTTTTAAATTTATCTTATACATTCTTACATTTATCCTCTAAGTACAGAGATTTCAGATTCTAACTGTATTAAATTTGACCAAAAGGAAAAAGAGAAAGAATGAGAAAAAGAAAAGAATGGATAGGTTCAAGCCTAATCCACTTCGCTCTCCTCTAAATTTGCATCTTACATTTGCTCTAAATGCAAAAAAATCCTTATTCATTGGTTAGTGTTAACAATTAAAAAGTACATTTTCTCGAGAGAGTTCTTTAAAAGAGCTATACCAATTATCTTTGTCTCTGCATCATGGCTATTTCCATTATTGAAGTTATCAGTGAGTCTCTTGTCTGGCATAAAAAAAATGGATAGTGCTTGGGCTAGGGACCTCACGACCTTAACACAACCTCTTATTTCTCTTATAGCAACTGTATTCAACGTCTCATATCCCGGGGCTACATACAAGGTAATTAGAACTAGTAATTCACCCACTTGTGATTTACTCTCCTTTTTGAATTTTTTCAAGGTTGCAACAATCCTATTCCTTCTTCTAGGAAAGCCAATAAGATAATTCTTGTCTGTCTTTCTCTCCTTCTGCTGCGGGCATACTTGCTTTTCCAGAGTCCTAGCACTATCCATATTAGACATTGTTATTTTGGAGAGGGTTCCGTCGAAGGACTACAGAGAAACGGAGATGAGTTTTCGACGGAACAAGGAGAAGAAGCCATGCAACATGCTAAAGAGCCAAAAAATCAATATCACTGGCAACTTGAACACAAGAAGGCAGGAAGCTTCATGGTGGCGGTAGCGGAATTTCTCCCAGGGCTTGTTATCATTATTTAATATTTCTTTATTACTTATTTAAAATAAGAATATGAAAATTATTTTCATCCATAAGATTATTTTATTTATTTTTTCATGGTCATACTCTTTTTATATTTTGCATAATAAATAAGACTTTAAGGTTTTAAGTGAGAAAAAAAAAACCAAAATCAAAAGAATTATTCACCAAGTGCATTTTCACTTATGAATGACCTGTAGGTTGCCACGGTGAAACTCCTTTAAAATAGTCTCTAGTTTCTTTTCTTGGGTCAATAGTCTCCTGTTTCAGCAACTTCATTTTTTTTTTCCTGTGAAGTTCTTTTCTTACTCGTATACCAGGCAAGTCCATATGCGTAAAGCCCAAGCTGGTCATATTACTTGAAGCCCAAGTTGAGGAAGCAACGTCAACATTCAATTCGGGACGGGATTAAACAAAAGAATCTAGGAACGAAGAATCTCTCGTCGCCAAGCACGCTGATAAGTAATAACGCCCCCCGATCCTCCTCCATACTCTACTCTGTCTCACTAAAACTCGCAGAGGCAGGCACCGCCGTCCCATTATCGAATCCCCTAAAACCCTAAAGCTCTCTTCCTCATTCACGTGCGAGTCACAGTCTCTGTCTTGGATTGGAACCAGAGGTTGGTTTACTCCCTCCAAATCTACACTTTCTGAATCATACGCAACTTCTAATTCCTTAGATGGGTCTCGACCATTCTTGAGGCATTGTTGATCAGAAATGGAGGAACTTTGATACTGCAATTTGTCGTTCCTTGATTTTTAGAATTTTGGGAATTTCCTAAATCTTCGTCAGTGCTCATTCTGGGTTTGTTTTTCCCTGATTGTCAGAGAATGCCGACTAAGGATGACAACTCCGATAAGGATAAGTGCTTTGAGCTATTTCTGAAGATCAGTTTAGACGAGCGCACGGCTCGAAACACAATTGCTAACAACAAAGTGACAGCCAATCTCACTGCTGTCATTAATGAGGTAATCAACCTCGTTGTTTGGACCGAAAACTTAGTTGATGGTGGAAGGAATTTTGTCGGAACTAATTTTTTATTCATATTCTCTACTGGGAAATTTTGAAGTTTTCCATTTATTGACTAATTTTACATTTTTATGTGCTTTTTGGGTGTTTTAAGGCTGGTGTTACCGATGGCTGCAATCGGACAGCAGGAAATTTACTGTACACGGTAAGATATATCGTGGGCAGAGTTAATTTTCCTTGGATGGATTACTGGGAAAATAAAAATGTTTCTTCTTTCTTCCCGTATGCAGCAAAACTAGGAGAAATAATTGCATCATATCTTATATGAACTCTATAATACTGAATTAAAATTGTTCATATTAATGTTTTTGTTTTTATCAATATTTATTGAAATAATTCTTGCCATTAAATTATGTGGCAGGTTGCTACAAAGTACCCAGCAAATGCCCTAGTGCATCGCCCAACACTTCTGCAATACGTTGTTTCATCAAAGGTGTTTATAATAGATTGTCTGTCTAATGTTCTATGCTTGACTTAGACAATGTCATTGCTGTTTATCTTATGTGATTATATCATTCCATGTTATGTTTCAGTACTTAGTTGATATACATTTATCATGAAGTCTACTGCAGATGAGTTGGTTTAGGTAAATTTATACATTGGAGTATTACACTTAGTCTCGCTATAATTTTTATTGCAGATAAAAACAACAGCGCAGTTAGATGCAGCACTATCCTTTCTTGCTGCTGCAGGGCCGGAGACTCTTGATTTGGTGAAGTTTGAAGAAGCTTGTGGTGTTGGTATGGTAGAAAGAGCTATATCTCATAAACTTAACCGTAGTGTTCAATCCTTGATTTATGTTGGTAGTTTATTTTGTTCCATATGGCAATTTATGCATGTTTAGGTTCACGGTGAGAACTCGTGTATCTTAGATATGCTGCTAATCCTTTTGTTTTCTTTCACTTATATTGATTTCAATGTTGAGTGCTGGTTCAATGTTGATTGATATTTCTAATTTCTTTACATACATGAGCAGGTGTTGAGGTTTCATTGGAAGAAATCAAACAAACTGTTAATGAAGTAGTGGAAGCGAATAAGGCTACTATTGTGGAGCAACGCTATCGAACCAATGGTAGGTGTTCAATGCTCCATTTCATGGAATCTACTAATCTAATCATGTAACCTTGCTTTAAATTCAAAATTCATATTATAAAATGTGATTTGAATTTTAAATTGGATGCTGTTTCTAATTCACTTTGTTTGTTATTTTTGGCTTGGGATACCTATTTTATACCTATGTAGCAAGTTCTGTACGAAATAGAAGTTGAATGTAATTTGACAAGAGATGGTGCTATCTTGTCTCCCTATCACATTAGCTCACAAACTGCTGACCAGTAGCAATAGATTTTGGGTTCCTCCTATATTTAGCTTTCAAAAGTGAAACGAGTGTGGCAGTCCAAACAGAAATAGAAACTTCTTTGAGTTTCATAAAAAACAGAACAATCATATCTGACAATCCAAGTAACAACAAACAATAATTCATCAAAACAGAAACTGGAAATAGTAATACCTCTGGTAAAATCTCCTTTATCACTTTGACCATTCAAGCCAAAAACTCCTCATCTTCCTGATGGTTCTGAATTCTTGAAACAATGTGTATTCCTTAATTTCATACTTATGTTAATGGCATATATTCACAAATATAACCTGGATTTGAGCTTCCATGAGTTAATGTTTCTCTAAAAGTAACCCCTTTTAAATAAATGATATATTATATATGCTTGAAAAAGATTCTCCTCCCATCCATGCTGACTTGTTACTAAATAATGCCTATTAGTGATGTTGCATGGCGTGAAGGAACCGCCATTATCTCAGCATGCTTAAGCATTTGTTTGGAATTTTGATGGATGGGAATGAATGGAGTGAAAAGATAAATAATAAAAAGGGATTGTGACCCTTGTTTGCAAGTTTTAAAAGTTGAGGGGAATGAAATAGGAGGTTAGTTGTTCCCATTTCTTTCCCCTCTAAGCACCAATAATTATATTTTTATTTATTTTCTTTTAGTTCTAATAAATTATGGTTTTAGAATTTTTTGTTCCCTTTTCTGGCTGACTGTGGTTTTAGACTTTATTCTGGTGCAATTGACAATAAGTCATAACTTTCCTTTTCAATTTAAGCAATGGATCTGTTCAGCACTTATGAACTTTAAACTTTTTTTTTTTTGGGCTAGTTGGTGAATTACTGGGGCATGTGCGGAAGAGGCACCCATGGGCTGATGCAAAAGTTGCCAAGGTGATGATGGCTATGAAAGAAAGCTTATATGATAGATAATCAGTCTGTTTACTTACTAATTTTTTATATGTTTTTTTAAATTGTTCTGCTTCTGCCTTTTTATGTCACAGCAACTCATGGATGCAAAATTATATGAGCTGCTTGGTGAAAGGACAGCTGCAGATGATGAAAAACCTGTAAAAAAGAAGAAAGAAAAGCCTGCTAAAGTAGAGGTCAGTTCTTTTGCAATTTTTTTTTTCTCTTTACTTTCTATGATGTGGATAGTTGAGGATTTTTACAATTTTGCTTACATCCTTACACAGGGTAAGGCAGCTGATGTTCCTACTCCAGAAACGCCATCTGAAGAAGATCTGAATCCATATTTAATATTCCCTAATCCAGAGGAAAATTTTAAGGTATATAATTGCCTTATTCTAATTATTAATTTCATATTCACTCTATTATGTTCATGTTGTGAACTCCTGCCTCACTTCATTAGTGTGCTTGTTTTCTGTGGAGTCATTTCAATCTACTGTTAGTTGATCACTTTATGGAGTAGTATCCATGCAGAGGTGTGATTTATAACTACATTAAAACTTACTAGTTTGTGATGTCTTCGAGACTTTCAAGATTGTGAATTTTCCTAGATGCTAGGTTTGCTGGTAAAAAATTAAAATTTCTACTAACATTAATCTGCACCAGCTCAAGAGTATTTTGTTGATTTGCAGGTGCATACTGAAATACCTTTTAGTAATGGTAGTATTCTGAGGTGTTGCAATACAAAGGAGCTTCTTGATAAGCACTTAAAAGCTAAAAAGGAGATTCTTGACAAGCACCTCATAGATAAAAATGAGCTTCTTGAAAAACACTTAAAAGCAGAGGGTGGGAGTGTTTTGACCCGCTTTCCACCTGAACCTAATGGATACTTGCATATTGGTCATGCCAAGGTACATAATATGCATTAGATTATGATAGCTATGCTGATTAATATATATCCTTTTTATTAACTTGGTTATTACTCAGGCAATGTTCATTGACTTTGGCTTGGCAAAAGATAGAGGTGGAGGCTGCTACCTAAGGTGATTATGTTCACTATTAATTCCCTTTATATATTTTTGATGCTACTGGTGTTTCTTCGCTGGCAGGGGTAGAGGTTGCTCCTGTGGACATTAAACATTTGGTGATTGTCTATGGGGGTGTGTTTAACATCTCAAACATACAAGTTTTAAATTTTAATGTTCTTTACCTTTTAACTTTCTATTACAGCTCCATTATTTTAGTTTAAAGTTTCAAGATTGAGATGTTTTATGACTCTGATGGATTATTTTTTTGTAAAAATCCTGTTAGATCTCATTGTCGTATGTTTTGAGTTTTCCTGCTGAAGTTGTATCCACTTGATTTTTTAAGTCATGCATCTGGCAATTTTGTGCTGTATGACGCAAGCAGGTTGCAATCCTGCCTCTTGTGTTTATTTAGGAGCTGAAGCTCCAAAAAAGAAAAAGTTTTTATACTTTCTGCAGATGATTGGCTGGGTTATTTAGGGGCTCTGTAACTGGTATACTGACTGCCGTAGACAGTTTGAGGAACCCCATAGAAAGACCAATTATTGGATTAGTGGTCAGTCCTCTCATTGTAGGAACAACTAACAAGGATGGAAGATAGGAAGTCAGCCTTCAGATGTGCTATATTTATGAGTATATTGGCAAACACTACCTGCTCCCACTGACTTGTAGCTCTCTGAACATTTCAAGCATCAACTGGCCCAGCTTATGAACAGTGAAATTAATAGAACTTTGATGGATGTTAATTTTGTTTGATTTAACCTATTTCATGTGTGAATGAAGTTAAAAAATGTGAAACAACATTGCCAAAATTCTAGTATTTTATTTACTTATAAAAAATTTTGCCATGTTTGTTTCCCCATTGTCCATTAAGATACCTGTGGAATAAGCTCTTTGGTATTTTTGTCTAGAGCTGGGCAGGTCTTAATACCCTCAAACAATTTCTCTCTATTTATGAAAACAAAACTGTGGCTAAAAAGAATTGATACTAAAATGGATATGGGACACAATATGATACGGACATTGTGATATGACAATATGTTCTATGTTTAAATGCAGTTTGAAGTGTTGTATCATATCAAACGCAGGTGTAGGATATGATACGGCTTCGTTTGATATGATACGGCTTCGTCTTTGAAAATAGCTTTGTGGCCATGTGTGGATTATGATTTTGTGGTTTGTTTGGTTGGAGAGAAATGAACACATCTTCAAGGACATATCTTCTCCTTCTGTTTGTTTTATTTGATAGAACTGTGTATATGGCTTCCCTTTGGTGCTCAGCACATGGTTTTTTGAAGGGTAACTCCTGATCTGATATGCAAAGGGATTTGGCCAATCTCTTATACTATTGGGCTTTATAAGGATTGTCTTAATGTGCTCTTTTTGGGGTTTTTCTTTTATTTTCTGGTTTGAGGGTTTCTTTCCCTCCAACTAGTAAGGGTGCACACCCACCGCCCCCAAAAAAAAAAAAAGGAAAAAGAGACCAGAGTGGGATGGGCTGACCATGTTGACTAGTTTTGCCCAGTCCAGTCTAGTCACGTCTATATATATATATATACATATTTTAAAATTTTTAGGGGGATGTATATAAAAATTTTATATTTTTTGGAGGTCATTTTTTATTTTTTACCAAAAAAAAGGACCTTCCAGACTAGCTCAGCCTAGCATTGAGCTAGACAAAAACCCAGCCCAGCTTGGTTTGTATACACCTCTACTAGGTAGCTGTAGATTCTTCTCTTTCTAGTGCAATCTTTTCTTCTGTAGGAAAAAAAAGCAATAAAACCATGATTGACATGCTATGTCGGTGAGCATGTGGTTTATTTACAACCATTTTTAATGTAGAGGAGAGCCCACTCCTAAAAGCCAGGCTGATAAGAGGGGAGAGTCTCCACGCCCATGTCAATTTTGTTCTATTAAAATCTTCCTCTACTTATACAATTTTATAATGAAATGAAAGATTACTTCATATATTGCAAAAGAAATGTTCATGTCATGATTACTATCTTCTACATTGAAGCTTTTCAGTTTTGGCTTTTACTAATCATTATAAAATGTCTACAAAGCTTCCATCTGCTGTCTATTTAATATGATCTTTCATGCTCTAGGTATGATGATACAAACCCTGAAGCAGAAAAGAAAGAATATATTGATCACATTGAAGAAATTGTGAGGTGGATGGGTTGGGAACCACTGAAGGTATGTTAATTTGCATTGGTAACAACTCTTTTGTTGTTACACTTGCACCTTACTTTTTGATTGTTTAAAAGATTTGCACTTTATGCAGATTACTTATACCAGTGATTACTTCCAAGAACTGTATGAATTAGCTGTGGAGCTCATAAGAAGGGGTCATGCATATGTTGATCATCAGGTTAGTAATAAAACATCTCTGTACATTATCACTATGAATATATAAGATGGTAATCTGTTCTGTTAAGTAGTTTGTTAGTCCATTCCTTTGTGGGTGGATGAGATAAATGTATCAGCTACCAATTGACTCATCCAAGGCATAATTTCTTAGCCTTTTGGCTATCTTATTTGCATAAAGTTATATCAGCTGGGATACAATAATGTGTACCAAATAATTTTTACAAAAATATGTGTACCAAGCACTAACTAACAGAGGATAAGATAATTACATTATGTTCATTCATTTTGTTTTTATTGCCATGATGATAAATTATGCACTTGAATTATTTGGTTTTAGACACCGGACGAGATAAAGGAGTATAGGGAGAAGAAATTGAACAGTCCTTGGAGGGACAGACCAATTGCAGAATCATTGAAACTCTTTGAGGATATGAGAAGTGGTCTTATTGAAGAAGGAAAAGCAACACTTAGAATGAAGCAAGACATGCAGAGTGATAATTACAATATGTATGACCTCATTGCGTACCGAATTAAGGTGAGTGCACAACCAAATGTGTTTGATATGATAAATTAATGTTTACTAGAGACCATAAAGTCTTATGGTGTGAATGCTTTATGCCTTTAGTTTACCCCTCACCCGCATGCTGGAGACAAGTGGTGTATCTATCCCAGTTATGATTACGCCCACTGCATTGTGGACTCTCTTGAGAATATCACACATTCAGTAAGTTCTCTTTCACTAAATTTTCTCGAAGTGTTATTACAGTTTAAGTTATCTATATGTTGAGAAAATGAGTGAAATCTTATATTGTAATTTATAATTTTATAAATTTACAACCATTTTGTGGAAGGCTGGCTTGGTCCTATATGCACATTCAAAACTTTAATCTCTTTTTTTTTCGGCACTTCAAAGTTGCATGGTAGATTCAGACTATAGTGCTGCCATATGGATTAGCAATGGGTTTGTCCAGACTCTTAAGAGCTTTCTCTAGGGATTTGATTTCAGGGTTTCCAGAGTAATGGTGTGTAAAGCTTTTTTTGGCTGGCTTGTGGTGTTTATAGATGGAGTGGAATGCATGAATTTTCAATTAGAGATTTTTTCGTCTTCACCATCTTTGGGATAGAATCTGTTGGGCGTAGATCCAGTAATGTTTATGGTAGAAAGAATAAAAAGAAACCAGAGGAAAAAAGGAAAAGGGGAGAGGGACTGTGAATGTGATAATAATGATGAGGTGTCCTAAGGTGAGGTGTCCCCAAGCCTAGCTTGCTCTCACATGCTACACAGGGTGAGTGAGGAGGGGAGGGCATTGCTGCAAAGAACTTTGGTTTCTTCTTTCACATACGCAAACCGACAACAACATCTGTCCATGAATGTCATGTTAAAAAGATGGGTAAAATTTAGGATGTGTCTTATGACATTTTGAATGTGCTTGAGTTTAACAGTACAAGGAAGTGTCAGTCTGTTGTAAGTTATCCAGATGAGAGACTGGTGTTGTTTTGTAAGGATGCTGATAATTTGATCTATGAGAGATTGGCTGATGGTAATAATGATATAAAGAAAGTAACTGGGGAGCATTTGGAACAATTGGGATCTGCTGGACTATGCGCATTATTCCTAGCCTACAAGATTACCCCCTGATGTGTATGAAAGCTGGAATGCAAAGTTCCTCCAAGCCAAATCTACTATATGTGATTGCGAAAAGAAGTTAGATGAGGTGGCAGAACTTATAGAAAATGGTCTCATTTTGATTGGTTTCCCGATCATAGAAGACAAGCTTCAAGAGGGTGCAACAGCTGCTATAGAGACTCTTCAAAGAGTTGGCATTAAGATTTTGGGTGCTTATAGGGGGCTTAGTCGTTGTGACAGATGAGCATCTTTGGATGATGGTTATGATATAGTGGTGTCCAACAATTTTTTTTTTTGGGGGGGGGGGGGGAACTTTTGGTCTTGCAAAATGAATCAGGACTGTGCGTTGTTCTTGCTAAAGTTATTGGTTCTTATGATAGGTTGGAAGATGCTTGTTTTTGGTTCTTTGGTGAAACAAGCATAAGGTTCTCTTGAAAAGAAGCCACTGGTCCCAACTTCTTATTTTTACCTTGAGGACAAAGTGAAACTTGCTGGGATGGGTATTGATGGACCCAAGCCTGTTGGGCCAAGACCCAGTAGTGTTTGTGGAAGAAAGAATAAAAAGAAACCAGACGGGGAAAAAAAGGAAGGGGGGGCCAGTGATAAGAGTGAGGAGGTGTTCCAGGGTGAAGTGATCCCCAAGCATAACTCTCACATGCTACAAGAGGTGAGTGAGGAGGGGAGGGCATTCTGAGAAAACAGTTGGCATGATATATTTGAGCTGGTAGCTGAGTGGAGGGGTCAGGGAAGATTTCAGTCTGGATTGGGAGAGTCTCTAGCCTCTCAAAAGCTAGGGGATGTTTTGAGTTCTTAGCTCTTATTTTGTTATCCTGTGTTGCATTGTTGTTGCTTTACTTTGCTGCCATAGCTCTTATCTGCTAGTGTCGAGGATTCTATTTGCTATTGTGAGTGTATGAAAGGATTCCTCTGTTTTGTTTCTGTTAATAATATTCGGAAGGTCTCGTCAGTATTTTTTGTAGTTTCATCAGTTGCTTTTTGGGCTTCAACTCATGTCTTTTCCAAGGGAGTCTCCTTATGCATTCACAAGGGGATCGAAGAGCTCTTTTGATCTAATATTTTTTCCTTGGATTTTCATTTATGCTTTTTTAAGGAGTTTCTTATGATTTATTATCTTTCCAAGTGTTTGTATAAATAGATGCTATGATTTCAAATATATGCCTATTTATTATATGATCTATTATCTTGCCAATGGTTATGTTTTTTATTCAATTTATTCATATATCATGCAGCTGTGTACACTTGAATTTGAGACTCGTCGTGCATCATACTATTGGTTATTGCATGCGTTGGGCCTCTACCAACCTTATGTATGGGAATATTCAAGGTTGAATATCTCTAACACAGTTATGTCGAAGCGTAAGGTGAGGCAATTGTTTTGAACATGGTTAAATTTGTTCATAACACATTTTTTATGCCCCTAATTATTGATTTTGTATTGCTGTTAAAGCTAAATCGTCTTGTGACGGAGAAGTGGGTTGATGGTTGGGATGATCCTCGTCTAATGACACTGGCAGGTTTGCGGCGTAGAGGTGTGACTCCAACTGCAATCAATGCTTTCATTCGAGGAATTGGAATCACTAGAAGGTAGGATATGAATGTATGAAGAAATACTTAATTTATGAGACCATCATGATGGTTGACAATAGGATGTATTAGATAAGAATTTAAGTCTCTGCTGCAGAAAAAGTACTTGGAATGTTTTACACATTGTTTCATCGTCCATACATCAAAAGTTTGAAATTTTTTGTCTGCATGATTTTGAAAGTTTTTCTGCCTCTTGCTTCTGGTTATTTTTTATGATAAGATCAAATTGATTGCAGTTTAAACTTATTAGAACCCCTGCTATTGCTTTAAAAAATTACCCCAGACTTTGTGCTAAGTCGTTAATTTTGATGATAATGTTATGGTGGAAATTTTACAATGCTCATGTAGAATGGTAAAAAAAATTTATGTTGTCGTGCAAATTCATAGTATTTTGCATTCTAATATGCAACTGTACATTCACTAATCAACACTTACTTCTTAATTGCATATTAATTATGTCTTGGAAATGATGTCAGAAATTGGTACTACTACTACTACTACTACTACAGTGACAGAAGAATGTTGTGTTATGGATATATTTTTGTTCCTTAATCTCCAAATCTTCTCTTAAGCAAAAGCTATAACATTGAAGGACTTTATCTACCTCTTTGTTATGATTATTCGAAATATACCTAATTTGTGTCTGTTGACATGTCCTCTGCCACATTTTGAAAAGAACAGTTATGGAATGAAGTGACTGTTATTCATTTATTTATTTATTGTCATTACTTTGTAGTTGAGATGAGTAGCACTAATACAGAAAATGCTAAATACTGGTATTGATCATTGAATTTAAAGCCTAGAGGATAAATCTTATGGAATTGTTGATAATTTTTTTTTTCCTTTTGGGTGAATGGAATTGTTGATAAACTTTAACAAACACCAAAAGTCCCCCTGCCCCCAAAAAAAAAAAAACTCCTACAGAATAGTGGTGAAAGTTGAAGTTACAATAAACCTTTGAAGTTTTATAAAAGAAAAAAAATAATTAAAAACTTTTGATGACAAATGCGTTTAAAATTGTTTACAGGCTGGTAAAATATTAAGATGGCATCAATGTAGTTAACTTTGCTAGTTTGGTTTAAGTATAAATAAATAAATAAAATAAAGAACTATATTTATAAAAAGTTTTAAAAAAGAAATTTGCTATTAATTTTTAGGGGAAAGATGTTTAGATACTTGGATTATCTTAATAACAAGGGATGGCTTAATGTAATTAATGGAATTTTTTTGCTTTATGTAGTTTTCTTTCCTGTTACATTATTTGCATTATGTTCTGCCATGAGTTTTCATTTTAGTTTGTTGTGAAATTGCACGTGAAGCTTTGACCAGAGACTGTAGCTCCTGTACAAGACAAGTATAGTTATTATGCACATTTAAAAGTATACCTGACCTGATATATCAAAGTGGTTATGGCTAGTTTCGTTTTTTTTTTTTCTTTAAATCATTCTGATGCAGTGATGGCACTTTAATATCTGTGGAACGCCTTGAGTATCATGTTAGGGAAGAACTAAACAGGGAAGCTCCTCGCACAATGGTTGTCCTACATCCACTTAAGGTATGTGTCTTGGTTGCATTCTTCTAAAGGATACTGTTGACTTTAATTAGCTAAAAGCTGATTGATTGTGTTTTAAGGTTGTTATTACTAACCTGGAAGCCAACTCAACAATAGAGGTGGATGCAAAGAAATGGCCTGACGCTAAATCTGATGATGCATCTGCTTTCTACAAGGTGAACTTGATTTTCTGGAAACCAATATCTGTAGAGAGTATTAGTGTGTTAAGTTAACATACCATACTAGTTGTTTGACTAAACTAATTTTATTTAATTTTCGTCCACTGGTTCACTGTCTAATGGACCTACGCCTACCATATTAATCTCTATCACTATCTCTATTCAAGGTGATTGTGTCCCTAACATTTTTTTTTTCCATATATTACAGCATTGCTGATTTTGAATTTTGTTTTTGTTCTTAGATTCCATTTTCCAATGTTGTATATATTGAAAGTTCAGATTTTCGGTTGCAAGATTCCAAAGACTATTATGGCCTTGCTCCTGGTAAATCTGTGATACTCAGGTTAGTAGAAGGTACAGATTATATTTTGTCATATACATGACAAGTTATATATCCAACATTCAAGATCTTTGTTTTGTGCAGATATGCTTTTCCGATAAAGTGCACTGAAGTTATTCTAGCTGATGACAACGAGACTATTTTAGAAATTTGGGCCGAGTATGATCCTTCAAAGAAGACAAAGCCTAAGGTTTACTGTTTTAGCTAAATATTCTGGTTAAAGATAATGCCTTCTAAGAGTTTGTAAACTAATATTGGTTAGTCATGAATAAATATTAATGTACAGGGTGTTCTTCATTGGATTCCTCAACCTTTCCCTGGAGTTGATCCCTTTAAGATTGAAGTCAGGTTGTTTGAAAAGCCTTTCCTATCAGAGGTTGGCCATCTTTTATCACCCCTTCCTCTTTCAAATGTTTATTCTTGTTTTCTTTTAGTTCTGACATGCTATGTTTATTCTAATAACTGCAATAGAATCCAGCTGAACTTGATGACTGGCTTGGTGATCTGAACCCTCGGTCCAAAGTGGTAATTCCAAATGCATATGGTGTGGGCTCACTACGGGATGCGAAAGTTGGGGAGAGGTTCCAATTTGAAAGATTAGGTAAATTTGGCAATCTGCTTTTGATTCTTTATATTTGAATATCATAATATAATAACATAACTAATACTCCTCCCTTGGACTTGGCAAAAAATAATAGAAAAGCAAAAACAAATAAAGTAGTTTTTTCACATGATATTAATGTGGTTGTGTCAAGCTCTAATGTGACACATCCTAGTTGGTCACTAGTTTGTTTCCAACCTTAACTTTCTTAAAAAGGTTTGATATTTCATGGTATAACTAGAGTCATGTGATGGGCCTTTATTAGACAATCGTACGCAAATTAATCAACTAGTAATATAAGTTTAAAGAGTAGGGGTTTTCTTGTCGATCTCACAAGGTTCGAAATTACCTATATTCTAGGGGTTTTCAAAATATCTATTGGTATTTACAATTTGTGCACTAATTACAAACTAGTATCTTAGGTCTCCCTAGTTACTAGGAATTGATAACACAAGCAAGAGAATAAACCTACTAACATGAAGACTCAACACTAAGACTCCAAAAGACAACTAAAGACTCAAAGACTCACGTAGGCTAGATATTGTTGGCAATTGCCTTAGATTAATTATTCAAGTTCAATATTGAATTCCCATTCATTATGATCAGCTATCTTTAAATTATATCGACACTTGAATCCAATGTGTTGAACTACCGTAACTCTAACCATATTCTAGTAGCCAAACTTGGTCTACCTGAATTGAATTAGATCTAGGGTGCATTAGTAATAGAAGAATTCAAGGTACATCAACATCAAATACCCCTAATAGATGTCTTTAATACCAATTAACCTAAGCTGCATTTTGTTGCCATGGCATGTGTCAAATCATTAGTTATCCTGGTATATCACTCTAATCAGATGCAAATACACTAGGGATTGGTTGTCTGTCTTACAATCATCCTAATGGTCATCTACTCCTATTACTCCCATTGGATGTAAATAGAATTCGACAATCCACCAAGAAACCAAGGCAATAGAACAAAAGCATTAAGCATAGAACACAAACTCCATACATGAAAGAGTAATTCAATATATCATAACGAGTAGTAAGAGTTTAATGCAATCAACCAAAATTCATCTATCCCATGACAAACTCAAAGCAACAACAGGAGTAGAGAAGAGGAAGGGGAAGCTGATGGAAGGCATCACTCAAGGTGGAACCTTGAGTGATTGAGCAAGGGAAGTCCAATTGGATCTTCCCATTCACCATCCATCGTTCCCACCCTTAGGAAACCCTTAAAGCACCTCCAAAAACTTCCTTCATGGCCAGACCTCTCTCCCATTTCATTCAATTAAGTTTCCCCTTTTATAGATAACAAAATTAGGTCAAAAATCCGTGATTTGCAAAATAGGAAACTAACAGCCAGTGTTGTGGCGCTGAACTTGCTGGTTCATGTGCTGAATTTCAGTGCTATGGCTGTGGACTTGCTCGATGGCATATGATGCAAATCTCAAGCGTCCAACTCACAAAACTCAACTCTGACTCCAGATAGATGAATCCTCAATTTAGCTCTTCCACTTGGGTTCTTTGCCCTCCATTTTGGTCCAAATAACTTCATTCTTGGGGACTTAAAGCTCCTTGCAAAATTCAACCTAAAACGCTGAGGACTGAAATTCGGCGTTTTACACAAGAACTCACAATTATCCATTTAACTCAATTCTAATTGCAATTTAACTTCAAAATAGATATAAAATGAGCAATACTAATTCAAAATACCTGATAAGTGCCTATAAAAATACATGAAAACATAAGTCAAAGAGGGACTTATCAAGTCAGGAAATTGGAGGGGCCAACACCCAAGCTAAACTAGCCAGAGCCTTCCTAAAATAATTAAAACTTTGAGCGTACCGACTCTATATAACAAAAAAGTCTGACTTTAGAACTAAATACGAAGTTTTGAATTGCAAGTATTTTGTAGAAAGAGGGCAAAGGGAGGGTGAGGGGGAATTTGTCATGGTTAGAATAATATGCATATACTTTTTTTTTTGGGGGGGGGGGGGGGGTGATAAAGTTTGTATAGGCCTGTGAATTTCTTTCTCATGGTTCTTTATTCTCGCTTCACAAGTATGAGCACACTACAGAATGCATAAAGGTAGATATTAAAATTGTTTCGTCCTTGTACGATAAATTATGATTATTGTATCTGCAATTCCAGGTTATTTTGTGGTCGACCAGGACTCCACTCCTGAAAAACTTGTTTTTAATCGGACAGTGACGTTAAAAGACAGCTATGGTAAGGGTGGGAAATAGGATTTGATTGTGGATTAGAAGAAATAATTTTGATATGGCAGAAAGGTCCGCGGGCAATCCTTGTCCAAATATCACTTGAAAAAGATATAGAATTAGTTTTTTTTTTTATTTGTATGTACAAACGTGAACTGTAATACTGAGGTATTTACAGACTTTTTGGTCATGTAAATTCTTTGAAGAAAGTAATTAGTAGTTCCTTGGTTATATATATACTCAGGTGTGATTTTGTACATTTGTTCTTAAATGTACTTCTTTACACCCAATGAAGTAATTTTAACAGTTTGAGATCTTGTTATATTTTTAATGGGCTCTGTGGGTGAGCAAGGGTTCTGATTCTGATTCTGCTCTTGGGTTTTACAGTTTTAGTTTTGAATTTCCTGAAGCATAGTAGAAACACATTTAACTGAGAAATCATGTCCAAATTTTTTGCTTTTTAAGTTGAACTGAATAAATCTCTAGCTTTCAGAAAATTTTTCCCCGTTAATTTGTCAACATTTAGCTAATTATTGGTATCCTGTTTTATCTCATGTTTCACATGATCAGCAGTTAATGGGTCATTTTGGTGAATTTATTTGTTGTTCGTGTCTGACAGTCGTAAATTGGACTGTTTCATGATTCCATTTGTTTCTTAAAGTGTTTGGTCTAGTTGTGGTCTTTTTCAGTTGCCTTTCACTAAATACCAAACTTTTTATATTCAAAGTAAAACTGGAGAAGCCGTTTCTCTGTTACTGTTCAACAACTTTGATGATAGAGATTACAAGATGGAACTCTTAGAAGACAAATTTTAAGACTATGAAAGTGGGCCATTCATTATATTACTTGTGCCTAGCCCACAGCAAAATGATGCAGTGAGTTATGCATGAAAATTTCTTAGGTAGATTTTGGTTATAAAAAATTTATAAAACAAACATATGTAACTATTTTAGATACATCTTTAGATGAGACTCGTCCTTAACTTGCTTTTTCCTATTTATAATCGGTTTGTTTGACAAATATTTGTTATTCATAATTGTAGACCAAGCCAATAATTGAATGCTTGTTGCATCCATCATAGAGCCATTTCTAATGTACTATTGTTTGCAAGGAGTACTCCTACATAGCAGAGCGACTATTCAAACAATTTCCCTCTCGTACATTCTAATAATTTTTAAATTTCATATCCTAGTGGCCTGCTCTATTTATTTTCTTTTTCTTTTTTTCAAACAAACAATCTATGAAACCCCATCCCCCAACAATAGCTTTCATTGAAGAGGCAAAATTTCTGAAGTGGAAGTCACTGGTCACTTCAGAGTAGTTGAATTGATTTGTTGGAAGTGAAAGTTTGGTATAAATTTGTCTATCAGTTTTTGATAGACAAATTATATGCACAGGTCACAATAAATCAAATTTGGGTAGTCTGCTTGATGTCCACTGACCTTTCCATATGGTTCTAGGTTTGATTGATGTCTTTTTTTCCCCTTGGCATAATCGCGCATGAGTTATCTGATTAAAATCAATATGTAATATTGGAGTTATTTGGCGAGTATTTTTTTTCTTAAACTGGACAGTACAGAAAGTTGAATCTAAGACTTTTTTACAGAAATCCGTTACTATCAGACCACATCATGTAACTTCACTCTCTAAAATTTGATTAAAAGAAACAAGTGCATTTAGTGATAGACAAATGATAAACCAGCTAGTGGGAAATGCTCCATTGCTATCTGCTATATCAGCCTTTTATCTCCTGAGCATGAGATTCCAATCTCTTCTTGTAGCCTTTATTATTCTGACTTCAGGGCATCTTTAGTATGAATCATATTCCATGACGTACAGAATTAATTTAAAGTATGATATGCCTTAGTACTTACTCGCCATGATACCATAAAAATGGCCACATGTCCTATAAGCTAGTCTCCTTCTTAAGCACTCTTAATCAACTTAATCAACTTGTTGCATATTCTATTTAAGTACCAAAAGCGAAGCCAAAGGTGATTTATTGCCTTTCACTTCAATTGACCTGCATTTATGAAACAGTAACAGCATATGTAAAATGTCACTTTGTTTCCTTAATTTTTTTTAAAGGTTCTTTCTTCATCTTTTAAAATGTTATCTAAGTTTTTCTTTAATAAAATATTATGAAAATCTTTGACAAAATATCTTAGACACGTAAAATCACAGATAAGATCATTTCGTAAGTAATTTTACAGAATTAAATAAAAAAATATTGACAGTATTTTTTAAAAAAGTAAGGCACAAAAATGAACTTAGAGCATAGTTAAAGAACACAACAAAAATTATATTTTCTCCTTAACTCTATAACTAAGAGATGATCAATAAGGTTAGGCAGTGTCTTAATTTGAAGGCTTTTTTCAATCCTACGTGTAGATGACCTTCAGCACTGCCAACTAGCTACCAAAATTAGATGTGGATGACTTAGTATATGCATAAACTCGCAATGACTAAGCTTATTCCTTGTCCCTATATATATATATATATAGATGATTGCATGATGCATTTTACAATGAATTGGAGAACAGAAAATTGCTAGTACTACAAGTAACTGGTTGACAATTCGTAAATATGTGAGATTTTACTTTTAAAATAAATCTATTTCACAAGTAATTTTATTTTTATTTTTTAAAATGTATTCTTTATTTTAGAGAAGTTAAATTTAAAAAGTAAATAGAACCAAGTAAAATCCAATCAACCGACTTCCTCGAGTAATTTAAGTGGTTTTAAAGATACTATCCTGCATCCTATCATTGTAATTAGTTTTCAATGTAATGACACTCCCTTTAAGACAACTTCCCAGTAATACGAAATTCACACATCATACACATTTTTATTCTTTTCATATGACGATTAAATAGTGTTCTTAACTCATCCAAAATTTGAATGATTTATTTTTCTAATCCGGTCAAAATTAGAAAACCCAGACAGACATATTAAAAACAGCAAAAATTTCTGAATTATTAGTGCAATTATTAAGTAATAGGATGTGGGGTTGGTTAGCTTCGTACTTATGTGCGCCAATATCCAATCAATGATGACTATCCCTGACTCCAAAGCAAGGAGTTTGGTCTCCGGACGCTTATATATGCTTTGACAGTGAGAGAGGTTGATTTGATAGAAAGTTGCAAGTGATGATGAGGATATTATGTATTCATATTCTTCTACTAATCTCATCTCTCTTTCCCATTCACATCAATAGTTATTAGTTACTCACCACATGATCAGATGCGACCCTTTTCTTTGTTTTTGTTTTTGTTTTGTTTTTTTCACCAAAAGCTCATTTATCCTAGCTGTCCGTGGCAGCTCATCGTTATGAAAAACCACAATGGTAAAGGAGGTAGCTCTCTTATTGTTGATTTTTTATTTTGAATTTGTTTAAATAACTTTTTATTATTGTACATACAGATTTTTAGGTAATTATCAATGATGAAGAGTTTTAGACTTATCAGAAGGAGAAATTCTCTATAGCAAAATCTTAAAAAAAAAAGATCATAAATGAACGAGATTTATTAAAAAGGTTTTTTTCCTTTTTAATTTTGGGTTTACGAAGTACAAGTTTGAATTTAAAATCTATTATTATCAGGTCACATCTCCATTAGATCACATCTAGTGACTTATGATAAGATGTTAAGTAGAATATTATTTCACTTCTTTTAGACATCTTAAATATTATGATATAATTTTTTTCAATAAATAAGAGTGAGGATTTAAGCCCTGCTTGGCATGAAATGTACACATGTTAATTTTTAGTTAATATTATTTAAATTACTAACTTATTGATTAATATAAGATATGATAGTTAATATTTTCATATTTGGATGGAATGACCATTAAGAATTTATAGAAAATTTTCCATTCCAAATGTATAAAAGCTAATTAAGTAAAAAATGCATATTAAGAATAAATTCATAATTTCATGTTAGAGTTTAATATCAACTTAACTATATATTAAGAATAAAATTATAATAATTATATTATATAAAAAATCAACTCATTTGACAAAAAATAAATTGGAAGAAAAATTATTATAATATACATTAAGATGTTAAAAAAGTTGAGAGTAATTTTTGAAATAAAAATATTAAATATAATTTAATTAAATCTAAAGGAAAATTAATATAATTTACTCAACTTAATTAATTAAAAAGAGTGAGAGTTCCCTGCAGAATTATTAAAAAATAGAATCTTCAACGTGACACTTGTAAATTGATTAAGTATCTATGAATACAGTGCCTAGCTGGCTAAAAACCTTTAAAAAAAAAAGTAAGAGAGAAGTGGAAATAAACGATGCTGTAGACTTATTAAGTGGCTGAAAATTAGCACGTTTTGGGAAAGAATCATTTACAAGAAAGCGTGACGTGGAGCATATCCCTATCCCTATAAGGCTATAACTAGATGTTTGGCAGAAGCAATATCTAATGGCGGTTTTAATTTGCTGCATGAGCTAGCAAAACGAGCCAATAATACAGTGACGTCTCATGGCAATTATTTTCTCTTTTGACCCCTCCCAGGAAGACTTTGAAAAAGCAATTAAGCAATGGTTCAATGATTCGGGGGGCTGTTTCTAGCTAGTTTATGGAACAGATAAAGGTAGAAGTGGACTGGAACATAAAGCAAGTCTTTATCTGGGATTGTACATAGAACAAACAGCCAAGGAAATTTACTGTTCACATATACTATGTAGGTGTCTTGTGTCAAATCAGATCGATGTTCTTTTCAGTCTTGCTCATGCGCATGGGAAGCTTTGAAATGGAAAACTATGGTGTTTGACGAGAATCATTGGTTCGCAGCGTTAAAATGAAAAATCAATAATTTAAACTATAGGTAATATGTTATGTATTTTAGTAGACTCCATAAATTTTTGTACTAATAAATCCGAATTTTGAATTTCATTGTAGAGTAAATTATATTAATTTTTTAATTTGGATTATATTATTTTTAATACCCTTATTTAAAAAAAAATTATCTGACTTTTTTCATACTTGATATAAATTATAAAGGTTTTTAAATTTATTTTCTGTCAATAAAATTATCTTATTGTGCAATATATATTTATTTCAAAATTTAAATTATTAGGTAATTTTTATTATCATATTGAAAATAAAATTACAATTTTATATTGTATAGAAAGTAAATAATATGAGAGATTTTTGTGATATATATATATATATAACTAATATTAAATGATTTAGATAATATTTTTGAAACAAATGAAGTATTAAATTAATTTAGCTAAATTTTATGAAAAATTAGTATAATTTTACTTATATTTCAAAATTAATTTGGTTTTGAATTCAAATTTATTAGAAAATAATAGAAATTATGTTTGAAACTTGGTTTATCATCAATATATTATGAGAAATTTACATTCAAGATAAACGCAATTAATCAATGAAAATTGTTATAGATTCAGCATTGCCAGCTTCTATTTGGCAACAAATTTATTTATTTTTGGTTTGGTCTCAACTTATATCATGTTATTGGTGAATTCCACTTATAAATGAGTACTATTCAACAGTAAAAAATTATGACTATAATATGGTGGAATCCTCTTGATGGAGGAATTCTTAAAAGAAAATAATGTATTAGTTGAAATGAATGAATAAATGAAAACTCAATGAATGAATATTCTAGCTAATGTGATGCACTGGTACACTTATTTTTGCAAGTTTTATCTGTTAATTATTTACACCAGCTAATAGTGTGTTATATTACTTTTTAATTCTTTTTCCCTCTATTTGACAAACATGGATATGGATGAAGAGGGAGTCTTGACAACACCTCTTTAAGTTCATTTTAAGCAGTCACATAGTGAATTAGCGCGTAATTGAACAAGTTTCAAAAGTGGAAACTCAAACTCAATTTGAGAAGAAAATATGTAATATTATTCAATCATGCTGTCAAAAAGATAAACAATAATTGGTAATGATAGTCAGCTCTAATAGGCCTCCTAATTAAATGAAGAAAATAACAAAACTTGAACAAATTAATAAATTAGGAAAACAACTAATACAATTTTTGAAAATGCGCTTAAATGACAGTTTTGGGACCTAAAATTGGCCTCAATGGAGTAAACCTCAATTACAAGGATGATGGACTTGAAAAGAGCTTTTCGTTGATGGTAATTTGTCTCATAACTTCTCCTGGATCAAAAATTATAGCTGTTAATTATAGTCAATTTATCTGTTTATAGTTGACAAACTTTTTATTTGGATTTCTAATACTTGGTCTGCTTTATAAAAATATTTGCTAAATGCTTTATGTTATATAATACTGAGCACTCATGAATATTACTTTCATTTATCTTTTGCCACAGAATCTAATTTGATTTTTAGAAAAAGAAAATCACATAATCTAACTTCAAATTTTGCTTGAGTTAGATTCTAAAGTTTAGACTAGAATAGTTGATTTTCTAAAACACAAACAAGAATAGTAGTAAATTCTTCATAATAAATGTTGTCCTTGTCTTGATCCAGTTGGCGCTAAATAAGCAAGGGACAAGGGATTTGGGTGGAGTTACTATTTGAAGGTCGTAAATGAGACTAGCTGGATGGATCAGTCAAACTGAGCCTTTAAGAATGGACAAATCTATAAACGTGACAATTGAATTAATTAGCGTAGTGCTCATTTCTTCGTATGTTTGAAATTAACGAAGGAATACATATGCATGTGAGCTTGTAATGCAAGATTCACTGTTTGTACCGCATGCTTCTTTAACCAATTTTATTTCAGTTGTTTGCAAAGTAGTTGGGTGAAAGCTTCCCAGTGTCGTGTGCAAAGCTATTAGGTCCCCATGACCATGAGCTAAGCTCACGTCCTTTCAAGAAAGCAATTTGCGAGTCCAAACAACGCACTCTGATTGGAGATTCAAACTCCCAACTGATATTTAATTAAGCACATGCTAATAATATATATATATATATATATATATTGACTTCAATTTAACCAAAGCAATTTCTTCATTCACAAGCTGTCACAAATTCATGTGATCTCTTACTGTTCCATCAATTAATGTACTGCGGTTCCAACACGGAGAGTTAAGTTTCATTCTTGATAGATAGCCCTCCTTTTAAACCAAGGCACTAATTGAAAGAGATTTAGACCCCTCAATTCTTTTAAATTGATACTGTTAATTTTAAAAAAAAAATTAGATACAAAGTATGTAGAATTTATATATATTGTAAGATCTATTATTCAAATAAGATTTATTACTAAAATAAACGTGACAATTTTTGTGTTTATTTATATCCGAAATCAATAATGATGGTGATCTTTTTAAAAAATAATTGAGAGGATGAATTTTCAAATTTTTGAATGAATAGTAAAATTAAATATAGTAATATATATAAAATAAGGAGTAATATTATAAATTTAAATTTTATATAAAATTATTAGATTTGTGAGAGAGAGTGGAAGAATTTATTGATGATGTGTGAGCACCTTGGGTGTAACGATTTACTTTCGATCTAAGATAGATTAGTTAAGATACATGACTGGAACAATATCTAATTGTAATACAGATGTATTCCTCTTTTTTTTTTTTTTATTGTTTCATTAAATAATATAGGGTGTCCAATGTGGATACTGTAGTTGAAATCAGAATTGTCACTGAAGACAGTTTTTTATGGAAGAAAATTTAAATATAATATTTTAGCATGTTATTAAATTTATAAAAATAAATTAATACGTAAACTTTTTTTTTAATTTAATACTACACAATTAGTTATTTAAAAAAATTCTTACATATTGTATGTTATTAGATCACTCTTTACTATATAGGTATTATTGTTGCATGTTCTGATGTTGAAGAATTGAAGTGCTGAGATAGGACACATCTATCATTAGTTTTGAGACTGCTTTGCAAGTGGTCGTACTTGGACATAAGTAGTTAAATACAGCGTTTTCAACTTTCCTGATGATAGCAATGGCTTCCCTATCAACTTACCCATGCCCATACTTTACATGTGTTATTTCATTGCATAATTAGATGTGACTCTACCTTTGTTTCTTGCCCTCTTCTTTTGCAAGTCCTTTGTAAATATATTGCCCTCTTTTATCTTTGGATTTAAATTGTTGGGAGGAGGAGGTGGAGTTCTATTCAATCAGCAAATAATCTAGTTTATATTCAGATATATATATATATATATATATATATATATATTTAGGAGAGATAGGAAGAAACGGCAGCATGGGGACAATGCACTCATATATAATATCCATAATACATGGTCTTTAGTCAAATTACAGTCATTTCCAAAACTAATAAACCTGATCCTCTACTTTATTACAATCTAAATATGTTATTTAAAGATGATTAATAAGATCGAGTTTATAAAAAATAAACAGACTGAATTAACCATAAAAAGATATGCGCATAAGCATATCATAAGTGAATGCTTGACGTAAGCTTTACCTAATAATTTTAACTAACAACCTTAACCTTAAGAACTATGGTAATAACAGACTATTTAGACATTAAAAATCTCTATATCATGAATCTTTGATTGACCATCCCATGGTAAAAAGAAGCTGAGATGCAGGTTAATGCCTATCCTGTCACATGGTATCCATATTCCATAAAGTATCTGCCATGTTTCCTAACGCCCAGTCACTCTCTGCTGCTGGCTGATAATAATCAAACTGCGACATGTCATAAGTTTCCATCGCTGAAATTGGTTCCTGTGGGTTCAGACCATCCATTCCATAGCCATTGGTATTGTTCACGAACAAGTTTTCCTGAATTGGATTGCTGTAATAAACATTGCTCTCAAACAAATAAGAAGGGCTTGCCGTAAGATCTGAAGGTTCGAGAAGCTGCGAGAATTGTAAGGAATCAGAAGGAAAATTGCTGGGAATGGAGCAGATAGTGCTGGAATAGTTTGCAGGTTGTAAAGATGATGGAGACAGAGAAGGTATAGCAGAGCTGTTGTTTGACAACATTGAAAATTCTGAAGAAACTTGAAGGTTCGTGTCTGTGAGAGAAGAGTAGGAGGTACAAGATGGAGAGTTCTGTTTCTGTTCCACCTTTTGAACCAATCTTGGCATCCAGAAACACCGAATCGCATCCATGAATTTCTTGCTTCCAGATTCGATGTTAAGTTGGCGTGCTTGTTTCTGCACCCTTGTTCTCCAATAGTTCTTGATCTCATTGTCAGTTCTTCCTGGCAGATGCTGAGCAATTTTTGACCACCTAACCCCCCAAAAATGAGCAATCCGAAGTAAAGTTAATTTCATTGCAATCTAAGAAGTACGAAGACTCATATAAATACTGAACACAACATCATACAAATACGAGTGTGCGTTAGTTTGTGAACAGATCATTACCTGTTGCCCCACCTAGAATGGAGTTCAAGGATCAAGAGCTGCTCTTGTGGGGTAAGGTTTCCTCGCTTGATATCTGGTTTCAAGTAATTAAGCCATCTGAGTCTGCAGCTCTTTCCATTCCTCTTCAATCCTGAAATGTTGAAGCAGAAATTGATATTATAAAATGAAAAGTGAACTTATTCCCCTAATCTTACTATATTGCTAACCAAAAAGATTGAGTTGCATAAGTTGTTTCAGCTCCACAATTAGTAAATGTTTATTAATGAGCAAGGATCCAACTAAAGAGCCTTGATGTACCTGCACTTTTGGCCAACATATTCCAACGGCCTTCACCATGACGAGCAATATAGTGGATGAGAAGGCTGTCTTCTTCAAGAGTCCAAGGGCCTCTTCTCAGCTCACTCTCTTCTTCATTAGAACCCAACTTATCTCGCTTTGTAACAGCAGACATAGCTAGTGCCGTTTTGGGGTTCTGCAACTCGGCAATAGAATACTGTGCTAGTTGCTGGAGCTGTGAAAGTGAAGGTATAGACTAGAACAAGGTTTAAGCCACACAAAAGGAAATTTGAACTAATCCTTAATGATGAGATGAGAGGGTGTCCACATGCCCTTGCCTATTTATACTCGTCAAGGGAATTTTTCAAGATGGGGCTTGCTATTCTGGTGCACAATTCAATTGGGTAATTGTTAGCCATTAATGGACACGTGTTTCAATGAGTCAAAAAGTAAATAATTTTTTCAATCTGTGTGAGATGGGTGCTAATGCCTACACATGGAATTTTCCAAGATAGGGTTGGTACTCTAGTGCATATTTTCTTGTCTAGGTTAAGTCTCATACATGATGAAATTATAATCTAGATATGATGAAATATTTTAATTTCTGTCACAAAACATTGATTATACACTTTTTTTTAATATTATATATGGGATCCACGCATATTATTTTTGGTTATGAAAATATTCGAGAACAGAGGCTTGGAAATACACTGTTCATAGTACCATTATATGCCACAAGACTAGCATCAATGAAGCAAACAGGAGGATGTCTACTCATCTACTCACACTTCAGAAGAGGAACAGAGTGTAGGCTGCTAAGAAGGGCACGTGCAGGGCAAATCAGAATTTTCCTAAGGCCTTTTCTAGTAGAGATTCCTTCTGAATTGTTACCTCAAAGAAAATCTCCACACACTCAGAATCCATCATACTCATTTTAGCTTAAAGAGAAATCAGAAGCATCATCTCTTACTCTTTCTTGTGTAGACTAGGTTTTTAAGCTAATTAAAGCACTATCTGGTCCAAGAATCCTAGTTTAAATGACTTTTCATTATTCCATTTCCTCCCCTGAACAGGCTTCTTTTTGGTAATCTCCCTATCTACCAATATATAGAGAGAGAGAGAGAGAGAGAGAGAGAGAGAGAGAGAGAAAATTTAATTATGAATTAAGCGAGTATTTACGATTTTATATAGGCTTTAAGCTGTGAACAAAAGTTGAGGCAAATCTTACATCTTTTTGAATTTTCTATAATATAATATTTTTTCTACTAATAAAATTGTTGGGTGAGTTTATGCTTTCTTAACACTTGATGCATAAACTTCCAGTAACTTAATCCAAGGTGGCATAACTCTCCAAAAGCTAAACGGATACTTTAATATAAATTTTATAGTTCTTATCAACATAGTGGGAATGTAGATTTTATAAATTTTGTGAGATATTTTAGTATAAATTACAATAAGAGTAGGTGTAAGTGTATGTTCTGAGAACTCCAAGTGCATTTATACCTCGTTAACAATTTTATTGACGGTTTAATTAAATATGATGTACAATTTATTGAACAATCTATGAACTATTAGGTTTATTTAATATTTAGATTTTTCTACAAAAAAGTACCTCATGTTGTATATAACTGATTTTTTGTAAAGTAGCGAGGCCCTTCTCATTTAACAATTAGCACGAGTACTCGCTGAGTAAGTATCTTCCTTATGATAAACAAAATAATAAAATAAACAAACAATTAGAGCTATTTATGGACAGGGTTAGGTCAAATATTTAGTTTATCTGATACCCAACTCGATTAAGATATCGAGCTTATTTTTATATCCATAGTCTGAACCAACTCGAACAAGTTCGATTTTATGTTGAGTTAGGACTGATTAGGGCTACCTGAGTCTTTTTTTTTTTATAAATTGATACTTATAATATAAAAATATATTTTTGTAAACTTATAAGTATATACTTCAAAGCAATGGGTTTTTAGAATTCTCATACTTTTATTAATAATAAAAAAATAGCTTGGTATTATTAAATAAAATATAAGTTATATTAACATAATTAGCTTTAGATAAACATTTGTGTTTTCATTATTTAAAAAAAAATGTTAGTAAGCATGCACATCAATGATAAAAATAATTAAGAAGTAGAGAGGGTTTAGGTAGATGATAATAAAAGTTATAGTATACAAAGAAAATTAGATAAAATAAAATTAACAAATATATATATATATATATATATATATATATATATAAGATGATAAGATATTAATAACTACAAAAAAAAATAACTACTAGAACGAGTTAGATAAAATATGTCTTCGCCCGTAGACTGACCTAACTCGATATAATTCTATTTAGAGTTTTATCCATTTATATTTTTTTTTCGATCCAATTAGATCGGGTTAGGACAAGTCCTTAGAATCTAATGGGCTAATGAACATCCCTAATTACTGGATTTCTCTTTAACAACTTAGATTTGATTCTTTTGAAGAATATTTTAAGAAAAAAAATTCTAATTGTATTAAGTTAACATAGAAGAGTGTACTTTTAAAATTATTCAAAAAGAAAAAATAACTCAAACAAAATTTAAATACACTTGATAAGTATCAATTTGGATAGATTAGGCCTCATAGGTATAGTCAGCCAAATTATTCTCGTAATAAATATAATCTGGCTTGTGTTCAGTTGAACAGACTTTGTCAACTAATAAGTCTAACTCATTTTGCCATTCATCTCCAGTCTCCACGATGTGATGCTGCACTCTCCCACTAAGATATCACCACTTAAAGAGATTATGTAGAAACAGAACAAACCATAGATGCACACCAATGCACAACAATATTTTAATGGCCCTTGTACAAAAAAAAGAAATCAATTAAAATAATGTTGTGTTCCGCGATCTATTACTATCTAACATAATAAAATTATCATTTCACTCTTTAACCCTAACTAATTAAAGATTGAAAATTTTTAAGAATATTTTATGCTCTCTGAATTTTTTAATATTTTAAAAATCAGATTTATTATTATGCTAATAGAAATATTGATTCATAATTTATTAGTATAATTGTTTCATGGTTAAATTAATGTTTTAGCCTCTTACCTTTATTTAATGTTTCAAATTAGTCCCTTAACTATAAAAGGTTTCAAAATGGTCTTATAATTTTATTTAATGTTTTAAATTAATCTCTTAATTTTGAAATATTTTAAAATAGTCCCTTAAAAAGTTCATTTATTATAGAAAAAAAACTCTCAATGTAATCACTTGAATAAAAAAAATACTTATTATAAAATTTTAAAAACTAGAAATGTTTAAAAAGTTCATTACAATAAAATACTTTAAAAATAATATTTATTTTAATATAAAAATCTATCAGTAATATTATTTTTATAAATATTTTATATTAAAATAAATATTATTTTTTAAATTATTTTATTTTAGTGAATTTTTTTAAGTATTTTCTAGTTTTTAAAATTTTATAATAAGTGTTTTTTTAAGTGATTAAATTAAAAAGTATTTTTATATGACTTTTTAAATATTTTTATTTGTAAAAAAATTTATATATTTTTAAATTACTTGTTTTAAATATTTTATGTCAAAATGAATATTTTAAATTAAAAAATTCTTTGAAAGTTCTAAATTAGTCTCTTAATTTTTTAAATTAAAATATCAATTTAAAATATTAAATAAATCAAATTTTAAAAATTAAGAGACTAATTTAAAATATTAAATAAATTTAAGAGATCATTTTAAAATATTTAAAAGTTAAAGAATCAATTTAAAATGTTAAATAAAATTATGAGATTATTTTAAAATATTTTAAAATTAAAAAATTAATTTAAAATATTAAATAAAATTAAAAAACTAAAATATTAATTTAATCTTGTTTCTTTAATAATTATGCATATATATATATATATATATATATATCACTACTACTTGAACCTACCTTTGATTTCACGTTGGAGTATTTGTAGGGCCCCCAACCGCCAATTCGAGCACATGGTCACTGCCGTAGGAGCCGGAGCGCTACCAGGGGGGGCTACGGAGAAAACAACCGTACTATATTTTATTGTGAACTACCAAGATATCATTTATTATGCTTTGAAGTTTGACCATAATAACCAAAACATGATAAAATATATAAAACAATGTTTTTGAAAGGAAGAAATAATATATTATTGAGTAAAAAAAAACCATTTTCATATAATACTCTCATTGGAAAAATGATAACGACGTCTTAATTTTATATGTAGATTTTCTCTAAACTGGAAAAGCCTTAAAAGCAGGAGAGTTTAGAGACTAGGATTCATTACCCATGGTCTGACATGTTTCTAAATCTACCATTAGGGAGACGTCTTTGACTGAACAAAATATCAACTTGAAGTGAAAAGCGATAACTACTCGGCAAAGTGGGGAAAATACATAGTACGCTTAGTTAGGCCGTCGGCAAATAAGCGTTTCAGCAAATTATTCAATTTTAGTTGGTAGTGACGGTGAGATCATAGTATGATGCCAGCAAATGTCGGGACAGACTCCATTTCCAATATAAGAAATACTACTTTGAGGCCTTTTCTATGTTATCCATTCATTTGGAAAGTACTACCCCCGCCACCCACGTGGAGAAACCTTAAACATTTGTGTAGATCGATGGCTGTGATTAAGTTTAGGAAGCAAGAGAAAGAGGTTTCACACATAGAGATTGGAAAGCGATGCAGTAATATAATTTTGTTGCCATACTCGTTAAAGTCTATTTCATTTACTAGATATTCATTTCTAAATTGAATTTCTATGATTGTCCATGTTGTTCATCATTTTTTTTTTGTTACTATCTAAGAAGCACTGATACGTTGAAATGCCTCAAGTATTAGTGTTGGATACATATCTTTGCTTCATAATTTGGCATAACAAATTTCTTCAAGTTTTCAAAAGCATGAAACCCTTTAAAGATTATAACCATGAAGTACGATTATGGCAAAAATTTAACCACCAAAGCTAGTCTGTGCTGAAGTGTTTTGATTTGTGATTGAAATTATTCGTGATTTAGTCACTCTAGAATGAGTTTAAGTGATGAAGGTAAATTTTCTTACATATTAGTGACTTTCACGATAAAAAGAATATGGCAAAAAGTTTGCTGCTAAAGGCTGTTGATACGATTAGAAATAGTAGACAATTATAGCAAGAAAGCCTGGAAAATTTGTCTATATTGATCTGTAGAAAAGAGATAGATTAGTACCGGAGAATATGATTGAAAGCAATAAAGTCTCCTCTTTGTTTCAAGTACATGAAAGGAAACTCTATGAACCAGGTTCATAACGAAATTCTTCACACCTATACTAGCTAAAGCTAGCAGCTAATATAGCAGATGATGAAAACATATCTTTTAGTCTTCCTTCTCCTCTGAATCTTACTGCTTTGTCTTTTAGTGCCATGCGCCATTCACGTAGCAACGCTGGACAGCTCACCAATGGATAACTCCTCCAGCTGTTGCTTGCCTCAAATCGTGTGATAATCACGCGCTCAGTTAGCCTTCCTCCTGATCCAAATCCATTATCAGGTTTTGGACTCATAGTCTCATCTGGTTGTGCTGTGCCATGAAGCCCAGTTGACTTATTTGGCCCACTTTCTTTGGAAGTCGTAACAGTACCTGGGCTTCCAAAATGATCATATTAGGAATGATTCATTCAAATCATCCCAGTTCTCCCCACCAGTACTTTGTGTTTGCAACTTGCCATCTCTCTGAGTTTATCAGGGAAAGCAGGGACTGATGATGGTATTTCTCCATGAAATTTTTTTAGCAAACAGAAATGGAAAAATTGTAAATTTTGCTATTAGTCTGGAGGTTTTATATGTAAGCAATTGGGCCCACCTTCACAATAATTTCATAAGGTCCATTTAAGGATATTCTCTTTGCCATAGTCTGTTGTCTATAGTGGTGGAGTTTTAATGTCGCCCATTCCTTTTCCTTAAACTCCTTGTCCTTTTTTTTTTTCCATCTGCTGGCTAGTTTCTTCATCCTATTCAAGGCCTACTGCAAATTGGATGCAATTGTCTGTGGAGCTATTGCCTCTTTTGAATTCCCTGATCTACTACTCTTACAGATGAATTACCTGGCATATAACTTGGTATGGGTTTTGGGTTGATGCCATACAAAGCCTAATTGAGAGTCATTCCTATTGCTGAGTGATATGATGAATTGTAGTACAATTTAGCCCAAGGTAAGTAAGAGAAACATTTATGTGGTTTTTGAAACACAAAAGACCATAAGTACCGTTCAAGACACTAATTTAAATCTTCAAATTGTCCATCCATTGAGGGTAATGGGCAGTACTATGATGGAGTATAGTACCACTGTATGTAATCATTTGTTTGCAAAATTTACCGGGAAAGTTGTATCCTTGTCAGAGACAATTACCTTAGGAAATTCATATAATTTAACAACTGTCTCTACAAACAAATTGGCCATTGTAACTTCGGCCCAAAAAAGAAAAAAAATTGGCCATTGTAATTGCAGTGAATCCTTGCTTTAAGGACCCAAGAGGTGCTTCTTTGGTAAGCCTATCAATAACCACCATAATAGCAATATTTCTAGCTGACACAGGCAACCCCATAATGAAATTCATGACTTATCCTTTCCAAAAATTATATGGAATAGTTAGAGGTTCCAGCAACTCTTTTAATTTCTTGGTTTCATATTTTGTTTGTCAACACACCAAGCATTCGACTTTCTTGCATTGTCTAGGAATCATGCTTTAAAGTGGTGCCCACTAAAAGTCATTTTTGTTACAAGAAACTTTTACTTACATTCTTTATATTAATTAGTTGTGAGAAAAAATTAATAAAAAATTTCTAAAATATGTATTAGAGATTTTCGCCATCTAAAATTTTCACTTTAATAATTTTTATTGATTACGTGCATAACTAACTAATGAATTGTTATGTATGCAAGATTTTCATAGTCAATATACTTTGTTTTTGCATAATAGAAAAACTCAAGTTAATATGACTCTATATAGCTGTCGATCTATGATAGCTTAAGTCGTGCCCACAGTTAGCCAACCATTGGGCCATGGGCCCAAATTTGCCATCATTTATCATCAAATGGATAAAAACCAAAAGATCCAAGTGACATCTTACATAAATGAAATTTATTTATCAAAGCTTCTTGTTTGAAATTCAATTGAAGGAAATGAATAACAAACTCTAATACATTAAGTTGTAAATAAATAATTACCCCCGAAGGATCAACAATTTCCCTTGTACTAAACTTATTTGACATATAAGAAGAGATCTTATATTACAAAATTTTGACGCCTCTAAAAACAAGGGTTTGTTTGGTTAAAAAAAATGGGTGAAAAGATATAATTGTTAGAATTATTATGGGTTACAATCAATTGCTAGTTTTGTTTTAAATAAAAATAGACTAATTTATGATTCATGTAAGATGCGTTTAAACCCACCAACTAAATTGGTGATCTTATTATTTTAAGCTAAATATCTATAATTGATTAGTATGGATAATACTGCAGGTCCTAACCTATAGGCCTATGATGGGTGGAAAATAGGTTTTATTTAAATTTGGTTAAATTTGCTCTATATTCATATCAAATTCTAACTCTATAACTTACCACATTATAAGTTGTGATAGTGAGTATAAATCACAAAGGAAGTTCTAGTTTTTTCAAACCTTCAAAGATTTAAAATCAATAGGATATTTTCAAATTTGTCACTATGTCTTCCACAAATAATCAATTTAGTATTCTAATTTCATGTAATTGTCATAGATTTATTCTTACATTTGGTATCAGAGCCCCAATTATATGATTTAAAATCTAATAATTGATTTGAAGACATGAATACATGCTCAAAAATTTTAACTTTTTGCAATATTTATCCATATAAGTTTTGAAATCTTAATTAGATGATTTTCAAAAAATTAAAACCCAAGACCTTAGGGTTTTTGTAGATATTAAAATTGTGAATCAATTGACACATAAATTGTGAATTTTCATACACCACAGAAGGAGAATTTGAATTTTGAAATTTTAAATTAGAATTTTAAGATTAAAATTTCAATCTCATAAAATAGGTCAAATTGATGAATGTTTTTTAAAAAATTATGTTCCTTCTAAACATATAAGTAAAATCCATTCTTCAATTGCATCAAAAATTAATTAATTCTATTGCAATTTTATGCAAAAACTTTCGGCCATGGTAAACATTTTTCAGAAGCTTTTTATGCATTAAAATCGTACAATCCATAGATTGATAGAAATTATTTTGATTTAACCTATATTCCAAAAAACAAAAGGAAATTAGTTAAAGAGATACACACACGGATTTTTTGGCTTTTGACAATATATATATATATATAGTAAATTATTATTCACGCTTATCGTTGCCTTTGAAGTACATCATATATGTGGAATCTAATATATGTGCCTTATGAACAAAATACACTTGTGGGACCTGCATATATATATACATATATATATATATATATATATATAATGTATACATTGCTTATTGGTGGGGCTCACATATGAAGAAAGTATATATATATTAGTTGATTCATGGCATATATTAACGTGATTGAATTTGTTAAATTCTTTTGTGGGTTTGCATATATATATATATATATATATATATATATATATATATATATATAATGATTTAAGAATTTAATATTAAGTTTATGCATGTATATATATATATATATTAAAAAATTATATTTATTATTTTTAATTTATATATATATTGATAATATAAATTCAAATAATGGTATTATTTTCTTTAGATGTCTTATGTTCTAAAATAAGTTAATTAAAACAATATGTTACCAAAGTAACCTCTATTTTGTAAATTAATTTATTTAGAATATTAAGATGATAGTGTATTGTTATTCATGTGCATAGTGATTCATATTTTAAATGTGATTTTTTTTTTTGGAATATGTTTCATAATTTTTGGACCATTATAAATATTTTTCATATAAATATTAGTATATAAAATATATTTTAATATTTATTTGGATAATATTATGAAATATGATATATTGAAAAATTAATTTACTATATTTTGGACTTTATGATAATATTCACTCTCCCTATATGATAATGTATATTTATATACTCTTAACTTAAAGTATATGTCTTAAATATGTTTATTTTTGAACAAATATGATTTTATTCTAATTGTATGTGCATAGAGCCTCTTTGGGAATGCTATGAAATTTGTTCATAATTAATAGAGGTATTATATTTGGTTACATTTCCTTAAGGAATGCATCATGATCTTGGACAAAATAAAATTAATTCCTGTGCAAGGCATTTTATGAATTATTATGGATAGTTGCCACCAAAGTGGAATTGCTCATATTGATTCATAAAATTTTTTTTGTAATTTGAGGAAGGCTTCTGATTATCTCATATTATAACCTGCCCAAAGAAGATTGTTGTATGTTATAATTAGAAGTTAATTTGGGATGAAGTTATTAAGAGATGCATTGGTCTAAGATATTTATCTGCTCAAAGAAAATAAGTATTTGAACCTAGTGTATTCTTATTGATTAACTCATCTGAAGTTCTGATTTTGGTTATGACTTTGATTTGTATGTTCTGCCCAAAGGAGAATGTGCTATTATATAGGTTTCATTATGATAACTTGTTTTAATTAAAGTTATGTATAAATTGCCTGTATTGTTCATTCAAATACATTCCTATTTTGCAGTTACTTTTTCCATGAATAACTATTTTACTTCAATTGAAATTTTGACTAGATCAAATTATAACAAATGGAAGCAAGATTTAGAATTCTCTTTAAGAATTGCTGATCTTGATCTAGCATTATGTGAGAGTAAGCCAGAAGTAAATAAAAAAAGTACAATTGAATATAAAGAATTCTTAGCTAAATGGAAGAGATTTAGCCAAATGAAAGAGATTTAATAGACTTACGGTGTGTTTGGAATCACGGTGGCAAACCACAGTTGTGTAGAAGCAACAATTTATTACTTCAGAGAAAACGTGATTTTGGAGGCAGCTACCGGGTTTTCAAACACACACTTAGCTTGATTGCATTAAGAGGATTTTTTTTTAGCACATTTTTAATGGCTTAACTGAAACTGTAAGTGCTAAAAATTTTCTTACAATTTTGAGAGAAAAGTATCAAGTATCTAATAACGCTGAGTCTGGATATCTAATTTAACAGTTAACTAACATGAGGTATGATAATAATGAGGGAGTAAGAGAATTTATTTTAAAGATGGTTCATATCCAATCTAAACTAAAAGTCTATAGTATAAACTTAAATGAAAACTTTGTTGTTTAACATGCCTTGAATTGTCTGCCTACTGAGTTCACACAAATCAGATTTGCCTACAATATCTTTGGTAAAAAGTGGACCATTAATAACCTTATCACCAAATGTGTGATTGAAGAAGAGAAATTAAAAAAAAAAATGCATGGTGTTTATGATGTAAGGAAAAGGGGCATAAGAAGACTAATTATACAAAATTCAATGCTTAGCTAGAAAAATTTAAAATTTTCAAAATTAAGGTAGAAAAATAATTAGAAAACATCATTAGAAATTTGATGACAAGGTTTCGTATTGTGGATTTTGTTGAGTGACCACTAAGAATTTACTGTGACAATAGTGTTACAGTATTAAAAATAATAATACTACTAGTAGTTCTAAGTATCTAAAATTAAAATATTTAACCATCAAAGATCTAGTAAAAAATAATGAAATAGTTGTTGAATATATAAATACAAATTTTATGTTAGCTGATCCCTTAACCAAAGAACTTAGACCTATTGTATTTTAAAGACATGTTAAGAACATGGGCATTGTAAGTTCTTTTGATTAGTGGGAGTTTGAGATTTATATCATTTTTTTGGTTATGTTGAACAGTTTCTTTAAATACTCTTGATGTTTACATGATTTGCATTCGGCCAATTGATAATGCATTAAATTTTTGGTATTATATATTTTTACACATATGCATCAATTGCAAAATTTTGAATTCGGTATCATTAGGATCACTGTACCCATGGTCGATGCCATATTGGAGTTGAAGCACGATGATTTTTTTACAAACCATATAGTTTCTCTGGCTTTAAGGCATTTGAGAGAAGTTACAAGGACTGACAAAGAAAATAGTAATTTGGCTATTGGATAATACTAACAAACTATTTTTTTGTTGCACTCCACACTGATGATTAGTTGACGGAGTCAATGATATTTGTAACTATAGAAGGTTTAATATCAATAAGAGATATGATAATTGTCATAATTCAATATTATATGACTTTAGTTGGATGAAGTCTTATTTAGATATCGCATCTTGGATTATATGTTTTAAAAATGTTACCACATTGTAAAATTAGTCATTAACCTGAGAGTCATTTTTAAAATAAAAGTTTTTAAAAATGAAGAATTAATTTTGTCTAAGTGAGAGAATGCTAGAATTATTGTGGGCTATAATCAATTGTTAATTTTATTTTAAATAAAAATGAGTTAATTTATAATCCATGTAAGATACGTTTAAGCCTACCTATTAAATTAGTAATTATATTATTTTAGGCTAAATATCTATAATTAATTAGTGTGGATAATAGTGCAGGCCTTAATCTATAGGCCCATAATGGATGGGTACAAGGGTTTATTTAAACTTAGCTAAATCCCTCTATATTCATGTCAAATTCTAACTTTACAACTTACCCCATTATAAATTGTGATAAAGAGTATGAATCATAGAGAAAATCATTGTCTCTTCAAACCTTCAAGGATTCAAAATCAATATTGTATTCTCAAATCTGTCACTATGTCTTCTACAGGTAAGTCAATTTAGTATTCTAATTTCATGTAATTATCATAAATTTATTCTTATAATAATGCCAATTAGTCTTTAGTGCGGATTTCAATATCTTTGACTATTAGGGCTGCATATGATCTTTAATGTCTCAGCTAGTCAAGTTAGATCAGGGCAAAGAAAATTGGGCATATCATCTGGCCTAGTTTTATTAATTTTTTTTAAAATTATAGGAATTTATACAATTTTTTTAAGGACAAAATATATTTTTATAAAATTTTATATAAAATTCTTTTTAAGGGATTTTTTTAATTTTAATAAAAAAAAAATATCCCAACTAATTAGAAAACTAACTTAACCTAACTTGATACTAAATCGATGAGGCAAGAAAAGATAACTGTGTGTTATTTCACTCAATTATATTTCAAATCATATCAATTCCATTAATGAAATTCTTCTAAAATACTAATTTAACCAATTTATACATGATCACCAAATTTAAAAAAAAAAATTATAGCAAGCCATTAAACTTGTGTTAATTGTAGGAAATTTGGATAAGAATAGTGATAGTATGCTTTCACTCGACCCCTAAAAATATAATAAAATTTTAAATTGGAGAAGATAATATATCATATCTATGTACTTTATGTCCCAACAATTATAAACGATAAGAAAACTTAGTCTAACACCTAAGAGATTTCTGAGGCATGGATGAATGGTCACAAACACCTAAGATCTGCTATATGGTAAACATTGCCTCATGAATGGTTTATATTCAATTTTAGTATCTTCAAGTAACTTTAATGATTTTTCCCATCCACTGTTAGATAATTTTTTTGAGGGATGGAGAATCAGAAAGTAGGCAAAATAGAATTCCACTAATGCATGGCTTTTTTGCGCCGTTGCATTGAAAAAAAAAATCTCTTAATGCAAAGTTTTGGGTCATTATTGTTAAAAATTATATGAATTATGAAGATTCCATAATTGAGGGCCCTCCCTCCCAGCCTAAAGTTATAAAATTCTATGCAAGTTCTATAGGAGGAGGTTTGATGAAAATGATGGCCTGGAAAATTTTCTCCAATGTTTCAATAATCATAAAATTATTCAGCTTTTTTCTCTTTACATTTTCTTTCTTTCTTATAGTATTTTAATCCCTATTAAGAAAAAATGGATTAGACTTAATTATAATTAATTTTGTATATCTTTACTATGATACTCCCTAATTAAAATGTAACAAATGTATAATTTTTTAATTAAAGTATAACAAGTGTTTATAGTTTAATTGGCAAACTATACACTTATTTGCAAAAATATATATATTTGTCATATTATTATTGAAAAAATTTATATTTATTACATTTTTGTTGGAGAATTTAATAATAAAAGTATAAAAAATTACATGTAAGCTTTTTCTTAAAAAATGTAGAAGATGTTGATCATAATAATTAATTAAATATTTTGAAGGAAAATAAAACCTAGCCCAAATTTAAGGATGCAACATTCACTTCCAAATAAAATTATTTTTCAGTGATTTAAGACAAATTAATTAATAATAAAAATGATTTAAATATTAGTTTTTAGGCAAAACTATGAGAATTTCGAGAAACATGAATTTTTGGGATGAGATAAAAATTTATTGAGGCAATTTGGAAGTTAAAAAGAAATTTTGGGAATTTTTAAAATTATTTAAAATTTATTTGTACTAAGTAATTAAGGAATAATTACTTAAGTAAATGAATTTTTAAAGGTTTTCTAAACCATTGAGGCCTTAAAAATATAACAAAAATATTTGAGAAATAAAAATATTTAGATAAAATTTTAGAGTCAAAGTATAATTATTTAAAGTTTAATATTCAAAGGCATAATTTCCACTAAGACTAAAGTGAAATTTTGGTTGAGGTCAAAATGCAATTTTAGCCAAGACCAAATTGTAATATTTTCCAAGAGAAAAATGTTGCAAAAAAAAAAATTGAGCTAACCAATATGAATTTATGGAATGTTTTTTATAATGATTGGGAACAAATTTTATACTTAGTAATGAACAAAAGGGTATCCTTTTATCTAAAAATAATTTTAGTTTGGAGATTTTCTAAAAGAAAAAGGAGGGGGAGAGAGAGAGGGCGAATCATAGCAACACCATCACCATTCCTCTTCCATAAATAAGAGCTCCTTCATTTCTAAATGGTTTCATGTAACATAAAGAATGGAGAGTTTAGACCTGAGCTTTAGAAATATATATATATATATATATATAGAAAGAGAGAGAGAGAGAGTTGAGCAAAGAGAGAAGCAAAGAGAGGAAGAAGGGGGGAAAAACATAAAGTTCTTGAAGTATTAGATGAGACATTCTTTTGTCTTACAAATATTGAGTCATGTTTACTATATGTTTTTCTTCCTCTTCTATTATTTTTTCTTCTTGTTCATAGATCCATGATTTGAATGTTGATGGTTGAATAAATATAAATTTGTTGGAAATCCTTATTTGGGTAGTTGAAGTAAGTTTAGGCCGTGCTTTGATAATAAAATAATGCCTAACTCATGATAAATAAAGTTTAGTGCTAAAACTTTTAAAAGTGAATAGTAAATTATGGGTTTTAGAAATGAGGAAAATGAAGTTAGATCATGCGAGAGGCAATGATGTTGTGACACCATTCTTTCATGCCACGGTGCCAAACTCAAAATTTTTGGAATAAATGTGTTTTCCTTTCCTGTTTTATATATTTTGAATCTAAGAAGTGCCTAGTCTAATTGTGTGAGTCATGTATGGCTTATAGAATTGAAATCTACATAATCTTGCATATTCTTTGCATTTGGTGTCTTTATATCTGTGTATAATGATTGTGTCTTACATACATAAGTTGCTTTCATTAGATTCTTTTGAACCCTTGAAGATTTTTAAGAAATAATTTCTTAATATAAATTCCTATATGAGGAGTATGCATTTAAACTCCATGTATGGAAGACTAAACCATGAACTATACCTATGCATAAATGACCCAATCTACTGGAATACTTTTACCATAATTCCTATGCATGAATGATTGAACCCTAATAATTCTCATACATAGATGGTTGTTACTTTGGATACATGAATCCATTTAAGACACTAAAAAGACATAGTGACAAGGAAAAAAAGGTTCCATCATAATTGATATAGGCAATCTATAATTATCATATCATTAGTTAATGCATTGATTTGCCATATACATTTTAGCTTTGTATGTTTGATTGTTTGACTTTATTGGTAGTTGGACTGATGATGAGATTCAACATGTTTGATGTTTATGACTTAAGCAATGGAAATGGAAATAAAGTGATGTATCAAGAAATCATTAGCTTTGTGGAGACAAAGTTCTTAAGGGATAAAATTATGAAAAGAGATGGTTTTCAATGATATAGACAAGGTTCTCAAGAGAAAAAAATCTCAAAAGGAAATGATCTTTATCATGATGATTGCTTTATGTTATGGATTCATTCCAAAAAATGCTCTAGTACATAATCACTATTCTTATGATTATTTAGATATGTGTGGTACTAATGTATATTATGATATGTATGTTCAAGGAAAGTAGCTCTTCATTCTTATTTATGCTAAAAACCTAGGCTTACGTTAAGTAGTATAAGATGCTTGGTTTGTTGTCTATGATTTTAAAAATCTAGATCTATGTTAAGTGGTATAAGACACTTAATGTAGTGCCTAGAGAAGTTTTACTAAAACTAGCATTTTTAAGAATAGATTAGCTATGTTTCCTCGGATGATTAATATGGAGATTTGATTATGATGGCCCTAATATGCTAAAAGTTTATGATAAGCTACGTAATATATGTATAAATATCCAAGTTAGCACCTTATGTTAAAATGTTTATGCTTATGATGCTGAGACTGTGTAATGATTAGCTTAATCATCTATATATGAAATATTTTATTGTAATTGACTAAGATATATTATACTACCTCTGATCTTATATATAAAAAATAAATAACTAATTCATGAGAATTAAGAAATTTGGTTTAAAGTAATTAACATTTTTAATTTTGTCCCAAATAAAAATTATTTTTCAAGAGTATCCCTATTTAATGTATGTATTTTTTTAAAAAATTAATGATAGTTATTACTCATAATTTGAAAGACTCATTTAATGAAGGATATAATTAAAATACTATAATTAATATACCAAATATTAGTGATTTATTTCTTATATTTTAGACCAAATCAAACCCTAAAAAGACCTCTTATATATGAGACCGAAGGTAATATATTTTATGTGCTAATGTTTTGCTAACTATTTTTCAAATAGACAAAGATAATAAAAAATGTTTTTACATA
Organism: Erythrophleum fordii; assembly: GCA_032878935.1. Classification (NCBI taxonomy): domain Eukaryota; kingdom Viridiplantae; phylum Streptophyta; class Magnoliopsida; order Fabales; family Fabaceae; genus Erythrophleum; species Erythrophleum fordii. The sequence goes on along the minus strand of JAVQMF010000053.1, from coordinate 49,634,901 downwards.
CATGACATATGAACTATTACTAGTTCTTAAATTATTATATTATCTTACTAAGAATTATATAATTTTCACATTTTGTAATAATGTGTTCAAATTAAGATTGACCATGCCAACTATTAAATGTAGTGTGGAAGCTGAGTGATAGTATATGGGCATGCCTAGTATAGAGCAAGTACAAATAATTGTCAACACAAAATAGAGAATCGTGCGTGAAGACAGCTCGGCCATGTTTGCCCTCTAGGCGTGCCAATACTATGATGTAGGAATGTAGACATCATGGAACTGCCATTTTTGACTGTATATATGTAAATACGAGTTCTTTAATTTAACTAGAAATAATATTTTGGATAACTGTAATTAAAAAAGAAAATTTGAATGATATGTTGGCTAACAAATCCCACATATCTTAAAAAGTTTGAGCAATTTATCAGTATTATTATGGTTTTATAAGATGTTGTATAATTTTCTTGCTTGGCGCTAGAAAAATAGGATTTTCATTTCCGCGTGTGTTACTCCACGTTCTTAAACAAAGATTAACATTATAAATTATGTAAATACAATTAATTGGATAAGGAGGTTTCAAAGGACAACAGACACAATTTATTTTGCAAGTGATTGAAATATGTACAATCCTTCACTTAAAGGATTTTGTTTTAATCATCCTACATTATTTTTTCTGAAAAAACTTCACTATATGAATACTGGAAACACTAACATGATTCGCATCGCAAACCATAAAGATAGAATAAATTTCAATAACAAGTCATTTTCAGGGCCAGATTGGGCATATCTTTTAGTGACTAGGTTGAGCGATTATGTGGTTAATGCTTTACAGGTGTAAAAGCCAATTATAACTAAAAAAAAAAGTGAACCGAGGACAAAAAATGAAATGAGGATAATATCAACTCCTAGCTTAATTCAAGTAATTCCGGGTGGGTGTGAAAATTTAGATATATAGACATTATTTATCTTCAATTAATGTTCACTAAAAAAATTAGGAAAAAATACGATGAGGTGTATTTAATTTATGAAATAATTAAAAACAAAATATTTCCCTAAATTTAATTATTGGAGGGATGCATTTGTGGTGGTTAATGGCCCCTCCACATTAGAACTTCTTGAAAAGAGTACATTGCATCTTGGGCAATTATGCATCTGCCATGAACTAATGTTTGAGGCACGTAGGACCAACGCAGGTTTCTAAACAAATTATAGAACATCATTGTAATCAGATTATATATGACTTGTACTTTCGGAGCTAAATAATATCATTAAGTAGCAACTATATTTTTGTCAAACATCATTAGCAATGTCATTCTTAGAAATCTATTTATGTCTTATAAGGCCCTTAATGTATCCATATCCATTCATGTTGAATCATGCATGTTCTTGTAGGTCCAAGTAAAGCATACACATATATACACTAATTATTTATTACAAAAATAAAATGAAGTAGTGGGAAATTTAAAATCGTCCACAATCCTTTTGTATAGAAAACTATATTAATTTTTTATACTTTTTTTAATATATCTATATCTATATTAATTTATATATATGGTTTTGATAGGAATTAATGACCACAAGGGTCTAAAGTCATATATATTGGTATAAATAAAGTACATCTATTATTATTTATTTAAAATCCAAATATATGTATATTAGCTATCTATCTATCAATCTATATATATATATATATATATGTGTGTGTGTGTGTGTGTGAAGGTTCCTGCGTGTAACTGCACTAATTCCATGCTCTAAATATGGATAGTAAACATGATTGATACATCAACTATCAAGTATATTAATTAGGTTAGTTTAATTTCCAAAGTTTTTGTTGTTTTGAATAATTGTGTTTTGCTAGAAATGTCTATCTAAAAAGTATATAAAAAGGAATTAATGAATAATGGAAATTGAAAAGGAAGGCTTTTTAAACAGAGTGATCCTTTCTCTTCTCCCACCGAGCTAGCTGCACACTTTGCAACAGGGTAGAAAAGTCAAACTCAGGATTAATCATGCCTTTCTTCAATGGCAGCCTTTTGGATCAACAGCTTGATTTTCCACTGATTCAGTCATCAGAAAGCTTAGGGGAGAATTCTTCTTCTCCATATTCCGCAAATTTTCCAGAAATGAATAAGGTTAAGAAAAATATCTTCCGCTTTGGAAAACTATTTTGTTTTTTTAAGTTCATGGCTTAATAATATGATGTGTAAGTCAATAGGAGACGATAACAATTGTGGGTTTCCTTAATTATATTGTTTGCAATTCACAGAAAGCAGTTGGGTCCAAAAGGAAGAGAAACAAGAAGAGAATTGTAGAGAAACCAAACGAAGTAATCCATATAAGGGCAAAAAGAGGCCAAGCTACTGATAGCCACAGTTTAGCAGAACGGGTAAAAGTTCAAACCCCTTTTCTTTCGTATAAAAATGATAGCCCTCACAGTTGAGATAATACTCCTTTTTTTTAAATTCCAGGTGAGAAGAGAGAAAATCAATGAGAAGCTAAGATGTTTGCAGGACTTGGTTCCTGGGTGCTACAAGGTTTAATTGATCAGAAGAGTCCTTGATGTTATAACATGTTTGTTCAGTACATGTGAAGTAACAAAGTATGGCCATTTTTATGAATTTGCAGGCAATGGGAATGGCAGTTATGTTAGATGTGATCATAAACTACGTTCTATCACTACAGCAACAGATTGAGGTGATTATGGTGATATTAATAATTATTTTCCATTGTGATCCTAAATTGCTGATATTAAGATTTTCCCTTCTTTTTTTAAAAGTTTCTCTCCATGAAGCTCTCAGCAGCAAGTATGTATTCCGATTTCAACACCTGCGAGATGGATACCATCGAAACCATGCAGGTACCCCTTTGCTGTCATCTGCGTTGTGTACTTGTTTGACAAGGATTGAATATATATATATATATATATATATATATATATATATATATAACAGGACTAGGATTTTCTGCTGCTCTCTTCTCTGCTACTCCTTCGGCCTGCGCCCCCAAACAGGGGCTCTCCCCTTTATTTATTTATTTTTTGTGCTCTCCTACTGCATAGCATAGAGTTACGCAACAAAAAATCCATTTATTATATAACGTCACTCTTCAAATTACACATAAACAATTCAAAGTTTATGTCATAGACGATTCAGGTAAACTACAAGGCACTGACTAGCTTATTGTTGACATGCTCATGAGAGGGGCTTGTGTGTTGCAGAGAAGTACTAGCACAGATGGAATCCAAGGGATGGAAAGGATGGCAGGAGAAGATTATGGAGGCTTTGCTCACTGCAATCCTACATGGCCACTTCAATAAATAAAAAAAACAAAAAACAAAAGGTCTTTGTTTCTGTTGCTTCTTACCATTATGAATTCCATGTATGCTTTCTTCCATACCCATAAATTACCTGGATAACTATAAAATGAAACTCTGTAAAACAAAAATAGATGAAATCATTGCAGGTAATCACCAGCAATTTGTGTTTATTTTGCTTTCTCAGTCATCAATATATTCAAGTTCTGAAATGTAATTTTCATATTCATGGATTGATGAACAAAAAGTGGGTAATTTATTGACAACCACATAAATAATCAAGCTATTAGTTCAATTCTTCACAAATTTTATTTGAAAACTAAATTCGATTCGTGATTAAATATAATGTAAAAGATGCGATTCATTTCAGGATAATGACAGTTTACTGCAGCGATATTGTGACTGACAATTTAATGAAACCTCGTCGATAAGAAGAGTAGGCTTATACAAATAAGGCAAATACAAGAGTCCAATTTGCAGAAATAGATTATACGTCCCTTTTTCCTGCCTCATAACACTGACAGTGACAACAAGTGAAAATGAAAGATCCCAATTTCTACAATGTCGGTGATGATGATTTGGGGTCCCTGAAATTGAAAATTGTGGGTTGGATCCATTTTAGTTAGTGATATATTGGGATCTGATTTATATTATGTGATAGAGTTGGTTGGATAGATAAAGCAGAGTGTGAAAGGGCAAGGACAATGGATTCTTAATCAAATTTTGGATTGGACCAACGTCCTAATATATAAAGACAACTTGAACAGAGACACTTCATAGAGATACAGCAAACAATAAAATGTGATGCAGGATATGAAGTTTGCGCGTGGGGTAGCAAGAGCAACTGTGTGTATATATATCTCCACAAATACCATACCAGAAATATATATTTATATACATGCACACAATTATCTTGACAAATTGATCAGAACCAACAATACTTGTGTTGTTATTGTAAATTTGATAAATGTAAATGTAAGGTTAAAAGAGAATCAATTTATATATTGGCCAAAAAAGACTAATAATACTAAAGTAACCTAGCTAAAAAAAGAACAAATGGTGAATATTTGCCCGCGGATTCATATGTTTGGTTGTATAAATACTTACCTCTGTTCTAGTAAATTTAGCTCTTCAAGCTTTACCAGTTCTCCTATATTCTTTTTCAATATTCTTGTGCTTCCAAATTTTTAGTTTTTTGGCTTCAATACTCAAATGGGTAGAAATTTTAGGTAAATTTGATTTACAAACAATTAATAAATAGGTGAAATTAATTGTAGATAAGTATGTAACGTACCATGTTGGAAGAGTTTTTTAAAAAATGGAATTCACTTCTAATTTATTACTTGCATATTAATTCATGATTAATTTTTATAAATTGAGTTTATTAAAAATTAATGCGAAAATTGAAAAATATAAATCATTATATAATAATAACAAATACTTAATAAACAATAAACTCCTTAAAATGTAATAACCATCTTGTTTTGCCTGCTTCACCACGCTCATACCAAAATGCCTACCCTGCTTCTCAAGACGAGGACGTTTCATCTCAACCACCTACCTTCGGCTTTTCCGATTATCCACAGGCCGTTCAAGTCGCTGGGAGTCCGATCATTGTTCTCAGTGAGGAGCTTCGGATCTCCATCATTTTTGAATCTCAAGGGTGGCAAAGTGTACTTCACATTTCTACACACATCGTTTATGCTTTATCATTTTTCTTTCGGACGTTAACAAGAGTCTTTTTTTTTTTTTGGTTAGAATTTTATGTCATCCTTGGCAACTAGAAATTGTAGCTTCAAGTCCCATATGGTTATTGATGGGAAAGTGAAATGGAAGAAAAATTGTGTGAAATATTTATTATGCTTTTTATAATTATTAATATTTATTTTTTATAATTATTTTAAAGTAAATATACAAAATTCAATCCTTATTTATAAAATTACTTTCTTTTTTTTTTGTCATTTTTATTTCTATTCCATGAGTGTTTGCAATTGATGGGTTGAGGAAGAATTTTATGATACGTGCAATTTTGCATTCAAGCTCCTTTTTGTTTTGACTTCATGAGAGGGTTTTTCATTTAATGAGAAGCAATTTGTGAGGTTATATATTTCTGTTTCTATAGTACCCTTTCACTATTATAATTCTCTGAAAATAAATATAAAATTTTAGTTTCGAATGCGATTATTTTTTGTGTGTTACAAGTTTAGATACCATAAATTTACTTTTAAATACGTCTTTCTAATTTCATTTAATTCTATATTGAGAAAGAAATTGAAATTCTAGGGGCAGACATTATTGTAGTGAGTGGGCTTATTAGTATTTTGGACGAGTTCATGCATATAGAAATGGCAATTCATTCAAAATTTGAAAATTTCTTCTCACATGCTCACACTCGCACTTATTTTTTGAGATATAAGTTAACAAGCAGGGTATACTCATATCCCTTGTCAATGGTCATCGTGCAGAATGAGTGGGTACTTTGACCTTGAACTAAGAGTCCGTGATTATGTGCTGGATCAATAGGGGGTGGTTAACAATGCAGTTATGCTAGTTATTGCCAACATGGTGAGTCTCCATGAGCTGAATCAGCTAATATATTTCAACGGTCAGCATTCTGAGAATTTTTGTTTATCTGTATATTTCAAGTGAATGATGCTCGAACTAAGAAGATCACATGCTAAATTTTTATGCGTTTACAAGTCCACATGAAGAGTAAAATGAAGAAGGTACATTGAGGCTCATTGCGCTGCGTAGTTAATTAGTGATTTGAAGAACTTATGGCATTGTTAAAGGTTGTGAGTGTTTCTCTACTTATCTACATTTGTCAAACGATAAACATACATATAGGTGCATGGAAAATAAGTGTGATTGTTTAGTCACTTACATTCTAAAGAAAGTGAAAATTTAATAATTTATTGGAAAAACTTCTAGATAGTGGAATCTGTTAATGAGGAAATCTCCAAATTCATTTTAATGGTTTTAATTATGTCAAGCAATATGGAAAATCAGAATATACTTTGATCACTTCATCTCTAAGCTACCAAACCAGGAGGTTTTTGTCTATGTCTTTGACTATCCTTCTCTACATTTTTTAGAGTTTTTCTTGATATTCGTTGAAATGATGGCAGCATATTTTGGAGGCCAAGGCAGTAGTGGTGTGGCTTGACAGAAACTATCGTCCTGTTCTAATTATAGCAGAGATGAAGACTCAATTTGTACAATTTCTGTGAAATGAAGACTCTTCATTCAGCTTCCAAATGAACATATAGCGGATACAGTTTTACAATTTATAGAACATTGACAAAGGTAATTGTTTCTATACTTCAATTTGGCTTGGGGTTCCGGAAAGGGAGGAGAGACCGGGGAACGATTTCCGTGATAGAAGGATTGATCTCAGTTTCAAACTCAAACTTTCTGAGCATCAAACTTTTTTTTTTCCCCTCTTTTATATATGCTTCTTTGTGTTAAATGCCGAATAATGACTGCACAATGTAGTTAATATAAGGTTGAACGTAATATAAGAGACGAGAAAAAAAATAATGACAAGAAAAGCTTGAAAGATACAAGTAAAAAGACTAATTACACCGTGCAATTAATATTGTCAGTTACAGAAGATTCTTATTTTTTGAATGCCACTATCTGTAGTATATAGATAATGCAAGGGAACAAAAAATGTTCTCTTTCGCTCTCTCGTGTTTTTTGCTTTTCTGTCCCAAGGCTTTTTAGTGAGTTTGGATCGTATGTTGTTAAAATTATTCTGCTGTTGTGAAGTTGAAAAAAAATGAATATATTTTGATTTTTTTATTTTAAATTAAATTCACTCATATTTTTTTATTTTAAATTAAATTCACTCATCCTATCTTCTTTCTTTAAGTTCTTTTCAACTGTACGAACTGTCAACGGCAGAGGATCTGCTCTCCTTTCTGGCTTGTCATACACTATTCCTTGAAAAGAGAAGAAATAGTTTAGTTTCATCATGTGCCAACGTCCAAGAGAAAAATAAAGTGAAAAAAAGTTACATCAAGGAAGTTTCCTCAACAAATGAATTACTACTGTAGAATATAGAAGAATGTGCTCGTATTAATTTAGTTTAATTAATTTGGTCATTGATTCATTTCTGACCTGGAATGAAGATCTATGATAAAAAGTTGGCCGGGTATGTTTACGTTCCAAAGTATCCTATCTCTAACCTGTGCATACATGACATAGATCCCCTACAGTAGTCTCTTCCCCGATTTCTGCAGTGCAAAATTTGGACGATTCAAATTAATGTGAATGGTTCAGATTTATTTAATTTTTTTAAATTTTTGAAAATAAATTTGTTTAAAAAGGGCAAAACACAAAATAAGCATAATTTTTTAATTAAAAATTAAAAAAATAATGTTTTGACATAAAAAAGTTGAAAAAAAAAATATAAAACCATCCAAATTTTATAAGAGAGAGATTAGAGAAAAAGACAAAAAGAAAAAAAAATCCGAATCCTATTCATGCATGTTAACGTAAAAACAATTGGATGAAACGTTTCATCCTTTCAATGTTCCCAGTAACACTTGGACGATTGGGTTGCCATAGCCACGGTCAAGTATACCTATAGAGGTTTGACTTCATTCCTTTCTATTAGAACTAAAATTAGGTAAATTCTTTTTTTTTTTTTAATTTCTCGGTGTTGGTTATTAAGGTCTTAATAACAACATGTAATTTGTTTTAGAAGACCCAATCATATGCTACTAACTTATATTATATATCCACTTAATATATTTTTATTGAAAATTTTAATAATAAATTCATAAAAATTGTGACTAATTAGTTTTATCTTTTCTTTATTTTCGCAGTCTAGTTCGAATTAAAACCATTGGATGTATATATATATATATATATATATATATATATATATGGCTGTCAGTGGCTTGGGCTCCATACGGACCTTTCTAGTTAAACCTAAATCAGAATGGGACCAAATTTTAAGTTCAAAAAAAAAATTTGTTGCAACCCCGTCTCCTGAATCAAGAGAGGATCACATAACATTATGAAATGATCCTACGGCAATTATGCCAACCCGAAACCATACGAGCACAAATCCGAGCGATGAAGCTTTTCGAGAAAGGCCCTGGAGAAGCTCACTGATAGGCGCATATAGAGATGTCTCCGTGGAAGTTGCCCTTGGTTATTTTAAACCTTAAAAATCTTTAGATTCGAGGCCAAGCTCAGTCCTAGACATTTCGGGTCCACTCAAATTACAATAAGGAATCTGAAATAAGCTTTTCTTTGGTCCAGTTTTTAAATTTAGTCTAAGCTTGAGTCCAAAAAGGCTTCACCTTCTTCCCTTTTGATTTTTATTTTTTGAAAAGTCCTACTATTGCTTTGTAATAAGTTTATCTACCGTTGTCATAACCATTTGCATCCAACCCATTTATACAGTGTTGGGTCGCCAATTACCATATCGCCATCCTTTATGTATTGTTTACCATCTATCTTTATTATGTAATCCAAACAAAAGAAGAGATTTCTACAGAATTTTTTTCTGCTGAAATAAACAAGAGAAAAAAATTTATTATGGAAATTATTTTTATTTATTGAATTTGAAAATTATTTTTATTTTCTTATAAAAAAAATGGAGCCTTAATAGAATTGTATATTTCTTACATATAATGATCAGATTTACCGATTCAAAAGGGATTTTTTTCAATTTATTAATAGATCCATGCAGTATTGGCAATTAGGGTTCGATTCTTCTGAAGAGGATATTGGAGTAAAATGTTAAATGCATTGAGTTGATACAATAGATTACATCTTTAACATCATTTAAAAAAAATCAACTTAAACGAAATTCTAAAATATCACTGGCCTGTAGCATTTAAAAGAAAAAAACAATAGCAGCAATGGTTGTAACATTTGGCTATACGTATCATAGACACATGCTTGAATTGAAAATTCTAGGCATTGTCTTTCAACTTCACCACGTGGATATATATATATATATATATATATATAAAGGAAGATTTTTAATATTGTCACTATAATTTTTTCCAAAAGAATTGTTATGCTTCTGTATTTGATGAATGCAGGAGTTGGTTGACTTATATTTTAGAGATAGAAAAGTATGTTTTTATAGGGATCGAAATTGCAATTTTTTTATGGGAAAAATCTTTCATTCCTCCAAATGTTGCTCATATTTTTTTAATTTCTAAGTGTCAAAGAGGTAATTGCTGTAGCATTTGGCTATGCTTAATGGACGTTATAGCTTCAATACAAAGTTTAGGGTAATAGATATTTGAGTGATTGAAACGCACAATTATTATACCCATTTTGATAGAAGAAGAAAAGCAATATATATATATATATATATATATATATATATAACCTCATCTATCCTCTTCTCTTGCTCAGTGTGCTAGTTTTATACACAAGGATATAATAGCTAACATGAAGCATTCATTGTCGTATGCTCTTTTAGTGATAATTATGCAGTACATTCCTTTTTGGTCCATGTGAGAGTGATGGGGTAGATGTGGCTTGGACACCTAACTGCCTACCCCCCAAGTCGTGGTCCCCCAGGATCAGTCCAAATGAGATATATTGAACCACTGGAAGGGCCTATCGATCAGTCCAAATGAGATATATTGAACCAAATGGAAGAGCCTATCAGTCCAGATATTATTCGAATGTTTGTGGCAGATATGAAATGGAATGAGGATAATTTGAAGGAGGATATTCATTTGTGTGTTAATGCCGATGGGGTGGCACTTCGGCATTATCACAATTTTAAGTTTTATTGTAAACTGAAATTATCAATATTTCCCTCTGCTCCATCTGTTACAGCAAACCACTCACCTGAAGTAAGATAATTTTACATCACTCTTCTTTTTTTTTCCCCTTCTCATTTCATCATTTCCATTATGATTTTTCCCTATTATTTGTCGTTTTAATGATTTGTAGTTTTGTCCTTGGTTTTTTGGTCAGTAACATTTCTAGCTTAGAAGTTGAGAAAGAAACAGATTCAGCGAGGATAAATTTTCAATTTTTTTTTTAAAAAAGGTTACCCTTTGCAACAATTTTTTTGCCGCAAAAAAAAAAAATGTAAGATTAATTTGTCACTAAATGTGCCACTGCAGAGTTATAGGTTTTGGCACTCTTACTTAATTTTTTTTAATTTACATAAACACACAAAAAAATATTGTAAGTAATGTTTACGAGCTATTACCTAGAGAAGCAATAGCAGTCGATTAATTTGATCCAAAAGAAATACTGAACAAAGTGAGAGCAATGAAATCTAAAAATCGGAGTCAAAGAAGCCGAATTCGACTGTACGAAACTCCCCCAGAACGCCACGTGTTAGGTGTCTACAAACTCGGAACCGTTGGTTCCAAGTTTCGTTCTTCAACGCCACGTGTCATGATGCTACAAACTCGAAACCAGTGGCGTTGAAGAACGAAACTTACAAAGATTACATGTATCTGAAACCATTTGGAATGGTCAGGTTAGATAAGTTCATTACCCTTATTATTAGCATCAATATATTCACTGATAATTGACTATATTAATTAATAGGCTTTCTCTTTTTTGTGAATTTTTTAAGGATGATCATATTCTTCGCCCACGACGTGTTCAGCATGAGGATCGTTTAGGTGATCCACCTCTAGCTATAGTGGAATATTTAAGGCTGACTGGTTTTTACGGCGTAGCTCGACTTGGCCACTTCAAGTACGATCCATCGCTGGTCAGTGCACTTGTAGAGCGGTGGCGCCTAAAGACACATACATTTCATATTACTCGAGGTGAGTGTACAATCACTCTTGAGGACGTTGCTATTCAGTTAGGCTCATCATGCGAGGGTGACCCTGTTTTTGGAGCAACAAACTGGTCATGGGTAGATACATGTGAGTGGCTCCTAGACATTCGACCACCTGCTGAAAAAATTGATGGCCAGCGGCTCACTATTACTTAGTTGGCAGAGAACTTTGCTAACCTACCGATAATGCTGAAAAGGAGGTTGTCCAACACTTTGCTTGAGCCTATATACTTAGATTGATTGGAGGCTTTTTATTTCTAGATAGATCTAGCCATAAAACATATTTAATGTATCTCCCACTGCTGGATGACTTCGAACAAGCAAGTAGATTCAGTTGGGGTTTAGCAGTATTAGCTTACTTATACCGCAAGCTATGTAATGCAACATATAAAGATAAGAAGGGGATAGGTGGTTGCTTGACCCCTGACCCTCAGATAGAGGATTATCCTCTACTTCCCCCTTTAAGGTTCAGGCACTTATTGGATAACTGTTATATTTGTAAATGCATATTCTTACATAGCCCTTATTATTTTTATTTTTCATTAATGACCGAAAATCATTATAGATGGAAGAATATTAGATGACCTCCTCGTTCAGGTATGCGAGCCCTGAGTCAGTATCGAACCTTACTAGATGCTATGGGAGACAACGAGGTTAGTTATTTTTTTTTCTCTTCCTTATGTTCATCATAATTTTAACATTTTTTGATATTTTATCTTTTTATCCGTATTACTTCCAAATTATTTGGCGCCCATACCAGTCCCAAGATGTGCTTGACTTAATTCCCGCATACTGTTTAGCATCGCCTGATATTTGGATTGCTTCGATACCCCTCATATGCTTCCATATCATAGAGTGGCATCATCCTGATTGCGTCCTTCGCCAATTTGGTCGGCATCAACCTATTCCTCAGGCACCTCTCAGATTAGATTCTCTTTATGCTCTACAGCTTCACGGTAGAACCCAAACCAACTGGAGAACAGAGCATAACGCCTTTATCCAATAATGGTATAACTGACAAAATGTTAGAGTGCAATCTTCTATTATTGACGAGCCATTTGATCGCACATCTGAGTATATGAGATGGTACTGACGATATACTCAATGATGGATCCACCCTATTAGTGCTGCAACTGGTTATACAGTAATTTTTTTTCATTCCTAATACATTTGATCTCTTACTTTTTCAATATATATATATATATATATATATATTAGTGTATATATGTATTTATTTATTTTACTTCCCTGTTATGTTGACATTCAAATACTCATTTCTTTTTATACCGGTTGATTTAGCAGAAAGTCTTTATTACATGCACTTGCAAGACCCTTTGCCTTCGAATTTTAGCGAGATTATAAGCTGAGACTCTAGAAATATATTATTGGCTCTTGATGAACAATGCTTTTAACTGTTCTCCCAGCCTGCTGAACCAGCACTCGATTTGCCTCAACCTCAAATTCCAATTGGTCGACTAAGGAAGCGACGTCAGGGTTACTTGTCATCCCAACAGGCCACTGTTACAGGTCAGAGGCAGCAAATGGAAGAGCCGGTGCAACTGCAAGATATTAGTAGTAGCATGGCCGGTCCATCTTCATATATTCCGACTCCAGTGCCTTAAGAGATTGGTATAGCTGGTCCATCTTCTTCTGTCCCAACTAGCCAATTTCGTGACTTTGTGGGATCCAGCGCTTCATATTTCCCACCCTTGTCACCGATGTCTCAGTTTGGAACACCCGAGCAGCAATTTGAAGGCTCAGGCTCAGGCTCATTTGTTGACCTTTTGTTTGATACATCTGCATTCAGTGCTACATACGCCAGTAGCTCCTTCGACCTTGGGGGATCATCGCAGGCCGAATTTCTGACACCACATGAGCCGATTACTCAAGTTGATTCCCCATGCGTAAATTTAGATTCTTCACCCACGGTACAGGAGCAATAACAACCTGAAGAAATGAGACAGCAATTACCACAACATAAAAGAAGGAGACTTCGTTGCGGCACCGGAAGTCATCTCTTATAGTATTTTTGTATAAATTTTTATGTAATTTATTATCACATCTTATATGAATTTTGTAACAATCTGCATGTCATTTTATTTTCTTTATCTTTATCAACTTAATTTTATAGTTCATAATTACAAACTTTAAAAACTTAACATAACTTTTCAATTGCAAACTTAAAAGAAAATGATTCAACCAAACAAAATAAAGACAAAGAAATTTATAATTTAAATTATTTTTTTAACTTGCATAATTAAATTTAAACAGTCCAATTATTGGCATTGCTGGCCAAATCTATTTTAGTACAAAAAAAACACGGTCACTTGAAGTGATCAATCAATTTTATTTTTTATTCACCAAATAATGAATCCTTACATTCAAAAGTTTTTTACGTTCTCCAATACTATAAAAATTTTACCAAAAGTAATAAAAGAAATTAGCCTTAATTTTTTTCTATAGATTAAAATATTTTTCAAAAAAAGTTATTTTCATCTGTGAAGAAATATTATTAAATAAGTAATAATCTCTTAGTGGATTATAAAAAAAAATTTGTCTAAAAAACTTTTATCTATCTTTTACAAAGAGTTATTATATCTAAATAATAGAAAAATATATTATCTCTTAAGCAAATATCTCTTTAACCATATATTTTTAGGGATTAGAATCGTTCTAAAAATTTTATTATAAATTTTTGTATAGATCTTTAGTTTCTTTGAAAAATTTAATTTCAAGAACAAATTTAAACTAATTTCACTTCAATTTATTAAAATATAAAAATATTTTACAAGAAGTACCTAATCATTATTCCAACTAATTAATAAGACAAGTTGAGGTAGATTCTTCTTTTATTCTTCTTTTAATTATTACAATAAAAATAAATAAATACACATTTATTTTTTTTCTTTTGTCTTTATCAGCTTGGTCTTATTGTTAATAATTATTTATTCTTTAAAAATAAGCATTTATTTCTTATTCCTTAAAATTTATGTAATTTATTATTATACTTTTATTATGAATTTCTTAAATTTATTATACATCAATTTTTTTTTTACTTTTATTTATTTTTACTTTTTCTTTTTATTTTATTTTTTTGTCTTTCATTTTTTTAAAAAAGATGTTCATCAAATGTTTAATTATTCATTTTTAATTTCCTCATTTATTTATATTATTTAATTAGTTATAATAGGTCTTCATATTTTATAATTTTAATATTTTCTTTTATTGAACTCGGATTCATTGAATCCGAGTTCAAGCTGAGATAGAACTTAGACTAGTAGAGTTCGAGTTTCAATAAATTCGGCTCCAACCAGTCCGAGTTCATCATTCTATTACTTTTCGATTATATACTTTTTCATGTATTGCATTTGGATCATTATTTATTTTTTCTATTATTTTCCCATACATGAGCCTAATGTTTACTGTGTTTGATGGAAAATTAAATATTGTAATTCAAAATTTTAATTTGAATAATTTTAGTATTTTTAAAGTTCTCCATTAACTTTTTGTTGAATGTATGTGTTTGTGTGTCTATACACAAATACATGTTATACACACGTATGTATAGAAAAATGTTAAGAAATAAATATTTTTAAAAATAAAACAAAAGAAAACCTTTAAATTTCACCTATTTTAATCAAATTTCAACTCTTTCAAGAATTAATCAACTAAATTATTTTAATAATTTAAAATTTTGTTCTCTAATCCAAACAAATTTTTTTAATAAGATAACTTAAATATCTAAAAAATATATTGTTGTTCCTTAAATTACTCTATAAATATATTCTTAAAGTTTTGTTTTTCCTGGTTGAACTAAGTTAATTCGTTGGTACCACCTAAAGCATAAAAAATTAAATATTGCATAGTGATTAAAGAACAGTCTACTGTGTAATTGACCACACTGATTAAAAAAAAGAAATCCAAAAGAGAAAACACCATCATGAAATGGATTGAGGTAAGTTGTTAAGTGTAATCGAATGACCGAGGGTTTTAATAGTTTAAAAATAGTAATTATACAAAAGTCAAGGAGCTACATTTATACATCTGTGAAGCATGTTTGATCGTTAATGTAGTCCTAATCGTAGGATCCTAGTCTTTTCATGCTTGCTTGTTTGGTCAGTCATTGACCCGTAGCTATGACTTACGAGTTACGACGTACGAGTAACGACCAACTGCATTCTGATTTCTGAAATTAACCGAACAAGATAGAAACATTTAAGGGTATTTTTGGTACATTAATGCGAAAAAGAAAAGGGTTTGTTTGCTACGCGAAACAGCATCCTCTTATCCTCATCCAAGACCACATTTATAATCTCTGGAGGGTTCGTGTCATATGTTCTTTTTCTTTGCTCAACGCCGTGTGATTGATCTTTCCTCGATTACATTTCACTTGGTACTTGTTTGGATGGATTCCGTTCAAAAATAGCGTTTACATAAAAATAAAAATAACAATTTAATATTTTGTATGAAACGTAATTTTTACTCTGCAAAACGTATTTTCAAACACACACACTTGAATTTAGGCGCATGCTTACTATTTGGATCAAGCATATTTAAATTTAAAACTCGCCTTTTGGGTATCTTTAGATTTAAAAAATAAAATAGAAGAGAAGTAAAATAAAAATTTTTATTTAGGTTTTAAAAAAATATATTTAAAGACTTAAATTTTGTAACATTTACAATAAAAAATTTTAAAAATTAAAATCATGCCTAATAACTAAAATTATTATCAGATTTTGTGGGATTTATTATTAGAATTTAAACAAATTATTACTAAATTTTAAAAAATTATTACTAAAATTACTTAACTTATAATTTTCTTAAAATATAATAATAATTTCTTTAAACTCTACTAGTAAATCACACTAATTTTAGATATTAAAAGTAATTTTAATTTTTAAAATATTTTATTATAAATTTTTTAAAATATGAATTCTTAAATATAACTTCTTCTTAAATTTAAATATAACAATTTTTAAACGTGTTTGAATTAAGAAAAATAAATTACTTAGAAAAAGTAAACAGGTGCAATGTAATTTTTGCAAAAGTGATATTTTAAACGCCATTTCAGCAACTTACAGATTCCAAAAACAAAACAAGTTACTGTATTTTCTTAAAAAATATCAGAATGTAATTGTCAGTGATACCCCTTGTAGATGCCCTGATTATGTTCCATAGAACTGTCAAGATAAATTTCCAATTTATTAGTGTTTGGCTTGATCCGAAAAAAGAAACTTTTTTCAATCTGTGTAATTATAAAAGATCAGATATTATAATTCTTTTAAAAAAATATTTATTCGGTGACAATAATTTGTGATCATAAAAAATAAGAGTTTAGAAATACTTTTTGAAACCTTGGGCTAACATAAATGAGAGGAAAAATATTTATTTAAATTTAAATAAAAAATGATCAAAACTAAAATTTTACTACCATTATCTTGTTGCCTTTTAATTTTTCTCCATCCAAACATAACTTTTAAGGTCAATTAGGCATAATTGGAAAAATTAAAATAAGAAAAAGGACCATTAGGCATAGTTTTGGCTAATCCAACAATATAATTCAGTATTTCATTATAAAGTTTATATTATATACCTTATTTCTTCAAACTCTGTTTTTTTATTACATCTTTTTTTTTTTACTATATAAATTCATTTTTTTAATCAATCAAATATGAAAAATTGTGATTTTTTAGACAACAATATCCTTACTCATGAAAGTAATGCAAAATTGGTTATGATTTGATATTATTTTCAGCATTTTAAATATTGTTATTTATTTTTAAAAAAAATCAAATTTCTTATAATTTTTAAATTCTAAAAAAATTATATTGATTAAATTACACAACTCTTCTAAATTTTGGATAAGATAACCTCCTACCATTAGTTAGTCTATTAGGAATGAGATTTAGATGCAGTTATTAATATTTACTTTTTAATTAAAATATGAAAAATATATAAATTAATTGATAAATTATGTAATTGTTTGCAAAAACTATATATTTATTACGTACATTTTTATGTTTTAATTAAATAATCTAAAAGCAAAAATATAAGAAATTGCATATATTTTTTCCTATTTTACTAATAAAATATGATATGTTAATGAGAATAAATATTTTTAAATTTTATTTTTATATAAATAATCTTTTTAAACCTTAAATTATGTATAGACAATTTTTTGAATTTTAAATTATGTGTGAATTATTTTTGAATACATCATGCTTTGTTAGTGAAATAATTAACTAATGACACTAGAGTTATTTATACAAATTTAAAAGTTTAGATATATTTATTAAATTTTAAAGATTTTTAATTATTTATAGATAATTCAAAATTTAAGAAATCATTTATAACTTGATCAATTATATTTATATACCAATAAACATTAGCCAAATTCGAACTTGGTCGGTCGGAGTGGATAAGAAATTGACCTCAATTAAAGGTGGATTTAACCCTGAATTTAGACAAACTTATTGCCTCCTCAATAGTGTTTGACTGACCGTTATGACCTGAAATATACAACTCTCTTTTACCAACTACCAAATGTATAAGCTGGGTTTTCTCAATAAAAGCCAGAGAGAAGATGCCTTTCCCCTTCATTTATGCACACTCCTGCGAGTTGAGATTTTGTGCCCATCAACCAAACTTGGGAGCTTAGAAATGGCAGAAGAGGTAATGGGCGAAGATAAAGGGGCTGGGAAGAAGGTGATGGTGGCCATCGATGAAAGCGAATACAGTTACTACGCGCTCATTTGGTTGCTCCAAACTCTCAAGGAATCCATAAGAAGTAAGCCCCTTCTAATCTTCATGGCTCATCCCGTTATTGATAACAACTACACTTTTTCAGCTTCTCTCGGCTCAGCTCGTCTCTACTCTCTTTTCTCACCCAGTTAAGTACTAAAAAGTTTCATAAACTCCTATTTATGTTAGGGATTCTTCTCCCTTCCTTTTTTTTTTTTTTGGGTTCTTATTTTTCTTGTTTATTTGTGTTTCTCATTTAGCGAGTGCTTTTGTGGTTTCTTTCTCACTGACGAACTTGTGTTCTGCTCAACTTGCAGGGCCAGATTTTGTGAACTCATACAATGAGAATCAGAAAAAGCTTGCGCTGGCTTTCTTGGAGAAAGCTAAGAATATATGTACTAGTCATGGGGTACGGTTTCCCTTTTTTTTGGGGGGGGGGGGGGGGGGGAATCTCAATGAATTTATTTTTCTGAACCATGTCTGCTATGTGTTTGTTTTTATGTATACTTGAGAGCTTAGTTGTTTGAGGAACGAAAATGTTGTGTCTTGTTTCGTAGGCTAAAGGTGTTGGAATTCTTCATATACATGGATTTATATTCCTGCTGCACAACCAAGTATAAGAAAATGCTCAGAGATGTTTATGTGTGCAGGTGAATGCAGAGATCTTTACAGAGGAAGGTGATCCAAGAACAGCCATATGCAGTGCAGTTGAAAAGCATAAAATTGATTTGCTTGTGATTGGTGAGCGTGGCCTTGGAAGAATAAAAAGGTTTGCTGCTTCTCCCTTGCTCAATCTACATGATGATTTCAAAATTATCTGATGATCCTATGAAAGAAAGGCAAAACTTTCCCATTGAAAATTAGTTGGTACTAACACCATTATGCTCATACAGGGCTATTATAGGGAGTGTGGGCAACTACTGTGTCCACAATGCCAAATGCCCTGTCCTTGTGGTGAAGAAACCAGAGTAATGTTATCTGCTACATCGTTTAGTTGAAAACTTGGTATTAGATTCCTCCTATGGCTTTTGGTTAATTTGATCTTATGATGTAATATACAAATGATCATCTTGGAAGAATGTGCCTGATACATATACTGTAATTCAAACTGACGAGATTGACGCTGATTTTCTGTTTCTGCAAGGAGTGATAAAGATAAGAAGTTCTTTTTTCTTTTCTGCTTTTTCCCCTTTTGGCATTGATATTGAAGGGTCACTACAGATGAGACTTCTAAGTTTGCCAATGATCATAAAATTTAGATAGGCAGAGTGTGTGCTGAATCATACATGATTCATAACAGCAGCATATAAAGAGTTGTGAGCCTGGAAATAGAGGCTTACCCTCTATCAAGAATACAGAGATCTTGTTTCTGTTGGACTAACTTGGCTATGACTAGACCGCATATAAGAGAGAGACAGAGAGAGGGGGGGGGGGGGGGGGAAATGCAATCATCTACGCGAAAGCTGTGTCCTCCCACAGCAGGGTATGTGCAGACATAACTTTGACAGAGTCATGAATCTTTGATTTTGTTGTGTTTTAGAGACATACCTGTATGAAAGAATATGATTTTACAAACCAACATACCTGAAGAACACTCAAAAGAATAAACACAGCCTATTTCTTTCTTATTATTATCACTTTCGATTTTCAATATATTACATCAGAAGCGCATTATTTGTGCCAAAAATCCGATTTAATGTTGCAGCCAGTCGAACCCCTCCTTGAGCTAACCGCAAGTTGACTATTGGCAAACGGGATAGGAAGTAATCATCTGCAGAGTTTATGGTATAGTGAGAAAAAGTACTAAGCAAAACTTTGACTTCAAAAGTTTTAATAGCTTACCTTGTAGTAATGAACCCTCAGACACGCCCTTGTATGCCCATTGACAGGCAGCTTCGATACTCAGATGCATATCTGCAAATTTTACCCAACTTGAAAGTTTACATGTACTAGTATATGAAAAAATGAGGGAGCAAACAGAAAGTGAATGCATTTCCATTTACAGATTTCTAAAGTAAACTAGTAATGGAGGAATGAAACTTATCGTGAATGATCTTCCGATTCAGTAGTAAAGGCACATACATATCTGGGCATGGCTTCTTGTTATTACTGCAGATCTCCCATCCATTAACTTGATCAGACCATTCTTTCTGTTTGTAAAGATATATTTACATTAACATCAAAGTTACTGACAAATAATTGAATATGTTTGATGATGGTAGAGAAGTTACTGCATAAAAATACCGTGATATTATGCTGAATTGCATTGATGAATTCTTCTATGTTAGAGTCATAGAATCTTTCTTGTGCTGTCTCAAGTATGTTATCATCCCAAACCTGTATGGTATAAAATTAATTGCTAGAAAATGGGGAAAAAAGACCATATTGTTGTATAGTTGATGACTTGATGGATCTGAGAATTAGACTCACATGGTGAAGATTTTGTTTCCTTGTGTACCAGTGAACATCAATTGTATTACCTCCTCTGTCTGAAGTAAACCCCACATGTAGAGGCTGCAGAGAAGGACTAATGTTGAAGCATGTAAAAAGTTATGACTACAGACTTGGCTCCTCTAAAGTGTACCCTACGCTTTAGAGAATTGGTGTATGTGGGTAACTGCTGAAGAAAAAAATAAAGATAACCGACTTTTGCATGTAAAGAAGCAGTTACAAGGTTGCTTCTATTTTCTAAAAATTCTAATGGTTAATTCCCCTAAACAGTTACGCACATGCACTATACTCTCTAAAGTGCACCCTGCACTTTAGAGGAGCCAGATCATATGATGATAATAACATTGCTAATTGAGATATAATCATGGTGTATGTGTTATATAGAGTTTGTATCACTTTATACCTGATGGATGTCTCCCATAAAATGAGAAAGGAATAGAAGTGCTTGTGTGAGGTTATCTGATATTTTGATGTTATCATATCCAGACAAGAATTAGTTTAGTCAGCAGAGAAAAAAATAAATACTGGAAGTCATCAAAGTTTTTGGTGTTAAAAAATCCAAAGATAGATTAGGATTATTAAAAATAGATACACCAAGCCAATTATAAATAAATATATAAACATATTAGGTGCATTTTTCAAATAAGATTCATTTCTAACATTCTTGCATTTTTATTCATGATTGATTTAGTCTATCAATTTTTTATAAACTGAGTCTACATAAGAATCTTTCATCGGTGTTTACATTGAGTATCACTGCCATAGTTGAGGAGCTGGTTGGTGTAATTGTTAATGGCTCCAGCAACGCATCTTCCCTTCTCTCCATTCTCATCCTTGCAATCCCCTGAATGTCCAGACTATTTGGTCAGTGCTGCACGGTACCAAATCATCCTATTGCATCATGTCCATAAGATTCACTTGTTTTCCAAGCCATAAATTCCAAAAATCCAATATATGATTCATCTTTTGAGATACAACCAGAAAGGGTATGTTTTCGGAACTATGGAAATGGAAATCATGTTTGGTTTTGACTGCCTGAATACAAATAGCAGAACAGCTGATTATAAATTTACTTTTGTGAAAAACGATGTTCACATATAACTGGAAAAATTTTGAGCCAAACATTCTTAGTTAATAAACCGAAAAGTGAAAACACAATCATATATCAAACTAAATCAGGGAAAAGGACTTGATGTAGGATAGGAAAAAGAACCAAAGAAGATAAACGAAAAATTCTCAAATTTAATATTAAATTAATTTATTAACAACAAGTGTTAACTATTTTATTCGACTAAAATCCTACTCATAGCTTACCGTAATCAATAGTTTTACCAAAATACTCAAATGTCTTGATTGATAATTCTTAACAACTAGATCATAAATTACTTCAATTATTTAATTATAAAATTCATAAATCTTCAATCATAACGATATCATGAGATAATAAGCAGAACAAGGAAGGAACCTACTGTTATAGTGGTAACTGCAAAGGTTATCGGGAGTATCGATGAAGTGTAGGGCAGACGACCAGTGATAGATAAACTTGACGTGATCTGCCCATGAACACACACTCCCCAAGTCATTCTCTGCATATTCTGGCAGTAAATTTACCACAGCCTCTGCTGCTGTTTCGCTGAGGCGAGACTGCTCGGTTGCAGAAAAGGAAGAGGAACAGTTTTGAAAATGGGAGTCAGAATTTCAATCTGTATTTAATGCTTTAAAAGAAAATTTCAAACAGAAACAGAGACAGACACTTAACCTGAGCTATCCTGCAAATTATGGCATGCCCATCTTCTCCCCAACCTTGGGTGCTTGGAAACAGAAGCACCAGTGAGACTATGGCCGCTAGCTGGATTCTGCAAGACTCCATTGTAAAGTCAAGCACATGATGAGCTTTCTCTGCACCTTCATATGGAAAAATAAAGCATGATGATTGAGGGCGAGGTGTGAATTGTTTGAAAAGACGGAATATTGTAGTGCTTTGCTTTAAATTAACTTTGGACGATGACAGTATGATATTTTAGCTTCGAACTTTAAATGGGAAGCAAGGCTGATGTTATGATTTCTGTTCCTAAGGAACACTATGTAATGACCGGAATAACCTTGCGAATTGCGATGTCGACCTTCATGTTGTATTATTCGACCAGATTATGCAAATTACTCAAATTAATCAGGCAGCATTATAACTATTAACTCCTCATTACCTTTATGATTTTGGAATTACTTGCTCACCCATTGGCCCTTTTGTTACCAAAATTTCTTTTTGCTAGTTTTAAATAAACTGGCATTCTATTCTTATCAATATTCAAATGTAAAATATAAGAGAAGACTTTTTAATTTTTGGTAGCTCATCCTTGATCTTTGTCAAGCAAAAGTCGCTTCTATATATGAATTTGATTATTAGCATAGCACATGAAAGATTTTTAGTATAACATTTTCCTGTTTTACTTCACCTTGCAAAAATGGGTCGATTTAGACAGCACTCTGATTCTGGACAAGGCGAAGGGTACGCAGCTACTATTATTTATATTTGTAGTTTTACTCCAATAGTTTGCAAGATGAATCTGCGACTGCTTGTCTTTGAAGATAAGTTTCACATTAATAAATGTGAAAGATGCCAAGAATCCAACCAAAGCCCCAAGAATAATCTTGGGAATATTCTCACTTGGCTTGAGAACTCTTCCAACTGAGAAACACAACTTTTTATTATTTCTTTTAGACTAAATTACTCTCTTTTTTTTTTTTTTAAGATATTTGAATTATAAGATATTTTTTTATTTTAAAATTTATACTCTCTTCCTTTAATATCAAAATATGTATTACACTGATTCTCCCTATAATAAAATATGAGTTATAATTATATTTATTTTAACTAAAATATCATTATATCTGTTATTCATATAATATAACAACTATCAAATATATATTTAATTAATATAAAAATAACCATTTTTTAAAATTAGAATAAATAAAACATATAGTTTTTAACACAAAATAAATAACATTAAAGTAAATTTTTTTAAAAAATATCTTTTAATAAGTTATATTTTTAATAAAAGAGATTAATATTATTCTTAAAAGTATTTTAATTATATTTTAACTTAAGAAAATTTATATATATATATATATATATTATAAAGAGGAGGACGATGTAATTTAAACATTTCTAATATGATGTGAGAATAAATTTTTTTTATTCATTTTAGTCCTTTTAAGTTAGGATTAACATTTTTTTTCTTATAATTTCTCTCCTCTCTTGTAAAGTGTTTAAAATATAAAATTTCCCTCTTTGTTTTGAAAAACTACTTATCCTCCTTTAAAATTAAAATAAATGCTACGTTAACCTCCTCCGCAATAAAATATAAATTATAATTAAACCTATTTTGATTAAAAAAATCTTTATATTTGTTACGTAAATAATATGACAAGTATTGAATATTTATTTGGCAAATACAAAAGTTACTTTTAAAACAAAAAATAAGTTAAATTCACAATTTTCAACACAATTTATAAATACTATGAAATAAAAGTTTAAGAAATATATTCTTTTAATATATTATACTTTTAATAAAAGTAATTAATATTATTTTTGAAAATATTTTAATTATTTTTTGATTTTGAATGAGTTTTATCTATGTTTTTATAATCAGAAATATAACTGTGTAATTTCAATTTAAAAAAAGAAAGAAAGAACAATTTATCCTAAAAATTAAAGAAGTAACTTTCAAAATCTAGATAAGCCCTGCAAGCATTCTTGGCTAATAAATGGTTTTAGGCTGAACATGTCTAATTTTTCTTCAAGCTTAGTTTGTATAGCATTCTTAATTATATTGTTATATTAACATATCAGTGTTTACATTCTTATACTTAACTATAGTAATGGAGATTTTATTTTTGGTATAAAATATATAGTTATTAATTATTGCTTGTTTTTATTGATTATGATGTTGTCTTATTCAAGTACCTACCAACTAAGATTGTTGATTCAATCCAACTGCATCTCAATAAATTTTTTTTGAAAGTATTTTTCTCTGTTTACTGATCCTGTTTTTCTTTCTTCTTTGGCTCCACTTTAATAATGTACCAAGGGCTGTTCAGGCAACATAAGTTTGCGGAAATTGGACTGTGTTAATACCGACCGACTTAGTATCGTTTGATAGAAAAAGACAGGAAAAAAATATTATTGAATAATTTTATTTAGTATATATTTTTAAGATTAGAAAAAAAATTATTTTTATTTCATAAATACACAAATTAAAAGTAATTTTTTTGACTTGAGAATCAAAGATAATTATTATATTTAATTTATGTAAAGTCAACTCTATTTTTATTTTTATTACTTTTTTTATTCTAATATTATTTTTATATAGAGACATGATAGTTCTTCTTTTATTATTCTTTTTTATTCATGTACTATTTTTATCTAGCTAAACTTATAAATAGAATGACATTCTTATTCCATTTTATTTTATACCAAATGTAATTATTTTA
The DNA here is from genome assembly GCA_032878935.1 of Erythrophleum fordii. NCBI lineage: Eukaryota > Viridiplantae > Streptophyta > Magnoliopsida > Fabales > Fabaceae > Erythrophleum > Erythrophleum fordii. The sequence continues at coordinate 49,610,116 of JAVQMF010000053.1, read as the reverse complement.
TTTCATTCACGTCTTCATTTTCTTTCTATTTGTATAGCTAATAATTTTGTGTACCAAATGAAACATTAAAAATTGCACCAATGCAAGGTTTGTAAAAAGAAATTTCCAATATTTCTATCATCTCTCCCATTTACTCCCTTTTCATAAATTGCTTCGCGCGCGCGCACACACACATGTCAAATCAAATAAATATAGAAAATAGTAAATGATATCTAGAAGACATGCATAATGTGGAAGGGGTATACCTTCTATTACTTTATTTGAAAATTTTATGAAATTGTGTATGAATGTTTTTTGCTCATAGGGAAGCTTCCAAGCTCTTCTATCTCACTAAGTGATGGTATTTGAGTAAGCTTGGGGAATCTTGTATATATAGGAAAAGGTTAGGCCACATTTATGAAATGTTGGCAACATAGTTGGATATCCATTGACAATGTGAAAGACTGTCACATTCTCTCACTTAGTCTAAATGTCTAAATATGAAATGGCTCCAAGATAAATATTAATATCCTAAGAAAAGAAAACTAAACGTACAAATCATAAAAGGTATGCCTTTATAAACATATATTATCTTTTATATATCACGATGCACTTATTTTTCTTAACCCATCATAACTTAACTTAATAAATAAGCCATATACTTATTTTGGGTCCTCTTAATGTTATTATTCTCGAAACATAAATGTATATACAAAAATAAAAAAATAACTTAAACTAAACAAGAGTTTTATTACAAATTATATAAAACACATGTACATTAAAAACTTAATATAGAACCAATTTCCATTTTAGTTATATAATTTTTAAATACTATTGGTGGCATGCCTTTCATTAAGGAATCAACTATCATCAACTCAGTGCTAATGTATTCAATAATGACTTTATTTTCTTTGACATATTTCCAAATGGTTAAATACTTAATATCAATATATTTATTTTGACTTTCACTCTTATTATTTTTAGCTAAAAAAATATCAATTGAGTTATCACAATATATTCTCAATGGCCTAAAAATAGTATTAATAATTCTAATCTTAGATATAAAGCCCTTAAACTAAACACCATGTGAAGTCACCTCAAAATAAGATACAAACTCGACCTCTATGATAGAAGTAACAGTCAAAGTTTGCTTCGTGCTCCACTAAGAAATTGATCTATCGGCAAGCATGAAAATATAGCCTAGTATTAATTCAACAAAATTCGAATTTGAATAGTCAACTGCTTCAACGTTCTCAGTATGTTTGTATATTAGCCTATAGTTCTTGGTACCTTTAAGATATCTTATTATCTTTTTTGTGACTCTCCAATTATCCATACTTAGATTTATCTAATATTTGCCTAATATTCTAACTGCAAATGTAATATTAGGTCTTGTACAAATCTGAGTATACATAAAATTTCTTACAATAAAAACATATGGAATTTATGCATTTGTTTCCTCTTTGGATTGTTTTTCGAGCATTAGTTTGAATTGAACCTATCACCCTTCACTAAAGATGCTATACTCAATGAATAATTTTTCATCCAAACTCTTTTTAAAACCTTATTGATATAAGTTTTTTTTTAATAAACCCAAAATACGTTGAGTTAGGTCTCTATGAATGTTAATGCAATAACATAAGATGCCTCACTCATATTCTTCATATCAAAATTTTTAAAGAGAAATTATTTCACCTCATATAACAATTTTTTGTTATTGGTTAAAAGTAATATATCATCTACATATAGCATAAGAAAACAGATCTTACTTTCATTGAACTTCTGGTATATACACTAATCCATGACATTTTTCACAAATCTAAAAGAGAAAAATAATGTCATGAAACTTTAAGTACCATTGGTAAGAGGTCTATTTCAATCCATATATAAATTTCTTAAACTTATATACCAAGTATTCATTGGCACTAAAGAAGAATTCTTCTGGTTGTTTTATATATAACTCATCCTTTAATTCCCCATTAAGGAATGTTATCATTACATCCATCTGATATAATTCTTAGTCAAAATAAGCAACTAATGTCATTATCACACAGAGAAAATCATTTTTAGATACAGGAGAAAAAGTCTCCACATAATTAATTCCTTCCTTTCAAGTGAGTTATTTGGCCACGAGTCTTGCCTTATATATCTCAATGTTACCAAATGAGTCTCATTTCATCTTATAGACCCATTTTCATCCAATGACCTCAAAATCACTAAGCAACTCAATGAGATCTTAGACTTTGATAAATACCATAGAATTCATCTCTTTCTTTATTCATTGTGCCATAGTTCATATTATCAGCAAGTGATGGCTTATGAAAACGTCTTCAAGTCATTTTTTGCTCCAATATTGTAATCAGATTCTTATAGGTATACTGAATAATCACTAGAAATTAATGACCTCCTCATCCCAATTGATCTTCTTAATGTTAAGTCAACATTCTCTTGAAGGACATGTTGCTTAATTGGTTGCTTAGCAATTTTTTGAAATTGTTCAACAGCCAGATCAACTTGGTTATAGTCAATAATTTATAAATCCTTAATGATTAGTTGTTCAATACTCATTTGTACTTAAAGAGTATAGATCACAATCAATCTATCATTTGATATGGGAACTTGAGTACTAAATCGATCATTCTTGGAATCCACGTTTTGAGTTTGATCACTTTCACTAATTAAGTCATTCTAAAAAAAACTTTATATTTCTTGATTCCACAATTCTAGTGCTATAAGATAGATAATAAAATCCATATCCCTTAGAACTTGTAGCATATCCAATAAAATAGCCATTAATGGTCCTTAGATCTAACTTCTTCTTTTATGGATTAAAACTTAACCTTAAACGAGTATCTCCAAACATGTATGTCTTAAACTCAGTTTTCAATTTTTCAATAACTTAAATGTATCTTTTTAACATCCTTGGTCAGAATTCGGTTAAGAATATATATAGCCATCTTAAAGGCTTTAATCCACAAAGACCTATGAAGCTTAAGAATTGGTCAACATGCTCTTCATCATATCCAATAACATGGTATGGAGATCCAGGTATAGTGTATTGCGTAACAATTACATGCTTTTAAAGAAACTAAACAAATGAATCTCGTGCTTGTCCATTTTTAGCATATCTACTATAATACTTACTACCTTTATCTAATCTCACTATTTTAATTTGTTTATGATTATTTCTCTAGTTATGCCTTGAATGCCTTAAAGACATTTAGTACTTCATTTTTATTATTAAGCATATAAAAATACATATATTGTGAATAATCATCAATAAATATGATAAAATATTTCTAACTACTAAAATCTAAATTTAGATTATAAATATCCATATGTATAATTTTTAATATGGTATAGCTTCTCTTAGCACCTTTTCTCGGTCTTATTGCAATTTATACAAGAATTAAAATCAATAAAGTAAAGAGTATTGAGTACTCAATTGTTTACCAATCTTTTTTTATCTTTATTGAAATATCACCAAGCCTACAATGTCACAATATAGAGGAATCTTTATTAGTAACACATCTGTTTATACCTATACTACTAGAAACATGCATTGCATCATAAGTGATATTATTTTGTAATTGAATTCGAAATAAACTATCACAAATTGTACCATTACCAATAATATCAATTTTATAAAATAACTTGAATATATTATTAAAAAAATTAAAAGAAAATCCCAATAGTACAAGTTTAGAAATAGCAATCAAGTTTCTAAAAAAAATTGATATACAGAAAGTCTTATTCAAAATCAATTCAAAATTAGAATCTAGAACTAATTTGCATGTTTTTATAGCCTCTATTATTGAGCCTATCTTATTTCTTGAATAGATGTACTATTCACTTCCCACTAACTTTTTCTAGTTTAGAAACAGCCCTAAGGTATTAAAAATATGAATTGTTAGACTAGAATTAGTCCACCATGTGTCTAACATTAGCATTTATTATATTAGACTCATAACAAAAAAAATGAGATTAAGTTAACTTTTATTGTCATATGTGCATTTTCTCCCATTTCTGCTGAGAGTCTTGCCTCTTCTTGAACACATATAGAGGTCTATAATTGATTGATTAACCATATTCCTTTATGTGTGCAATAGGTGTCCTTTAAAGTTGTGTATTAAAGTGGCATGGAGTTTAGTATGAAGTGCATAAGAAAAGACTTAGATATCTTAATCGTGAGTTTTTTAAGTTGAACCATTATATTCCTTATTTGCATAATATGTTATTACATACCCTTTTATACCAGTGAGTTTTATAGACATTAACTTTGTAGTTAGATTGCTTGCTAAGCCTTTTATTTGAAGTTTCAAATTTTTCATCAATAGCTTTTAATACATCTGTAATGTTTTCATGACCTCTTATCAATCCACGTGCATTAAGAGGCAATTTCATTTTTATATGCATCATGTTAAGGTGATTGGATTGTATTCAGCATTTAAAAAAATTGACTTTAGAACTACTACCAGTATATGTAAGCATAGGAGATCTATCATGTTTATCAATATAATCAATGTCCATGCTTCTTAATTGAGAGAGAATATTTTCTTTCTAGATATTGGAAAATTCAAGAAACATGTTGTCAAGTAAAGAAGTTTTACAAAATTTACATGCCACATCAATAATACAAGACAATTAAATATTCCATATGACATATTATACTAATGCAATGCATATCTCTCAAACCATAAGTCTAATAATAAATAAAACTATTTGTGGGTTAAATTTTATTTAATTAGGCCTATGTACAAAAAATGGTGGAACTAGCATATTATATCTTTTGTCTTAATTCCTATAGACAAATTAAAACAAAAGAAAATTTACTGTCTCACTCTGATTAATCATATAAAATATAATAATGTTTCTATATGCTAATATTTTTACATTAAATATATTAATTACAATCAATGTCATTTTCTTTTATGTGATCATGAATTTAATTTTAATAATTAAATACTTAATGTATAATTTTTAACATAATTAAGAATGCTGTGACTAAACCTTAATTAAACTAAAATCATACAAATCACGACATTAAAATCAAAATGAATGTTTAAATATGACTAAACATAAATACATGAACAAGCATTACGCAATGAAAATTTGAACAATTAATCAATTAATTAACAAAACAAAATATGATCAATTAATTAATTAATATTCTCCTTTTAAATTAACACAAATGTGGCATAAAATATTGCCTAGAATTAATTTACTAGAATTAGGCATAAATTAAATGACACTATATTAATTTTCATTCCAAAATATGCCAAAATTGTTTAAAATAAATAATTTTTCAAAATTTAGGCAAAATAAAATAGCACTAAATAATGTTAGACAAAATAAATGACCAAAAAAAATTTATTACAAAAATTTTGAACAAAATAGGTCCCAAAATATTTTGTCTAAACTATTGCCAAAATAGGCCCAATATTATGTCCAAAGGTGTCCAAAAAGTTGTTAAATAGGTCCACTATACTTTCTAAAAACAGTTGCCCCAAACTTCCTAACAAAAATGACCTAAATGGAGTTTTAATCCCAAAATGCCCGAAAAAATTATAATAGTAACCCAAATACAAAAGGCTGTCCATTATTGAAGGAATCTTAAGTTTTGACATCATTTAACATTAAGCCACTTATTTTTTTGTAATTACATAAAATGAATGCGAAGAGTTGAAAATGAAATAGGCCCAAATAACTATGAGTCTTGCTTGTTTTAAAAAACTGAAGTCAAGTAGCCAATATGCATACTCAAAAAAATTAAAGAGCCTCAATAATTAAAGTAACCCAGATAACATAAAGGCCTAAAACTTAATGGCTTGATAGCATCTAAAAAAGCCTAGGAACATTTCCAGCAAAACTGCACTTCAGTAAATAGCCAAATGGAGGTTTTTTTTTTTTTTTAATGGACAAAACGTAAATGGCTTTCACAAAAACAACGTGATGTTTATAGTTGAAATCCAAAATAACATATTATCCAAGCCATCTTTAACTTTCAGATCTCTTCGGATCCAATGCGATCCTTTATACAACCCAACAGTTTCTCGCGATTCCGTACTCCATTTTGAGTGCTTTCAAAGGCAATTTCACTCTGAATTACATGGACATTAATAAAATCATATCAAAACATGAAAAACCAGCTTAAAAATGAAACCCAAAGATGGCAGAAATCCAAAAAAAAAAATTTTAAGTTTCGACAATATGGAAGGTAGAGGTCCCAAGGGGCTCTGATACCAACTATTAAAACAAATGGATATATAGAAGACTAAATGATACCCAGAAGACATACATAATGAGAAAGAAGCGTACCTACCATTGTTTTATCTAGAAATTTTATGAAACTATATGTATGGATATTTTCTGCTCACAAAGAAGCTTCCAAGTTTTTCTCTCACTAAGTGATGGTGTTTGAGGCTTAGAATCAGTGAGAAGTGAGCTTGGGAAACCTTGTATATATAGGCAAATATTTAATGACATTTTCCATCAAAATACCAAAAAACATGGTAGAGGGAATTTTTGAATATGATGACCGTTTGTGATCCCATGAAAAACAGACCATATTTCTGACACATTGGCAATATGTTAGCATATTTGCTGCCAACATGAAAGACGGTCACTATATATATATATATATATATATATATATCTGTGACACACACACACACACACATCCATTGTAGTTTGAGATAATGAGAGAAGATTTCCTTCAATATTGGCCGACGCTGGAAAGTGCCAGCGATTGGGAAGAAAACAAGAAATTTTGGAGGAGGCAGTGAAGTAAGCATGGAAGCTGCTCTTGACACATATACAACCCAAAACAGTACAACAAAATTGCAATTTCTCTTGTCAAAAGATATGATTTGCTTGCCATCTTGAAAATAACTTTGTGCTTCTTTTAGTCTCATAATTAATAAATATATATGACTCAGATTGATCTAGTCAAATTTGATCAAGAAACCAAAGCTAGATCATCCTCCATCATCTTTCAATTTCGGCTTGATTAATATATTTTTGGGCTACTTCTATTATTGAAGTGAGTTACACATAGATTAGAATGCCCAAAAAAACTGTGAAGGGCTTTCCTGCAAATACCCCATTATGCCAATTGAAGTTATAAGGACTTCACTCAATCTTCTCCTCCTCATCATCTCTTTCTGCTCTACTATCTCCGACCCTAGCCATGGAACATTCTCTCTGGCCGAAAACCCTAAGGTCAAAAACGAGTTTATTAGAGCTGAAAAAAAATTATGTTTAGCTTTGTACTAACTCATCAAGATGTTTGCCTCTCAATCACAGTATTCTTAAATTATGAAAAAATACGATGAAATCTTGTGTATAACCTCATTGCATCACCCCACCATTAAAAACATCGTTTTCTTTAACAGTTATGCACCCACATATACAACGCACATGCATTTTAGAATTCGCAGACAATCTGAAATGTGTATATTGTACCACCCCTGATCACCCAATGCGGTACTCTACTATATAAAAACATCCGTTTTCTCTAACAGTTGTGTACAAACGCACAACACACGTGCACATTAATTTTAGAGTTCCAAAATATTTAGGGATGCTAAAATGCATGTGGGTACACAAACAGGAAACAGATGTTTTAACAATGGGTGGTTATTGTAATAGGAATAATATATTAAAGAATTAATCACAATTTTATAGATTAATAGAGATATTATAATTGGAGACAAATATTAGACTGGATAAGTTTACAAGAAAACAAAAAATAAAAAAAGAATGGACAAAAATAATTTTTCTTTATAATTATCAGTTCTATTTATTGAATTATGATTATGATCACTTGCTTTCTTGTAACATTATGATATTGTCAATCATACCTTATATAAAATTCTAATGGGACTCTCGTAAAGATTTTTAGATGGTTGTTGTCACTTTCTCTTTTAAATATATAGAATACGAAGAAATTTTTTTGAAACACCCCATTATGTAATGCTAAGTTATAATAAAATTAATATTCATTTGTTATATTTTATTTAAAAAACTTGATAGCAAATATTTCACATATATACCTAAATTTTGTCAAGTTTAATCACTTAATTAGTTAAAGATGGTCTTCATACTAATTAAGTGAAAAAATCATTCTATCTTAAAATATTTTTTTAATCAAATTTTATCTTCAAATCTCAAGATGATAAATGAAATCATATTATTTTTATTATTTTTAATAAAGTCGACAATTTTTTAGAAATTGCTATTTCTTCCATTCTTTTTCCAAATATCTCATATATAGTTTATTAAAATGCATGCATGTTAACACATTTGGCTTAGGCTAGCATTATGAATGCATTTAAAGTTACATAATTAATTAACATGCATAGTTAATTACCAATTTAACATATTATAGTATTATACTATCTAACTGTGGATTTGCCATTCAATTTTAGGTATTCAACCATATGGAAATCATCATTTAGCCAGATTAATACTGAAAAGGTCCAGGGAGACAGATTGTTGATGGGGGACATAGAATGTCGCAAGGATGATTTGGGCAACATTCTACTGTACGAAATTCATCTGTGTGTTAATCCTGATTGTGCAAGTTTGAGGGATTGCACGAATGCAAGATTTTATTGTGAGAAGAAAATTCCTATATTTCCCTCTCCTCCATGTCCAAAAGTTCAGGAGGAAAGGTTTCTTGACGATAATATTAGTTACAATAAGAGTCACCTTTGGCGGCATAATTTTCGCCGCAAAAAATGTAAAACTTGTCACCAGAGAATATAGAGAAAGTTATATATATATATATATATATATGTATTTAATTGCTGATTTGAATATTCATTCAATATAATATTTTTATAATATTTATACTCAACAACCTTTCTCACAATAAAATAAGAAAAATAAATAAATATATTAGACTATGTATGTAATATTCAATCAACACAATCAAACGTAGAAGGAACTGGCCAAAAAGAATCTTAACATGGAATGAAATCTTTCTCTACTTATCCAAGGTGGACGGGCGGCTGGACAAACTCCAAGGGCTGCGGTTCGAAGGAACAAGAACGTTGCACGGTGGAGAGGAGAAAAGTTAGCTTCGTGGAAAATGAGAAGAAATGAGAAGGAAGAAAAAATAAAGGGGATGAGAGAGAAAAAGAAGTAGAAAAAGTAACGAAAGACGTGGGGTATTTTTATATTGGGGTCAAAATAAGATATTAAAAAATTATTTTTACAGGTCAGAGAGGAATTAAAAGTCCGACAAAATTTTAGACTTTCAAGGTTAAATTACCTTGAGACCTTGAAAAACAAAAGTGTCGCGATAAATATAAAATAGATACAAAATAGTTTCTTAAAATAATTTCTAAGCTTCATAAATTTGATTGAAAATGATAATAATAAAGACTGATAAATTTGTTCTGTAAAACATAAGTAAACTATATTAATTAAACATGAATATTCATATAAATTTGTCAAGAGTAATTGTAGCTAAACAAATTTTTTTAACATATATATATATTTAATTTTTTTAATCTATCTAATTTTTTTATAAATGTAATTTATTAATAATTTCTTCAAAGGTTAAAACATCAACCAAAGGAAGAAAATAAGGCAAAGTAGTGGCAATTAGTAGTGTAAAACCAAAAAGAGATACCAAAAGACAAACAAAAATTACAATTTTGTTTAAAGAAACAACCTAGCAATTAATGTATTCACACCATGCAGGTTATTTTATCATATTGATAATATTTGGTAACCGTGTTGAGTACCATATTAAGTCATTAATCTAAACGATTACTTATACACACAATTGAAGTGTTCAATAATATATATAATTTCAACGTGAAACATCTCGAAGGAATTTCCACGAATCATCCCATGCATTACACGCTATATAACCCCACAAGTTAGACTTTTGAATTGGAAGATCGTTATAACTATGGACGACAGCACGAGTTACATATGAATAAATAAATATTCAAAATATATTAACTTCTCACTAACCAATGTTTGCTATTTATTACGCTCACATTGTGTTTTCTTCCCTTCATCGTTATCATCGCTTCCACACATATATGGGGACTGTACTCAAACAACCGACCACATATGGTTTTTTTTTATTGGATGATGAAGTTGTTATGGAAAAAAAAAAAAAGACAGAGGAAGTAGCTCTCACAGCTTGAAAATGCAGTGATGGTGTGGTCAGAATTCTTGACCACCGCAGATCCCAGATTGCTTCGTCCGAGCGGGCCCCACCCGTTACCCATTGCGTCTGCTGAATCAGCCACCCGCCGTTCCAATCCTTCCTCCTACCAACAAGAAAAGCCTCCTGCCTTTTACCTTACGTGGCTCGAATATTCTCTCTCTCTCTCTCTCACCCCACCAACTGTTATCCTCCACGTAATCCACTTCATCTTGCCCTGTTCAATCATTATCCCTGTTTCTATATAACCCTCCGTGCCCTCTCCTTCGCATCCCTCCCCAAATAGTAAATCCCCTTCTTATCCATCCACTCTCTGTTCAACAACTATTCTTCTTCTTGTTCGTGAATTTGAAATTTTATTTGGTTTCCATTTTTTAACTTCTAAAGCATGGACGTTCCTGTAATTAACAGACTCAAAGATTTCCAAATGGGTTTGACCTCTCTGCAAAACCCATCCCTTCTTTCTGGGATCCAATCTGTTTCCATCGCTTACACTTTGTGTAAATGGGGTGCTGTAATTCTCGCTCTAGTCGCTACCTTTGGCAGTTTAATCAATAGAATCAAGATTCTCATCATCAGATTCCGTCGCGACGGCCCTCCTCTACCTTCCATACCTCAGCTCGACGACGATGATTACAGTAGCTCGGACGACGATGACGACGGAGAAACCTGCTCGTCACCGTTTTCTCTGTCATCGGAGTTTGAACAAGACGAAGATGAAATGACACCGTCTTCGAGTTCCTTCAATTGGCGCATAGTGGATGAAGATTTCCGAGTTCGAGGCTCCGGTCATCACGTGGATGACCAGTTGCAGAGTGGCACCGTTAGGCTCCGACGACGGCCTAGCATCGGCGACATTTTTTCGCTGTCGGAAATCGTCAACAGCAAGAGCGTCGTCAAACTGTGGGATAGCATAGGATTTGGGCTGGGTTTAGACTTCGATGATTGCGACTTAAGCTTGCACCAGCCGGCAGCGGCGTCCAGTTCATCGCCAGCTGTGGTTTTCTCCGCCGAGAAAAACGCGTCTGGTAAAACGGCTCTTAAGATTTGGGACACGCGCCTCCCGCGTGGAATACCGGCGGTAATCGCCGAGTGGGGGCCCAGCCTGGGCAAGATCGTTGGGGTAGAATTCGGTGAAGTCGAGAAGTTATATGTCAGAGATGACGTCCATGATGACGTCACCGTTGGAGACATGAGAAAAGTCAGCTCGCCGTTACAAGATGTAACGGAATCTGACGGGGATACCTGGTGGGATACCGATGCCGTTATTGTTTCAGCTGAGAATTAGGGTAAAAAAAGATAGCATTGTAGTACAAGAGTTGTTGTAATTCGTAAAAATGATTGTTCATATTAATTATGCTTAAATTTGTAAATTAAAATATAATAATTAGTTTATTTACAAATTTGCGTACACTAATAATTGGATAGCACAATGCGTGTGGTTGAAAATAAGCCATATATGCTTGTTTCTATATAATAGATAGCTTCCTTGCGATGAAAGTTGCAAGCTGTCAAGTTTCTCTCCTGCCAGTGATTAGTGTTTTTATTTTTATTTTTCGGCCCACTCTAGTGATTAGTGTTAAGGAAGTGTTAGTTATAGCAACAAAAGATAAAAATGGTAATTAATGAATAATAAAAGTGGAACAAGAAAGTTGATTTTCTGGGCTTGCAGCAAGATCATCAGGGATCATAGCAAGGCTTTTGATAATTAGTTATAACTTTCTTTTATAATGAATTTGATAATTGCACTTATACATCCGGTTTGGGATGATAGACAAATTTTAAAATTGCATTTGTCCTTATGTTGCAATTATTATAATGATTATATATATATATATATATATGTATATAAAAGATATATATACACACACATATATTATGTCGTATTTGCCAATCACAATTGGGAATTTGATATTGCAAAATATCGCAATATTGCGGATTCAAATTATCGTTGTGAATTACAATTTAAAACATTAGTTAGAGATAAAGAGATTAGAGGGTGTCTTAGAAGGTTGAACCCTGTAATGGATTAATTAAAAGATAAGATTGGTGAATGTAAACGATTCTTTGGCACACAGAAATTAATCAGAAAGATTGGTTGGTGTGCCTGATATTGGAAAGAAGTGATTTTCATTGATTAAAATTGGAGGCTATGCTTTTTCCCTTCCTATAACTTCAAGAATTAGAATTGATATTATCCATCCTTGTTCAAATACCTTGTGCATTTCTAACAAATACCATTTCGTATGGGGTTGCTCAAGCTTTCGGAATAATTAAGTGTTTTAACATTTTAACTTTATCCAAAGATATAAAATCCAATCACTATATTTATTGAAAGAGAGATATATGTTAGGCGTGCATATAAATCCGATCGACCCAGCCACATATTATTTTCTTAATAAATTTTTTTAAAGATTTATATGAAATTAAGATTTTTTTTTTTACAAAAATAATATATAATTTTATAAGAATTTATATAAAAAAAATTTTAGAAGCAATATACAATTTTACAAAAATCTATACAAAAACTATATCTTTTTAAAGAGCCCTTTTTAAAAAAAAATATTTGTATCAAAAGAAACCCGAATTGGCCCGGCCAACTTAACCGACCCAACTTGAATTGATCGCAAATTATGTTTTATTAGGTGGAGCTAGACATCAAACCTATAAAATAGACCTAGTACCAAAGTCGAGCTAGGCATTTCTCATACATAGTCCTAAAAGATATAAGTTCTCTATTCTTATTGAGTTTAAGGATTGTAATGCTAAGTCTTTTAATTAACAAATTATTTAATACATTGTTATTTTTATGATGTCATGTCAATATCTTTTAATTAAATTATAAACATCTTTTAAATAAGAATTAAATTATCACATTTTTAAATTTTAAAAATAACAAAGAAGTAGTGTGAAGTTATCCACTACTTCCAACGTATATTTTAATTTTTTATCATAATTTATATTCATATTTTTTAAGTTAAAATATTGATAGGATTTTTAACTTTATTTATCATTTTATATTAATCTCTCGAATTTAAAGTTTTTTTAAATGGTCTTTTAAATTTTAAATTTATTTCATAAAAAATATTTTTAAATAAATTACATTAAATTTTCAATATCCATCCATGCCTCTTAGGTCGAGTCCATGCGTATTTTTTCTTTTTTCGATAATGATAACATGACGCTCGATCAGAATTTATCCAAAAAAGAAAAGATGCCACTAACAAAACGATAGGTGAAACCATTTCAAGGCAGTATTCCTTCTCCACCTTCGTTGAGGCTCATCTTCACGCTAGGACACGAAGATGCAGAGTTCAACGGCGGCGAGGAAGTGAGATTGATATTGGAATCGAAGAAAGCAGTTCTGTATGTTGGTGGTGGTTGTTTAAACTCACCGGAATCCCGAGGCTAGCAGCATACCCCAGCTTGGAATGCATGGAACGGTTTATGCTAATTACGACGCTGGAATCTCTCTCTTGTTCCTCATGTATGTGGGGCAGGTTCAAAGTTTTAACTAATTGTTTTTTTTTAAAGATGTTCTTGATAAAAGTGATCTGTTGCTCGAGGTTTGATGAATGCACATTGATTCAGCTGAGATTGTAAAAAAAACAAGCAGCCCCATGTGTCGTTTTGTGCAGATTTGTAGTTGGTCCTGAAGGGCATTAATAGACACTAGAGAGAAAAGCCAATGCACTAGAAGCAGAGGAAGAAAATAAATTTGAACTAATAATTAATCTTGAAAAAAAATTAATTAGTAATCAAACATGTTTTCAACTGATCAGTATGTAAATAAGTGGCATTTGTTTTCAAGATATATATTATGATTTCAAAACAATACTAAGAAAATGATCAGACTCTAACATGGAAGTCAAAAAGGTGTTTTAAAAATGACTTCGAGATGTAGAAATAAACCATGTTAAGGTTGATTGCATTGCGTCCTTTTTCCATTGCTTTCTTGTCTTTTATTTTTATACAGAGCATGATATCATTTGCATACTCTACTTTTTTTTTTTTAAAACCTACAATTTAAAACTGGGTCTCTATTTTCAGTACATCTTTTTTGCTATTTGATTCTATTTCTGATTTGGGGGTGGTTTAGAAATATAACATCGACTTGAAACTTAGGTTATATATTATTGTACATTGAAACATATCTGCTAGCACCTTAAGCTCCTGGTGTTTGTCAAATAGAGGAAGAAAGGAATTACGGATCACTATCCTTAATCCAAATCGCATAAACAACACTTTGAAGCTGAATAATATCAGTTTTTTCTCCATTGAAAAGGCCAATTCTCCCATTCCCAAAAGCATACAAATTCTATCAGAAGCTTGGCGTACAAAAGGACCTTTAAAGTTGTTGGAGATACAAAGGTTATCTCCATCCTTTTAAAGAGAATTTTTATAAACAAATTTAAAATTTAAGAAATTATTTTAAAAATTTTCAAATTAAAAAAAAAAAAAAGCAATTTAAGACAATAAGTAAAGTTATTGGATCAGAATATTGTCTTAACCTATTTTTGTAATTTTTATATTGGCTTGAAAAACTGAAGGGACTTTCTCAAACTTATGTAATAATATAAATTTATATACTGAAGGGACTTTCTCAAACTTATGTAATAACATAAATTTATATACTAAAGGGACTTTCTCAAACTTATGTAATAATATAAATTTATATCTGGTAAAATGATTTTTCAGAATGCTTGATAGTTTATGCCAATCAAAAGATCTTAAAAGTTTGCTTCTTTTGCAAAATGCTAAATGTAACTTTTGCTTGATAACTTCATTAAACATGAGGATCTTTAACATTTTTCGTGAAAAATGTTTGTTTTCCAGCAAAACCTACAGTGCTGCACAAACTTTTGAGATTCGACAGATTTTTGGCTTTTTAGTCAATAATCAGTCATAAATAAAATTATAGTTTCATTTGGGCCTAGGAGTCATTGGGTTGACCCGTCACATCGCGGCCCATAATCAGCGTCACCGCTAGATTGGGCAACCGCATTTTAATCCCTCTGGGGCGTAGGGAAGTGCAGGCCTATTACTTAAATGCCTATTTTCTTTTTATTTCTTTTGTCAAAAAAAAAAAAAAAAAGAATAACAATGCAGCGTAGATCCTTTGTACACCAAAGGTAACGTATTGAAACATTCAAAGTAGCAATGCAGCGCAGATCCTTTGTGCACCTAAAAAGATGCGTGGAGGGTGTGCATTGTTCAGATTTTTAATTTAGGTGATTTACATTAAATATGGATAGTTTAAATTATATATTTTTAATTTCTTATTTTTTTTTCCAAAAGATGCAAAATGTAAATTAAAAGTAATTTTTAACTATTAACTTAAAAAATGTCATCAAGATTAAAAAAATAATAAAAAAAATTAAAGTTTGAGCCGCCTTTTAATTTGGATGAACTTAAAAAGATATGCATCCTCTGCGTATCCAAAAATATATAAAAGATTTGAACAAAATAACAATGCATGCAAATCTATGGATTTGTAAACAGATATAAATAAAAAATATTTAACTTTATTAACTTTTTAGAATTAAATTGTATTTTTTTATGCAAGCTATTTTTTATTTCTTACTTATATAATTTTTTTTACTTAAACAAATAAAACTAATTAATATATATGTTAACTCAAGCATGGCTTAGAAAAAGCATTTAAAATTGCATACCGAAGATCTCACATTGTTCTTGAAAAAATAAAATTTGAACTGATAATGAATCACAATTCAGGTCAAACTTATAAACAATTGTCCCATTAAAGACTTAATCGCCTTTCAAAAATTTTCCAACTAAGAGAACACCACGCAATCTACCCACCATGACACTATGAAGGGTCTTGCGATCTTTCGGAGATCTCTTAATTATAAATTGACTATATTGGACCACCACATCCAAGAGGATCACCTATGGTCAAGTACCAGAAAAAGGCGCATTGTGACGTTGTTGTGCTCAAGGATTTGGATCCCTTTAGTCATGTAGCAATTGGAGGAGATTCAGTGTATTTTTAAAAGTAATTTCTTTTTCAGATTTAGATTCTAAATTATAAATTTAAAGATAAAAAGCATAATGGAAAGATTGGAAATTGTTTTAATTGTGACAAAAAAAAAATTAGGCTTTGAATTCTTTTAAGATTTAGACTTCAAATTGTAATTGTATAGTATAGTTAAAATTTTTAAAATATACTTTGTATTTACCCATATAATTTTTGACCTCTCGCTTGTATTTTTTATCTTTAAATTTATAATTTGAAATTTAAATTAAAAAAAAATTAAAATAGTTAAACTAAATTCTCTCCAATTATCATACAACTGAAAAAAATCCAATTTCTTATGCTCAGACACATTCTTTTTTGGCTATCACTCCGCTCTTCTACTAACCCAAGCATTGAATTTGAACCTCCCATGCCCATTATTGATCTTTATTTTCGGCACCGTCTGGGACAGCTATGAGCAACTAGCTTAGGTCATCCATCAAGAAAATTAGTCTCTAGTTGTCACTGTAGTAGTAAATGGTGACCCCAAAAAAAAAAATAACACGTGCATTTTTTAAAACAAATAATTATGTTTTCTCAAAAACTTTTTAGATAAACATGATTTATTAAAAAATAATGTAAATCAAATTAATTATTAATATGTATATATATAAGCATTTGAAATATACTTTTTAATTAAAAAACTAACTTAAAATTTTCCGAAATTCTCAATGGTGACACTGTGAGTCGCTGGGATCTATGAAGCTTGAGCCAGTAATATGTCGCAACTGCAGAGGCATGCCCCTAGAACAAGCTTTATAAATTTATATTAAAACTAAAATTGATTAATGGGTTAGTGTGAATTATAGGATCATGCGCAAACCAACCGCACGCGCACTGTGTCTACCCTCCTCTCTTGGATTCTGCTTTCAACCCATCATCATGTTCCTTCCCACCATTCTCTTTATGCTTCCAGGTTCTTTCTCTCCTTCTTGGATCTCCCATCTCTCACTTTTTATAATTCCCTTTTTCTCACTGTTTTATTTTTTTTCTTTATTTTAACGCAAACATTCTTAATCTTACCCATTACGGCTTCATTCGTACCAGCGTGTCTTCAATTCCACCCAGGACTCTATCACACATGTTATCGAATACTTGGAATGCACATAAATTACTTACAACCTTAGTTTACACGACTGTGGATTTTGTTATTTGAAGGACATATGCCAGATTGCATCAGCTTTCCAGGTAATTATATGATTTTATTCTGTCCCTTTTATTTTTGGCTGAGTTTCTCCTTTTTGTTTCATTCAAACTCTGTATCTAAGAATAATGGTTAAGAAGGAGGACCATATCCGAGATATTAAATTCACCTTAATATTAAAAATTGAGATTTATTATGTGAACCGTCAACTCGTTCCATTACAAGGACATTTTTATCTTGTGTTCTAGAACTGGTACAAGCTGTACATTTGATTTAAGCACATCAAGTCCTTAGACAGAACTTAAATATATTATAAAGCTTTTGCTTGGTCATCTTCCCACTCATGGGTGATGACCAGTCTAAATACATTATTAAACTAACAGAATAAGACAAAAGTACTCATCATGTAGGTAGCTAGGAGACTTTGTAAATGAAAGTTCCATCTCTGGTCCATGTCAGCCTATTCATCTTCTTGTAGGATGTGCAGAATAAATTATATATGCAGCCTATAACCCATTATTCTTAAAACTGCAGAACGTGTAATCATGAACTTACAGGCACACAATGCTAGCTAGTTGGGAAATGGGACCAAAGAACAAAGAGAAACATGCTTGCTCAAGCTTTGTGTTTGGTAATAACAACTAGCAATGAGTCTTCAAAATGATCTTGCCTCCTTAATTACACTCGAAAAATCCTTAATCCACCCTCAAATATGAGATTCTTTATAATTGCAATAAAGTGATATTTAAATAAGCTCGCAGGCGCCTTCATTTATTTATCCTTATAGTCCAATCAAGAGCAAGACCTAGTTAGAGTTTAAACCAAGAACAATACACTCAACAATGTATTACACATTCGTCTCTGCCACCAAATCAAGCCTTCAATTTGAAATGGGAGGTTTTAGTATTACTACTATGCCCTAAGTAATCGTGTAAGGCTTTGAGCTTTTTTTGAAAAACTCATTTTGATATTGATGTGTGTGAGAATGAGGATGAGTTGGATGAAACAGATATAAAAGGTGGGTCCATCCTATGAGAGTCACCCTATTTTCTTTAGTCTCCTATATCCTGGACAATTGACCACTAAAAAGTATAAACTACTCATCAGACTTCAGAAATGGAAACTGGAAAACCAGCAAGAGAGAGGAACATGCCCTTTTTATACGCGGGGGACCCCATTCCACACTCAGACATTAATATTGGATTCAGAGCAATGCTCTGTTCTCTCGATTCTTGAATGACCGGAACAGCTTAGAGCTTGGTCCCCACGCATATGCCATAGTTTCCAAATAATGCCTACTTTCCTACCTAGCAGGAGTTCTCGATGTGAAAGGTCGAGAATTTTAACTAAATTTAATTTATAAAAAAATTAATAAACTAAATTAATTACGGATTGATATATAAATATATTAATTTTTTCTTAATGACATTCACTTTTAACATATTTCTAATTGGTTTGGTCGATCATTTTTTTCTTTTTTCTGATTCTGCACTAGCAAACGTTTTTAACTACTACCTTATCTGTAGAAAACTCAGAGTCCAAGGATTTGTTTACTGTGTCTATGATCTTACTACTGGCAGTATGGAAAGCTCATAACATAACTCCCTCACAAACCACGGAAAACAACTGAAGTAGACTTAATTCATGGAAAGAGACAATGAGGAAGGGAAGGTTGAGAGTAACGCAAAGTCATGATAATTTACAGTTTAAATAATTGGTTGTTTATTATATTAGATCAATTATTTGTAGCGTAAATTATAGCTTTTTATATTATTTTATTTTGTCATTAGCAATGTGAAATGAGATTTCTGTAATAGTACATGTTTGGATTGTAAGATACCTTAAAATCAAGTCATGAGAATTTATATTTGAGAATTATCATAATTCCGTTCAAGTCAATCCATTGTCCCTAGTCATATTTTGTGTACTAATCTGCTGGAGTACCTAAATGAAACAGGATGTGCATCACAAGATTGCTTCTACGGTCAACTGTTCTGTTTATGCTAAATGAAAAATTAAATAGTAAGTGATATTGGCATGCAAATCCAAGTCTGTTAGAAGAGATTTTAACTCCTAAAAATAACATGGGAAATTTTTTGGTAGATTATGCACGAAAGATAACAAAACTACGCTAGTTATGATTTGTTTAAAAAATCTCGTTAAAAAATGCATCTAATGAGATGCTTCTATGGTTATTTATCTATTTTTGAATGTTGATATTGTAAAGCTCCAGATTCATAAGTCAAAGTCCACATTTTGCAGCCGTTGTGCCTCAAAAATGAATTGACTAGGTTATCATTCTCTGTACTAATGCTAAGAGCTCTGAGGAAGAGAGTTGGAGAAGACAGAGCCTTCTTTATTATTATTTGTTTTGTTTGAGGTCTTAGACAGAGCCTTCATAATTGAACAGGAACAGAAACAGGGCACAATTAATTTTAATTCCTTCAACCACACAAACAAGAAGACAAACAGTTAGGCATTTAGGAATATTTTATTAAAGATCCTGAATGTTTGTTATTAAATCATCCATAAAAATACTATTAACACAATCATATAAAAGCAATGGAGGTCAAACCTTCTGCAAAAACTTTTAAATGATTAAAGATAATGAGTTTATGAATTAATATAACTTCTAAATGTTTATCAAATATGAAAAATTCAAATTA
Organism: Erythrophleum fordii; assembly: GCA_032878935.1. NCBI lineage: Eukaryota > Viridiplantae > Streptophyta > Magnoliopsida > Fabales > Fabaceae > Erythrophleum > Erythrophleum fordii. The sequence continues at coordinate 49,590,101 of JAVQMF010000053.1, read as the reverse complement.
ATTAGAGAGTGCAGGAAATTATTTTGCAGAGGTTGAATGTTAAGACTTATGACATACTATTTACATATTAAAATGTCTAAAATCAAAAAGTCCAACGGTTTCAAACTCTACAGAAAGCTACATTATCAACCCAAACATAATTAATTTTCCTTCCAGCTTTCTAATCCCCCCATCCCCTAAAAAAAAAAGAATAAAAATAAATAAATAAAAGGAAGAAAAGAGATGAGAGTGTGTTAGAAAAGTGGTTTTTTACACTAAATAAATGGAGGGAATTTGGGTGATCCTGATTTCCCACCATTCAAATCCAGAAAAGTCGTGTGTCTGATTCTCCACGTTGGGCTGTAAAAGGCTAATTTTGTATCCATATGCCATACATGCTTCACACAGAATTAAGCAGTTGGAAAGTTTCCTATGTGATTTGCTCATCATTTTAAAATGCACACCCAAAATGTGAGAGAGAGAAAGATTCTGAGAGACATTTGAAGTTGGAGAACAACATTCACAATTTTACGGACCAAAAATCTAAGCCAAACCCCACCCCCTCCCCACCCAAAAAAGAAAAAAAAGCGAAACGCCACCCCCACCTCCCCCTCAAAAAAAAAAAAAACAAAACTATGCCTGCCAAAACTTTCTCAAGATTTTCCCATCTATTTTCCTTTCTTTCATTTTTTTCCCCATTTGCAAAAGGGTGCTTTCTTCACCGAAGTGCCATGAAAAAATGGTACTACTCCCAAATCCAAGCCAGCTGAGTTTATCCCTTCCCTCTCTGCTTCTCCTTCTAAGCAATATTCAGTTTTCATTTTTTTTTCCTGTAAAATAAAGAGAGAGAGATATATATGTGAAACATAAAATTTGAATTGGAGTAGCTGGATTTAGCTGGAAGACCTACTCCTTCAAGAACCTCTTCACAATCTTCACACTCGGTTCTGCCACCTGTCTCTCCCAAATATCCGACAACCTCTCGCCTCCTTCGCCGGCGCTGCCAGAACATCCCCACGACGTCATTGCAGCCCGAAACGCCTCCGTCGCGTCCAGCCTCCGTAGGTCCCACCCTGCCCCTTTAAGCCGCAAGATCTTCCCTATCTGTCTTTTTGCTAGCTGACACGTGTTGTCCTTTATCGCCTTCACTGCCTCGTCGTATGCGGCCTTCTGCACCCGATCCTCTCCTCCTTTACGACCTCTGCCCCGCCTAAGCCCGCCCGGTGGAGGGTATCTCTTAAAATAGCGGTCGAATTCAGGCACTCCGATGGCCTTCCTCAACCCGACCTGGTGCTCCGAGTCATCTTCTAAGTCCTTCGCTTCCGGGTCGAAGAACTGAGCCAACTCGTCCACCATTCCCGAGTCAAGCATGTCGTCGACTCGCTTCAACAAATAATCCGATAACACGGGGAACGACACGTCCACCCAGAGGAAGCAGCAGTTGTACCTCAACTCGGACGAGATCGAGCTCGACGACGACCCATCATCGAACACATTCAACCCCGGGTCAAACTGGTCCACCAGAAGAGCATGAATCAACGAGTTGGACCCACCGACGACGATGGGAAGCTTCCCCCTTGCGCTGATGTCAGAGATAACCGAACCGGCGACCGAGCGAAAATCCAACGGCGTGAACTCTCCGTTCGCAGGGTCGACGTCTCCGAGGAGGTGGTGGGGGACGCCGTTGCGTTCGCCTACGGGGATCTTGTTGGTGGTGATGTCGAGGCCTCTGTAGACTTGTATTTTGTCCGAGTTGATGATTTCCGAGCAGGCGCAACGGGTGGCGAGTTCGATGGAGAGGCGAGACTTTCCGCTGCCAGTGGCGCCCATTATGACAACCACCTTATCTTTCCGGCGGTGGCGGTGGTAGGCGTTGGTGGCGTCCATTCGCGGCCAGCAAGGTCTGCTGGAAAAAGAAGGCGTGGGAGGGAAAAGGGTGAATGAAGAATAATCCTGAAATTTAATGGCGAAAGAGCAATGGTGGAAGTGAGCTATTGAGAAGAAAGAAAGTGTCATGGGAAGAAAGGGAAAAATGGGGGGGGGTGAAAAATCTTAGATGGCAAGGTTTGAGATGAGATATATATATGGAGCTGTTGATGAAAATGGCAGACAGAGAGAGAGAGACACGGAAGAAGAGAAAGTTGAGAGAGAACAAAAAATGGGCAGAAATTGTGTGTGGGCGTGGGTGGGTGTGGGTGTGGGTGGGGTGGGGTGGGGTGGCGTGGGTACAGGTAACGTGTAAGCAGAGCAGTGAGTGGGTTTGTTTATGGTATTCAGAAATTGGGCAGAGAGAGAGAACTGTGTCTCCTTGCTGGAAATGGCATTGCATTTGCCAATCAATACCAAATTGGATTGAGCAGAGAGACAAGTGCTTTTGCTTCGTTTTCGTTTTGCCTTTCTCTCTCCCCGTCTCTGTCTCTCTTTGGTATAAGCAATTTGTTTTCCTGTGTTGCTGTAAGCTGGGATTGAAGTTTCAGAAGCTTTATTGCGTTTCTTCTTCTGCTTTTTTCGTTGCAGGATTGAATGGGCTTAGCTCAGCTTAGCTCTCTTCCCTTACTGCCTCTGCTGTTCTCTGACCCTGTTTTCTTCTCTCAATGAAATTTGGTTGTGAGAGTGTGTGAGCGCGGAGGGAGAAACTTTAAGGCCCCAGCCTATTTAAAACGGATTTGGATCTTTTCTTATGCTCTCTCCGGTGTCCGGTGTCAGATCTGACCGTCTAAATTAATTTGGATGATTCAGATTTAATTATTTTTTTTTATTTTTAAAAAATTAATTATTTTAAAAAAAATAAAATATAAAATAAAATTATTTTTTTAATTATAAATTTTTAAAAAAATATTATTTAAACTTAAAAAAATTAAAAAAAAATTAAATCGTTCATATTAAAATTAAATTTTATGAAAGAGGTAAGGAAGATAGAGATATGAGAGAGGATTTTTTTCGTTTTAAATGGAAGCAGGTCCTCTCCTGTGCATGGGCGTGCAGTGCGTGGTGAATTGCGTGGATCCTGGCCGTTCCTTGCATCTCGCAGCCGAAAACGTGACACGCGTCGAGGAATAGTGAAACAGTGGAATGAATGAATCTCGCTTTTTGTTTCGAGCTCTTTAACCCTCTCGTTTTCTTCCGCCAAGTTGCAAAACGCACGTGTGATTATGGCTCCCTCAGATGCAGCTTCTTCTTGGGAGCTTTAGATTCTGGTGTTCGACCATGGGAGCTTCAGCTTCTTCCTCATATTTCATCTTCCTCGGATGCATCCTCTTCCTCAAAATTCTGCCATGGGAGCTTCAAGCGTTCGGCCATGGCTGCATCGTGGCATCCTCAGAGTTCAAATTTCGGCATCCTCAAGGTTCAGATTTCGGGATCTTCAGAATCAGCCTATGAGGATCCTTTGAAGTTGATTTATTTGTTGATTTTTATGTTGATTGGGAGTGAAAACTCGTGAAAAAGGGCAAAGAATATGAAGTTTTGGAGGAAACTTTTGGGTCAAACGGGACAAAATGAGAGAGAGAGGCTTTCGGCTACAAGATGCGACGTGTCATGCTTTCGGCCATGAGATGCAGCGAAAGGCCACGATTTGCGCAATTGACACAGCAATTGACGCCTACGCAATAGATGCCGAAATTTACAAATTACATGGCCGAACGCTAGTTTACGAATTACATGGACCACATTTTAATAGATGTGCTTAACTAATTTTGTAAATAAACACTCATGATATATCTATCTATCTACAAGGCCAAATGATTATATGATATGATTAATTGGTTTAAACTTTTTTTGAATAAATATTAGCATATTAATTAGCATGAAGTCATTTTAAATTCTATTTGATATACAATGAAGGCCTTTTATTCTTATTTTATTTTATTAAACCAGGGATATTGACTCCTTAAGCTTCAGTGTTAATTTAATTTTTTTTTCAATACCATCAATATTTTTATAAAAATAATTTAGTAAAACGCATGCCTGTTAATGATTTATTTCATATATTTTAATATCATAAAATTTTACTGTACTTTTTCGAAATAAATAAAAAGAAAGCTTTAAAGATATATGGAATACAAAATATTCCCCAACGATATCCCATGATTAATATTTCAAATCCTCAACCGTTCAAAAAGATATTATACATAATTTATTCACCTCCCAAATTTTTTAAATGTGAATATATAACATGAAAAAAAAGGTACTCTATCATGAACTTGCCTACAAAGTACTCTATCATAAACAGTGTTTGTGCCCTATCAATCGTAACGGCATGTTTGGTATAAAGAAGAAAAATGAAATGAAAAAAAAATGTTAAAATGATCATTTTATTCTTTTAATTATTATTTAATTATTATCTAATTATTAAAAATAAAAATATTATAAATATTTTTTATATACAAAATTACCTTTTTTTTTTCTATTTCTATTTCATACTTTGTTTTTTTGGGGATATCAAACGAACCTTAACAAAGGGTCAAACATAGCGTTGCACTCCCTTATGTAACGTCCTTTTTGAAGCTGAATGGCTTTTCTTTCTTTCAAAAAAGTTGCAGTAGAATTGATGGTGCACAAGATTTCAATATTTGGGCCGGCCAGCGTATATGAGAAGAACTTGGATTGACACTTATATATATATATATATATATATATATATATATATATTGTCAATAACTAACTAAAAAATATTCATGTCATCACGAGAATAAATAAATACGAAAAACTGTAAATTATAAAAAATTACTTAACCTAGTTAAAGAATTTTAACTGTTGAGTTAATATGCAGTATTTACTGCTGTATCCTTCAGTAGTTTATATTAACATCATGGAAATAGTAGTTTCATAAACGAATGTACAACTATATACAAGTATTCTGTTTTTTTCTTTGATAATTCATACATTTAAATTTCCTTTCATCTCTAGGATCCTTGACCATTAATACATATAACTGTGACAAAAAAGCATCACGTAAACAATAAGCAAAGCTAATGACCCAAACAAAAAAATAGTCAAGCTCAACAAAAACATGAGTTTTTTTTTTCCTGTATGCTCAACTGATATAATCTATCGATAAGAATATATCACATATATATGCTTAATTTCAAATATTTTACCATATTAAATTTATTTTTAATTAATTCTTACTCATTTATAAGTAAAGTCTAAAAATGATGAAACCAACAGCCTACATACAAAAAAAAAAATCTATATGCATTAAATAGCCCTCTCTCATGCATTTTAAAAATAAATAAACAGATAATTAAATAGATTCAGTAAGTATAAGTGTGTGTGCGTGTAAAAGATCTTTTGCGGTATTTTAAGTTCCTGAGCTCTAACAGTACATATATATATAAATATATATAAAAGTCAATCATAACAATACAAATAAAAAAAAGCAAATTCTAGTGAGAGAGAGGGAAAAAAATAACTTTTAATAAATATGTCTATAACTATGCATGAGGGAGGGAGGGAGGAGGAGAACATAAGATGCATACCGAGAAAACATAGGGTGGTGGTAGTAATTGAAACTGAGAAGAATAGAAGAATGAATGGGTATCCCAAAGAAGGGTAGGGGGATGATGGCCTGCCCCAAAATAGTAGGGAGGAGGACTGTGGGGTATGGTCCACCATGGTCGCTTATGAGAAAGGCAGAGGAGCGTGGAGGTTAGGCACAAGCCATCTCATTGCCCTTCAACGGGCATGCCTTTCCCCCCACCACATGAATTCATCAATATATTATTTTCCATCCCTATTGTGTGTGTGTGTGTGTGTGTGTGTGTGTATACTCTTACTATTCCTCCTCCCTACTTGTATATATTCTTCTCCCCTCTTTTATTTATATATGCTTGGAGCCTTGGAACATGTTTTAGTCTGTGTCCTATTTCTCCAACCTCACCATGTTATCATTGCTTGGTACATAAAGACACCAAGGTTTCTCAACTTAAAAAGGTCTTATATTTATATATTATTCTCATCTCTCACTTCCAAATCACATTTACTATTTCTTTTTTTCTTTTTTCAAATACAGCTAGTGTTTTTTTATATTCTTTTCAAATTGCGTTTTTTATGGGTTTAATATAAAAATTGTGCTGCCATTCTCAAATAACAAAATGAATTATTTTCCCCTAATGTCATGTTACCTACGAATCCTTTTGCAATGAGATTAATATACTGAAGTTTCTAGATGGAATGGATGAGGAAATTAAATTCTTAAATAAAGACTTTGTTTCGAAATGAAGAAACACATTTTTTTTCTTAAATTGTAACGCAATAATTATTAAATATAAAATAATATTTTATTAAATATTTATTATTTAATTACTTAGAATTTAAATATATTTAATAGTTAATAATTATTAATAGAATTAATTTAATTTTTGTGTAATTGATGCATATAATTATAATAATTAATTGAAGAAAAAATAAAATATTATTTTATATTTATTAATATTTAGTAATTATGATATTATAATTAATTTTCTAATGCTTTTTCTAAAAGTCAAAGATTTCATTGACCCATTACAAAATTTATAGGAAAAGGAAAAAAAGTGTTTTGAAATATTAAGATTAGATGGCAAACCGCCCAATGAAGTGCAAGATGTGCAAACAACATTATTACCGGCCAAATGTAACACGTCTCATCTATTAACGGAAAAAACCAACTACAAAGTTCTACACTGGGGCCCCTCATCGTTCATACGGCTCTGACCTTTGATTCATCGAAGAAAATGTGCGATCATCTTGAGGACCACATATCCTTCATGCATGCACAATTTATTTACAAGGTGCGGACCGGGTAGGACACCCCAAGAAAAATAAAACAATAATATTCTAATCACAGGCTCAAAATAAAATTATGAATTTTTTCAATTAAACGTACATTAAATTATTTTGAGATTTGGTTAAATTATACTTAATATTTTTTATTTTAAAAAATCAATTAGTTTTTTTGACATTTGATATATTTTGCAAAAATTATTCCCAAGTTATTTTCACACAATTTATGTTTTTCTTAAAAATAAAATTACTTAACTCCTTTTACTATCATATTAAAAATAAAATTATAATTCGATATTAGATTTTAACATGAAGTTAGATGTTCTCAGTGTCATATAAAAAATAAAATCACAATATTATGTTGTGAAAGATTAATTGAACTCAATAACAAATACTAAATTGAAAATAAAGTTTTTGTAATTTATATCAAATATCAAAGGTGTTGAATGATACGTTCAAAATAAGATAAATGTCAAGTATATTTTAATCAAATAAGAAAATAATGTAATTTACTTTCCCTTTTCGGATCTGTAGAATTGCATCATCAGCATTGGGATCATTAGCCATTACTCAGAGAGAGAAATAGAAATATTGGCCTTTAAAAATATACACAAGTTTCTTTACTTATCAAAGTTGTTAAATTTGTGAATTTAAGTAAATTCATAAAAATAAATAAATTCATAAGAATTTACATTGATTAATAATCACAAATAAAATATAATATACAAATAAAAATTTATTTAAATACTCTTTAAATTATACTAATTTTTTTAAAAAAATTATTTATATTATATAATTCATATTTTTTAATATAAAAATTTTAATAAAATTTATATATAAATATTATTTTTGAATCCCTCTTTAATAAATTATATTAAATTTAAGAATTTTTATTTTTATTTTAAATTCAATTTGACTTAGTTATATGAGAATTTATCAAATTCGATTCAAAACATATTAAATTAATTGAATTTATTTAAAATAAAGATAAATTAAATCAATTTTGTATTAAATTTAAATTTATAAACAAGTTAACACAATTTTTTTAAGTATAAACTTAAACCCATTAAAATAGTAACCTTGTGAGGTTAACAACTCAAAATATTTTATGGACTAAGCTAACATCAGTCACTTAAAAGTACAGCTTTATTGCTAAATTTGCTTATAGTCTAGCTGGCGTTCTTGATCTCTTCTAAGAAGGATGGTTATCATCGTTATCGTCGTCAATATCTACGTTTCTTTCAGTAATTATCAAGCTCTCGAGCCATGGCCCATTTTCATTTAATTTTTCAAATCAGTTGTTAAGGTTCAGATTTTCTCGCGGCAATGATGAAAATGAGGTGCAAATATTTCGCTTCTTTCTTTTTCACTTGGTGGGATCTTTCTCAAGTGCAAATTAAAAAGCAATTTTTGCAGCGAAGAAATAATGGTAGTAAAGTGAGAAAGCTCAGTAGATTATTGATTATAGCCATTTTCTCCATTTTCTTCTCTGCTCGTGCTGATTAAGATACCGTCGGCAAACATTGAAGCGATAGAGAAAGTTAAATGCTTGGTAATTGGTCAGAAATGGGGAAGTTGAAGGTTTGAATTAAGTTGAAGATGACAATAATGAACGTTGTAATGATGACTTTCCTCTCACCATCAAAGACTTTTAAAACTCTTTCATGGACCTGTAAACTCTTTGATTATAATGTGGGTACATGTGCTGAGGAAAATCCGAAGAAGAAAGGAAAGAAAATAGTGTATAAGCTTCGTTTGGTAAGAAAGATTAGGAAGGAAAATGAAACGAGATATTAGGAGAGAAAGTGAATTAGCTATCTTTTAATGTATAGCATGATATAACGAAAAAGAAGAAATATTCTTCTTTTTTGGTTTGGTTTTATAAAAAAATAAAAAAAAGATGTCAAATATTTTATTATTTTTTACTTAATTAATTATATTGACCACAATTATTTTTAATTTATGTTTCTCCTTTATTTATATTAAATATATTATTTTATTATCTCTTTTATATTTCTTTCTCCTCTTTCCTCCTTTTTCTTTCAATGTTAAAAGAAAAGAAAATAATATCAAAAATATGTCGGTGTTACAATTATTCTTCTTCTCTATCCTTTTCTTTCCCATCCTAAGAACACATTCCAACTAAAGAAAAGGTACAATCCTTTATATTTATTTCTTCTCCTCTCTATTAAACAAAAAGAAACAGAAAAGAAAAGAAAAAAGAAAAAGAAAGTAAACAAGTTATTCCTCACTTTGATTAGTATGATGGGAGACTTTTTTTTTTTTTTTGTTTATTTAGTTTATGAAAGAAAAGGAAAAAAATATAAATAAGTAAGATATCAAATTATTTTATCTAATTAGATGTGTTTATTATTAGTATAATATATTCATCTTTATTCATTTATATTAATATAAATATGTATTTATTTATCTTGATTTATATATTTTTTATTATTTTATTTATAATTATTTTTTATCTTTTATTTTCAAAAATCATAAGTCTGAAATATAAAATTCGAATAAGGTGACCCAGCAATATATGGGTAATTGATAGAGCCTTTTAAAGACTATTAAGGGACAAGTCAAAATCAAGTTCTTAATGAAGATCAGTCATTTTTGTTTCGCATGCTTTTATATATGTGAAAACTTCATCAGAAAATGTAGTTTTCCTAATTAAAACCATTATCGCCTTATAAGCTTTGGGTCATTCTTCCTTCAAAGCGGCTGCTATTGATTTCAAAGGATTTGTATTTAATTAGCCTTCCTCATTGTATATTAGTTAAAAACAAAAAACGAATTGAGAGATCTATGCATAGCTTTGAGAAAAAAGAAAAAAAGAAACAAAGATTTCATCACTATTTAAACTATATATTTATTTACTTTGGCCAAACATTTAAACCATTTTGGTGATAACCTACTCCTTAATTGCATATATAACTATTTTTTGGTTTTTTTTTTAAGCCACAGTGGGATATTGTTGATTTCATATAAAACCATCTAAAAGCAAGGATTGAATTCGGGGTACTTGTTAATTCCATGCAAGAAGCACAAGGTTTTGCACCCTAGTAATAATTAATTTTAAAAAAAGATTTTGCAGAGTAAACTCGTTTTCATAATTCATTTCCCTCCTCTCTTTAAATACAATCAATTCATTAAGAGATAAACTTGAGAAGTGGCAAGTTGTTTCTAATAACTTATTAATTAATTATGAAGCTTCGGTTTTGTTGCCTCTTCTTGGCAGCATATAATGGACATCATTCAAGCCAGCTCCGAATATCTGGTTATTGGAGTCTGGCCGATCTTAATCTTCATGTCATGCCCCCATTAATTATAATTAATCACACTTTGATTTGCCTTAATTAATATTGTATTATTTGGCAATTTAAAGGATAACCATGATTTTGTACGTATGTACATATAGCCAGATAGTGATATTGACGTAGATTATCACATATTAGGTATACAGCCGCAGGGTGATGACTGATTAAATTAAATATAGGTGATTAAACTAATAATTAACTCGCCAACGTTTATACACGAATCTAATAAGAGAACTTTGAGTGAAGAAAGTGACCGCAGCAACGAGAGTCCACACACACATATATACGCACACAAAAGATAATTTTTTTTATATGTGGATAAAGAGTAATTTTTTTTACATGTTATATAAGCATGTCATCACTGGATAGACTTCATTGTAAAATAGTCGAATTCATCGATTGGATTTTTTGGGTCCTAGAGCATATATTCATTGAACTTTTTGGAAGAAAATTTAGGGCTATAAGCTAGTTAGTACAATTGTACAAATTGAAATTATGAAATTATGGGCTACGATGGACGCGTACCAAATTTGAACAAGCAGCTTTATCGTTTTATATGTACCAAAAAGCTTAGTTCCTCCTTTTTGGATGAAAAGATGCAATGAATAGCCCATTATGGGTTGATTATAATTCTTGTGGTACGTTACGAGAAAGAAAGAAAAAAAAAAATTATATTCAACCATTCAAATTTTATAAAATTTATAATAAAAATTTTAAAAATTAAAATTATTCTTAAAAACTAAAGTGATTATCAGATTTTAAAAAAGTTATTACTAAAATTTAAAAAATTAATATTAAATTTTTTTAAAAAATATAATTTAAATAATTTTCGTGATAACTTTTTAAAATTTAGTATTACTTTTTTAAAACTCTAAAAATAAGTAGTAGTAATTTTAGTTTTTGAGAATAATTTTAATTTTAAAAATTTTTTATTATGAATTTTATAAAATTTAAGTCTTTAAATACAATTTTTTCAAAAAAAAAATTGACTATAAAGCGAGCTTTCGATATGATTGCTCCAAGGACGAAAGTTACGCTTGCATTTTGCATCCCATGCCTTTGATCCCACCACCATATTTTACAGATTTTGACGCGAAAGGACTGTAATATCATTGGACCCATTAGTAAAGGACTTGTGAAGTTAATTTGAACATCAATGTCGTGATTTAAAACAAGAAAATATAACTTGAAGCTAAAATGAGGCGAAAATGGCTATGAGATTACGGGAAAAAGCAAGTATATATAGAACTGTTCTAGTTATTGGGTGCGATCTAGCTAATAATAGAAGATTTGAGTAATTTATAAGAGATTTTAGGTTCGATATTTAGTTACAAAGTTGTTAGCTAGGTCTTCCATTTCATTGTCTATCAAATTGAATGTGTATAACAAAGATGAAATGGAATTCTCAAGAATGGTAGACTCTCACTTCCAACTTTGGAGGACGATTGTGCTACTTAAGCATAAATACAACTTTTTTAAAGGTAGTCCATACTCTTCTTGCAAATGTACTATACTGAAGTTGTCATGGCCCGTCAAAGTGGTCATCGTTAATTAACCTTATAGTTTAATAAAATCTTAAGTTCAACTATCGAAGTCATAATATAAACTAATTTTATTATTAGTTAATTAGTGTAATGAATAATATATTTGTTTCATAATTGTTTAGACATGACATCATATACAAGCGTACGACCTAATCAAGAGTCAGAATTTTATTAAAGTTTGAGTTTAAACTCTTAAAATTTTTTTTTAAAAAAATCAAGTATAATTCATAAACAATTATAATCAGAAAATTGACTTTTATAACACTTTATTTTCAAGGGAATAAGATAAGATTTGAGAAAATGAAAAATGTCATGAAAGTTATAAAAGGGATCACCGACCAGGCTTAGTTAAGTATAATGGTTTTAAGTTAATTTGGTGCATGATGGCTATCTCATGGCAAGCTAGACTCTCTTTTAGACACAAGTTGACTAACATAGCTTCTACCAACTACCACTAACCACTAAGGCCACAAGTCACATAGTTGAGATCAGTCTTCAATTAATTTCACTAAACCCCTAATGAAAGAGACCCATAACAAGATGACGGCTAATCCTTAATTAATTGATTAATTTAATCAGCCAAACACATGCAAATGAACTGAATAAATTAGGATTAATTATTCTACTATTTATAATAAGGAAAATACTTGCTTTGCTTTATACTTCGATCCACTTGGCTCTCGCAGCCCCACCCCACTTGACGTCTCGATTACGTTAACAAGTTATAGATGCAAATTAAATAAGTGAACTTAATACGTACAAAACATAAATTGGTAGTTAATTTCGATAAGTATAAATGGAGGATGAGTTGATTAGGTTAACAGATTAATAAAATTAAGAACAACCCAGGTTTGCAGTTTTGGAGCTGTTCGAGGGAGCCCACATAGGTCAAGAGCTAGAAAGATTATTAATTTGGGTCTCTTGGAGCTTGAGGCTAATCACTGTACAATGCATTATTAATAAATAATGCTACTTAAGATGCTTACAAAATGTACATACTATAATATGTTGTCTTTTTGTTTTTGGTTTTTCGCTTTCGCGGGCAAGGCTAGAGGTTCTGCAGTATGATTGTGTCGCTGTTAACAATCGTAGGTTTGCACATGCGTCCTATTACGCTTATTTTTCAATTTATTTGTTATCTTGTGCTGATCAGAGAGGTTCAGTAGGGGTATTTTAAAACTGAATGTCTTATACCAGATTGTTAAAAACACTGAAAAAATTCAAAGATCAGCTGATTTTTTTTTTTTTTTTTTTTTTAACATATAATAAAGAACGAAAGAGAACATATCTCCTAAATCGCTAAACAAATATCAAAAAAGGAAAAATTAACAACTCTTTGTTGGTTAAATGCGACAGATTTGGATCCTGACTCAGAGTCCGGGAGCTTATTTTATTTTTTATTTTTAGAACAATTTTTTATTTTATTTTTTAAAAAATTATTTGATAATATATTTTTAATAAAATATTTTGTAAAATATAAAAATGGAATTGTGTTTTCGGAAACACAAAAATCAAAATATTTTTTAGATATTTTGTTAACTTTTATTTTGCAAAATAAGAAAAAAGACAGAAAACAGTGATTTTTCATAATAATGATTTAAATGATTTTTTTAATTTTTTGGTTTGCAAAATTTGTTCTAAAAAATATTTGTTTTAAAAACATTAAAATTAGAATAGAACCAAACAAATCCTAGAACTTTTAAATTTTTTTAATAAAAGTTTTTATAAATTTTAAAAAAATTAAAGAATATCACACTCTTTTGTATTGTTCTCTTTCTAAAATTTACAAAAAAAATAATTTTAGAACATCCTTACGCTTATAACATGGATAATTTGTTTTTTACCAGATTGAGAAAATAGATTGAGTGACATACACACAAAGAAATGAGGGCATCACTTAAGCAAAAAAACAAATAAAAACAACAACAACAACACTCATCACAACTTTTCTGTTTTTTTAAAGTTAGACCAAAAAGATATTTAAAAGGCTTTTGTGTAAAGACAATACAAATTTCTGTCTGTTTAGTGTTTTCTTTCTTTTTGTTGAGAAAACGGGACTTGAGCCCCAACAAAGAGCGGCGTCGCCCTCTTAGATTTGAACCTCTTGTTTGCAAGATTCTTGATGAAGCTATAGAGGCCCATTTGAATATATGGGCCTCTAGTTTAGAACCCAAAATTCGTAGTTGGGTCTGGGGTACTCCAGATGCTTCAGATCCTATCCTCTTAATTTGATTGGAAAAAAAAAAAGACTTCCTAACTTGGACGTTCCTCCTGGATTCATAGCTGTTTGAAGTACAGGTATTCATGAAATGGATTGATTTCGTTTCTATCCAAATCTCAAAATTACATTTTTTTAATCTAGTTTGAGGTTACAAGCTTCAAAACTACTTGACACACTTCAATTCTATTTTCTGATTTGATAATTGTACATCAATGTCTCACGAGATATTTAAAACCATTTTTTGTTTTCATTTGAACACAATATTAATGGAATCATATAACTGTAAGTTTTAGAGTTGCATTAAAATTTTTCTAAAATATTTTTTTAAAAAAAGTTATTTAGATTTATTATATATATATTCCTTATATGTGAAGGTAGGGCCAAAAACACGGCGTTGGGAAAAGAAGTCCAATATTGATCGTAGACCACTAGTTAACTGTACTCCTAAGGGCAAGGTGTACTTAAGACTTAGCCACTGTAAAAATTCAACAGAGGGTATCTCTCTTTCGAGATGAGAGAGCTCACTCCATAACAAACTACATTCTATTTTCCTCTTCAAAATACATCTTAAGTTCATATGCGACCAGTCTTGACAAAGCGGCAGGATAAAATAAAATAAAACACAACAAAGCACAAAACATGAACAGACAAAAACATGGCGCATAATAAAAGGCATATTCTCTGCAGGATCCTTGCCAAATCATATTGCAAATGATTCTGACAGTATGGTTGATCACGGAATGGCATAATTAGCTAACCATTATGGGTTTTCTATCTCTGGTTGCTCGCCTCATTGCGACATTGTTCTCTTCCTCTGATAGCGCCAGTGTTCCTCCTTAACATTCACCGCTTCTTCAAAAACAACCTTGCCGTTAAGGTTGATGTTGGCACTTTTCTGAATAAGATCATTTACAGAGAGTATTCCCATGCAGAATATAGTAGCAAACACCGACGTTCTCTGAACTATTTGCATTAAGCGAAATAGCTGAAACACAATGACAATGTTCTTAATAGCATACCCTGGTAATTTGGACAATGCAACATATTGATGGTTTCATAAATATGAACTTGAGATGATGAATTGAACTGATACTCATCATAGCTCCCTTGTGCCAATATTGCAATATGGCCAAAGTCATCATGAGTAGCATTGAAATTGTAGTCCATGTGTATGTTGAGCTTTACAGTGAGTCCCTTCGTGAGAGTACCCCCTTTGGTTCATTAAGAATTGTTTTTTGCCGAACTCCCTTCGATCACATACGCTGGTGGGAGGCAAAGATTTTTCTTATCTGAGCCCCCCATATCATATAATTGTCTGACACCAAATTATGTAGCCCACCGAGGTTTGTCATCATCACAGTTGGTCCCACCTCTTGAAAGAGATGGATACTACTTAAAGCTGATATACGCTTGAGAGAGGAGTTTGACTTTGCTT
This sequence comes from Erythrophleum fordii, assembly GCA_032878935.1. Lineage (NCBI taxonomy): Eukaryota > Viridiplantae > Streptophyta > Magnoliopsida > Fabales > Fabaceae > Erythrophleum > Erythrophleum fordii. Next base: position 49,574,840 of record JAVQMF010000053.1, on the reverse strand, counting down.
TCGGAATCGTGTCATGCATGGAATGGTTGTAGATCTCTTGTGCAGCGAAATAATTTTTTGTTAGTGGAGAAGCATAATATATGGTCTTAAATACTTGGCCTTTGAATGTGGTCTTCTCCATAAAATAGGACAATGATGCAGCATGATCCAAGTGCAATTGAGTAATGAGGAAGACATTCACTGTCGACGGGTCAATCTTGCCGAAGTATTTATAGTAATGCTGCCATGCTTGGATAAGCTTGGTGTATTCCGCTATCAAACAAATAAAATGGTCTTTCTTCTCTCACTTGATCCGAGTACCCAAAATAGTCTTCAAGCTTCATTTCTACTGACCAAACTGAAAACTTCACATAGCCACACAATTTATCCCATTTTTTTAATGCATCCCAATTATCAAGAGCTCCTTCCGACTGTACCGGCTTATTAGACTCCTCAAAATTCTTGAGAAAGTCTTCAACTGAAATGTCCTTCTTTCGAACTTTATTGTCTCTTACCAGCCATTGGGTAAATTGGGTTTCCTTTCAAGATAATCCCAGAGCCAACTTTGAAAAAGATAATCAGAATAAAAGTCTCTCACTTTCAAATGCTCAACAGCAATATTTGAGATATCAAGTGATGGGTAGTAGGGCACCAATGTAAGTAGATTTCCAAGACCCATTGTCCGAAACCCACCACTAAGATTTTCACACACAAGATTCGTCCAAATGGATTCATGGTTGGTAAAAACATAAAAGATCTTCTCACTGTTGCTAAAACCCCCAAGTCGTTCCCACTCAACAACCCCAGAATTTCAAGAACTAGCTCATCTGCCAGAGTGTGGAGATTACCTAAACCTGTATTTCTGGAGTTGATGGAACCAAAGTTGAGATACAGAATGCCCAAAGGTTGAACCAGCTTTGGTTTGTTCAGCAAATTAAAGCAGCCACTGTTGAACCAGCTGCACGCTGTTCAAGAGACTCCCCAATGCAAGCAATAATTTTCAGACCTTGAGTAAGTGCATGTGCAACTTTATCTCCCACTAGCTCATTTGATTCATAGGTTTCAACATCAAGATACTAGAGAAGTTCTAAAGGATCTCCATTGCAGCACTTTAAAAGTCATTCATCTTTCATTTGTTTGAACATTCCCTTGAGACAACAACTAGAACGGTCGGCGCTCCGAAATATTACTGTCCCGAGTTTAATGCTTAGGCTTCGAAGAGGAAATTTATTAGCAAGAACACAGTATGCTACTTTGCGTACGGATTCACGCGTTCAACGGCAGAGGATCCGGACGCACGGATTCACTCACATCCAAGGTACAATTAATGATAACTTGAGAGGTTACACTGGAAGGAGGCAAAGATAATAAAATCATTTTACGAACAGATCTCTCCAAGGGAAGCACGTCAAGGAACAAATCAAGGTTGTCACTATTATCGGAGTCATTCACAAAGCGAGAAAGCGCCCTTCCTGCAAATGCATGGATGACATGGATCTTCTCTCCTACCCTCAACTTACATGCATTCTGTATTTCTATCCCCTCATCCCATAGGCCATAACTCACTGCTGTATCGTCTGGCAACCGCAACATAATCTCGGAAACAATCTGATATGCTCGAGACCTCGCAGTCATGTTGATTGGTACTGCAGCAACCAGTAGAAACTTGAGAAAATTAAACGCATTCTATTGATTTCTCTCTTCAGAATACGTCCTAAGTTCATATAGGTCAGTCTTGACAAAACGGCAGGATAAATAAAATAAAACGCAACGAACCACAAAACACAAACAGAAAAAAACGTGGTCCATAATACAAGGCATATTCTCTGCAGGATCCAAGCCAAATCATATTGTCAATGATTCTGACAGTACGTTGATAATGGGATGGCATAATCAGCTAACCATTGTGGGGTTTTCTATCTCTGGTTGCTTGCCTCATTGCATCATTGTTCTCTTTCTCTGATGGTGCCATCTGTCCCTCCTTGCTCCTACTCTCTTGACTCGTAACATTATATTTTTAAAAATCTTTATAAACTTCGCTTGAGTATGAAAAGTTTGAGAAAATCATAAAATTCAATACAAGTTTGTGTATGATTTTAGGAAAAGTCCTTGTAAGTTTACATATATCTTATAGGAATCAACTAGGAATTTTTAATTACTGCCCAAAACAAATACACTAGGAAGGTTTCATTGTATAAATTTTAAAATAAAAGATAATTTGAGAAAAGTCAAGAAAATGCAGGAAAATTTAAAATTTACTCTTGATAGTATTCTCCTCCCACCACCACCAACTTTTTTTTTTTTCCATAACGGATATATAATAACACACAACAAAGAAGACGAATCACTCTACAAGTATATATAATAGATACTAATTGCTTCACATGTATTAATTTTTTTAAATGAAATGAAATTAAAATATATTTTTATATTTTATTTCTTAAATTAATTTGAGATTAAAAAACGTTAAGCCATATTAATATAAATAACGCACTACCGCAAACCACCAACCAACTTGAAATTCATAAAAGATGCTAAAATATAGAAAAACACTTCTTACATATCATTGCATGCAGACAGATCATCTGCAGTAGGGCAATTTTATTGCACGACGTTGTGCAGTAGTAGTCTTTTTTGAAGTTTTTTTTTTTAATTTTTTATGAATATCTTCAAGAAATAAAATATAATATAGAGTATTTAAAGATCATAATAAAAATGATAAAAATTTTAATTGTTAGAAAAAACTATACTTTAAAAACTTTAACTATCATAGTTAAAGTTATTAAATTTTTTTATTATAATTTTTAGATACTCTATATCATATTTATTACTTAAATTATATGACGTGTAGGATGGATGTCTACCGTAGATGATCTTTGCTCATCATTTCATGGGAATCATAATATTCACACACACACACACACACACACACACACACACATAAGACAATAAATTTTAGTTTCGGCAAAACTAATGTCATAGGCCTCACAAAACTAATGTCATAGGCCTCACAAACAAATTATAATTTAAAGTCACTCAAATTAAAATAAAAATATTTTTATTTAAATTAAAATACTTAAATAAAGTAAATTATATAAATATTCTTTAAGTTTTGTTAAAATTATGTAAATATTTTTTTTATTTTTAAAAATACATGAACCTTTTTAAATTTAAATTTATAACTAAAATGCCCTCTATCAAACTAAATACATAATTTTCATGATTAAATTTAATGATAATAAAATCTCTTCTTTTTTCATTTTTATTTGGAACATTTAAAAATAAAATAGATTTTTTATTTTTATTTGTGCATAAAACTCATGACATTAAGAAATTTAAAGTACTATTACAATTTCTTTTTTTTCTTTCGTTAAACCAAGTGAACTGTTTATAATCTCTCTCTCTCTCTCTCTCTCTCTCTCTCTCTCTCTCTCTCTCTCTCTCTCTCTCTCTCTATATATATATATATATATATTTCACTATTTTGATTTTTAAAATATGTTGTCCCTATTATTTTAATAGCATGTATAAAAGAATAAATTTATATTTTTAATACTAAAATAATAAAAATATAAAATATTTAATTGAGTAGATTTTCATGTATTAAAATCAAAATTAAAGTACATAAAATTTTCTTCTATTTTTAAAATAAAAATATCTTAAATTTTTTTAAAATTATACAGATATTTTTTTTATTTTTAAAATATATACAAATCTCTCATAAAATAAAAAATAAATTAAAAATATCTACACTGAATTTTTCTGAAATTATATCAACTCCTTTATTTTCAAATTTAACTAAAAATTATATATTTAAGTTAATAAAAAATTAAAATAAAAATAAAAATATAACATAATTTTTTTAGAAGAATTATATAATTTCAGAAATGAGGGGCACGTGATATTTGTGCTTTGTACACGGACCCACCGCCCGAGTTTTGCGAGAAAGGAAATTTACGTGGGTCGGCCTTACAGACTTTGACCACTTTATATAACCAACCTCGCAATCGAAGTCAGCGCGCGTCTGTGGACAATTTCTCAATCTTTCATCCTTCGATATTCAAATCTCAACTCCTAATATTGTTTTGATAAGTTTCTCTGTCGTTTGAGCATTTATCTGTGACAATCTCCCATTCATTCTCATTATTTTCGCTGGTTTCCACATCCCACTAGGTTCAACAGCCATGGAGTTATCTGGGACTCTTAGACTCCATTTACAGAATGTATCTCCGTTCCCCATTGACGACCCTCTCAAGCATCGAATACCCATTAGACCCAGATGGAAGAAGAAACCCAATTGGCCACTCTCAAACGCTTCATTCACTGTAACAGCCAAGAAATTACCAATCGAAGGCGTGAGCGACAAGTTGAACGCCATCGCTTCTATCTGGATTTCGCAGGGGCTCGCCGACGGGTTCGCGCCGCTTTCACAGAGATCCAACAGCAGTTGGATCATTGCTTATTCAAGGTTAGGTTAGTCTTGATCTTGATCAACCCTGAGCTTCAATTACGGCCGGTTGATCGAGTTCGATATCTTTTTTTGTTTTCCTTTTCTGGGTTTTTGCTTATGGCATTGTTCAAGAATCGTTGACTGATACTTTCAGTCTCTTCCTCTCTTCGTCTTTGATTGGCATATGCTAGATGGCTCCTACTGGGATCAGAACCGAGGAAGTACGCTGTTCTGTTTTACCTGATTACCCAAAACTGTAAAAGCATATTCTGAAGATGTAGAAGGCTAATGACTAGTTACTCTAGAATTGAGATATTTTTAATTATTTGGTAGTGGTACAAAAGAAATTCGAGGGGTTAGGAAATTTTCTGCAAAAGCTGGATGCCAGAACCTGGAGTTCCAATCAAGGCAGCTTTGTGTTTCTGCCATGGGTATGGCAGTGCTTGCACCTACTTCTTGGAAGGTTTGTCATAACACCATTTCGATTGAGGTTACCCTGAATCGTATTTTGTGCTTCCTTCTTTTGAAGAAAGGCAATTTGAAATTTTCAGGCATAGCCAAGAGAATTGCTGCATCTGGATATGGTGTTTATGCTATGGACTATCCGGGTTTCGGTCTTTCTGAAGGACTACATGGTTACATACCAAATTTTGACGATTTGGTTGATGACGTTATAGAACATTATACGAAAATTAAATGTATGATATTTTAGCATTCATTGCGTCATCTTTTGAGATGATTATTGTTGAAATATTTTAAATTGTGAAAACACAAAATGTTGCTGACCATGATCTCTACTTTAACTGACCGCAAGACCTGAGCTGAGAGGGTTGCCTAGATTTATAATAGGGCAGTCAATGGGTGGAGCAGTTACTCTTAAAGTTCATTTGAAGGAACCAAATAATTGGGATGGAGTGATCCTTGTAGCCCCAATGTGTAAAGTAAGCTCATTCCTCGATACTGAAGTTGATGTTGAAGAACTTCTTTACTATAACTTACAAGTTTCAACAACTTCGAGCAACAAATCTTAGGTTCTTGTTGTGTCTTTGTCATCTCTGAGTTCAAATTCTTTTTCTTGAAAGCAGGAAGCTTACACAGGATATACATATCATTAACTATTGTCACCACCAGAGTTCTGTTATCTTATCTTTGCAAGTCAAAACATGATAACCCCACTTAGTCTCAAGCCAGTTATCTCTCCCTCCAATCTCATTCTTAAAGAGGGAGGAGTGGCTACTATACCTTAAAGCCATCGGCAATGTCACTAGTGAAATAACAGCGTCGTATATATCTAATAAGTTAGGGATCCACTCATCAGATAAATGGTTTTGAAAGTCTATTTTCCTAATCATTGATGTTATTGAGAATTCACAATTTACTGTATGGATTATTAATTATTTATTTCAACTCAAAATTTGGTGCTTTTGACAAGCATTACACTTATTATCTAGCAAGATGTGAGGTGTTCAATCTGGTTTATAAAGTTAATTTTATATTAGATGATATCTCAATAACTGTATGTCTGAAAAACATAGCTTCAATCTGGGGATCATTTCCTGCTTTGCTGGATTTTGGCTTGTTTTTCTGACTTTAGAGAGTCATTATTGGGAATCAAATGAAGTATAAAAATGTCTGAGGTAGTGAGAAAGTTGTGAGAGTTTAAGCCATTTGTCACATAGAATATTAAGTATGGAAATAAAAATGAGAAGAAAAAGACGAATAGAATAGATGAAAAATTATCTCATGTATTTTTAAAAAGTAATAAAAAGGAAACAGGCACTATAAAATGATAATTATAAAGATATAATAAATATTATATAAAATTTTTCAACAATTCCTTTTCTATTTCTGTTTGGCTACCAAACAGCCAAACTTGAACTGGAATACTAGTTTGCAGGAGGCAGCGGCAAGTAGTCTGAATCGAGATAAGTCTTATATTGATGTACAAATAAAGGATTGGTTTCTTATTTAATTGTAAAGAATCATGAGAGTCAATGTCCGCCTTGAAAATGTCTAAAACGGTATTTGCTCATGCAAACATGGTAGAAGCGCTGGATCTGTCAAATATCTGCCATGTTATAATTGGTGCACGGGGTTAGGTATTCCTTGACTGTATCTTGGGAGAATAATCTGGTGAGATGCTACCGTAGACACAATATTCCTGGTTTTAGTTGTCTGTAAGATATCAGACCATGATAGATCGGGTTCGTTAGCCTTCAAATGACGATGATTAACCCTCTTTGACCAATTTCAATATGCGGGGGCATGATACTCCTGGCTTGTGAGAGCTTAATTAATGTGAAAATAGAATGAATTAAGTGAAAATGACCTAATTCTTATTCTTACCTTTACCTAGCACAGTCATGACATGTTTAGGATAGCCTTCTGTGGGTTCACTTTGAGGATTACACTTGTGAAGCACTTTGTACTGCTACATGATGGGTCCGCTGATGAAATCTGACTAAACTGTCTCAAAGATGCATTTTAAACTTGTAATCATGTTCTATTTCCGTGAGAGAAAATATAAACTTTCTGAGGTTGGACTAGGATTGAAAATGGTTTTGAGAATTAAGATGCCAGAAGTCGAACTCGTGATGACTAAGTTAAAGCGGACTAATATTCTTTCAAGAAGCTACTCAACCAAAGGGGTATTTTAGTAATAAGCCCCAGCATAAAACAAGGTTTTAGTCCGTACAGTTGCAATGAAGTTGATTGATTTTCTTCATTTTCTCCTCTGATAAATAAACAATTTCATTTTTCTAGGACAAAGGATTATCCTTTAAATACCCTTTTGCATGAGTCTTACAGATGCAATTGCTTCTGGAAATTTTGCACTTCATTTTTTCTTTCAAGATTAAAAGCCCACACAGTATGAAAGAAGCATGGATTGGCTGTTGGAGCATTAGATTTTGTTCTATGAAATTTCTATTGTTCCAATTTAATTAGGCTAGGCTTGTTGATGCATATGAAGCAATTCAGAAGTCTGAATATCAATATTATAAGGAACAGACCAATACTGTGATAAGGTGACAATACTACAAATTCAATTTATTTAATGAAGAATGGCCATTCATTTCAATTGCCTACAACTTGGGGACTGTATTAGTGTATCTGTTGAATGAAGCGTGATTAGCTGATCTTGTGTTGCTGCTAAGATTGGAGAGGGCTTGCTACCATCAGCCGCAGTTTTGAAGCTGTTAAATCTTTTGTCTAAGGCGATGCCAAAAGCGAAACTCTTCCCACAGAAAGATCTAGCTGAGCTGTCTTCTAGAGAACCAAGCAAAAGAAAATTGGTTGGTAATTTTTTTAACCCAATGCTTTGCTTATAAAACTAAACACAAATTACCAATGCTCTTCCCTATCATGCCTAGCAAAATGTCTTGTATAGTTGTACTTACTACTTTTTGAGAGATCAATAATGCTTCACTTCCATCAGAAATCTTTTTCTGCATGTCAAATGACCACATTTTAATCAGCCATATGCTGTTAGGAACTGGGGAGTCAAGCATGTAGCTTAACACTAACAAAAATATCAACTTGACCTGATAAGTTAATGAGTCAAGGGACAAATCCAAGTATATAATTCTATTCTCTTCATTTTTATCTGAGCCTTTGGCCATTCTTGAGTTTGTGACTTCAAACAAATGGATGGAGACACAGCAACATGATTCAAAGCAGAATGTCTTCCATTGTTGATTTTATTGTACACTTGGTTTTAACAGTCACCACAAATTTCAAGCAAAAAGAAGAAAAAAAAAATTGCTTCAGAAATTCTAATGTAGATATCTTCCGAAATCTTTCACTTGATACAGTCATCATCTCAGGCATTAGATTTATTGATTCATTCCTTCTGTAACCAACAATATATTGCCTTTCCTCTCTAGCAAAAGGAACGGAAAAGATCAAAAAACTTGAATGACTATAACATCGGACCACGAACAGCGATATAGACCACATTGTCGCAATCTTATAAAAAAAAAAAAAAAATTTCATAAAAATTTTTCTTTCTGTTCTAGGCTGTGTACAATGTCATTTCATATGATGATCAAACGCGGTTGAAAACCGGCATGGAACTTTTAAGAGCCTCACAAGATAAGTGCAGAAGGTTAGTTTCTGCATCCGCCAACTTCTGTTATTTTCTTGCCAGAATGAAGTATCGATTTTTCCTATGGTTATTTCTGATTTACGCATGATTTGCAGGTTTGAGCTTCACTATTGATTATCCATGGACGAGCAGATAAGGTGACTGATCCTTTAGTGAGCCAATTTATTTTTGAGAAAGCGTCAAGCAAGGATAAGACCCTAGAGATTTATGAAGGAGGCTACTACTGCATTTTGGAAGGGGAATCTGATGAAAGAATTTTCAGTGTCCATGATGACATTATCTCATGGCTTGATTCAAGGTGCTCACTTAAGCGAGCTCCATTCCATACCCTACTTAGAGTAGGGGGAAAGCGTTAATGAGACAACAGAGAAATTATCTATTTGCTCTTTATGTAACGTATTATACCATGGTATAATATCACATTAAACTAAAAAATATTGCCATATATGCTAATTATCTATATTTTCCTCTCTGCTAAAAATTTTTTTTAAAAAAAAAATCTCTTTGGAATGCTCTACTGTAATTCCCCTTCCAATCTCTAGAATCGGTTGATTGAATACTAAAAAACTGTAAGAATCCTAACAACTATAAACTAAATATTATTTTTATATATAGTTATATATATTAGCATAGATATATACATTATAAATCAGAATAAATATAAACAGTTAAAATTTGAACTTATCTTAACGCAGTTTATAAACTTTAAACTTATTTTATAATATATTTGTAGCTGAAAATAATAAACGGGTACTACGACTCAGATTTCATTTACTACTAAATCACAGACACTTGCTGTCCAACCCAAAAAAAAAAAAACACACACACACACACAAAAGACAAATCTCTTGTGAACAAAATTTATATGTAATTTTTATATTTTTATTATTAAAATTTTTAATTAACAAAATATAATAAATATATGATTTTACAATAATGACATAATATATGCATAATTTTTACAAACAAATATATAGTTATTCAATTAAATTATACATATGTTATATTTTAATTAAAATTATATATTTATTATTTAATTAGTATTTGATAACAAAAATAGAAAGAATTATTCAAGTATATAAATCAAATCCATCTTTTGCAGGTCATTATAGAACAATTTGCTTCTTTTTTTTTGTTTTTTTAATATTCTGATGGTCATAATATAAAATATGTTAAAATAATATCATGATCTTTTAATTTTTTTTTTTAGTTTTAAATTAGACTCTTAAAATTACAGTGATTCAAAATAATCTCTTAATTTTCAAATTTATTTCACAATTAACCTTTTTAATGAAATTTATTATGGCTCAACTAACATGGAATCCACATATCTTTCTTCTTCTTAATTTTTTTAATAATGACTTGGCAATATTTTTTTTTCAGTAATCAGCATTTATATTGCTTAATTCAAAAATGGAAAACACAAAATTATAAAGGAAAAAAAAACATATTGAAGTAAAATCGAATCAAACGCTGCGTCATCCTTTCCTCTTCAACATTTTTGGCTCTCTCTAGTATCTTAAAATAGGAAACCCAGTAAACACTCGCCAAATTTGTAAGCTTCTTTTCCAGCTCTCCCGTGTTGTCCTTGTCTATGCAACCACTAAAGCTAGACGGAGCTAACTTGTACTGTGATAGACTGAGACCAAATTATTGGATTAAATTCCAAGGGAACAATTTTAATGCCAAAACTAAATACAATAAGGCAGATATTTAAGGTTCATTATTTCTACTGATCAATTCCATGTCTCTCTTCGGTTTTGCTTACAAAATATCATGTTGCAAGGGATAGGTGCAAGATGAAAGGTTTAATGTTAGACTTACGGCTCTGCTTACAAATATCATGTTGCGAGCTTGGCCATGCTTTGCTTGCAATTTTTGTGTTAAGACTTTGCGGCTTTGCTTAATTGGAGGATGGGTTTGACATGAATTTGCTAATTTGCCAATGTTTTTATGTGCAAGCGCAGAACAATCACATTCCGGTGGCCTCTGTTTTGAAGGAGTACATGATCCGAAGTGCGTGTTTGGCTACGCATCGAAGAAGTAGAAAATCACGTTTGCAATTCCTTGTATGCAAAAGCAAAAATTTGTTACTTTTGGCCAAATTATGTTTAGAGAAAAAAAAAATTAAACCAAACATGCACGAAATAAGCTTGAAATAGAGGTAAAAAAGGACTTAGAAGAAGAGATTGAGGATAACATATATAGTCTTTCTTTTCGATTGCACAGGCTTTATTAGTGAGAGAAGGAGAGAAATATGAAAGAAGGATCTGAAGGTAACAGAAATAGAGCACTTTCTGAAGTGAACATAAGTATAAGAACGGAAGGGGAAACCAAAGTTGAAATCAGAGGGACTAAGAAGTCAGCGACTGAAAAGGGTTGTTCACAAAACTATGGATAAAGAGATGTGAGGAAGTGTTTAATTTTGGGGCAATTCGAGCAGGTCTAGATTCTGCTTTAGTGAACAAAACAAATTGAAGCTTGATATGTTCTTTTTTTTTTTTTTTTTTCAATTTCATGTTTTTAATTTTTAAATTAGGATAATAGAAATGCCTATTAAATTGCCACCTCATTATTAAAATATACAAAGAAAGACACGTGCACTCCATGTCATTTGAGATATAATACAATGAATTGAAAATTGATTTTTAAGAAACAAATTTAAAATTTAAAGAACCATTTTAAAATGTTTCAAATTTAAAACATTAATTTAAAATTATAAATAAACTTAAAGGATTATAATATTATTTTAAGCTATAAAATATTAAGATATACAATAACACGATATTTAAAATATTTATATTTAGTATATGACAATTAAAAAATTATTTTAAAATTAGTAAGAGGTGATATTTTATAACGGTGAATAAAACTGTGTATGTCAGATTTTCATAATATTTTGGGTCTTGCTAACCAGCATATTTAGGACACTGATTAAAAAATATTTATTAGTCTTGGATTCATTAATTAAAGATTATTTTACTATTGCTAGTGAGTATTAATTACAAGTGTCTGTATTTGTCAATGACACCACATATTTAACTTTGTTTAATTTTTTTTATTATTTAACTTCATTTTATTTATTTTTTATTTAATATATGTTTTTATTATATATGAATTAATGATTATAAAGTAATTGACATTATTTTATTTTATTTTATTTTTTAATGGATGTAATCCTTTTTACTAAATCATTAGGTTATAAACAAAAAATAAAGTTAATAATAAATATTAATTGCACTTGTCTATATTATTAAAAAATGATTTAATCATTTATTTAACTTTTTATTTTTTATTAAAATACTAATTAATTTTATAAACTCAAAATTATAAATATTTCCTTAACCAATACTCCTAAATTATTGGTCACCAAGACTTTTCATTTTGTGTTGTAAGATATCGCTGAAAATTATGCGTATCTCCCTTGTATGTTGAATGACATCAAATATTTAATATCAAATGATATATCTTCTTTTCTCTTTTTATTTGAAAAAAAAAATGTATTATTTCTAGATAACAGTGCGTCAAGCAGCATCTCTTTATGGCACCTAATCGCGACTCCAAGATGGTTTGATCTTATCTATGTTCCTTCCGTCATAAATTCACCGTTTCTTCCCATCGATTCTAAATCCTTGCAGAGGCTTTATCGTACTATCACCATCATGTCACTTCTAACTCAACTCTTTAACAGAGGCGTTTTTGGCACCAGATGGTGAGTTGCCGATCTGTAATTGGATTCCCTCTACTCTCTCTCTTTCTGATGCATTCTAATGAATTACTGGGTGTTTTTGGTCATAGAGCTTATTGATTCAGGCTTTAATTGCTTGATCATATGTTTATTTAATCAAAATGCTTAATGGGTAAAAGTTCAATTCCAATCTTTGAGTTTTTTTGGGGTTTTTCTTGGGGTTGAATGTCTGAATTTTTTTATATACCCAATGTGTTACCGAATTTTGGGATAGTTTTGGGACCTATTGTTGCTGTAAGTAGCAATTTAGAAGAAAGGGTTGTGGGGGTTTCCGTAGCCGAGTAAGGTGTGAATATTGTAAGTTGTTGCTTCATACTTCGAATTGTTGCTTCATACAGATTTTTCTTTTGAATCTCTTTCGCTGGGTAATGGATATGCCTCTTTTTCTTTTTCTCTTTTGGCCTTCTGTAGTAAAACATGCTTGACCTTGGCGATATCTCGCATTAAGCTGCTGCAAAACAAGAGAGATGTGCAACTGAAACAGATGCGCAAGGAGATTGCCCAATTCTTGCAGGCTGGCCAAGAGGCAATTGCTCGAATTCGGGTAATCTTTCAATTTTTGGTGATAGCTAATTGCTACAACTTTCCCCTCTCTTTATGTTGACTTGGTATTTTTTATTTTTATTGATTTAACCAGGTGGAACATATTATACGAGAGCAAAACACAGGTGCTGCGTATGATATATTGGAGTTATTCTGTGAATTTGTTCTTGCACGCGTTCCTATAATTGAGAACCAAAAGTAAGTCCATAAATCATATGTGTTTTATTGGGCGTACTGTCCAATTAATTTATCTAAATGAAGTGCAGCACTCATGCAAATTACGTAGAATTTTTTTCTTCCCTGACCTCTGCAATTTTCAATTCCCCTTTAGTCATAGCTTGGTGAAGTTTTCCAGTGCCACTACCCAAAAATGGGTAACAAAGCGATTGCTTTCTGGATCTATTTGCTTCCCATTATTTTCCCACAAATTCATCCTTTTCTAAGAAGGATAAATTTACATAATGAATAATGAGCGTACAATTAAGGGTCTGAAGAGGCCTAGTACTAGTTAATTTTTGTCCCCCTAATGTTACAGTTTTCAGAAAACTGTTTTTTAGCCATATTTTGCAAACTTTAAGCCTTCCTTTCCAACATAATAGGGAGTGCCCTCAAGAATTGCGAGAAGCCATTGCAAGCATCATTTTTGCTGCTCCTAGGTGTTCTGATGTGCCGGATTTATTGCACATCAAAAACTTGTTTACTACAAAATATGGGAAGGAGTTTGTATCTGCAGTTTCGGAACTTCGTCCTGATTCTGGTGTGAACCGCAAGGTGAAGTATCTCTAATTGCACTATCTTAATATTGGATTATTGATTTTATTGGAGCATCAATATTTGCTTACTGTTATCAATTTCTCTCTCTCTCTCTCTCTCATTATTATTATTATTGCAGATAATCGAAAAGCTTTCAGTTCATGCTCCATCTGGAGCAGAAAAGCTCAAGGTGTTGAGGGAAATTGCAGAAGAATACAATCTAACATGGGATTCTTCTAAAACTGAGGCAGAGTTCAGTAAAAATCATGAAGATCTCCTGGTACTTTTATCATTGGATTCTTGTTAATATTTCTTTGATTTCTTCCTTCATGATTGGACATTAAATAATCTTGTAATACCAATTTTTATTCACAACCAGATTCAGGTGATACCATTTATTTACTGTTGATGTTAAAGAGCACCTGTCTTGTACAAGTCATTTTCCATTTTAGTGGTCCTACGAACTTTGACTCTTGACTCCCGAAATCTACTGCAATTTTAATTTCAACCTTAGGATCCAAATCTGTGATTCTAGGAATTTGGATCCTTTTCTATTTCTTAAAGAAATTGACAGTGCTAATTTTGGAGAGAAAAAGATCCAATATGTCTGGACATGCATTTGAAAAATCACGTGGAATCCAATAATCATTTGTTGGACTCTCATATTGTCTTTCTCTTTCTGAATTGACAATGTCAATCTCTTCAAGAATTGTTTAGGATCCAAATCCATGACTCTATCCGTTGAATGTATTCTCAAACCTCGTAATTATCTTGAACTGGGAAGATATTATGGACTCGTAACTCAATGTTATTACATTTTTACAATCCTTTTACTTATTTATGTCTTTCTTTTACACCATATTCATGGTTTTCTCAGACAGCTTATTCGTTGGGCAGTTGGATGATTTGTTTTGATTTAATACTGTTACGCAAGAAGTTTGTTTGACATTCATGATGTTACCTTGGAATTATCTTTTTTTTTTTCTGCCAAAATTATTTTGCATATAACTGAACTCACCACTGCTCTGTTGGCTTATCTTGTCAGTACATTTAGCACCTCAGTCAAGTTGGTTTTTCTCTGCTCAGTGGCATCTTTTATCTTTTTTCAGAACTTCTTTACTTGACCGTGAGAAGTCCATTACATGACAGTCTGCCTTATCATTTTTTTTCTTTTGACTGATAAGTTCCTGTTAGTTTTGTCCTTACTAGCTGATATGTTAAATACGCTTTGCATTTCAACTAATGGTCGTTACTCATACTCCCAGAATTGAGAAGCATATTATGTTATGTTGTTTGGATAATTTTTATTTATGGCCTTCTCATATTTTCCTGTAGGCTGGAGCAAAGCAAGTTAGTGGTAGAGCTATGCCTTCTCAGGCTCTCAGCAAATCGGGTTCTTTCAATTCTGCACCTTCTACCAGGAAAAATTCTGGAATGTCTGTGCATAACAAGCAAGCTTATCAACATCCTGAAGCTCCTAGCCCTTCTAACAACAAATCTCACTTGAATACTCACGAGATTGAACCATCACCTAAAAATAATGATATTTACTCTGATGATGCCAATAGTGAGACAAGATCTCAATCTTGTGATGTGTTAGAGAAGGCTCGAGCTGCCATTGCTGCTGCAGAGCGAGCTTCAGCAGCTGCCCGTGCAGCTGCAGCGCTGGTACACACCAATAATTTTGGACCCTCGAAACTGGAAGCGAGATCTTCTCAGTGCTAAAATGGATTGAGTAACAGTGGTTATGAGGAAAAATGATTATATTGAGATTTTCGAAATACATTGTGATTTTGACAGTTATCAATGTTTGTTCATCATGTAATAAAAGATGTAATTATTGCTATAACTGTATAACGAATTCAGAAAAGAGTTCTACTTTGTGGATAGTTTGCCTTGACAAACTGATTGTGTATCAAATCTTTAGTTGTGGTCTAAGGATAAAGAAATTTCAATAGTTTGATACTTTAGATGAGGTTAAAATTTTATTTTAGTCCTAAATGTGTATTTAATATTTCATATTAATTCTAAAAGTATTTTTTGTTCCAGAGAGGCAGCTTCATGTAATCTTGCGTCACACTTGATAAAGCCAATGGGGCAGAGGGCACACCCAAAGTCCCCAAAGCAACGTCATTCAGCATTTTTAGGTCAAATTCATCAGTTTCTCCGCCACTCCACCCCAAAAGCCTTGCCAGCAAGGAAAAACAACTCACTCTTCTATGACAAGCTCACACACTAGCCTTACATTCATGAATAATTCTTGTGTGCATTATACGGTTTGAGGGTCAAAATTACATTCTAACATGGGACTTACGGGGACCTCACATATACTTGTGTAATCCTAATCCTTACATGTACAAATGGTACCATGCACGGTAAAATTTTATACATTTATTCGCTTTGGTCAGATAGAGAGAAGCGGGGAGACTATGAGTGTGTTTGAGTACGACAAAGATGTAACGTAGATTATAGCAGGAGAAGTAATAAGTAGAGACAGTGAACAAACCAATGAAGGAAGTTGGCGAGGTTGATGGTATCCATGAGCAGGGGATCAGAGGAAAAATCCAAATGATGCTACTCGATAGAACGAACTCATCCAGATGAAAGGTCGTTGTCGTAATGAATTTGGTTTTAACACGGAGATGTTTCCATTGGTATCTCTTATAAGGATAGCAAAAAAATTTTAAATTTGAGGATTCTTGCACAACTATTTTATTTAGGGACTTGCATTTGTAGGATATATTTTTTTTCTGCAGAATGCATAAATATTTTTAAAATTTGTATTTATATCTATTATTATTTTTTAATTTTTTAATTATTTTATTTTTAATTATATTTATATTAATTTAGAATAAAAAAATCAATTTAACCCAAAAATTAACTTTCGGTTTCTCACTAACTATTTATGGTGAGAATTCCCAAGAACTCGAAGTGTCTCTATCCTGGTCAGTTTTACGAAAAGATCTCCCCGGAGGCCCCAACGGGTTGTGACTCTAATCTTTTTCCCTGATCTTTGCTTCTGCTTCCATTCCCATTGATATGCTACAAAAGTTCTGCATATGATCGCCCTGCATCAACTGAACATATGACTTTACAGCTATCATTATTGTATCTCATATAATATAGAGATCTTCAATACTCAATTGTCTTATTCTAATATATCTTACATTTATGTAAAACTGCCCGAGAATTTAGATTCTCGCATTTAACATTGCTTCCCTTATATATGATTCGTAAATTAAAACAACTTTTACAATTCAATGAATGAAAAAATTACAGTTTAAAATTTTAAATTAAATATATATTAAAAAATTTTAAATTTCAAAATTATTTTGAAAAATTCTAAAACCAAAATCTTAAAATATATGAAAAAAATTATAATGATTCTAAATTAAAAATTTTTTTATTTTAAATTCTCTTAAAATAATTTTTAAATTTAAAATATTTCGATATAAATATTTTTAATTTAAAATATTATATGTAATTTTTCCTAATTATTAAAGCTGAGAGTTGAGCACTCAACTACAAAAATTCACTGCTGCAAATGGTCGGTGTAATTAATTTAAGGATAATTTTATATGGTTATTGCTAACACATTGGTTAAAGAAATTAATAAATGAATTAAGTATTGTTTTAATAAAAATTTAAGAGAATTGACAATGGGAATTAATTAAAATTGTTTAAAATTTTGAAAGGAAAAATAACCCTTTCTCACACTTACTAAACTTCACCTGAAACCTGAATTTTTTTTTTTAAATGGTTTTGTTTTCCCTTAAATAGATAAATTTTTTATTCGTACATTGCTCTATCTTTATGCTGCAAGGTCATTGCTGTGCTATCTCTTTGAAGAGAGCCTTCATTCCTCCTTTGTTACAAGGCCCTCATTGGATAAAGACTTTTTTTTTTTTTTGGATTTAAAAATTGTAAGGATAACCAGTGGTTGTTTATTTAAAATTTTTGCTATTAGATAAATTTTAAGTACATCATTCCTATTGGAATTTTTTGGCAATTGAAAATTATTTTTTTAATTTTTAATTCTTATATAATTAAAATATTCATCAAATAATAAATAATTAAATAAGAAAAGAAAGCAATTCATAGTTTAATAATCAAATTGCAGTCAAACTATGAATAGACTAGCTGAATTAAATTTTCTAAAAGTATATTCTAAAATATGTCATATATTATAATAAAGTTTGTATAATAATTAAATTAATAATTAAAAAGTGTTGCGTTTTTTTTTTCTAATTTTTTTTTTAAAGTTATATATATACATATATATAACAATTAGCCGCATATTTATCAACAAAGTTATGTTAGCTCAATGGATGCGGTGGTTAGTGTTATTTTGCAAACCCTCAGGTGCAACTTTTGCCAAAAAATGCCAAAAGAAAAGCTGGAAGATATCGATCAGACCGGCTCAATTGCTTAACCAGTATTCTAAATTGTCCAGTTATACCCCCTTTTGACCAATTCAATAACGAACCGGTTTATGCCCCTAAACAGACCGGACGGCAAATTAGTTCACTGATTTTTTTTTATTAAACTGGTTAATTTGATCCAGTTTTCTTAACACTGCATGTAATTAATTAATTTTTTTTAAAGATAAGGTTTAAAACGTGAGAGAAGGAGTAGTTTGTCTTTTGATAGTATAAATAATTCTGATTAGTACCCATTATCAATTATCTTAATTTTTCATTAAAATAATACTTAATTTATAATTCAAAGTTAATATATATTTTCTTAATCAATTTTCTAAGAATACTAGTTAGCAGGACCCAGGTATATTACCTTATCAAGAAATCAAATATTTTTATCGTTAACTGTACAAATTAAAAAAAATCAGAATAAAAATATTAAAAATATATTTAAATATGAAAAAGTTCAAATTATATGAACTTTTTTTTTATTAAAATTATATGAACTTCATAAAATTAGAAAAGGTTAAAAATAAATTACATACTTTTTTTTATTAAAATTATATGAACTTCTCATTTATTTTTAAAACATACACAAATTTTTTTAAATAAAAAAGTATTTTACATTTTAGTTCGTTTTAAATTTTTTATCCAAATATCTTCTTTTAAAAACGTTTTTATTTAAAAATATATATTTAAACTAATAAAAAGTGTTTTAATAAAACATTTTAAAATTAAACATAAAATATAAAAAATTTTATTTATAAAAGATTTATATGTATTTTTAAAAGATGTGTAAAATTTTAACAAATCTTTAAGAAAAAGGAAATCTCTATTATTTATTGTAGGATAAAATCTTACAAAATCAATGGGCCCAACATGTAGCTCCATTGGTAGACAAACTGATATCTGGGTAGGAAAGAGGATACGGCGTTGCTATTACTATGTATGCTCAGACCTGAGCTTAACCTAACCCAGGCGGCCAGTGGCCACCATCTGAGATGAAGACATGGTAGCTCACTGGCCCAGGGCTACCTAGGATTAGAGCTGCCCCGTCGACTTCTCATCAACCAATGTGTCCTTGCTAATAAAAGTTTGTCAAAGTGTAGTGTTATGGCGAGTTTTATTTTTCAAGATGTCAAGTTTTTTTATTGTTAAATTTTTTAAAAATATGTAAATAATAATTTTTATATTATATTAAAAAAATTTCAAAATAATGTAAAAATAAAGAGCTCCATTCTTAAAAAAATCGAGTTCTCACAAATCCTTTTAATCCAGCATTTTGCTCTGTAAGCTCCCGGACATTCAATTCTACCATCCGTCTGCACACGCATTCCCAATTTCATGCCTAGGCGATTGCCCAGAAATGGCTTTGATCTATCAATTTAAAGAGTTATTGGTATGCGGCCTGAAATGCCTCAGTAATTAAGCATAGGGTTCTATTCTGTCTATGTAATCAGAGCTTCCCAAGTAGACATGACACTTCATTTTTTTCTTTTTAAAAGACATGAACTGCTTCTTCTCAGTTTTGAATTAATGCTCCACATATGAGACAAAACGCCAAGGTATACAGAAGATCTTCTGGCGAAGGTTTATAAATTGAGTGAGACTATTTTTCAACAAGATTTAACTCAATTCATAATATGATAACCCATGGAAACTTCGTGTTCCATCATATCTAATTTCGTTTCTCCTAGCAATTCTCCTTTTCACAGTTAACACTTGAATAATACACCAAACACAACAAAACCTTTCATCAAATCCCACCTTACACAGTTCCAACACAAACCAGCTGAACCCTAGTTTAGGCTGTGGTGGCCATATTGTAGCTGGGTGCTACTCAGGACAGGACCCGTATAGTAATGATCATTTACTGGAAAATAAACGGGTCCTGAAGTTGAGGCATATAAATATGGTTGTGGATTAATGTGGGTGTAGAATGAACAACCACACAAGTAACTTGGGAATCTCGTAGGCATTGTTCGGTCTCCTATGTTGCCACCTGCGGGATCATAGCTCCCTCCTACTTTTGGCCGACAGCACCTAAATATTCACAATTATATCGAATGAGTGTGCCTAATATTGTTACCGTCCGCGAAGAAAGAGAGAGAGAAATGAAGATAAAGCAAACAGTTCATGATGACGATGATTCTGTAGTTAAGAATGTAACACAAAGTTGGCTTAACTATCATTTTGATACGCAAGTATTGTGTGATATGATCATACCCTCGGTGGGGGGAAGCTTCGGCGGGTAGCTTATGATGGCTACGGAAGACAAGCTGGCGAGCATGGTTCAGCGTCTCTGTTTCTCTTTCTGTAGCCAACCTCAACAAAAACATACACACAAATATCAAATCAAAGCAAAATCCAAATCTCAAAACTTGCTAAAACCCCAAAAGTAATTGTGCTGCTTAACCCTCATTCATTAACAATTCCTAGGTACGATGTACCGGCTGGCTGTATAATAAATGATTCAACGAAATCTAATGGTGAAAATACTAACCTTGGCGATGGCGATTCATGTGTCCTCCAAGAGCTTGAGATTTGCAGAACTTATAAGAACAGAATCTACACTTGTAGACCTTCTTCCCACACTCGTCTTTTCCGTCCTTAACCCCGCTTTTCTTTTCCCTGCTTTCTGCAATAAGAGATCATAAATAAATTACTAATTTACTAGCCCCCTTTTTATTCTTTCTTTCTCCTTTTCCATTATGATGTTCTGGTTTGAAGCAGCAGACAGAGGTAACGAGAATAGCAAATCCATAGTGCCTGGGAATAAAAATGTGCAAGAAATTATATGACTCTTTTTAATTTTGTATCCTGAAGGTTAAAAAACGTTCCATTTGGTTAGTTAATGTGAAAGAAAATCAGTTTAAGTATGTGATATTTGAAATTTAATAAAACAAATTTATGTTGCTTGGATCTTTCATTGTTTACCATCTCTGAAGTAATCACCAGGCAAATTGTTGAGGTCAAATGGGTTTCCTTCTAGAATCATCCTGTAAATTGAAGGAACACAAGAAAGTCATAATTAAAGAGAGAGAGATAGTGCATGCGAGCGAGTTGAAGAGTTAGAGAAGGAGACAGGGAGAAGATGATACAAGGCCGCAGGTGCCTGTGTAAAGGTGTAGTGCGGGGGAAGACCTACATGATGCCAACAGAGAGACAGAAACATATGAGGTGCACACTTTCAGATAGGAGGATAAGACTAGAGCTTTTATATAGAATTGTAAAACTTTTAGTTTGAGACTGCAATATTAGAGCCTACTTCTGACTGACGATGGAACTAAGGGATGGTTATGGTGTTTGGCGATTTGGTTTGGTTAGTCTGATCTCGTTCAAATATATTTGGTGAGAAAAAAAAAAGGCATATTAAATTAAGTATTGATTGATTTTATGAATTTAAAAATATTTATTTTTAAAAAATTTTATTTTAAAAAAAAATATTATTTAGTTCCACCCAATTTATTTTATATATATATAATTCGCAGATCAGCAATATTTATTTTTAATGTGTATATGTCATTTATAATGTCATATTATTGATGTATTTTTTATATACTATTTGTATATTATTTATATATTGTTCATTCATATTTTTTAATTTTTATTTTTTTCTCTACTGTGAGACCCACACTTTTTTTAACCCCTGGATCACCAGGAGTTTATGCTAGTATTAAAACAAATCAGCTAAAACATGAGACTAAGCGAATATCCAATCCTAATCTGCCCCGACCGATAAATGGAACTTGGAAGACGATAGAGCTTTGAAGGTTCTCTATTTTGTGTCACGGCCTGCGTGGGCTTAACTGAAGGAAGAAAGGGATAGTGGGTCTCGTAAGTCTAAAAAGAGTGCATAAGAGGTGGCTTTATTTGATATTTGCTTCCTGGAGTACTGCCGTCAGTTTATCATGTAACCCATCATTTGTTTATTAATCAGATATTATGATGTGCTATACAAAATCATTGTATCAAAGTACTGAGCATCATCAAGAGCTATAGCAATAAAATTATGATGTGTTTGAGCCAAAGCTAGAGAAGCTGCCGTTTGCTATGAGTGATCAAATATATGAAAGCAAGTGTGTATAGTATGACCATATTTTTTGCATAACTGACGAGGTTCATTTAGACTAAATTTTGAAGATGAGTTGGAAGAAAAAAATAATCATCCACCATTTCGCTTAGGGCCAAATTTGTCTTTACCACCACGATAAAATGGAGGTCATCCACCGCTTCCACAACCATAAAAAATAGCAAAATTTGGAAAGGGAGTGTATTGACGGAATTGATTATTAAATGATGAGTGAACAACAAAATTGGCAGAAATTTTAGGTATTTCAAAAATAAAGTTGTAGTGAGACAAACGATCTTCATGCGTTAGTAAATAACTAAGTACATTTTCAAGAGTTAAATACATAACTCTTGTGATTAAAGACGCCACAATAGACTCAAAATCAGATCCAAGACTACTCAAAGATAAGTAATAAAATCAAAATCATTAATGGGTTTCTCAACAATACTTAGAGCTTCAGAAATGAACATTGCATGCTTAAAATAATCATTGATAGACTCACCCTCTTTCTTTAAACTAGTAAGTTGATTATAGAGATGCATAAATCGTGCTTGATTTTTTTGGGTGAACAATTTTTTAAGAGCAAGCCACATTGAACGTGCCATCTTGTGTTTGGTCACCTAGCCAATGAGAGATTCTGAGAAGGAAGAAATAATAATAGATAGAGTAAGCTGAAACCATTTTATGTATTCAGGATTTAGTTTTTCCATCTTCGGTAGTGGTAGGAGGAGAAGGATAAGAATCATCAAGTAATGAAAACAACTGTTGGCCACATAAATAAGGCACCATTTGAGCCTTCCATATGGCGTAATTGTTATGAATAGGTTTAATTGAAATAAAATGTGATGGAGAGGAAAAAAAGAGGAAGATGATGGGAGAAGAGAAGAAGGAAGAGATGTATTGGTAGAAAAACTTGATAAGGTGGATATGATGATTTTCATTGCTCTGATACCATTAAAAGGT
The DNA here is from genome assembly GCA_032878935.1 of Erythrophleum fordii. Classification (NCBI taxonomy): domain Eukaryota; kingdom Viridiplantae; phylum Streptophyta; class Magnoliopsida; order Fabales; family Fabaceae; genus Erythrophleum; species Erythrophleum fordii. The sequence continues at coordinate 49,551,809 of JAVQMF010000053.1, read as the reverse complement.
ATAGAGAATGAAAGACAACAACAATAAATATAAAAGCATTTATTTGTATTAAAATTATTATGGCCACACTATTTAATACAGTAATTATCAGAATATATATAAAGACTAATAGAGATGCTAAAAAAAAAAGAAAGATATGTAGCCTTATAAGTATAAAGGATTCTAGAATAAAGAAAGGGATATGAACAAATGACATAATACATAAAATATCAAATATCAACATTCTTGGGCTTGGATCATATTGGCCTGCAGTTTGATTTTATTAGATTAGGCCTTTACTTCAACAGCTCGCAAGTGTTATATAGTTTGGTTTGACTCTAAGGTTCCATTTGTTGTGAAAAAAAAAAAAAATTTAATTTGATCTTAGTTTAAAATCAAACTAGTTTGATTTTGCTCATGTCCTATACTTCATCTAAAATTTATTGTCAAAATTTAATAATATATAGAGTTAGACATTAAATCCTAATGTGAATTAATGATATCAAATAGATAAATAATGTAAAAATTAGTAAACTATTAATTTGACATTTAGATTTTGTATAAAAAATTGTAAGAAAGCAAGATAAAATTAGATTTTTTTTAAATGACAACATCTATTTTAAACAATGGGTAATAAATTAAATTTTTTATAATATCAGAGGGCTCAATGTATTTAAGCTAAAAAAAATTGTAATGATATGTTTGTTTTGCCCAAAAGTCCAATGATTAAAGGAAACAAATATATATATATATATATATATATATATATATATATATATATCTCTCTCTCTCTCTCTATGAGGGAACAGAGGCATTGACTCCTGAAGGAGCAGGTTCACGAGTTCCGAGAAATTAGTTTTGTAGATGGAAGTAGCGTGTGTTTGGCAAAGCGTTTAGAAATTCAAAACCACGTTTGCAAACGGCTTTTACACAGAAGCTATGATTTGTCGCTTCTCTGCAAACCGCGTTTCCTCCCTTCCCGCAGCGCAACCAAACATGCTAGTAGAGAAATATGTATAACTAGCTTCGAACAAAGGGGTAGGTACCGTTGAGAAGACGAATCAGAGATTTGTCTGCTTCCTCTAGGCATTAAAATTACATCAATCACGCACACCATATTCCCCTCGAATCAGTGCTATATATAGATTATTGATGGTAGTGGTGGTTGATCGATGAAATATGTGCAAACCCCAAAATGCACTCGAGTTTTTTGTTCACTCTTATCTTTCGATGTTGCCCTTCCCATCTGCATATAGAGCTTTCTATTCTTGTGAAAGCATAGCTCCTCATGCTACTATGTCATCATGCTTTTGGATGCTTTCCCACTACTTTTTTCCTTTACTTTCATGAGTATGCTAAGGATGCCTGCCTTCTTTTGTATTTGAGTTTGCCTTCATTCCCATTCCCAGGTGGGAAAAATCGTCATATTATAAAAGATTAAATTACAGAGATATTTTTTCAATTTGGTTAAAAATATATAAATTTTTTATTTTTAAAATATATATTAAATTCTTTTAAAGTAATAAAAAATTATATTATATCTTAGTTTAATTTTAATTTTTTATGAGTATATTTTCTATTAACTTAAATATATATATTTTAATTAAATTACCTTATTAGTTCTTGCATTTTTTTATAAAGAATATTTTAGTAAAAAAATTTAAAATTAAACTAAAACATATATTTTAAATAACAAATTAATATAATTTACTCTATTATAAACTATCACCATTCATGTGAATAGAATTGAGTTCAACTTAGAAGGCCAACTCAAGTCTAAATAAAAACTTAAAAGACTAACAGTATTTTGCTGACTAACAGTATTTTGCAACTCAAGTCATATTTGGTTAGAAGATAAACAGCGGAGGGAATGTAAATTGTGAATAAATAAAATAAAAAATGATTGCTTTATCTTTATTTTTTAAAAAATAATTTGATAGATAGAATGATAAATATAATCACATAATAAATATTATACAAATTATGTAAAGAGAATACATGTGCAAAATCACAATGTAATTTCATATGAAAAGTATGAATTTAGATTTGCATTTTGGCCCCAGCGCCGTTTATTTGTAATTAAAGAAATTTATTTTAATTTTTTAATATGACCTTTGTTACGCAACGCAAGAGAGAACCTGAATTTGAAGACTATGATGTCAAACTGAAAGGATCAAGGGAGCAACCCAAGTGACAAAGTGAACCAAACCAATCAGTGCTCTAAAACTAATTGAACATATATATATATATATATATATATATATATATGCCCCAACAAAAATTGGTTTGTATATGTTAGAACGTTTGATAAACACTAAATATTACTCAAGAAAGGGTTGAATTAGGTAATATAGACTTTTTCAAGAAAAATTTGAGCCTCCTATATCAGGTTCCTCTTTTTTTTCATTGGAAGTATAGTAAATATATTAGTCTGAAAATAGTCTCATTTTCTTTCAAAAGATTTCAATCTGCCGAAGTAATTTTTTAACTCTCAGTGTTTAATGAAAACAGAATTGTAGATTTCCAATTTAAAATCACTCTCTTTGATATATTTTTCAAACATACACCAAACCAAACAGCAAGTTCTGTCGATGTCTTATCTGTGGCTTTACTAATTATAATATTTCCCGCTTTATATTTAAAATAATTAATCTACGTCGAACGGAGAACACTGTTACTTGCACATCAACAAAAATCAAGAATGCCTAGAAAGTTCATCAAGAAAAAGCAAATTTAAACATCAAGCATCTTAACCTGCATAATTTTTTTTTTCAAAATTTGCATACATATTCCTCTTTTGGTTTTTGGCCAATAATTTACATATATATTTCAAATTTATGGAAGGTTTGAAATTGAGAAACTCTTTGGGGTCCATATACTCTAGTGGTAGGACAAAGGATCAAACAAGTCCACACTCCTATTAAAAGCCCAAAGTCTTTTGGGCCTCAAGAAGGTGAGTATTGAATACACAGCAATATAAAGTTTTGGCGTTAGGGTTATGGTGTTCTTGAACTTACTCTAAAACTAAATATATAGCTTCAAATGTAGATACCCCCCCCCCCCCCCCCCAAAAATGATACTTGAAAACTAGAAAAAGATACATACCGCATTATTTAGTCGATACATAAATAATTTTAGGAATGATCCACATATAATCACTAAAACAAATTGAGAGATTTGTTGTTTGTTTTGGTCATGATGAGATTGAAGAATTTGATAGAAGGAAGAGTTTCTCTCTTTGCATGGCTTTGAGCATGAAAAAAATATAGGAGTTCAATCGTGCTCTTTCTTTCAGATTTGATAAAGTTACTCGTTTATAGATAAAATTAGCTACTGAACTTTTGGTAGAAACCTTTTTATGAAGATTTTATTTTCACATTTATTTATTAAATTTAAATATAATTTTAGTCTCTCTAATTTATAAAAATTTTAGTTTAATATCTAATTTGACATATGTTGACTTGACATTAAATTTGAATGTACTTTAACGCTAATAAATAAATTAATAAAGTTTAAATCAATGAATTGTTATGATTGGATTTAAACTTTATATAGATAAAATAGAGAGGCAAAATTAAATCTTTAAAAATATTATTATTTATTCCTAAACTGAAAAGGTTAAATAAAATTTTTTAATAAAATTAGAGGAATCTAAACTATATTGAATATTGGGAATTATTAATTTGACAGTAGATTATCACGCTTTGCAAAATTAATAGAAAATTTTTAGGTTATTTTAATTTTTTTTTAAAACTAACTTTGTGTAGTATGTGGGACATACCCCTATTCTGGCGCGGGGAAATGGAGGAAGAAAAAGAAAAAGAAAATCGAAAAAACCTATCCTATCCGTTTAAGTTTTCTTGCTCGCAGAAGAACGAGCACAGAACGTGCACCTGCACATCCATGGCAGCTCTTGTTTCTCTCTCTCCATCCCCGTTGGTCCCAAAGTCAGCAAAATTTCCGTCTCTTACTTCTCCTTTCAAGGTATTTTCGTCTCACAATCATTACGTTAACATTTCCCTTTTGCTTCTCCCTCCTCACAAATTTCAGTATTGCAGGGAAGTTTGAAAAATTTAAAGGCAAAACCATGCAACATCCCATCTGTGAAGATTCACCGAAGCAGTGGAGGGAAAAGACCCCTTCTTATTCTCAATCAAGCTGCTGCTTCCCCTGTAATTGCTACCCTTTCCACTGATCGCTTCCGACTGAATAATCTGGGCCCTCAACCTGGTTCGAGGAAGAAGGCGAAGAGAAAGGGAAGAGGTATATCAGCAGGTCAAGGTGCTAGCTGTGGATTTGGCATGCGGGGCCAGAAATCACGATCAGGACCTGGTGTACGGAAGGGATTTGAAGGTGGGCAAATGCCACTTTATCGACGAATCCCTAAACTCCGAGGAATTGCGGGAGGTAATGGCTGTTTCTCTTTATCACCTCACCTTGCAAGAATGATGCTTTTCAGAAATTATGTCTGTAAACTTGAAATTTTGGGCAATTCCTTCATTGGATACATACGAATTGCATCTGACATTTTGTTGAATAAACTTGAGTACTCTACATCTACAATACCAGACTTCACAGTGTAAGTTCAAAAGATTGAGAACTATAAGGAAAGAAAGAGTCTCTTACTAAACTATCAATCTATATAGAGTGGAGTCATGTTTCTATTGAGCATGGAACACTAGGAGATCTCAGTCTAACACTCAGACTTCCAATATCTGAATAAAAGAATACTACAGTTTATTATCCATGCTTTTATGAATATGGAATCACATGTCAGATATACCTTAGAGATATTTGATGTTTCATGCTTATGCATGCATACAATTCGGTGTTTACTTAATTTTGTTAACATTTACGCATACTCTCTGCACCACGTTGAGTGTGCAAAAATGGTAACATATAAATGATCTGTTTTAAATTGTGTCATGTTCATGCGTGTGTATTTCTTTAGGAACCACATATTGATGCCCCTTTTCTTTTCTATTTTTTGTTTGATAAGGTATGCATGCCGGCTTACCCAAATATATCCATATAAATCTGAGGGATATAGAAGATGCTGGATTTCAGGAAGGAGAAGAGGTATCTCTAGAGACACTGAAGGAGAAGCGGGTGATTAACCCATCTGGAAGAGATAGGAGACTTCCTTTGAAGGTACAGATAAGTTGTTATTTTATTGACATTTAAATTTCCTTCTTTAAGTATTCTCTTACTCCTGCTTCTCCTCAGACCATTCTATGATGTGTGCTGGTTTGACCCTAAACCGCAAATGAAGATCTTGATTTTCCTTGCACCAACTTCTCTGAAAAATTATTCATCAGTGGCCCTCTTCTGCTTCAAATAAATTATTATTTCCAAGCTCTTAGTATTGCTTTTAAGTTTATCTGGCTTTTCTAACAATGGTTAAAATTGTGATATAAAATTTGGTGCATCCGTCAGTGAATTGAAAGTGAGAAAATGGAATATATATATATATATATATGTATATAATGTAATTTGAGCACCATCCATAACATGTATGCTTATATGTCTGAGTGTGTGTGTGTGGGGGTACGCATGGGTTCCATCGATATTGGTGTAAATCAAACTCATATTTACATCATTGAATAAAATTTACTAGGATGAATTTTATTCAAACTCTGCCATTAAATTAAGTTTCTATCATGAATATTATGTTAAAATTTCACATTAATCTATGAATTTTTTGTACTCACTTCCCTTCCCACTCCCAACAAACGCTCAAGGTATACAACTTTAGCCTATCTGCATTTACTGGTGTCAGTTGGAAAAAAAGAATGGTTTATATAGTAAATTGGCAAGCTAATGAAGATGATGACTGGGAGTTCTATTGCCCGCCAAACAAAGCATGCAGTTTACCAAGGTATATATGAATGTTACCCAAGCAAGACTCTCAGATGTATAAGCCCCCCTGAAGTTTGCAGATCAGCGGATCTGAACTTGATAAGTGGCTGACTGTTAATTCAGTGTGTAAGCTGCAATTTTGTTTTGTGATTTAAAATCTTTATACAATGTTGCTGACCCATTCTTGTGGCCAGTAATAAGATTAAAAAAAGAAAAATTGATACCTCGGCTAGTCTGCTGAGGTGATTCACATTCCAAACTTGGCTCTTGCCTGAAACAAAACTGCTATATTTCATTCCACATCAACAAGATCATTTTCAATTTCCTATCATTTCTTTTTGCACCGTGCTGACATAATTGCATGGGTTTATCTTGTTGTGTACATTACATACGTTTTTGGTCTTGATGAAACAAGGACACAATATATTAGATGCAAGAAGAAAGGGTGAAAGTTATAGTTTGTTATACTTTGATTCCAGATTCTGGGAGAAGGAGAACTAAGCAAGAAGCTGACAATAAAAGCTCGTGCATTTTCAACATCGGCAAAGGAGAAGCTCGAGACTGTTGGCTGTTCCCTCACTGTTCTTCCTGGCCGTAAGAAGTGGATTAAACCATCAGTTGCTAAAAACCTTGCCCGTGCTGAAGAATACTTTGCCAAGAAACGAGCTGCTGCTGCTTCTGTGTCTGAACCAGCCTCAGCTTGAAGTTGAACGAAATATTTCAGTGGACATTTAGAAATCTTGATCAGAGATGCAAAATGATCTCTCTTTCGGAAACACCTCACTCATTGAACTTTGCCGAGATCTTTTTCTTTCTCTTTTTCATTTAGTTATATTTTTCTGAAGTAGCATTTTTTGTTTCTTGTCCTACTTGGCTTTGTAATGTTTTCGAGTGTTGGTTCCAAAAGCAGTGTTGTATACCTAATGAAATTTGGTTCAGCCAGCACAATGATGTTTTGTTGTTTGGGGGGGGAATGTACAAAACTAGTTAAACTTGGTTTACCATTTTTTAGCAGCATATTGCAAGTTGACCTTCAAAAAGCTGTAATTAGTTGAGATATATTACGTTGTGTCTGGTTTAACGTGGATAGTGAAGTTTTTCCTATCCCTTTCTTCCCTATCGGTGATCCAAATTCTGTTTCAAACTTAGGGCCCACACGTTGGAGAAAAACAACTTGGCTGATAACGGCGTATTGCAAGTTGAAACATATGCATACCATGTAACTTGGTCATACACGTAGCTGCAATCCCTTCCGTAAGATTTTGAGAAATTTTTGGGTACACAAGATACAGAAAACTTTAAAAATTGAGATGAAAAATTGAAACTTCTATAAGATTTTCTCAAACTTAATGGATAGTCTTTGGTGAATATGGTTTACAAACGGTATGTTAATCCAACTATAAATAAAGAAAAAATTTAGATGCATATTTTAGTGGATTGTTATAAGGTCAGAATTATGATACATGAAAATTTTTTTCAAAGCAATTAATAATATGATGTTTAGTTGAAAAAAAAAATCATGTATCACTTTTATTTAATAAAACCTCAGAAAACATTTAAGAAAAGCCCACCTAATATGAGAGCACTTTGAAAGTGATTTTTAGTGAAAGATATATTTAACATATTTTATGTGTATAATCGAGATTAATTTGGTTTACTTGAAAACTTTTTCTCATATAAAATAGTTATTTTGAATCTCTCCTCCCCCCGACTTTTTCAGCTTTTCTCTTCCTTAATCTCCGAACATAATATCTTGAAGCTGGGTTATATCGTGTTGCACAATTGAAGTTGCACCCTCGCAAACATTTTCCACTTCAGTTTTGTTATCTTCTTGCAGCATCAAAAAAGGTTTATGTTGACTTTGTTTCTTAAACTAATGATGTAATCCTCAAAACGCAGAGAACATGGGAATTTCGCGGTTGATGGAAATGGTCAACAAAATTGATCAATTAGAAATGTCAAAATCATCGTTTTTTACACAATGCCACTTTGGGATGCAAGGCATGTGCTTATCGCCATTATTGCCGAGGCCCGCATTGGATTTTGAAAAAGAAGTTGCGTATGTCAAACCGAATGATGAGAGAATATATGAGGTAGTGTTGATTTTGGATATGTTCCTCTAGAAACGCAAAGGCCGAAGGCAAATTGCAAAAATGGTTATCGTGCCCACAACATCATAATTTGGACCAGAGCACGTGTATTCTTTCCAACCAAACAATCCTAACCCGAATTTTCTCTCCCTAACCTAGTTTAATAATTTTAATTGGGAAAATATCATTATTTGAATGATAGAAGGTAAGCCGCTTGAAGGGGAGGGCCTTTTGTCACCAGATTTAACAAATAAATTGGAATGAATTTGTTCTTGATGATTTGCAAGGTATTAATTTTATTTTTTAAAATTGAAATAAAATTTAATGTCTTGGATTTTTTTATACACTTTAATCTTTTATTTTTACTTTAAGTTTTACTTTCATTATTTATTTTTATTTTGTTTTAATTTCGTCTTTTACCTGTATTTTGAAATTTACTTTTATTCCTTAATTTTTTTAATTTGATTTTGTTTTAATTTAATTTTTTAACTTACAAAAGTTATTCAAATATTTTATTCTCTCCAACATTATCAAGTTGTTTACTTTTTTGGTTATTAAAGTTGAATTACCAAGGGGCCATGTAAGAATTTTTTATTAAACATTTTTAATTTGATGGTATTTGAAAGAAGAGAATATTTAAAAAGCTTTTGAAATCTAAAGGACTAAATTACAATAAAATAAAATTAATTAATTAAATAAAATTTAAAATAAAGTTGAGGAATCAAATAAAAAATAAGAAATAAAAATAAAACTTAAAATAAAATTAAAGGAAGAAAAGTGTAATTTTGCCTTATGCTTAATTCCCTTCTGAAGTTTATGGACTTCCTATATAAAATCATATAGAAAGATGGAAGGAACTGGAATTAAAATTTATGATGATTAGCCATTAATCATTCTCAAATTTAGGAGTCGTTTAATCAGGAATGATTGAATAGGCACGCACTTCCTTATTAAACTCGTTTCTGTTCCACTTCTTTGGAAGCATATATAGCAACAAGAAAAGATGCTTGTCTCTTGTTTTGTCAATAGTTATATTTTTTATTCAGCAATATGTTTTCTTTTCCTATTTTTCTAAGATTCTTCAGTGATATCACCAAGACCCACGAATATATATATTTATTATAACATTTCCTCACTGTCCCACGAAGTGTCCACTAATGCTTCATAAAATGAAATGAATACCAATTTTATGTCTATCTGCCTACCCTTATCATTCAAATTCCAAAGCACCTCAAGGAGCACTTGTCCCAGATATTAACCACTCAAATGCCCAAATTCAATTCATACGCAATTTCCTCATCATTCTCACAACTTGATTTCATAAAATTGACAAATCCAGATCCAGATTTACTTCCTTTTTTCAAAAAAAAAAAAAATCCTTTTATTCTTAATTATCTACCATTTCTCCATCAAAACAGGATAATAGAATAACCTCTCCCTATGTCCTCCGTCTAGATATTCTTTTGCTCGGTTGTTTTTTTAATCACGAATTCATTATTGCAATTTAAATTTAAAAAATTCTCTCAATTGTTTGCTCACCTAAAACTTGAATTAAGCTTCTTGCTTAGATTGGATTTCCCTAACTTGTATGGTTACCTATTATCATTTGTCTCTATATGAATTTTAGCATTTAAGTTGTGCGACAATTAAGATAGAAAGTGAAACTTATCCATCACGGGGGAAAAAAGCGAAAATCATTCTATTTTCAAGTAGTTATAAATTAATTTTCTTCCAATGAATTATTTGGACTGAAAATCAATTTGTAAGATCACATAAGAATTTTTGGGCGGCCAAGGTGGATCATGAGCGCAAGCGAATTAAGCTACTCAAGAATCAATTGAATTTAATTAATTAAAAAATTGAATTTGACTTAATGCATGTGTTTTAATTTTTCTAATAAACTAAATTTAAACGATTCCTTAATAACTTGTTCCCTTGGACGGCATGTCCGTCTCTGGCCTTGTATTAGCTTTGCGGCCAAGTACGCTGAAACTAAAGACGCCGTCGTTTTGTCTGCACGTGACTCGACGTGCTTCCTTTTTGTGCCTCTGAAATAGTTGCCGACCACAGGTCCCAAAACTGCTTTTTTGTGAACTAAGGAGCGAAAGCTTGACACGTGTCGACATCAGCTAGCAAGTCTTAACGCTATGGTAAACTGAGGGCAGATCCTCTAAAGTTTTGCTCTCTAAAATTCTTTACAATTTCTTTTTTAATTTTTAACATTTTTTTTACATAAACAAAAGCTTTAGTTTGTGCACTTTACACAACTTAAGAGAGCAAAACTCCAGAGTTCAAAAGATCTGCTCTGGTGGTAAGCTCCCGTAAGTAAAGAAAAACCCGTTGGATTCAATTATTCGGAGATTTTTTAACCTTAAATTAATTAAAAAATATTAATTAACGTATGCGAAACGCAATGTTCTCTCACGCATGAGGCACCGCCCGCATGAATCAATTTTATAATGCTGGAAGAAAAAACAATTTTAAACAGAAAAAAAAAATATAAACCAAAATTATATTTGATTTATTGCAACGTGAATATATAATATATCCTTTTAATCTAATTTGAATAATTATGTTTATAATAATTGTTTTATCTATTAAATTATTATTTTAATTATTAAATCATCTTTTCAACATTAAAAATATGAAAAAACATTTCCTCTATCATATAATCACTTTTTTTCACATTTTCTTTGTCTTTTTAATCTTCTGACCATACGCACCACACCACACAAGTGTTTGCTTCCCTCTCCAACCCACGCACCTTCACTCCCTGCCTCATCCCTCTGTCTCACTTTTCTCTTTCACTTTCTCTCTCTGTTTTCGTTTTCTGATTCGCTTTCTCTCTCTTCTACTTCTGTATAAATCAAACCCATCTTCTCTTTCCCCATCCTCTTCAAGCTCTTCTTTCCTCAGCCTAACCCCTTCTGTATTGATTCTACTTTTATTTTGTGAATAATTTGGAAGTGTTTCAGAGGCTTCATACAAGAAGTTGTACAGCTAAGCATACAGGTATTTCCTCTTTCATTCATTTCTTCGATTAAATCTTTGTCCAAACAGTCCTCTCAGATTGATTTTCTAGCTGCCTTCGTAGATCCGATTAGTTGTTCTTCTCCTTAATTTAATTTTCTGTCTGTTTTCTCTTAATTCGTTTCTGTTCTTGATTGCACTTCTGCTATGTGCTTTCCGTTTCGGGAAGAGGAAGATTTTGATTTGGACAAACGCTTGGCGAACAAATTGCTCCAACCGTTTTCTATTTTTGTTTAAAAACAATGAAAATTAAGAGTTGAAGTTTTGGCATACTGAAGATCTATATCCTGCGAAGTGCGAGGTCAATTGCTTTCTCATAGATATAATTTTCCTCCCTTCGTTGAAAAACAGAATCTGTTTTCAGATGAACAGAAATTGGATTGACCACGGGATTTTTTTTTTATGACTTTTCAGAACTAAACATTATGATGGTTTAAATCTAGTAATCTGCACGGTCTTAATTAACTCGTTAGGTAAAGCGGAGCAGCTTCTCTCCCGTTTGCGCGGCAACTGGATCGTCCGGTTGTGAGAGACGCTGCTTTGTTCGGCGATGGGAATTATAATTTTTTAAGTTTATTTGGTTTGACCAGATCCTAGTGGTGAGCTTTTCAAATTTTTATGCACGTCTTCGATCTCTTGCTGTATAATACTAATTTAAGTCCAAACTTCTAGTATTTCTTTATTCATTTGGTTTTGAATATTGATTATCATCCTAAATTTTTTGGCTCTATATGTTTGGCTTTGTGACCAGGTTATATTCCAGTTGTTGATAGGAGTCAAGGAAGATGAACCACTGCGCGATCCAGCACCAAAACGTCGTCGTGGCAACCCGTGAAGAGATGAGCGGCAGAGACCCTGTGGTTTGTCCCAAACCTCGCCGCCTCAGCCTCTTAAACGCCGCCGTTAACGACCACCCGGCTAGATCCTTCCGGTGGCATATCAGGTAATTACTCATCTCTTTGATTTTATACATGCTTCTAACAATTCCTTTTCCTCGTTCCCTCCATGGGTTTGAACTTCACCTTTGAGACAAAGTCATTTATTTGAACTTTCTTCCCTTTCTTCTGCAGCTGCCAATCAGAGATATGTGACTCAAAATCCATGTCTGATCCGTTGGATCTCATCCTCGCCAAGGTAGAGGTAGCCCCTTCTTCATTGATTTCCTCATTTTGTGATACTAAATGATTTGCTGGTTGATCAATGATTTGTGAGATTCTAAAGTTTGTGTCTTTGGTTGATGTTTTCTGTGTGTGGTTGCAGGGTGGTTATGGTATGGAACAATCATGCACACAGATAGCCTCGTCGCCCCCATTTTTCTGCGGGTCACCGCCGAGTAGAGTAGAGAACCCATTGATTCAGGATGCTCGATTTGGGGATGAAAAGTTCTCCCCACTCTCTCCGCCGTTGGGGGTTCCTGCCCCGCCAGTCCCGGCATCGTCTCCGGCGTCTTCCACAAGGAAAGGAGGCTGTGTCCGAGCTAATTTTGGAAACAATCCGGCTGTGAGGATCGAGGGGTTCGATTACCTTGACAGGGACAGGCGAAATTGCAGCATCCCTGCTCTGGCCTAGAACACCCCTCACATCTTCAGAAAATATCAAATTAGGGGAAGAGAAGCTTTAGTATTCATTATAAAATAGAAGATCACATAAACTACGATACCAGAAGAGGAATTTTGAATCTCTGAAGAGGAAGAAGAGAATATGTTTTTGCCTAATGTAAATATACGTTCAGTGTGTTTGTAAATGTTATATGTCAACCAAATCATGTGGTTTAGAAAGTCTAGAAGTGAGAGGGCTTGGTTTGGGTGTATTTAGAATTGGCCCTCTCTGATTCTACTTTAGATTCTTCCATCCTCTTCTTTGTAAGTAGGTTTCGAGGAAGGAAAATTTTACATTATGATTCGTCGTCGGGTCTTTGAAACGCAGTTAGCGGCTTAAGAAGGAATATCTGTACAAAATATGTTTTGAGTCATCCAAGGTATTTGGTCAATTGCAAATGTGAACATGAAACAGTTCCTATGTATAAAAATCTCCGTTCTCTTGTTTCCAGCACGCCGTTTCTCTTTCTTACGAATCCGAGGACAAGTGGTTTCTTTCATGTTTACGCCAACCTAGGCTCAGTATAATGCAGTGTTTTTAAAATCAAAAGAAAAAATTATAATAAAAGTTTTATATCATATAAAATCTATAATGAATATTTTAAAAATTAAAATTATTTTTAAAAATTATTATTATTATTATTAAATTTTAAAAGATTTTTTACATCCCTTAGTAAATGTTCTAAAATTGATAATAATTTTTTTTTAAATTTAATGATGATAATAATTTGTAATGGTAATTTTAATTTTTAAAATTTTTTATTATCAATTTTATATGATATAAGTCTTTTATTATAATTTTTTTAAATCAAAATGGTAAGGTTATTGACTTGCAATTTAATAATTTGACTGTGAATTGTAGTATAGTTGAATATATATTTTAAAATTTTATATATTAAAGTTTTAATATAATAAATAAATATTAATAAATATTAAATTTTATTAATATTTGAGAAATTATTCTTAATTAAAAAATAAAAGTTACATTCAATTAAAATTGAAAAGTAATTAATATTAAAATTTTAACTTGTCTAAATTATAATGAGGTTTTATTTGTTATTAAAAAACAAAAATGCAAATGGGAAAGGAAAAAAAAATTTTACCCAAACAACTTGATATTTGAGAAAAAATATTGTTAAAAAATAGAATATGATTAAGAGCAAATATAAAAAATAGTTAAGTATACGTCTTTTGATTTTTTCAATGATTTAAAAATTGGAACGGACCGGCCGGTTTGACTGGGAACCGGTCCCTAGTTTGGTCCAGTTAGCTCAGGAAACTGACCGGCTAAAAAACCAGTCAAACCGGTTAAGAACCGGTTAAAATCGGTCTGTACTTTTTTTTAAAATTTTTTTATATAACAAAATAATTTATCCCAAATAATTTTAACAAATTAAAAATAAAATGCAATAAAAAAAGAGGAGAGAGTTGAAATATATATATATATATATTTAAAAAATAAAGAATATAAAAGAAGTAAAATATGAATACTTTATTATTTTTTATACTTAGTCTCTATTATGTTTATATTCAATTTTCTAATAACACTTTTTTAAAATATAAATATATTTAGCCAAAATTACTATTTAGTTTTTGTTTTTTAATTTTTTAATAATAAGTAGAATTTTAATATAATTTAAAAACTCTAAATAATTTTTGTAATATCTTAAGAAATATTAAATTAATAATCGAATATTTAAAAATTATTAAAATTTATTTTTTATATTAAATTTTTAATATATAAAATTTTAAAAAAATATAATTAATTATTACTGGTTTGACCACGGTTCGACCAATGAACTGTGAACCAGTACTTTCACCGGTTCAATGACCGATCCGATTTTTAAAACATTAGATTTTTCTTTTATTCTCTCTAAATTTTTCTCTGTTTTAACATTGGATTTTTCTTACTATTTTCTATTTTTATTTTTTATATTCATTCAAAATGAATTATGTTATTTTACGGGAAAGACTCTTGAAAAACAAATTCAATAACTAGTTTGATCAATTTTTTATTGATCTGGTTTTGATTATTCAATTGATTTTTGATTAATTCAATTAGGTTTTAATTTATTCTTTGGTTGATCTAGTTTTCAAGCTAATCAAACAAATTAAGGACTAATTTATTAGTTATTCAATCCAACCAATTGATCTAATCCAATTTAATAACTATAGTATAGTATCACATCGAACTCTATAAGTCAAAAAATTTAGAGTAATATTTATTATATTCATATAATTATTTATTATTTTTAAATAAGGACACATTTTTTTTTTTTATAAAATCATTTATATTTTTAAAATTTTATTTTTATTCCAAACTTTTTATATACTAAACACCAAGTTGTTATGATACTCAATAATGAATTATATTTAAAAATAATTTAGTCACATGACACAATTAAGAGTGAATTGAACAATCAAATTTTTGTCTCTCCTTTATTAAAAAAAGAATGATAGACAACTAAGCACAATCATTTTAAGAAAAATCTCAAATCGTTGCGTAGTTTGTCGCCGATCCCAATTCGTTACTTGATTCGCTGTAATGGTTCCCATTTGTGTGGCTGAAACAGTGGTTCGCAAAGCAGGCAGAACCTGTTGACTATAACCTAATTGAAACTTAATTAAATCCCAATCCCAAGTGCTAACCACGAAACTGAATATAAGATGCCTTTTTTCTTTTTTCTTTTTGAAAAATAAGAAAGATGAATGGTGGATATTTCAACGAATGGATTTGATGCTTAAAGGAACGATGCCCACGTACCACCTACGTCATTCTAATTGTGGCTTGCAAGAAGTAACTATTTTCATTTGCACACATGACTCTACTGTAAAAAGAAATTCATTTCCCATTTTCTTAAACAAGATTATCATGCTTTTCTTTTTCAACAAAAATGAATGAATGAAATAATTAAAAAAAAAAAAAGGTGCTCTTTCGTGTTGCAACGTGAGTTAAATGGGCTTTTGTGTTTGGATGTGGATGGCTATCTAACACTAATAAATGAATATAGATACATGGCCGGTATCTTTGAAGATGCCAGTTGACTTGGAATCAAAGCTGGTTGACGCTAACGTTGCTGAAAAAACCCAACCCAAAAAGCATCAATTTGAGGAGAATAAGTTAGAAGGGAGTTTTCTATGCTCCTCCAGTCATATGAAAACATCTTTGTTATCATTATTGTCAAAGGTATTTTAAGATATTGCTTCAGACTTTATCTTCAAACATTCTTAAAAGTTTGGCCCAAGAAAAAACACAATCTTAAAAGTTACATTTTATTTTGTTGACCTGATATATTCAAAAAGAAAAGAAAAAGTAAAACTCCAGTTAATTAAAAAAAAAAAGGATTTCAGGAGTTTTATCAACTGACTTAACACCCTTAAGTAAATAACAACATAATACAAATTCTTTTATGGGAGTCTATGAAATTTTCAGTTAGAGAATTGTAGTAACTATAAAATAAACTCTATGAATTATTAGATTGGAGCGGAGTACTTATTTGATTTTTGTTTTCTATTTTCTATTTTCTCTTGAACAAATACTTCAATTTTTCGTATTTTATTCTATATATGTTTGTTTTCGGAGAAAAGCAGCTTCGCACCATAAAAAAAAAACAAATAAACGCAAACGAGGGAGAAAAGCACATTACAACCGAAGTGAGGTTTCAAACGGTAGTTGCTATTTTTTTTCTTTCCTGAAGTAGACGGTTAATATGTTTAAAAAAAAAGAAAAAAGAAAAAAGAAAATATTTTTCGTATCTTTTGTTATCACTTAAATAAATATAACGCGTTTAAATTATTTTTTAAAATGTTCAGTTACGTGATGTTAAACTATAAAAATATACACAAATATAAAAAAAAGATTACACATAATTTTTTAAAAACAATATATTATATACAAATTTTATTAATATATCTATATATCTATTTATAATTAATTTAGTATATAAAATTATCTCTATATTGAAAAATTTCTTTTGTCATAGACTTGGATCCATTAAATGAAAAAGATTTTGAGAAGGAGAAAATTTATATGTAATTTTTTATATTTTTGTTATTAAAATTTTTAATTAATAATGAATAAGTTTATGATTTTATAAATAAATGCATACTTTTTAATTAAATCATAAATTTCTTATATTATTATTACAAATTTAATAATAACTATAGAAAAATTATATTTAAATTTACTCTTTTTGAAAAAAGGTTATTTTATTAAAAAACTGAACATTTAAAAAATTGAATTTTTTATTGTTAATTTTTTTTAAAAAAATTGTCTAAATATTTTTTAATTATCATATATATGAAGTTTAAATTAATCTAATAATAAAAGAGTACGAATTCTTTAAAGAAAGTAAAAAAAAGATGATCTGGCTATCAAAATTCTCTGAGAAGCGAAGGAAATAAAGTACAGAGGAGGGCCGTTTGCTATGTGAATTCTGTGGGTTAGGCAGTTAGGTATGGCTTTCAATCCCAACCACATCAATAAAGACATATTTACAGAGCTTCGGCTTTTGCCAACCTCTCCATACGCTCTCATTAATGTCTCCCAACGTCTCCAACTCCACCATCTCCTCTCCTTCCAAAACTGGATCTTGTATCTAAGGAGTAAATACATTGAATATATTTAAAAAAAGATAAAGAAAAAAGAAAAGTGAGTAAGAATAGAGAAAATCTTGCATACATTTTTATTTTTTTTAATATTATCTTCTTTTTTTAATATATAATATATTACTGTAAATCATCACAGTCTCTAAAATCAATGTTGCTTCTGCATTTTGGGTTATGCTCCGGTCTGGCATACAAAAATAATTTCAATACCTATATAAATATAGACACTTAAAAAAAATTCATTTAATTTATATATACAATTTTATTTTTATTAATTTAGCTGTTAAACTTATAATAATTTATGTTTTGACCTTTTATGTCAAATTTTATAAAAAATAAATAAATTTAATAATAGGAAAGCATTTTATAAAAAGTTATTTTATGTTATATAAGATTGATTTTTTATTAACAGCGATTTCTAACAAATACTTTGGTTGCAACCATTCATGTCTCAACAAAAACTGACAAAGAACTTGAATTTGAGAGATGTCGAACAACATATGATGAGAAGTGGCGGCCCATGAGTCTTGTTGTTTTGAGCCAAAATTGTGAAAGGTTGAGTTTGCTATTCTCTCTTATATACTGTTCATCATCATGAGCAAAAAGCCAAAACTAGAAAAACTATATATATATATATATATATATATATAATAGAGAAAAATAATAAATTGTAAATATTTATAAAATATAATATAATGTTTTTAAACTATTAATTACTTACAACTTATATTATTTTGTAACATAAAAAAAATAATTAACAGTAAATTTAGAAAAAATAATAAAAACATTAGAAAAATTAATTATAAGAACAATAAGATCATATTAGAGTTGAGATATAATTCTTTTTTTTTTAAATTATTGCTTTGTAAAAAATTTTCTCATATTGAAATGTATACATATATACATATAAATATATATTTATTTATATCGGCAGAACGTTAGTAGAAAAATCATGCGACAAACCAGTAGTTGGGAATTTTTGATAGACAACTAGTTGAAAAGGACTATTTTCCAACTAATTGTCAATAAAAAATTCTTGATTGGCTGTCAATCGGGAATTTTTTAGTTAGTTTTTTTTTTTTTAATTGTATATGACATTTTGGTCTTTTGCTGTTAAATACTTTCTACTTCTTCTATATTTTATCTAACCAAATAGAAGTATATAAAAGTATTTCTTTCCATTTTCTAGTCATACGAAATATAATTTGTTTTGTTATATTTTATTCAATATTATTTTTTCAATCCAAGAGAATTTTGTGTACGCATAAGAAGAACGTAAGATTGGGCCAACTTCTCTGCTCATTTAACGTTCCAATTTTCAGTCTTAGGATCCAGTCTCTTGGGCTTCTGGGCCTCATTTGGGTAGCCCGTTGTGCTACCAGCCAATTTTTAAATAAAAATAAATAAATTAGAATCCAATATAGTACAACATAACTTTCAACGTCTATTTTTCCTGGGTAAATGTCCTCTTTTGGATATCATTTTGAAGAACTCTTTGAAATCCATTTAATTTTTTTTTCCCAAATCAGCAATATAAATCCTTTTGCAACAAAAGGTTTTCAAACAGCTGGACCTAATTGCGGCTTCTTTAAGTTTGGCCCTCATGCTAGAGAACTATAAAAATGCAAGACTACTAGAACTCCCTTTTGGTGTAAATTTTAATTTGATTTTTTATAAAATTATTTTTTTTAATTTAGTCATTTATAAATTATGTATTCTATAATTTAATCTCTCATAATTTTTTTTTAATTTTACCCCTCACATATAAGTAATTTTTATAAACAAAATTATTATTATTAATATTATTTTATCAATATATTGTGAATAAAATTAATACGTATATAACTTTTTTTTGATAGATTATCCCTTAATCACAAATGTAGATCGAATTTTAGTTTTATTAACCATAAATTAATGGAAAATATTAATAATAATAATTTTATTTATTAACAATTAAATTAAAAAAATAATTATATATAAGAGAATAAAATTTAAAAAGAAAAATACAGAGGACCAAACCAAATCTTAACATCATCTTCAGCATTATGAGAACGCCGGTTAACCAAGAAGAATTTTTTTCAACAATCCGACACCTTGCTGACGGTCAGAGAGAGTTATGTCACTAGTGACAAGGTCAATAAGGTCACCAAGGGAGAGTGCTTTACCGGCCAAATGTCATTAAAGAAAGAAAAAAGTTTTTGGGTTTTAAAAAATGTATAATTAAAAATTTTAAAAACTTGAATCACGTTTTATAACTAAAATTATTGAAATTTACTATTACAATTTTTAAAAAATTACTATTAAATTTTAAGAAAGTTAAAGTTTAAATAATTTTGATAAGAACTTCTTTAAAATTTGATAATAATTTTCTTATATCTTAATAGTAAACCTTTTAAAAGTTGATAATAATTTTAATTTTTAAAAATAATTTTAATTTTAATTTTAAAAATTTTCAAATTATAAATTTTACATGATTTAGATCCTTAAATATAATTTTTTCTTAAAAAAATTCACTTCTCTTTCACTTTTACTGAATAAGAGTTGAGAGTGTGGAGTTTTAAGTTTTATAATAAAACATATATATATATATATATATATGTATGTATCTATGTAAAAATGCGCGTTATTTAAGTAATATATATAAACTAAACCCCCCTTATTAGTTCTTTAGTTGCAATTCTTCCCCTTAAACGCGTGACCCAATTGCCGGGGGTATTAGTAGTCATTTCACAAGTTAATTTTGGCGATGCAGGCGTTGTTCATCATGATGGTATTTCGCAAGCCCAGCCCACGATGAAAATCTATCCTTAGCTATGCTACACATGTAAATGATATCTAAAATGTAAATAATTTATAACATCATCTCATCAGTAGGAGGGAGAGCATGATTTTCTTTGCCTTTCTCTGACTCTTCTCTCTCTTTTTCTTTCTCTATCCGTAAATTTATATAATATAATTAGAGTTCAATACAAAGAATCTGAATTGGAAGAATGGACCTTTCGTCATTACTTTGACAATTTGAAATTTTCTTGCTATAGTGATGGTTTTAAGCTGGGTGTATGTACTATTTATGGTGCATATTAGTTTCTAGGCATTTTTTAGTTACACCTGATCAGAGGGAGGGTGGAAAACTTGTCTAATTCAATAGACTCAATTCAAAAAATTAGGTATGAGTCTAAAAAAAATTAATAAAAAATAATCTAAAATGAACCAAGTTTGGATTTTTCTAAATTTAGTTCGAGTTTGATCCTGATCTGTATTATAATTATTTTTTATATATTATTAAAAAAATATTTATAATTGTAGATATAAATAAAAGAATTATATAACATATATGATTATTTTATTTTATTTACTCTTACTTGTTATATAATATATTATTAAGAATAAATTATAATTCAAATAAAATAAATTATTAATCAATAATATTGTTTTAAAAATTATTATTATTTTATATATATTTCAAGTGGTTTAAATCTCCTACAATATTTTTTTGGACTATTTCGTATTTAAAATAAAAAAAATGAGCCTAACCAGTAATAAAATCTATTTCTGGAGATATATAACATGAGCTGAGAGATCTCTATTTATGGCAGCAACATTCAGGTCTCTTCCCATAAAAAAGGCCCAAAAAATGTGGAAAGTGTTGAAATATTCCTCGGCATGAACCCTTAAAGACCCTAAAACATAAGACCTATTCTATAGCTATTGAAATATATGTTGGTTTGTTACCAACATTCACAAAAAACGACAATACTCTCTTTCTTGATTCAAATATTGTTAAGATTTATAGATATTTATATTCTAATAGGAAGAACTGAATGCATAAATCATGATAATAAGTCTTTTGCAAATGAGTATTATGTTTTATGTATTATAATTTTAATCCACAACACATGTAGTTACTCTCATAACACATGTATGCATAAATATAAAAAACACAACTTAAACTAAACAAAAGTTTTATTAGAAATGATAAAATTACATCAAAATTTTAATATAAAACCAAATCCTATTCAAAGTATATGATCTTTAAACTTTGTTGGTAACATATTTCTTGTTAAAAAATCAACTATCATCAACTGGGTGCTAAAATATTTATTGGTAATTTTATTTTTCTTGACATGTTTTAAAATAACTAAATACTTCATGTTTGTATATTTAGTTTTCACTCTTATTATTCTTCATCAGAAAAATTGTGAATAAGTTGTTACAAAACATCTTTAATAACTTAGAGATAAATCCACAATTCTGAATCTTGAGATAAAGCTCTTCAATCATATATCATGCAAGGTGGCATCAAATCAAAACAAAACATGAACTCAACTTTTATGATAAGAACAACAATTAAAGTTTGCTTTATATTCTTTCAAAGCATAGCTTCACCAACAAACAAAAAGATATATCTTGATATTAATTTTCACAAATCATGAGATAATATAAATTAAAAAGAATGCAGAAGATGCCAAACCGTTAAAAAGAAATGCTAATTAACTTTAAAGTTTCCGAAAACTAATTGGGACAAGAATCATAATCACCAAATTGTGAAAGAGGGTTATGCCGACAGGCGAGCGTGCAATTGCAAACAGCAAAAGGTAGTGGTGTGTGTGAATGCTTTAAGGACAAGCACTGTTCATTAGCATTCCCATTTGCCCACAACTGCCGCTTGCCTAACTTGCACGCTCCAACTTCTCTGCCTTCCGCCCCAAAGACAAAATTATTGAAACTCTCAATTAAACTCTGTAAACTTTTCTGCACTTTCTAATTTTAAATTCTTTTCAAGGATTTCGGAATTAGGACTGAATTTTTTAATCAAGGTGTATTTGATTTAGACGAGTGAATTTGTATATTTTAAAAATTCCACCAAATTAACTTTTGTTTTTAGTATTTTAAATAATTATAAAACAGTATTTTGAAAAGATAATAATTTTATTACTTATTATTTTACAATATGAAAATACCAAAAAATTAATTAATTTACATTTAAAAATTTTGATGGGATAAATGCATGAATCCGACCTTCAAAAGATATCAGTCTACCAATTTGAAGTAGTAATGTTTCTTATTATATAATTTTATAATTGTAATTAAATAAAGTCATGGATACAATTGTATTTTGAGCAGATCCTTCCTCTTTTTTTTTTTTTTTTTTAAACGCTGGATTCTTAAATCTATTAACGAGGCTGCTAATTAGTTATCTGATTGGTGTCTTCATTTCGTTCTGGTTGGCTGTTATCTTATTTGACATTATTATTGTATTAGTTTGGACTGTTATATATTTCATATCTTAAGAAAAAGTAGTTTCTTTGTTTTTTAACAATAAATTCAAACATAATTAATTACATCAATCATCAATTGTAACTTTTGTAATAGTGTAAAGAATGTTTTGTTTGCATAAGGAATTGTGTCGGTTGACGACAAGACTCCATTAAATCTTTAATCATATTCTTAATTGTTGATTTGTCGTGATATTTGCTTCAAATTGAATTTTTCGGTAGCTTGCTCCGTTGTTAACTGCCCTCTAAATCTCTAATTGCTCATCGTCCAATAATATTTTCATGCTTAAAACTTCAATTATCTTTACTTTCACGTTCCTCTCTCTCCGTAATTTTTTTTTCATTTGTATATTCCTCACAAGTTGCAAACACATTCAACGCACAATTCATAACGAAATGGAACCAAAACGAAAGAGACTTAAAAGAATGAGAAACACAGCAGCAAAATTCGACAATCTCTTTAAACAAAGCACAAACAAAAGTAAAATAGCAACTTTGAATCTTTTGGACTTCAAAATTTATGGGTTGCAAGTGAAAAAGGGGGAAAGAAAAGAATGCTATTATTTACAAAGCCTAATATATAATTGCAATTTTTCAAATAACTCAAGACATTGAGATATCGTAACCTTTCACTTGAAATGAACAATTCTGTCGAATCGAAGAAATTACTGTTATGGCGCTATTCAAAAAGCTATCATGACCAGATATGCTTATAAATGTTTATCAAACGATATCTTCTCATTTAACTTGCGACACCTAGCACCTATTCAAAATTCAAAGTCATTTTTTAAAATTCTTCCTTATTTGGACGCTTAAAGAACTGTTAACCCTCAAATAATATAACCTAGTCAAAGATATAATTGATTGGTCATTTTGCTTTTAGATTAAGTCCTTTGTCACTATAGTGCCAAATGACTCAAGGGATTAGTGATGAACCAACGTTTGGACCTAGTTCACTTACTAGTCAGCATGTTTCAGGCTCAATAAATTTGAGATCCATATTCGCATAACGATCAATTGCTAAACTGCACCAGACACTGCCTTTCTTCGATACGTACTTAGTGAGACGTGACCACTTGCCTGTTTGGGTTTATCTACAGAAATGGATCCTCTGAAATGTCATTCTCTAAAATTTGTTGAATTCTCTCACATCTTTTATCTTTTTTAGTTTTGTCAATATAATTTTTTTTAAAGAGAAGGAAATCGTGTGTGTGAAAGACTTCAACAACTTTAAAAAATTGTGACTTCAGAAAATTTGAGTCCATTTATTTACTCAAAATAACCATCACCTTATCTATAAATAGCGGGGACTATCCCCATACATGTGTTCACAGAAGCCTTTCATGTTACTCTACCAACTTATTTCCAAAATCTCTTTAACCTAGGTATCAAAGGTGCATTGCAGAGCCTTGTTTCCCTTTTGTATTGCTTGCAAGTGCTCCTCATCATAATTTTGCTAACTATACTAGCAAAGTGATTGTTGAGTTTCAAAAACCAATTTACTAGTTATGTATGATTATTTTTACACAAAGACAATATTTACATGCAATTTGTTAAATATTGGTCTTTACATTTTTAATAACTTTATAACATACGAAGATTTTTTTTTTGGAAAAAATTAAAAGATATGATATTGAGTTAAAAGATATTCACATATAATACATATAATTTTTTTAATAATTTTTTATACATGATGGAACAAAAATTTGAACCTAAAACTACTTGTTAAATGAACTACACTCCTCACAACTAGTTTACCACCTATTGTCTTAAATTTGTTTTTTGATATTCTGGTTGGTGATTTTATGTTAGTTTGCTTGTACTTAAATTAATCTAATTTAGTTGGACTAAAGACAATTTATTTAGGTAATAAGTGAAGAATTTAGAAAGATTCAATTTGCATTGAAAAGTTTAATGGTAATTTTTTTAAAAAAAAATAGTTTATAAATGGAAAAATTGTGAATAATGGGTCAACTTCAAGTTGCCATGCACCTCCTTAACAAGAGAAAATTCACCGAACGGGGCCGTCACGGGAGGAAAGTGGACCAGATGAAGAATTTGACTTCAATAAAGCTACTCGGGACTCGCCCACCTACGTTGTCTAAAAGGTGGGCTTTTGTCATCATGTTCGAAAACAGACGCCCGCCATAATCAACATTCACTGATCATATCGCCAAGTTGTCAGAAATATTCTAAACTTCCATTCAGGCTGTCTGGTAAGTTGTAATCCTCCCATATAAATAGAGCAATTCTCTCATTCCCTTTCATTTCACTCAACTATTTCAACCACAAGCTTATAAGCACAAAGAAACATGAAAAGGCAAAGAGGTATGAATGTGAATGGTTTTGAAGGTGCAGAAATGGTGGCGGTGGGGAAGAAGAAAGCAAAGACTGAAGTTGATCAGATGGCGAAGGAGAAGGAGAAATTGGGTAAGAACGCAGAGGAGGAGGAGAAGAAGAAAGAAGGGAAACAAATGGAAATGGTGGGAACAGAGGAACATGTTATGGGTTGGGCTAACTGGGAGGAGAATTGGCCTTGGATGGGAGATTTGGTGGATGAGCAAATGTCATGGGGCTCCATTTGGTTACCATTTTGGGATATGGACTTCATGGGCGAAGCTTTCAGTGCCTTGTACGGTGATGTTGTTTGGGACGACGATATTTGGAATTTGAAGACGGAAATTCCAAATCCATTCGAGAGTTGATTAGGGAAGACGAAGAACGACTTCTCAAATCGTTATGGTTTCTGCTCTGTTCTTTGTTCGTTTAGGAATGAAATATTGTGCTTTTATCATCAATTACATAGGTTGAGGTTACTATGTTTTGATTAAACTAGTTGGTCAAAGTGAATTATCATTTTTAATTGCATCCATTTTTTTTTCAGATGCTGTATGAATTAAAATGCCAAACTCTGTACCTCTGCAATATTTCCAAGAGAATCAGAAAGATACTGGTGAATGGGAAACGGCAACTTCTCTGTCTCAGCCAGAGACAAGAAGACACCTACGATATTAAATTTTATTAGTGGGCTTAATTGTTAAACAACGAAACACACATGACAATTGTTACTCTTGATTTTCTTGGAATTAGATTATTGATTTTAAGATATAATGAATCTCAATCCCAAAACACTCGACTTTGATTAATTAGAAGTCCAACGAATCAAACACAGTTGGAGAAATGGAAAAGTACAAAGACAGGACAGTGAGGAATCCAACCCTTCCGAAGGTATGACAGGGTCTCAAACTTCTTCCTTCCAAGTGGAGGCCACCCCTACAATCACTCCGAACATTTAACGTAGTCAGAAAGTTAAATCTGAGATTTCTGTACGTTTCGCATAATTTGACTTTAACTTCTGTTCGTAGTTTTCTGTCTTTTCTTTTTTTTTTTTTAATAGCCGTGTAAGACCAGGGTTGAGCCTGCGTATGAGATAAGGTCCAGGTCCAGGTCCAGGTCCAATGTCCAGGGTCTAAGTCTACTGACTTGGCTAGTGGAAAAATATTGAAAGGAGAATTTGGAATTTCAAAAAACAATTGATGTAGTAATTTTTTTTTACTTTTGAGTTATAATTTCATGATTAAATTACTTGGAATTCTTGGATTGATTATGTGAACACACTAGTAAATAAGCGAGTTAAACTCATTACTAAAGTCGAAGCTTGACCTTAACCCTATTTGAAATTCAGCAATAGAGACCAAGTTCAACCCTGTATTCAATCTAGCCATAATTTTCTCGCAAAACCATATTATCCAGTTTCACAGATGCCACAGCCACGGTTGAGATGATAGAGGAGGCCATTAATATCCTGTATTGTGCTATTGAGTACAGTGATCAGTTGATGATGCATTTGTTTCTTCACACTCAGCAATGAGCTTACTAGCTGGCCATTGTTTTGATCCAGTAATGGATAGAAAAGTTTTGAGCCGTTGAATGGGTAATGGAAGGTGACAATAACATGATGGCCAAAGAATGAAGGGAACTGTGAATCCATGCCTTATCGTCAGTTATGAATTATGATCAACTAGTACCCTACTATGCTCCTCCATCATCTTATCTCATCACTACTTTTTCTTTTCACCAACATTTCACTGTGTAGAAAGAAGTCGCTTCGGTAAGATAGCAGCTTTTTGTTCCACTTCCTCACTAACTCTGCATCAACTAGGGCTTCTTCTCTCTCTTTCTCTACCTCACATTCACAGAGGGACACTGAACCTCTCTCGAAATAGGAAATGGCAATGGAGAGAGACTCCATGCTTGTGCACCTTCTGGTGATAGCTTTAAGCTCAGTGGTCGGTTTCTCCATTGCTGCAGAGAGAAGAAGAAGCGTCGTAAGCCTCTTTTATTCTCTCTTTTATCTCCTCCGATTCTCACTTTTCAAACTATAAATGCTTCCTTTTTTTTTTTGGCTCTTCATTTCTAAGCTTCTCTGTAATCGTATCTGATTATTTACACCAGTCTCTCCGCCACAATTGACACTTAATTTTCTGATGAAACATTGTGCCTTCTGACATGATAACCAGAGTTGTTTGCACTCGAGTCATTTCATGAGTTGATTTGAGAGTCTACTAAGGTTCCGAGGCATCTATTATGTATGTTAATTTAGAATTTATGTCCCAGAGAGGTTCTTTCTTTTTTCTTCTCTTTAAATTTAAAATTGTTTGAAGTGGGGAATTACTTCTTTTTTTTTCCCCTTAATATTTGTCATCCTCCTCCTATCTGGAATTTTAGATAATTGCTCTAGAATGGTAGGCATTGACATGATAGCTTCACATAAATATTTTTTATGAATTTAGTTTCCCTGGTATATTATGTACTGGACATGTTTTCTTTTAAATTCCTATACTTCTGAATTAGCCATGTGGAGTGACAAATTCAACGGTACGCACTATCATGCCCCAACTTGATCTTGTTGCTGAGAAGCAGAATACTAGGCCTATTAATTTTATTAACTAGAAATGGTAGCGTATTTTCATTGGATTTAACTGAAACTTGAACCTCCCTACTATGGGAGGCTACTGTCCCTAAAAGGCCAGAACGTCATGATATTAAGGTACTAGCATTTACCTCTCTGGTATCTGATGTAAAAAGGTACATAATATGGTTGAGACAGTTGTTTCTAAAAGGTTGCTGGTTGGTTATAACGTAGCCTTACTTTTTTGTCAAGGAAAACTGCTAATATTCTGCCCTGCTTAAATGTTTTCGTTCACTCTATCTGTCTCCTAGGGGTGTGCTAGAAATCAATTTGTTACATTTTTGTCTTAATACTCCTAAGTCATAACTGAGGCTGCTGGGGATGACGAGATGGGGTTTTATGAGCTTATAGTGTTAAATGATAATTTAATTGAAGTGTTCACATCTAGTAATATAAAAAGGAAGCATGGCTTTGTAACTAGATTGTAATAGAGAATGAAAGAAAAAGGAAAATTATTAATTATTTATAAATTATAGACTAAAAATAAATATAAGAAATAATATTTTATTAAGATTATAATTAAGATATAATATCTAAATTATTTTATTTTATTAATTACTTTGTTATTTAGTTATTTTTTTTGTTAAGATTAAATTTTAATATTATCTTTATTTTAAATTATTAAAAGTTATCTTTTAAGCTTTATATACAACCTTCAACAATTAGGGTTAAGCAAATTTTTCTAATTATTTATTAATAAAATCATTTGATTATTATTTGTGTCTCTCTCTCCTTCCTTCCTTCTCTTTCTCATCATTTTCTCCACGTCTCCCCCTTATATTCTACTTCTTCATCCTTCTCCTCTTGTACTACACCAATTTTTTTATAAGAACCTAATCACCTTCCTACTATTTTCCACCATTGAAGAAAAAAAAAAGTTCATTCTATTGTTCCACTCCAAATCTCCCACCTCCAACCATCGAAACAAACAACCAACTATATCATTGGAATTAGAAGGAGAAATTCAACCAATCCATTGAAGCTCCTTGTCGACGAATGTCGCATGCACCACCACACATTGGCGAGACTTTTTGCACATGAGATTCACATGTGTCAAGCGCTAGAGCCTGCACCCTTCATTTTCAACCAACTTTTTAGTTGTTTTTTTCATTTTTGTCAACCTAGTTTGCAAGACTCTACATTTGGAAAGTGTTAAGGGGTCATATGAATACTTTTGGCTTTTAAAATTGCAATGATAAGGTATTTATATTCTTATTGAAATCTTGGACTAATTGTTTTGTTGGAGGTTACTCTGAAAGCATAACTCCTTTTGATTAGTTGCTATCCTTTATAACCATTTGCTTCTTTTGACTTGATCATTAAAAACAAAAACAAAACAAAAAAACCTTTGTTTCTTTGACCTAAGGCAAAAAAAAAAAAAAAAAGAGCCATATTTTATTTCCTTGCCCTTAAAAAATTTAACATTTTGATTGTTAGGTTTTCATTTGCATCAAATTAAATTGTTTATTGTTGTCTTAAATAATTTTAACATCATATTATATTCTCCTACATAACCACCCATTACTTATGTTCTTTTACATGAACATTTGAGATTTATATGATAAGCAAAAATCTATTTGAACAAGACTTTGCTAATTTAAAAGCTTTTATGGAATAAAATACCCAAATCATTCAAACTAATATGGACAATATTAAAGAACTTACAAATACCAGTAGCTTATTAGATAAACAGAAAAATGTTAAAACTTGGAAAGGGTTAATTAGGATTCCTATAGAGAAAAAATATGTCACCCTATAACCAACCAAGGATTCCATTAATTGGTTCCAATGATAATCAACAATTTTTTGTTAGTCCTAGCATTAGAAATCTAGAGGAATCCTTCATAAATCTCTTAATCAAAAACCAAAGCTATCAAGAGGCTATTGGGACAATCAGGACTTTGTAGGGCACCACCCTAAACAATATAGGATGTCCCATGGGAATGGCCAAGATGGGCTTAGGTGTGACTATGATAATCCAAGTATTATCACTAGAAGGGTTAAGATCAAAGCCCTTGAGTATGATGGCATATTAGATCCTAATACCTTTTTAGATTGGTTGGCTAGCATTTAAAATTACTTTGACTAGTATGGCATGAGTGATATTTAATGCGTTCATTTTGCAAAAAATGAAACTTGTAGGTTCTACCAAAAAGTATTGATACACTATTTAAAGGAACTTAGAGTGTCTAGGTCAATCTCAGATAGAGGTATAGGCCTAAATGAAAATGAAATTGAAAGAAAAATACTTGCCCACTTATTATGAGAGCCAATTGATGAACCAATTGCTGAACCTTACACAAACATTTAATGTCTTTGACTATGTGGCCTGCTTTTATAAACTTGTGCTTAAATTTGGCATATAAGAAGAATAGTGGGTGATAATCATTAGGTTTGCCAATGACCATAGGATAGATGTCCAAAGAAAATTTAAGTTAAGCTTCCTTGAGACTCTTAAAGAGGCCTGTCATAAGGCTCTTGAAGTGGAATCCCTATCTAGGTATCCATCTATTAGACATTTCACGACGTAAAGTACAAAGTTGCAGTCGACTTGCAACTTTATTCCCACCAATTGAGTTCAACTTTCTTTCAATTCAATTACTTCACTTAATCGAGTTTGTCATTCTAAATGTATTGTTGAATTTGAAATTGTCTTAGCTACCATATCTTAAAGTAGTGATATTTATCCTACTTGATACTCCAAGATAAATTATTTTAATGCTTATTCATTTCAAAACTCAAGGTCGAGTTTGCTCCAACCAAAGAAAAATAATGGAGGATGGAAAAAGAATATGAAAATAATTATTAATCATTTGTAAATTATGGACTAAAGGAAATATGAGAAATAATATTTTATTAAGATTAGAATTAGAAATTAATATCTAAATTATATTATTTTATTAGTTACTTTGTTATCCTTAGTTATCTTTTTATTAAGATTAGAATTTAATATTATTTTTATTTTAAATTATTAAAATTTATCTCTTGAACTCTATATAAAACCCTCAACAATTAGGGTTAAGCAATTTTTCTTGATTATTCTTTAATAAAATCATTTGATTACTATTTGCGTCTCTCCTTCCCTCCTTTTCTTCTTGTCATTTTCTCTAAATCTCCCCCCTATATTCTACCTCTCCTTCCTTCTCCTCTTGTCCTACACTAAATTGCCTTTGATAACAAATCCTTGTTTAGCAATCAATATAAATGTGATTCTAAAAAAAATTGAATTGTATTTAACACTATGATTTGAGTTGTTGGTTTCATCATCGTTTAATCTTCAGTTTAAGTAGGTCTAATAAACAAAAATGCTAAACTTTATAACACACCCAATTAGGATTATGACATTACATATGGTATAAAAATTACTCATCTCCACTCAAAGTATCGAGGGAGTTATTTTTTTAGGGTGCAATGAGCCTATTACTGTAGTTATAGACTAAGGAAGCCAAACACAATCAAGTAATATACTTCCTTTTGGAAGGACACCATGACATGAAGAAGAGCGATAACTTTATATGTGTGTTGACCATGTCTCAAATCTTGAAAGAAAAACTCAGAATAGCTTTGATCTAGATACACTGTGTAAAATATAAGGCTAAAATATATGTTTAATGTCTTAACTTTATTTTGAGTGTCACTTTTATGCTTTCAAAATATTTTGTTTTATTTTGGTTTCTGAATTTTATTTCAAGTTTCACTTTTCTTTTAATTTTACTTTATTCCAATATAGTCCTTTAACTTTACTCCAAGTTTCATTTTTGTCCTTTTATTTTCATTTTGTTCTAATTTAGTTTCTCAATTTTACCTTTTGTTTTACTTTAATGCTCTCTCTCTAACTCTCTCTCTCTCTCTCTCTCTCTCTCTCTCTCTATTTTTAAAACTTTTATAGCTATTGTCACTGAGGAGATCAAGATCACTATTCATGTTTGTATATAATATGCCCTTATTATTTTAAATTTACAAAATATAGTGTGCGATAATAAAATTGATATTGTAAATTCGAGTTATCAAGGAGTTGTTAAAATTATTGCTGAGTCAAACAAGACCATATTTTTTAATCATTTAATTTGATAGTGTTAAGGGAAAAAATTTGAATAGTTTTTTTAAAATTAAGGGCTAAGCTTGAATAAAATGAAATTAACTAAAGATAAAATTAAAAGATGAAAGTGAAATTTAAAATAAAATTAATCAATTAAATTGAAATTAAATAAAACTAAGGAATGAAAGTAAAACTTAAGATAAAATTAATAGAATAAATTGAAATCAAATAAAGTTTAGGAATAAAAGTAAAATTTTAAGTAAAATTAAAGAATCAAATATGCTTTTTTTTTTTGCCTAAAATAAAGTATCAAAGTTAAGGTAAGCCCACTTTATTAGTCCATTGTATATGGGTATATATTATTTGAGGCCCACTTCATTAGTTTGTTGTATATAGGTATATATTATTTGAGGTTTATTAAAATCTAATTTTTAGTTTGTTAATCGACGCTTCAGGAGGAAGACTTTTGAGGTTTATGATGCTCCAATTTCAAATCTTTGATCTCTGTCACAGAGCCTGCATCTAATGGACTAAGTCATAAATAGTGCCCTTCAAGTTATTAAATTTTGTTTCTTTTTTCTAATATTTTTAAAATCAATCCTTCAACAAGTAAAAGTATTAGTTTATAGTTTAATTATCATATTGTAATTGAATTGTACTTAAATTAGTTGAATTAATTTATTTTAAACATATTTTTAAATATATAAAATGTATTTTTATATTAAATTAATAAATATTAAAAGTATAGTTATAAATTTTATATATATAGACTTCTTTTGGACATCATATATATAATTATTTGCACATATAGAGCAACATAGGAATGCTAGGGCAATGGTGTGGCAAGTGTAACTTTTTATTCAAATAAAGCTTATTCAGCTAGTAGTTGATAATCTAGTTGTCATGAGAACTCAACCAGTTCTATTTAGTTTTTGGCCAAATTTAACCAGTTTAATAGTCTAGTGATCTTAGTCCACTTTTAAACCAGACAATAAGTTGATTCACTAATTTTTTGATTAAATTGGTCAGTTTAGTCCAGTCCAGCTTTAAAAACTACGTTTTTTCTTTTTGCTTGACAGAGAACAATGCACAGAGATGAGAGAACAAATGAAACATGCTGCATCTACAATTCAAATGTTGCAACTGGTTATGGAGTGGGTGCTTTTCTGTTTCTTCTTTCAAGTGAATCACTTCTTATGGGAGTGACCAAGTGCATGTGCTTTGGGAGGCCTTTAACACCTTGGGGGAATTGAGCATGGTCCATTATATATTTTATCTCATCTTGATAAGAATTTTGGCTTTTTTTTTTTTAAGCCAGATTTTGACTTAATATGTGACAATTTCTAATTCCTCTGAACACTGAGACGTATTAAGTTCAAATGTTACAATAAGGATGATGTGTTATGATTATAATATCCACTACTCTATTGTTCCAATAAGAATAGCCATTGTAGATTTCATATTTTGCCTTACCTTCTAAAAGTCTTGCTTGGTTTCTTTATACATCAGTCCTTGCTTCTCACTCTTTCTTGCCATAGGTTCTGTTTGAAGGTAAATTGGAAATATTCCTTGTTCCACTGTATTTTCTACTTGTTTATTTATTCAAGTTAAGCTTCCTAATTCTTTAAATTTCTAATTGTTCCTTATGAAACCCCGCATAGTTGGGCAGTTTAGATATAGTACCATTATTGCTATTTTGCCTTTGAAGCACTTGAATTCCAATTTACATTTTTATGCATCTATAGGGTGACTCTTCTGGTTGCAGAAGCATGTCTAATAGCAGCACATCAAAGAAAGCCTATCACACCAAATATAGGGAAATGGTTCATGTGCAAAACTTCTCCTGTGAAACATTGAGGAAGGGTGTCTTCATTGCCGGAGCAATTATCGTTGTTGCAACCATGATTCTTAACGTATACTACTACATATACTTCATAAAGGCAACCACAACTCTAGCTTCTCACAAAGCAAACCAAGCAAGCTCCACAGTTAGCATGACTGGGTATTCATGAAAATTATGGAGAAATTCACCTGTTCTACATAAAATATATACATCAAATCAATCTTATATATATATATATATATATATATATATAAAAACATGCTAAAAATAAGTTTTACTAAATAAGTGTGTTTGAAATGCTTACGTGTATTATTTATTGTTGACTTAGTCTATAGATTTTTTGTAGATCACATCCAACTTACAATTTTGATGATGGTGTAAGAGTCCTAACTTTTGACTACTGATGTCTTCAACAAGTATGTAATGTCTTTATGACTGTATTTTGTAACATAATTTTTAGGTTGGCGTTGACTCCATTGTCATGGATAATGTTAGATATGTTATATGAGGGTCCCTTAAAGCTAAATTCGTGAAAACATGTTATGGGGTTCTAAGTGAATTTCAAGTCTACAAGCAATTGTATACTATAAATTTTTTGTAGATCACATCCACCTTACAATTTTGATGATGGTGTAAGAGTCCCAACTTTTAACTACTGATGTCTTCAACGAGTATGTAATGTCTTTATGATTGTATTTTGTAACCTAATTTTTGAGTTGGCATTGACTCCATTGTCATTGATAATGTTAGATATGTTATACGAGGGTCCCTTAAAGCTAAATTCGTGAAAACATGTTATGTAAGTGAATTTCGAGTCTATAAGCAACTATATACTTGCTTGACTCATTTCTTGTCCATAAGAATTTATTTAGTTAACCTATGATTAAAGATGATAATTAAGGGATTTGATGAACTAAATGTGGGAGATATAATGCAGCTAAAGCCTAAGAATTCCAAATACCTAGATCATATGAAATACGGTCACCAACTATTTCATATGAAATTGGTAAACCCATCGATCATCCATGATAGTTAAATAAAGTTATATGGAGCTATCTATTACTTGTTACTTAAGATCATCATTTATAAGAAAGTTAGAATTCTAAATTCCTTTCTATAATTAAGTTATTGCTAAGTAATTTGTTGTAATTTTTATAATATTTACAATGTAAAACACAAGCAAGAAGAGAGTTAGAATCACTAGTAATAAACCTCCAACTATGCTTAGTCAATAAAATTTAATTGAAAAATTGTGTTTGTTTAAGCAAGTGAGGTTTTGGTTTCACACTAGAATAACATTAAAAAAAATTAAAAATTTTCATATCAATTGCATGATAATATTTTTAAAAAGCTCAAAACAAGATAAAGAATAAATTAGTGTTAAAACTTAAAATTGACTTACCTCCCAAGTTGAGATAATAATATCAACTTTTATGCTTGAAACTTGTTATCAATTTTGTCCACCACTACTCGGTACAATGTATGTTTATCTTTACCAACACCAATCCGAGCCCCCAAATATTTATTCAATGTAGTCTTATACTTGGGCCAAAAATGCTAGAACCTTTTTTTTTTTTTTCTAAGGTTATAATGTCCTCTACAACGTTCGTCTAAAGAGAAAATTAGTTTTCTTGCTCTAGGTTCTTATAATGTTTTCTTGTAATTTTAGATTTGACATGTATTATTCGAAAAAAAAAAAAAACTTAGAGCGTAAACTATTTGAGCCTACTGTGTTTGCCACTAATATAATCGAAAGCTTTGAAGATAAACAGAGAAGGGTTGGTGGCTGCTTATATGTTATGATAAGTCAAATTGCACAGTATTTGCATTTTGTTTTTCATCATTCAAATACAAGTTCCAACAACAATTACAACATAAATAGTAAACGTTTATAAACCTTTTCGAATAAAAGGAAAGTAAATTTTGAGTAAACGAAGACATGAGATATTGACCAGGTAAAAACATTAAATTTAGTAGTAAGTATAAAACAAACAAACAAATCAATTGAAGTGCTAAATTTTTTAGAAAACAACACTTGACATTAGACTAGATTTTCAAATATGCCCCCTGAATTAGAGAAGTCTTGAGTTCATGTACAGAGGCCCATCTCAGAAAAAGTTTGGGCTAAAATCGTTTGTGTGCGTGAGAGAAAGAGTGTGAGGTCATTCCTTTTGCCATCTATAATTTTCTTTCTATGAGAGGAACGGACTTTGGCGGCACTTGGTAGGAGAAGGGCCAGTTCGTTTTTGGATGGGCTAAATGGTCCAATTATGGGCCAATCTTAGCCATCCTTGTTATTAAGCCTCTAAACATTCCAATAATATTTATTACTAATTTGCTTAAACATACCCAAAATAAATTGTAATCTTCAAAAATATTTCTAAACAATATGTCCATTTTCGAACTTGTTTGTAAACTTTGATCTTTCAAATTTTATTTTAAAAAATGTAAGACTTTCAATAGTTAAAGTTCTGACGATTATTAAACTTAAAGTGCAAGTATCCGCGACAAAAAAATGTAAAATATTAACTTTGATAAGACCCTCTTCATTTTTTTTTAAAACTCTGTATAGAGGTACATTTCAAACACTAAAAGCACAAAATAATAATGATAGCTAGTTGCACTTTATTTTGGATTCATACTATTCACACGGAAGTTTGATGGATTTTGATTTGTATGCACATGGCTCTATATATATACGAACAAATCCAAATCTACCACACTAGATCTTGTTAGTTTTGTGAGTCCAAGTTATTATTCAATTATCATCATTCATTGACAGGGGATGAAGAAAAAATGTAGCAAATCTTTTTTCTTAATGCACCTGTACGCTAAAGTTAAACTACATAATAATGTATCAGAAAAGGTTAAAGGATGGATATAGTATATCTATTATCCATGGGATAATTTAGTAGTTAACTAACAATTTTTTTTATAATTATGATCAAATGCATATTCCTATTTTGTTTCAGAAAAAATATCTTCCTCGATAATGATTTGTTAGAAGTATAACCCCATATCTATTTAGTACAATAATAATTTTACTCTCGTAATATTGGTTAGATGAATCAAACTTATATTGTTAACAATAGATGACATTGATCCCTTTTCATTTACTGGACTTGTAATTCTCAGGTTAATAACATGTTTTCATCATAATATGGTTTTAGATTTGTTTTCAGATATTAGCCTTACTGGCCTAACAAATTAATTAATTCAACCCTAACAAACTAAGCAAGATTTGGCATATTTAATTGAGGTAAATGAGTTTCTCTTTGTTAAAGTAAACAGTGAAGGGTGATAATTATAACTAGCTTTTCAGTGAATGTTAAGGCCCTATGGTATATAGGAAGAGACAGAGAAAGCCAGAAAGGAGTTAGAGTTTAAATATGGTGGATAATGGCAAGAGGAAAAAGGCAAAAGGAGGATAAGGTCAAGGAGAAAAGGCAAAGGTACTAGAGGACAGCTTAAGAGAATTAAAGGATGGAAGCAGAAAAGAGTAAAGAGAAATGGTGAAAGACACAAAAGAGAGAAGAGGGAGAAGCTAAAAAGTTGCGAACTTTATGTGCCTGCAGAAGCAGCTGCTATAGCAATGGCAGTATCTATATCAGAATTCAGATACTCCTTTTTCATATTAGTTTGAACTTTCTGTGATTCAAGGGAAGAAGAGTGTCCTTTTACTTTTTCAAGGGTACACCAGAACAAAAACCACTTTTTAATGCTCTCTCGGGACGACCGAGAAACATACATTTAATGTTTTGCCACCACAACGGTTGTCCACTGCATCAGATGTCCCATGCAGAGATTGAGTTTTATTGTTAAATAATGAATTTAAAATTTAAAATTCTTCATAAAATTATCTTATCTAATTTATACTAAAATTGGCAATTCATGAACTTTTCTATAACTACTTCAGTATTTGTTGAAACGACTTATAATAAAAACATGCATGCTCCATTTAGTAAACCATATATTTTTTTCTCTGATATAAATAAATCAAGTTATATTTTTATTATCCGCTTAGAACTAGATTTTTTGGAATCCAATTTATAGTT
Source organism: Erythrophleum fordii (assembly GCA_032878935.1). Lineage (NCBI taxonomy): Eukaryota > Viridiplantae > Streptophyta > Magnoliopsida > Fabales > Fabaceae > Erythrophleum > Erythrophleum fordii. The sequence continues at coordinate 49,514,460 of JAVQMF010000053.1, read as the reverse complement.
CTATTTGACATATATATAATTTAAAAGTTACATGGGTTATTTTTTTAAATCAGTATGTAAATTAGATTTACCATTTTTAATGACTCGTATAGTCTTTTAGAGGTAAAAAGTAAATTAATTCTATCAAGATTTCTTTATATTTTTATCAGAAAAAGTTAGTGGAGTTTTGTTTAATTTTTTTTAAAATTTAATTGTAAATGTTTTATGACACACCGCATTTCGAAGGGCGTATATAAAAACACCATAAAAAATTTGTTTCTAGGTTTCATGTGACAGAATTTTAAAAACATTGATAAGTATTTAAGTTATCTCTGAGCTGTACAATTGATTTTGTTTAAAATAAATATACTGCATTTTTAACTATTTGCAAAATATTAAATGAAATCAATCAAAATTAAATAAAATTACATATAATGATTATAAAAATCATAGAGATTTTTATTCCTAAAAGGAGCGTTTTTCTTTAAATGATATTAAGTTTAGAACACAAATTATTGTGTAATGAAAGCGAGTCAATTATTTTTTCTTCTTAGGGTGAGTATTGTTCTATTCGAATTATTCCCTTCTTCAAATAATTTTTAAGATATATTTTTTCACGTGAAATAGATTTACTTAAAGTTTTTGTTCTACACAAGTGCTGAAATCAAATCCAGGAGGAGAGGAGAATCTATTTGAGCTTTGTTGAAGTGAGTCAAATATTATAGCGCTCCTAGATGCTCAGACCAGATACTGAAATCAAGTCAGTCAAGTAGTCTAATCACATCTGAAAGGACATATCCTATTAATCCACCGTCTGCTTCTTTCTTTCTTTTTTTTCCTTCAATCACTATTCAGCATTTAGCAAAAGTCTCCTCACCCATAAAATATTAATTGAATAAGTTGTCCAAACCCATAAAATATTAATTGAATAAAATTAGTTTTGTTTCAATTATTACTCCCTTTTTTTTTATTGTAGTTCTGAGTAAATATATAAGTTAACTTTTAAACAAATGATTTTTATCTTTCCATTTTCATCACCCCGCGAAACAGAAGTTACAAAACACTGTAAGTCTGCAGCAAGTGAAAATCAAAGTTTTTTCTTGCCCGTTTACTCTACTCTTTCGCGTTTCCATATTTTTATTTCATCGACCATACCCAATATGAATAATGAGTTAATGACTCTCTCTTTCGCCTTTCCTTGTGAGATCTGTCAGTCTACGGAAGAGAACTGTTATTATTATTATTATTTTCTGTTCTGTTTCGTTTTAACCCTTGAACAGCCCTAACTCTTCCATGGAAAAACAAAAAAATAAAAAAGAATTAATGCCTTCATCAATCTCTGATCCCACTATAAAAATGACCACCATTAATGATCATGTACCAATCAACCAAGAAAATCTTCAATTCTTTGCAATGGGAACTACTCTTAGTGGGCCCTTTAAACTTACAGATCGCACGTGGTATATGCGAGTATCCGAAGTTTTGAAGTACTTTTGAAACTTATTTTTATAAAATTTGAACATCAGTATATATATATATATATATATATATATATATATATATATATATAATATTTAGGACATCTACAATATAAACTTTAAAATTTACATATTTATTGTACTTAAACATGTTACAAATAGATTTCCAAGTATTATATATACCAAGCATCCCCAAAATTACTTTAATAATTAAGCTAGGCAGCAGTATTGATCATCTGCCCTTTCATATATCTCGGTGCGGGATACAACAGTTGGGATTAATGTGCTGGAGACAGCTTAGATGCTCATGCATGAGTTATTGCTAATTATCAAGTAAATAATAATCAAACTCATACAAAGCTGTGAAGCTCCCAAAGCATGTGTTTATTCTTCAACCTCGATGCTCTACTCTCTCTCTTGTGAGTCAATATTGTATGCTGAAGACTTGCCAGTTTAGGTGTTCAGCACATTCTCATTCATTCACACGGATCCAAACTTATATATGCATGTGCTTCTCTGTATACACTCTACGAGGATTTTGAATTTCCATGCCTCTCAAATTGACTCATAGAAGAGCATATGAATGACTAGGAGGTTCACATGGCCTAAGGGACATGTAAATTCACTCTTGGCCGCAACTTTACTCTAGATCTGATATATTTATGATATTCTTTCCATAATAATTCAAAATTTGACCAACAAAAAAGAAAAAGACGGTAAGTACTCTTATTGTATGAAAACAGGAGAACAAGGGAAAGAGAAAGATGAATTTACTATTGAAAAATAAGGGAGAGCAAGGATAAGAAAGACAATTAAAGAACTACGGGATGAAGGAAGACCAAAGCTCCAATTAGATTAGATGTTCTCCTAGCTATTTATGTATATAGCCAGTACTTTACTCCATGGGATGTGATAATAGCAATTGATATTAATATGCTAATGTGCTCAAGATTGTGATCTGCACACAGCATAATCAGTAAATTCTGATAAGGAAAGGTAAGCATTTTCTAACTGGTTGGAACTATATAAAGTATAAACTACTAATTAATCAGAATCCTAGACCCAAAAAAAAAAAAGAAATGCGAGAATGTAGTGAAGAAGAAGAAAGATTCTAAATTAAGATTATTTTTTTCCTTTTGCGTCAATTACGTTTTTGCCAACCTAATTAATTTGTCAAATTATGTTTGTTTCTTCATTTAGATAATTTAAGTTTGTGCTTATATGATTTATATCAATATGTATAGTCTTCTTTTAATTTATTGTATACAAATTGCTCCATGTGTGTGTGTGTGTATATATATATATATATATATATATAATTGTATATTGACTAATTAATTGCCAGGGAGTCAATTGGGCCAAGAAGTAGCAGAATTCTAATTAAGAGTTTTCGATCCATGTGCCTGAGCTATTTATTTATTATAATTAGACGAGGTAAGTCAAGCATGAATATCTTGTCAATTGAAAGTCTGGCTACACCGCAACCCATATCTAATATATAATCTAATAATTATGTACGATTCGTGATTTAATTAAATTAAGAGTTAAGTCCGAGAAAAATGAGTGCTCAAGAAAATGAACTTATCTCTTAGGCAGCTCACCTATACATATGACTTTTTTTAAATCATTTTCCTGCCGAAAATGACATATATTTGGCAAAAGTTCTTAAAACAAGTAAATCATTGTACAAATAAGACAAAATTGATGTATAATTCTTTAAATTCTTTTTGGTATATGGAAAAGAAATTCTAAGTCGTTGGAAATTCATTCATAAGAAGTTTGGATATAATATTTATAAAAATTTCAAAATTTATATGTTATAATGTCCTAAATAATAAAAAGATAATAATTCTTTTATATATTTTAAATTCAATTTTTTACAAATAAAAATACTTAAAAAAATAAAGATATTTACGCATCAAATATTATTTATTTGTTTAGTATCAATTGTTTTTGATAAAATTATAACATGTGAATAATTTTTTTAAAAGAATTAATAATGTAATGTCAAGTTACCAAAAAATAATAATTACATATTATATTTTTATTGAAGAATCATATAATTATTCGTTAATTTTGAGAAAGTGAAATAGAGCTAATAAATGATAATGATTAATGGATTTGCGATTAACTCTAATAATTATAAGAGTTTTTGCTAGCTAGTGTCCTCAGTCCATTGGGCACTCATTAGGGAAAAATTTATTATCTTTTGGTTTATAAATTACAAATTGTTTAAATAAAAAAAGAAAAAAGCTGATAGTGTGTTTTAATTACACTTGTCTATATTTTTTTAATTAAAAATTTTATTTAATCATTTGTCTAATTTTATTTAAATTTCTTTAAATTAATTTAACTTGATCTAAAATTCATTTGATAGTTATTTTATTTATTTGTTTATAGTTAATGATTAAATAAAAATAATTGCATAGAAATTAGATTTAAGTGTAATTTTTTCTATATATTTACTTTTAGATTTTTTTTAATTGAAATATAATAAGTATATGATTTGTCAATTATAACATGACAAGTAATGTACAATTTGATTGAGAAATCATATGATTATTTATAAAAATTATATATTCACCGTGTTATTATCAGATAACTATATATTTGCATTTTTTTAATTAAAAAAATCTTATAGTATATATATAAATAATTGTATTTAAGCCTTTTCCCTACATCAGTCACAAAAAAAAAAAAATTACGTCAATTGGACCAACAGAAACATGAGCAATATAATCATCAATTCATTATATATATATATATATCATGTGGATTATTCCATGAATTACTCGCTCCAATTTAATTATTTTCAATTGTTTTATAATCATTAATTCATATCTAATTAAGAATTTATTAAAAAATAAAATTAAAAAAGTGATATAAAAATAAATTTATCATTAACAAGTATAGACAAATATAATTAATATTTTTTTACTATTAGTCTTTTTCAGTTTTTTATAAGAATAAAATCTATAAACTCAAGACTAATAAACGAAGCAGTGATTAGCAAGACCCTAATTATAATTAATTAAGAAATGTCTGTCAAATTGATGACAAAATGGGAGTTGGGAATTTAAACTTTCTAGGAAGAGGAAAGCAATGCATTTACAAGGTTGCATCAAAATTTGGTAAAATTGATATCTAATATGGTACGGATGGACGGTGCTGCAAAAATTCCATGTCTGTAGTTACGATGTTACTACTAACGTCAACGCTCTTCCCTCAACAGTCAACACCCAAAACACCGCGCCGTGATTCCCGCCCCACCCTCCTCTCTTCAACATCCCTCTCCTTTCTATTTTTATTCACCTTTTATTCTCTTTTTCTTTTCTTTTCTCTTTTCATATCCTCTAATATAGTTTTAACAACAACTAGACTTAAATATAATTTATAATATAAATTTCTTAATTAGAACATGAGGCGTATAGTCTTATAATAAGAAAATAATAAATGTATAATTTGATTAAAAATTATGTAATTATCTATAAAAATTATATTCTTATCATATTATTATTAAAAATTATATACTAATTATATTTTAATATAAGAAATTATATATAAAATTTTTGATATATAAAAACTCTATTTTGATCTTTCACAAATAAGTTATTTTTTAACTTAGCCTCTCATGAAATTATATTTTTAATTTGGTTCTTTATAGAAGTGATTTCTTGAAATGGTATATGTTAGCGTCACATATAGATATTTCTTAATTTGGTCACTCAAAAATACAATTGTTATTAAGAATGTTCTTTTATCAATCTACTATTAATAAAACTAATAATCAATCTACATTTTATATAATAGTGAATAAAGCAATAACTTGTAAAAAAGAATATGCCATATGTCACATTTATTATTATTATTATTATTTATAGTAAATTGACCAAAAAATATTGTTGATAATAGTTTTATTTATAGGGATCAAATTAAAAAAAAATAATACTATTAGAGACTAAATTAAAAAATATTCTATTTGTGTGTGACCAAATTAAAAAAAAATATTTTATTTGTGAAAGATTAAAATAAAATTTTAGTCTAAGTTTTTTTCTCTTAATAATTGGAATGAGGTTATAAATCAATTTTTTTTATGAATTTTTCAATTTCAACATTGATTATTAAAAAAAAAGTGTAAGTAGGTCAAAACATTGTTTCACAAAAATACTTAAAAAAAAAAAAATAATCTTAGTTTACCCAAAAGTAATAAAGCATAGTAGTTTGATGTCTTTGCCTTATCTTAATTTTTCCATGGCATGTGCCTCATAAAATTTTGCTTAGTTTTTGTTTTTGTTTGTACGGGCTCAGGGCCTTGTTTCCTCGTAAAAATAAAATAAAATCCAAGTATTAAGATATATTAGATGAATCAAATTGTGTAATATTTTTAAGACAAAAACTTATATATTGTTTTTATCTTTATTGTTAAGTTATTTAATCAAAATATAATTAGTTTGTGATTCTCTAATAGTAATATAATAATAGGTGTATGTTTTTTGCAAACAATTATATAAATTTTTAATTAAATCATATGCATATTGTGTTATTATTGAAGAATTATATATTTTTTATTTTTTATTAAATAGTCTAATAATAAAAATATTAAAAACCCTATATAGGTTTAATTCTATTTTCAATACCCATACAGACTATTTTCCTCTTGTGTTTTAATATTTCTTTTAACAATAGAAATATAGATATATAGGATTGTGCAACAAAAATAAATTAATCTATTTTTACTTATTTTTCCATTGATTGTTGACATGTGCTTCGGCCATTTAAGAAAAAAGAAAAAAGAAAAAATAGATGTTATATAAAGTATTAATTCTTTAATGTTATCTCATGAATTTTTTTCTAATACTAAGGTTATTTTATTATTTATTGTATTTATATTTTTTAAAATATTATTTAAATTATCACAATTTATAGCAAAGTAGGCATACTTGAAATCAATGTTTTTAAAACCGGACCGATCATTAAACCGGTAGAAATACTAGTTCACGGTTCATTGGTCGAACTGGTGATAATTAAATATATTATTCAAAAAAAATTTATGTATTAAAATTTTAATATAATAAATAAATATTAGTAAATTTTAAATATTTGATTACTAATTTAACATTTCTTAAGATATTACAAAAATTAATATTTAGTTTAAAATAAAAATTATCTATGATTAAAAATTAAGAATATTTAATATTAATTTTTTAAAATTTCTAAATTATATTAAGATTCTACTTATTATTAAAAAATAAAATAATAAATAATAATTTTAGCTAAGTATCTTGATATTTGAAAGAAATATTATTAGGAAATTGAACATGATAAAAAGTAAGTATAAAAAATAATTAATTATACACATTTTATTTTTCTTATATTTTCTTTTTTTAAAAAAATCATATTTCAACTCCCTCATCTTTTTTATTACCTTTTATTTTTAATTTGTCAAAATTATTTAAAATAAATTATTCTGTTATATAAAAAAATTAAAAAAAAAAAGAAAAATTGCTTCAGACCGGTTTGACCGGTTTTTTCTGTCCGATTTTTTTCGATTTTTTACCAGTTTTCACCAGTTCTTGACCGGTTCTTTGGTTGGCCGATTTTTCAATTCAACCGAACTGGATCAGGGACCGGTTCCCAGTCGAACTGGTCGAACCGGCCGATCCGGTCCGGTTCTTAGAACATGGCGTGAAATTGAGTGATGATTTTATAAAAAGGATTATTTCATTGCAAAATTAATATTAATAAAATTAGCAAACTAATTTTAAGTATGAGATTGTATGCAAATGAATATTATTATAATTCACGAAAAAGATCCTCTCTAACCATATTATATATTTACCTCCTGATAAAAGAAATGTGGCTGCCCTAGTAACTACATTTATTAGGACACTTGGAAACAAGTTCGTTTAAACAAAACCCATGGGCATTGGTCAATATGCACTCATGCATATGTGTCTTCGCTTTTCCATGAAATGTTAATTAAATAAAGGTCACGGATTTCTCCACTTCAACGCTCATTCGGCAGATGCGCGCGTGGGCAACTGACTACTCTCTAAATTTTGTCACCGACATCCACATTTCAAACGCAAGACCAATGCTGATGCCACGTTGTTTGTGTTCCTCCGTACTAACGCATCGTCTACTAGTTTAATGTTACAACCAAGATGACTCAGATGATAAGATGTTGTGTTATGATCAAAAAATAAATGAATATTGTGTTTTAAGTTTTTTCTTATATTAGTAGGAATTATTTTATACTTTGTCGAGATTTAATTTTTTTCATTTGAATAAATTTAATATTGCACCTTTTCATATATTTGAAATTTTATTTTTAAAATAATTAAAAAAAATTAAGCCATTTTGAGATGATATAATAAAATTAACTTGGATGATAACATGAGGTGACATTTATATGAATAAATTAATAATTGTTAAAATCTTATTTTTTTCAATTTGGACATTGAAAAATGAAGTCTCTTAATTTAGTATCTTTAATCATTTATCTTATTGTTAAACAAATTATGGTCACTCAACATATACTAACTGTCTTGGCCCCAAAAAAGAAAAAAAAAAAAAGAAGCTAACTGACATAGTATAAATAGAAGTCTACCTAGTTGTTAATTGATGATCAGGACTTATCCAAATATCATTTTTTTCCAAACACTGTTTTACCTTATTTGTATCTTGTTAAACCATCATCAAGAAGATTGTATTGACAAAAAGAAAAAAAAAAAACCTAGAATAGGATGGGCATACTATTCATATAAACTAATTTATTAAGTAATTGTGATTTTGATTAACAAATTAATATTTTGATTGCCAAATTATATTGAAAGATTTTGTTTATAAAAACCTAAATTGAGAAGAAAATATTTTTTAAATTAAATAATTAATTTATTTTTTTTATTGTCAATATAAATTTAGATAAGATGTAAATGCACAAAATTAATAGAGAGGATGCCTTCTGAAATAAGAAGGAATATAATATGGGACGTAATAAGAAAAACTAATAATATATTATAAACTCAATAATTTGCGGGACCCTCTATCAATAATAGAATGAAAAAATAAAATAAAATAAATTAGTATTGCCGAACAGTGCGGGTTTTTATTCACGTGGGGCCACTGTTTATGGGTGGGGGCGGCCATGCCCATGACAAGAGCCTCCATCTCTAATCTCTGAATCTCTCAAAATTAATAGCTAGCCGTCAATTCTCTCCTTTGCTTTTTCCCCTCGTATTCCAATCTCTGCATTTTCCAAACAAAAATAATTCTCAAAGTCCCATTCTTCCTTCTTGTTAGTTCGGAGAGAGAGGAATCGATCGGAGAAAAGCTCGAAATTTATGTGGGTGTTTCTCCGGCCACCATGTGGTTCGCCGGCGTCAGGAGACTCTTGTACCTTTTTGTGGTGGGGCTTCTGGTAATCTCTGCTCTTTTCATGTGGGTATGCTCCCATTCATGCCGGGTCGGGGCGATTCGAATATCTGCTTCTACCAACAACGCCTCTTCAGTGCCCAAAGTGAAGCTTAGCTATGGCGTTTTGGATAACAAGAGCAAGCAGGATCTGCTTAACAAGTATTTCAGTGGAAGAAGGGCTTTTGGCCCTCCCACTATTAACACAACCCAAAAGGGCTTCGACGAGAGTAAAAGAAGAGTTCCCAGTTGCCCAGATCCTCTCCACAATTAATTACACTAGTAGAATTCCCATTCCTCTCTCTTAATTTCTTTAACCTATCTTTCGATTTTTTTTTCTTTTTCTATTATAAAGCTCATCCAAAATACCCTCGTTTTTCTCATCATTTTCTGTCTAGAAACATGTCTCTTTGTTGCAGATTATGAGGGAAAACCGGAGGTATTTTGGAATATGTAGTAAAAAATATCTTCTTTTTCATCAATGGAGGATTCAGAAATGGATAATTATCATCAATATGCTTGTGTATAGAAGCTGAGAGAGGTTGAATTTCAGAGTAAATGTTCTAGTGGGGCTTTTTCGTATTGCTAGCTAGTGCCGAGAAACTCTGTGTAATTAGAGAAAGTGGTACTACTTTGGTCCCTTTTGTAATTAGCTTTTGACTCTGTGAGAGCTGAGATGGGGAAGAACAAGAATGGCAGAAATGTTTAATATAAAAAAAGAAGGATATTCATTCATGCCTTTCAGTTTTAGCTGTACCTATATTATAACAATATCAGAGAGCAACTATTTTCCTCCCTTTTTTTCCCAATGCAGGAATAATTATACTTTGCTATTTCTCTCACTGCTGCCAAAGTGATAGAATAGTTCGTATCGTCAAAAGTGGTAAAGATTAAATATTCTCAGACTTTATTGAAACTTCAGTGCACAGTCTGCATTTCTGGGTAGGAATCATGATGATCTTTTTTATGCATATGGTAACTTGGTCATTGGTAAGTATTCTCCTATATTGATTCATTCTAATTCTCGCACTTTTTGTTCCACATTATTAGCAAATATTGGGGATTCTTCATATTTTTCTGCACTTCTCTTCTTTCAAATTATTGACAAAGATCTAATTTGGAATCTCATCCTCTAACTAATTTTGACCAGCAAATCTTAGCCGTTGATTTTCACTGACTTTGTTTCCATATATTGCCCATATCATTTTTAGTCCATTTATTTGGGAGAGAGGCAGCTTGAATCTGACAAAATTAATAAGGTCTTGTTTTTCTTTGGCTTTTTCTTTTATATAAAAAAAAGTATCGCAAAATATAGATTAAATTTCACTTCAGAAACACTCTTCAATTGACACTTTCACAGTTCTTAAATGTAATGGAATTGATGGCATGTTAATGTACATCTACAGCTAAGATAAAAGAGTTGTAAATATGTTTGTTCTTTCAAAATGCTTCAGCCATTGCCCTTCTCTCATTAATATTTGAACACTTTGTATACTAGTATCTTGGGTTTATAACTATCTTGGATGCATATAATATAAAATACAATAGTATGTAATACATGGAAATGTTAAATTTCAATGTCTATGTGACAATTTAAAAGTATATATATAAACACACACACACACACACACACACACAAACAATAAATTAATAGAGCCTTTTATTCAAGCATGTCAATTTTTCACACTAGACCTATATCAGAATATAAAATAGTATACGTACCAAACTTGGCATTGACATAAAAGCTAGGTACTTTATTTGACGGAATTATATAATTTATATGCTCCCCCCAAAGTAAAACCATGCATATGTGCAGTTCATTGTTTGCTATATTCACTTTATATGTATTATAACTTTCTACTTTTCTTTTGTGGTGAAAATTAAAGTTGCAAGAAATTTTTTTTGAAAAACACTATCCTTTGCATTATGTGTTTTTGGATTATGAAGAAAATTAAGTAATCCATGACAATTAGATGCATATTAAGTTTTGGATAAAATAATGGGAAAAAAAAGAACGCCCTAACATTATGCAAGCTAACAACCCATTACTCGTTATTCACGAACATCTTTTCATCTTGAATTATTGGTGGCAACTGTTTTATATTAAATATACATGATTAATTAAAGAAACTAATCAACTCATCCATCTTGTCCAAAAAAGTATATATGACCTTGAGCAAGAAATGGACATGTCATTCCTTGTACAAAGGATTACACAACTAGTTCTATTATCAAAAATTAACAGGAAAAAAGAAAAAAAGAGAGGATGTTGTGGCTTGATCTTTTAAGTTGAGAAACTTTCGGTAAAAAGAAGGGCATTTTTTTTTTCCAAATGAAACGTGACGTATAAAAATAGTATATATAATTAATTAGTGAAGCAAAAATACTATTAATATAACAGTCTACTAGAGTTAGTTGAATGTTAGGCGGACTTCAGTGGTTGTAAACTAGCGTATATTCAGAAAGGTTACCACCAACTTTGTTATGAAGAACTTTTGTCTCATACTAACAAAAGTGCGCAAAGACATGCAAACGTTACATAATTGCCAACATAGAAAAAAGTCTAATTTGGTCGAATTCAAAAGAGCAAAAATGATGATTTCTGTTCCAGTCACATATCGTGTGAGCCTTTTCGAGTTGTAGGCTGTGAGCGCATATATGTAAGAACAAAAGAATGGGGTGTGGCAGTGGCCTTGTGGGGGGTTCTCGTATTCTGGTATTTTGGGTGTTTATGATGAGAGACAGAGGGACCAGAGCGGCAAGAGAGAGGAATAGAGAAGAGCAGAGAAATCGAGGTGGGATAGTGCCACGTATTATGCGGCGAAGAAGAGGTTTTTAATAAAAGCTGGCAGTGATTCGTAGTCTCATACTTTGTCTGCTTGTATTTTGGATTTGGAATCAAATTGACTTTCTCAATAATCATTCATCATTCTGCTTATTCAGTATTCACAATATTTTGCTCCTCGATGCATTTTCCCTCCACACTCCCTAGCTAGCTATACCCTCTACTTAATCACCAGTCCTCAGTTTCTTACATTCTCTTTTATTTTCCTCGCTTTCCTTTCTCTCGTGGGATTTTTTTTTTTGGTTCTCTGATTAAGATTATATGGAAATATTAATTTATTCAAATGTCACCAGAACTGATTGTGATTCACGAACAAGATTTTCGTCAATTTAAAAAAATTGATACAATTAGAATTCAAATTTGTGACAATTTATGTAATTATGGATTTTAATCACTCATATGAACATGACAATTATATGAGAAAGGACATTGATACAGAAAATATTTTATTTTTATAATTAATTGTTCTATATCTATCTCTCATGTTATCCCAAATAGTCATGTGAAAGATTCTAAATTCGTCTAACTATATAATGCTAGAGAGTTACCGGACCTTTCGACTTGCATTTCGGTTATGTAAAGAGCTGGAAGTAACTCGTGTGATCGTGAGGGATAATGAAATTGAATTTGAAGGTAATTATCTGGTAAACTTTAAACATGAACATCAAATTTCCCAACAATCAGGCCCCATGTTGAAGGAATGTAAACCCCTATGAACCTTGAAAGCTTGAGCTGATACGTTGGGCTTTAAGGCCCAATCAACACAAACCAGAATAATTGTGAACTTCTTCTCAAAATTTGGGCTTTCAACAATTCAAATAAAATAAAAGTTGCTATCAAACGTATGCCTGAAATTAGGTCCATCGGGTTCGGGCATGTTTGTTGAAGCACTGTAATTGTCTTTTGGTTGTTATTTATTTTGTGAGGTATCTCGCTCTTTCTTTCAAAATATACTCATTTTGGATTAAAAAAAAAATCCTAAAATCCATTAATAAGTCTTATACGCAACGAAATTCAAATTTATCATTATTAATTCTATTAGCATGGTGGAGTTGCATCCATATTTTCATTTTTCGAATAAATGCTTAAAAGCCTCTCAATGCTTTGAATGGAATGTCAGTACATTGCATGAGAAAGAGCTACTAGTTCACCTAATTGGGTGCTATCTTCGTTACAAGAAAATGAGCAATTTCATCACAGTGTCTTCTAATGTGTGAAAAGAGTGGAGAAATCAAAAGATTAAGCATGAAAAGCTAGCACAATAATTTATATGCCAACTAATTTTTTTTTTAGTCAGTACCAATAATATCTTCGTTTGGGTGACTTTGAGAGGAGAATTACGAGGGAAGGCAATTCTCGTAGAAGATTGGTTAACCTCGGAACAAAGGGATAAGGCCCTCGTGTCAGCGGGTGAGAAAGGTTCATTTCTTACGGAGATTGCTTTTCAAGTCCCCGAAATAAGACAAACAAGGACACAAAGAAATGTACTAATTGTTACGTATACACCTTTCGCTCTAATACGATCGATCATGCCTTCATCACTTCTTTTTCCTTTTGTTTTATTTTCTACCATCTTTTTCCTTTTTGGTTAGTGTATACTACACACTTTACAGATTATTGCAGTACAATTTTTGCTTTGAAAAAAGAAAAAAAAACTTCATATTACTACCAACCATCTTCCCCTAAAAACAAAAGCTCCTTTTCTCATCGTATAAAAAGTTTCTTTGATATATGTGATTAGTGATTTGATCTTTAATTAATTCTATTGATAAATTATCTTTCCGCATACAGTATTTAATATAAGATCTGGATTCCGTTTACCCTTCGAAGTATAAACTCAAAGGGCTGGTCCAAACTTATCCCTTTTCCCAGCACAATATACCCCATAAATCTTTCATAGCAAGTAACAATAATAATCAGACAAATAAAAATAACGAAAGTAGAAAAGACAGACTAATTAAATATAGGGAAGTAATTAACTATGGGATTAATGAGAATCTAAACGAAGCCATAATTTTCAAACAACGGCTATAAAAGAACACTTGAGTTGTCTGTATGGAAGGAAAAGATCAAAATGAGGCCACAGAAAAACCATGGGCGTATACATATCTGTGTCTCTACCAAATCACACTCTCAAATCAAAATACAAGTGGTCTGATCAAAAGAAGCTAACAAAACAGAGAAGCAAAGAACAACAAGGTGCTCCCGATTTTGGGGAGTTACGGTTTTTCTTTAGTACTATTATTATTACACACGCTTACGCCCTCATGCTGCGATTTGCACGCTCTTTCACTTTTGCTTTTTCCTCCCTATTTTCTTCTCTCTATACCTTTTCCCATTTATTTCACAACGCTTTTGCACTTTTTCTTAATCACCCTTAGATAAATATTCCAATTAACTTGACTTCTATCTTTTAATATATTAAACAAACAAAAAAAGTCAAAAATAGAGTATCCATTCTGAATTAAGAAATTTACTTGGTTGCTTTTTTACTCTTATAAATTTACCTTTTTACCCCTCAGCTCTAGGCCGGTAACCTTATGGCTTGTTCTGTAATTTTGCACTGCATGGAGGGCTATCATGAAACTTAACCAAGCCAAAACGAGTCAGACCAAAATTACCCAAAAGCCCACAAATTCGCAAAACCACTGAACCCTCCCCCTTTCCTTCTTCACCCACTTTAGTACCAATAAATACTAAATTCCAAAGAGTCATCCCTAGTCCCCAGCTAGGTAGGTAGCTATAGTCCCTACCCACCATGAGACTGAGCTGCAACGGATGCCGCATTCTCCGAAAAGGTTGCAGCGACAACTGCAGCATCAGGCCCTGCCTCCAATGGATCGACTCTCCTGAATCGCAGGCCAACGCCACCCTCTTCCTCGCCAAATTCTACGGCCGTGCTGGGTTGCTCAACCTCATCAATGCCGCCCCACAACACCTTCGCCCAGGTGATCACACCCCTCCCCTTTTATATATACACCCACATATATCCGTATAATTTTTATTAGCAATTCTGAAGTTTTTTTTGAAATAATTTTTAAGCTGTGTTTAAGTCGTTGTTGTACGAGTCGTGTGGGAGGATTGTGAATCCGGTTTACGGGTCGATGGGTTTGCTCTGGACTGGGGAGTGGGACCGGTGCCAGGCTGCCGTGGATGGGGTGATGTTGGGGTCGGAGATCAATGGCGCCGGTGTGGCAGTTTCCGACCGGCAGGGGAGTGATCAAGCTTTTTTGGCTGCTTGTGATATACGCCACGTGGCGAAAGAAGGGCAGGCGGAGAAGGAGAAGGGCGACGTGAACAAGGTGAAAGGGAGAGCCCGGTTCAAGAGGAATGGAAAACTGATAAAGCCCAAACCGCGAGTGGGTTGGGTCGACTCGTCTACGCTGTGGAAGCCCGTTCAGGACTTGTCGGAGAGCGAAAGCGTGTTCTCTGGGGAAACCGTAGAGGCTAGCTTAGTGAACCGGGTCGAGCCGAACCGGGAGTGTGTGGAAAATGCGGATGGTGATGCAAACCGAGCCAGTGAAACCCTGGTTAATTTGAGTTTGAGTCTTGGCAAAGCTTAAGCCAGTGGTCCGGACTAGCAAGGCAGGAAAGGACATAAATAGGACCGTGGTTTTGTTTGTTTTACAGTTTCTCAGCGAAAGTTTCTTTTATCTTTTATCTTTCTTCTTGTTTTTATCTTTTTTTTTGCCCCCATTTGAAGGTTAGAATTCAGAATGGGAGGAGCATAGCCTATTTGCCTCGGGCAAATGTAGATGTTGAGAGGGCTTTTGTGTAAATATGGGGGAGTACAGATGCCCTGAATGAATGAATGAATGAATGAAAGTACCTTTTTTGCCGTAGCTTTAATCATGAATCATGAGCCATGACTTGGCAACTCCAATCCTCTCCGATTCACAATTCTTCTAATCTGGATTGTGTAGATTGGCCGTCTAGAATTTATTAATTTTATAATTTATTTTGTTTTTTTTAAAGTAAAGCATAAAATAAAAATATTTTTTTTAATTACAAATTAAAAATAACAATAATTGAGCTTGAGAAAATAAAAAATTAAAACGTGATTCGTCTAAATTAAGATAATTGAACAATTAATATTCAATCCACTGGATCCGTGATGCATGACTTGGTCGTAATTTAGAGTACGATCCATTTTTCAAGAGTAAATCGAATCTGGATTGTATTAGACTAGCTATTTGCATAGGGTCATCCCTCTTTTATAAACCGCTTCAAAGTTGGAACTCGCATTGGATCGAATTGGCGGCACGTGGCGATGGCAAAGAAAAAGAAATTACTTGTGCATTTTTAATATGTTACTTTTAAAATAAATTAATAATTCACCTTTTAATATAATATTTCAAAAATAAAATCTTTTAATATAATTTTTGAAAGATTACTTTGATAATTTAGAGATAAATCCTTTTAATTTAATTTTCAAAATATTTTTTCTTATAAATCAAAATAGTCTTTCTATTTTGCAAAAAGTACAATGATATAGATTTGTTTAGATGTGATCAATTCCAAAGTGACATGGTTTTTGTATTAAAGTTTAGTATATTAGAGAGTTACAAATGCTTCTTGAAGGATTACTTTGGTTAGGAAAAAAAAATGTTTGAGGAATAAAATAAAAGATTTTATTTTTAAAAAAATTAAATTGAGAGAGAATAGTGATAATTTAGGGATTATAAATTATCAATTTACTCTTATTTTAAAAATGTATTCAATGTTAAGTTTGATGTATACTCCCCAAATTGATTTATATCTATATTAATTATTAATTATATTCTTTCCTCAAAATTAAATATTACATGAATATATAAAAACTAGTTACAATGATTTAAAAATTTGTAAACCGTTAATCACATGTCAGCCATCAAGAAGTTAACCGGTAAAATTGACAAAATTTTCCACAGAGTTATTATTTGTGTACTAATTTTTAGTGGAATAGGCTAATAAAAAATAATTACATATATAATTAATTTCGTTTAATAAATTATGTATGTAGATATTTTTTATTAAGTTAATTACCTAATTTTTTTTAATAAAGATTTAATGTAGATCCATAAAAATATTTTAATTAAAAATTATTTTATTTGATTTCTTTTTAATTTCATGCCCTTTAATCTAAACATTTTTTTTAGTTTTACTCAAGTTTGTTTTTAGTGCACTCTTGTAATTTGTAGCTGAACAATTTATATGACCGTCATTTACATATTATCATTTAATTTGATTTTTTATTCAAAATTATATAATTTAATTTTAAGTTATTGTTATGTTAAATCATAAATTTTAAATAATAATTATTTATGTATTAAAATATAAATGACATATTCCATTTTTTCATAATATGAAATAACAATAAATAGTTTCATTTTACTAGTTAATGGGTGTTGTATCATTCTCACATTAAAGCATTTTAGACAGAAAGGGAGTGTATCAAAGTCGAACACAATCAAACATTAGCATTTAAAAACGGATGAAGGTTTGAATAAACGAATTAAAACTTTATATTCGAAAGAAAAGAGATTCATTGATTCGGATGGAAAAGGGGTGATAAGACTTATTGATAACAGTTACCATCCTTGTCGAGATTGGGTGGACTGCAGACATAAGTGAGTGTTCCGGATATGCTGCCAATGCCGTCATATTGGCCATATTGATAGAAAATGTAGATGGAATTTGGAAATGGTGAAGCATGCGATGCCCCTGCACACGGAGCGTATATTTGAAAGATATGGTGTTGAATTTGTTTTAGACTTTCGGTTCCCAATGGTGTCAAAATTTAACATAGCTCTTTTTGCTACGTATCAAAGTAGGAAAATGACTAGAGTAGCTTTTTATGCTAAATATCAAAGTAGGAAAACGACTAGAGTTCGATGGGTGGATACATCTGTGCCAGTTATTATGTGGTTAAAGATTTTACTCCTTTCTCCCTTGATCAACCAGAAATGTCATGCATTCCACCGTCAGGGTATGTGGGATTATCAGATGAGTCAGTTGCGTCAAATGATTCGAGTTGGAAGGAGATTGAATCAGATCCCGTGAAACCTTTCTTCGAGGATCAGGAGGATGGAGAATAAGATGATAATGTGGACATGGAAATAGAAAATAATGATGATGACATAGTGCAGATAGAGATTGGAAATGACGAGAATGGCATGGTGCAAGGTTCTGAACAAGATGGAACGCAGATGATACGGCAAGATGATGGAGGATGTCTTCTAGCCAGGATGATGACATGGACGATCTCTTAGTTTCATTAGAATGATCTGAATTACCGTTTCCAGTTATGACTGAACCAGATGGAAAACGGCAGGGACACGTGCAGGATCAAGAAGAGAATAATGAAGTATGCGTTTTAACCCCTATCAACAAAACACTAAACACCGAATATGAAATCACCAAAAAGGGGAATGATGAAATTGCCAGAGAGCATGTGGTCCCGCTAGAGAAAACCTGGAAAGTGTTACTGGGATATCCGCATGGGTTACCCGAGGAGTATTCAGATGATGGGATGTAATTTAATGACGTGGCAAGCCAAGTCAAACGTGTGTGATTGGTTGAGTTGCCCAGAAAAATAGGCCACCCTGGAGACTCTGCAATTGAGCTCAGATAAAATCCTCAGCCCAAATAGACAGTAGGCATTATTTTTGCAAATTAGGTGGGCCTCATGGTTCAAAAGAATTTAAGTTATGGGTTTATTATGCATTGCTGGCTAAAAGGTAGTGTAGACTGGGCCTCAATTGTGCTAATCACATGCCTTCAAGAAAAAATAAATTTCATGCCAATTTCGCCATTTGATCCATCTTTCCTTGGGAAATGCTTAGTGTATAATCACTTTCTTCAGGATGGTGCTACACGGATAGCTGGACATGGAATAGCTTGGATCCTCTTTATATCACGAGCTATTGTGAATTGGCTCTGGGATATTTAACAGATATTAAGCTTGTTGGGTTTTCTACATTTAGACCTTTGGAACCTTCGTGTAAAAAGCGTAGAAGACAAGACGACATGGGTCTGAGATGAGTAAGGCATAAAATTAACTTTGAACTCGATCCAATTCCAGAATCTGAAGCTTAAGACCATCTTGCATCAAGTAAATTTGCTAGGTTTCACCAAGCTTTTTCACAAAAGCTTCTATAATAGCCATGATTGTGTTAAGCTAGAGCTATTGGGGGTTTGGTACAGTCATGACAGTTTAAAGATTATATATATTAATATGTAAGTATAATCTAAATTTTCTTTTTTAATAGAAACTAATCAGATATTAGATAGAATTTGCAAATGTTTTATACCTTTTGCTTATAGCCAAGTATTTGGTTGGGATGCTAATAGCAGATTTTGGGACGCTAAGAGGGATTTATATGTTATTTGTTAGACTCTTGTTGCATATAAAGGTTATAAGCTCTCAAGGTTGAGTGTCAATTACAGGAAATGTTAGATGCATGCCAGTTAATTGATATTAAGCCTAATGGAGGGTGGTTTACATGGATGAATAATAGGGAGGGAGAAAATGCTGTGTTGGCCCATTTGGATCACATGTTTGCTAGTCCTTTTTGGCTTAATTTGTATCCTTAGTCAGGGCTTTAAACACTTACATTTTACAATCTTTAAAATTGAGGAGGCAATATTTCAATTGAAAGTTGATAGTGCTTTGTGACCAAATGGTTTTCATGCAAGATTTTGTCAAAAATATTGGAAGATGATGAAAAATGATTTGACACAGATGGTTTTTGGTTTTATTTGACATGGATATTTATTGAAAAGTTTAAATTGGTCATATATTATTTTGATTCCAAAATGTGACTATCCTCAATCTATTAAGGATTATAAGCCCATTAGTTTGTACAATATGATATATAAGCTAATTTCTAAGGTGCTATGTAATCATCTGAAATAAATGTTAGTTCAAATAATTACACTAAATTAAAATGTGTTTCTTTCTAAGAGATTGATTTTGGATAATATTATCGTGGTAGCTAAAATATTTCATAAAATACAACATGTAAAGACTAATTGTAAAGGTTGGTATGCATATAAGTTAGATATTACAAAAGCCTATGATAAGGTATCTTGGAATTTTTTTGGAAGCTATACTTCAAGTAATGTGATTTCTGTCATTTTAGATCTAACTTGTTATGCAATTTATAAGTATGGTTTCAATTCAAGTCATTGTTAATGGACATCCCATAGAAATGTTCCATCCTCAGCAAGGACATTGCCAAGATGACCTATTCTCGCCATATATCTTTCTTTTGTGTACTAATATTTTATCTTGTATGATCTTTAAAGTAGAGCGAAGAAAAGTTAGGAAAGGCATTCAAATTACACATGCATTTGAATCGGTTTCTCATTTAATGTAAGAAGATGATATATTATTATTTTTCCATGGTATAGAGCCTATGTGTCATAGACTTTTAGTCCATGTATGTCACATCAAGTTAGGAAATAGCTTTCAACATTATTAGTGTGAAATCTACTTCTCATCTTGAAAAATATTTGGCCACTTATATTGATGTTAGGAAAGGTAAAAATGAGGTGTATAGAGAGGTGGTGAAGAAAATAGATAGTAAATTGCAAGTTTGGAAATCACTCTTACTATTATAAATAGGGCGATTAACTTTAATTAAATTAGTTTTGAGTCCTTGTTTAACATATCCTTTGTTATGTTTTGAGATTCTTAAGACGTATTGTTATGAAATTGATATGAAGGTAGCAAAATTTTTTCTAGAGATATTCAAAAGCTAGGACATGGATACACAAGTTAAAATAAAGTGAATTATGTTGTCTAACTTATTTTGGAAGTCTAGGAATAAAACAAACACATTTTTTTAATAAAGTACTTTTGGCTAAGCAAATTTAGATGTTAATTTCTGATGATTTGGTTCACTATTTGCACATATTTTAAGACCTATGTATTATGCAAATAGTTAGAAAGGAAAGTTGATACACATTCAAACTGATTTTGGATTTAGAAAGATATTAGTAAGTCTAGTGTCTTGATATATGAGCATTTACAAGTTAAAGTCAGATATGGTTGGAATATCCCTTTATATAACCATTTTTAATGGGTAATACAACTAGATCATACAACCTATTATAATAGGGTAAAAGACCTTATTCTGTATAATTAAGGAAAATGGAATATACAAAATTTGCACTAAATATATTCAAGGGAATAAATTAGAAAAATTCTCTTGATATTGATTTCAATAATAGGTCAACAAGATTCACCTATAAGAACATGAAATTCATTTGATCAATAAACAGTTGGGGATGGGTATAGATTGTAAGATTCATAGTAGGGTGCACAGAAGCAATGTTAGATTAGGTAAAGGTTTGGCAACTTAAACTATTGTTTAAAATGGTTATTTTTTTGTGAAAATTAATGAGAAATATCTTTCTAGTAATGACAGTCTTTCATCAACATCATTTATTAATAAATAAAGGATGCTTATTTTGTCAAAAAATAAAAAGATGAATAAATTAATCATACTTTCTTATTATTTCTTTTCACTAGAGTGGCATAGTTTGCTTCCCCTTTAAGATTGAGAATTGATTAACTAGAGCCTCTTGATATTCAAAGATGGATTAAATATTAATTAAATCCTAGTCTACCAGGAAGTCATAGAAATATTTGCATAATTATCTTAAATGTGATATGGCAATATTGCAATTGAAAAATCTTTGAGAATAGAGATTGTAATATAAAGTTTATGATACAACAAATTGTGAGACTTTCATATCAATACTATCAACATGTGACACAGATAAAAGAACTTGCAAGTGCCAAATAAAAGCATCCCCATATGGCAAGGTCTTTTCTTATAAGAACATTGGTACATTGTTGCTAGGTAGCTAATAGAATTTCACATTAATAGAATCATCAAATCTTAATGTTAATCTAGTTTGGATAAAGCGTGGTACAAGCTTAGGACTTTAGGCATAAATTTCATATCCTAAAAGCTAAGTTGCTTTTAGAAGTAGTTTAACAAAGTTTGAATTTTGTCTTTTCACAAGAGATTGTGACTAATCCCCATGACTTTCCAATTACTCTTTTGTTTTATGAATGTGCTCAGTGTCTCAAAATGCATTACCAAATTCCAGTAACATTACAAGTTATACACCTCGATATTTAAAATCTTATGGGAAGACTTTTATCATTTGTTGTTAAAATAATCCCAGAGCATTTAAAAGCAAATTTCATGTGTTATTGTTTATAAGGCCTTATTTGGTAGCATAAGGGAAAGGGAAAGGGAAAGAGAAAATTTTATATAATGTTTATTTTGCCTTTATAAGTATTATTTAATTATTATTTAATACTATCTATTAATCATTATTCAATCATTGAAATTAGGGGTATTAATGTCATTTTCTATTTGCAAAATTATCTTTTTCTTTTTTTCATTTTCATTTATATATATATATAACTTTCTACGTGCCAAAACGAGTATTCTAATTGTTGTCATGACATACGTTAGAGTCCTAGGTATTGGAACTGTATTGAAAAAAAAAAATAAAAACAATTACCATCCTTGCTTACAAAATGCCCTACTTATAAATTTACTCATTTGGGTGGTGGGGGGAGCACATAGCTTCTTCAAAGTGGAGGTTTTTTTATCTTGTCTTACACATAAGATTGTAACCTTTTTTTTTAAGTATTTTTTTTTCTTTTTGAAAAGGATAGACTTCTTTTAAAAAGAGTATTCTAATTGTTGTCATGGCATAGGTCAGAGTCCTAGGTATTAGAATTGTATTGAAAAAAAAAGAAAAAACAATTACCATCCTTACTTACAAAATGCCCTACTTATAAATTTACTCATTTGGGTGGTGGGGGGAGCATATAGCTTCTTTAAAGTAGAGGTTTTTTATCTTGTCTTATACATAAGATTGTAACCTTTTTTTTTTTTGGGTATTTTTTGTTTTTGAAAAGGATAGACTTCTTTTAAATTATCTTATTGGATTTCACTTTAACAGAACCTAAATTTTTTTATAAATTAAAAAATTCCCGTTATAAAATTAGCTTAAGTGCATTTGTTGCTTAGAACATACATGGGGCCACAAACCTAGTCTCTTAACTTGTGGTTGCTAGTTTATCATAGTGATGATTTTATATTCATAGGGACATTATATATATTTTTAATTATGATATAATAATTATTAAATATAAAAATATTTTGTCTATTTTAATATATTTATTATTATAATCATATTTATTAGTTGGATACAAATTAAATTAATTTTTGAAAACTATTTTTTGGGATATAAAAAAGACTAAAATAGCCTAATCACTAATTACAAGTGGAAAAAAAGCCACCAAACAAATCATCTAAAAACATACATGACACTGGGGTGATTTAAGAACTAAATTCTCTTATCCATACTCTATTTCCTTCATGAAAGATGTGACTAATTCTTGCAAACAACTCCCTTAGAATAGCTTATCTAATACGAAATATCATATGGTTCATAGGATGAGAAGTTACACAACCTAAGGATAATAGCAACTTGAGAGTCCACCTCAATCTAAAGTTTATTGATTATAAGCTACCATGCTAATTCACTGCTTGAAAACATATCTAAAAGCTTAGAACAAAGAACACCACCCAAGCCTATATTATAGGTAAAACCATGAATCCAACTTTTGGCAATGTCTCTTATGAGACCTCCACTTCCACTGTTGATGCCTAAATTTCTTATTGAGCCATTTGTATTGCACTTTAATCAGTCAGTATTTGGAAGTGTCCATCTTATTAGTGTTTCTCTGCTTATGGTTTTGATCACAGAGTGTCATAGGGAAGCTTTCACTATCTTTCTCATGGCCATATATATTTTGATTAGTAGTTATCCAATTGATAAACAAAAAAAATGGCAACTTTTATGCAGCTAAAATTTTTCACACACTAGTGCCAAGTAAAATTTTTCAACTAAGATATTTATCCTTTCCTATTTGAACATGTAAGTTTAATAGGGCCCACTATTCCAAATCTAATGTATAGAACACGTTCCATCTACATAAGACAACTCAAGACAGCTATAATCCTTTGATGCAAGGATAGTTCTCTCAGCATATAGAGGATTGTTTTTATGCTTTGGTTGCATCTTGGGCAAACATTTAAACCAGTGATATTACATCTTAGTATATAAGCATTAGTCATCATCTTTCTATGGTTAACAACTAAAGAAAGGATCTTACCCATTGAGGTATTTGCCATTTCCAGACAAGTTTCCAATTAAAGACAGCATGTGTGGCATAAAACATAAGCTAACTTAACGATGAACATGTGGTCTCTTGATGGCAACTAACATAGAATATCCTCATTGCTATTTCTGGAAGGCATTAGTATGACTATTATTTTATAGCAAATGTGATTGGGAAGAAGATTTCTAATCCTATCTTAGTCCCAACTTCCATCCTGCGTGTAGGCATTCACTTCCAAGGTTAAAAACTCTTTATTCAAAGGTTGTGTGAGATGATAGATCAACTTAGTTTCACCTAGTACCTACTTGTCTTGCTAGAATTTAATGGCAGTGCCCTTGCCATTATTCCATCCTAAGCTATCCTTGATGTAACCCCAAGTTTTGCATATACCTCTCTATGCATTTGAAGCTACTTGGTGTCGTTTAATATTAATAATTAAATCCATGATATATTTGTAATTAAAACACATCGCTCTTACTTAAATGTCTATTTTTTTTCGCTCCATTAGACCTTACTTAAGCTTTATCATCATAGACAATTCATTGACTTATAATTTCTTAAGCCAAGTCCTTCAAAGGATTTGGGTGTGCAAACTTTTTCCTAGGCAACAAGATATGTACATCTTTGAATGTTAGTAGAGCCTCACAAGAAATTATAGCACATCGTCTCCATTTATTCATATATGCTTGAATGGAGGAGTGCAGTTTGCATTTAACAAATCAGAATAGGGTTTAAAACCAATTGTGTTAGAGTAATTAGTCTAGCTATGAAAAGCCTTTAAGCTCTCCATAACCTTAATTTTGAATTATCTTCTCAACCACAAAGTTATAATTTCTCTTAAAAACTTTTTCATGATGTAAAGGGACACCGAGATATTTCCTTAAGTCATTTACAAAAGGAATCTTATGGCCTCACTAAGTTGCTTAGCCAGATTGTAGTTAATATTTCTTAAGCAAAATAAATGGGTCTTTACTATACAAACTTTCTCCTTAGAGCTAACAGAAAACAAATCAAGGAATTTAATAATAATGTCCATTTGTACCAATGAGGCTTCTTAAAGAGAATTAAATTATTAACAAAAAGTAGATGTGAAATAGAGGGCCGCCTTGCAGTAGAGATATGCACTTCCATGCCTTTTATTTCATAGCTTCTCCAATCAAAGACCTAGTCTTTCCATACAAAGGATGAAAAGATAAAGTGAGAAGGGATCACCCTACCAAATACCCCTTAACATCCAAAAACCTTTCATCATGGACCTATTCTAAATTACTTTCATAGTACAAGAAGATATGCATGACATAACAAGGTTAGAGAACAAAGGAGAGAGTTTGATATTTAAAAGAGTATCACGTAAAAAATTCTAATTGACTCTACCGGAGGACTTTTCCAAATCCATTTTGACTATGATCATACCTTTTTTCCCTTATTTCTTTGCATTGAATGTATAACTTCTTAGGTAATGACCACATTATTAGAACTACTAGTTATTTCAAGCTCTTCGATTTGTCCACCTTTGGAATAAGAAGCAATAAAGTGTCATTCACATTACTAATCAAGGATGGATGAGTATAGCATTGCTTAACAAAATCACATACATATTCACCCACTATATCTTATTAACTCTAAAAGAATCCAGCATATAACTTATCCAATCATTGAGCTTTAAACGACCCTACGTTAAAAACATGTTTAATTTCCTCATCAGATAAGGTAGCTTCAATTTCAATTAACACCTTTACACTTAGCTTGGGAAAATATCTTTTTAAGGGAAGCTCAGAATAATTGAAATCTCTCTGTCGTATATAAGTGTTTAAAGAAACTCGTAGCCATGTCTTTCGTACACTTTTCATTAATAATAAGATAACATTTTCCATTTTTGAGACCATATATATGATTGCTTCTTCTCTTCACCATAGTTGAGTTATGAAAGAACTTTGTGTTATGATTTGCAAACTTTAACCAATTGCACCACATCTGTTGGTACTAAGTGATCTCCTTTTAAAGGATAATATCTTTATACTCTTAGTACATTTTTTCTCATAGATGCCAATTTTCACATTCAATGAGGTTTCTTGGTGCTTGCTTCCTTAAACTGATCATCGAAAGAAGGAATGAATTTTGTTTCATACACTTCTAAGAAAGGAGATTATAAGACATAAGTATCACTGGCCAAATGTTGCAATTAGTGCTCAAGTTGCCAAATTGATTGAAACTATTAATAGATAACTTAAGGTGTATATTATGAGAATTTGAAGCAAATTGAATATTCATTATGTCAAATCTCTTCAATACCTCTGAGTCCCTTGGATGTCTTATCATGCCATCAGTACTTATATTTAGCTGTTTTGTAGGATATAAGTAATTTCTGCAACTGTACCTTTAATGGAAAATATCATGGAATTTTTATAGGCAACTTTTTTCCCCTTTTTATTACCATTGGATGTATCCTTACATTTTGGTTTTCATCTAAAAGTATTGGATTTTTTTTACGAGTATTTCTATTTACATCATCCCTGAATGTAGTATGCAATCATTTGGTCAATGTATAAATTTTTATTTACTGAAACACAATAAAGAACACTTTCAAATTCGATGTTAGATTTTATCTCATTTAAATTGTTGTAATATTTCAAAATTAATTATTTGATGTGTCACTTTTTATTTTTATGATTTTTATATCAAATTCTAAATACATGATTTAATAAAATTTATTACATTTTAAACATATCTATAATAATACTTATATATATATATATCACAGGTTTAGTATTTAGGATTTATATATGATTAGTACCACACTAGTAACATTTTTTATTTAAGTGATAGGTGAAAATGTATTAGTTTGCCCTTTCTTTATGTCTCAAGTCTTATGCTTTCTATGTTAGTTAAAAAAAAAAGTAATGGTGTTGTACCCCAAATTATTTCTCCAGTGAAAAAATTTGTTGTACTCTAAATTAATGAGGTGGGCCTACTTTCTCGCACTCACAAACAACTTGTATTTTGAATGTATTAATTCTAATGTTACAAATCTTTATATTTTATTTTTTTTAGAATTTATGATGGTAACTAAAAAGGGTTTCTTACATTGGGTTTATGATGGTAACTAAAAAAGGTTTCTTACATTGGGTTTTACTATTTAATCAAAAAAACCTGTGTTATGTTTTCTCTTTATGGCATCCAAAAGTATTGAAATTTTGATTTTATTTAAATTAAGTTATCCTATAAAAAAACTAAATTCACACAATGTTTTCATAAGTCAATATTTTAATTGATTAAAATTTTGAAAATATATTTATAAAAATGTGAGCTTGATTTTTATGAAATATTAATTAATTACATATACAACATATGAATTTTATGTACATATATATTTTATTCGAATAATTTATGAATAAATGTTTTAAAAATTATGATAGTATAATCACAAAGTGCGTAAACACATTCTATCTTAATAATTTAAGTATATGAACAAAATTACATATATGTCATCATCATGCATTGAAAAATTGGACAAATCCACTTGGATTTTAGGAAAGAAATCCAAATGAAGAAAGTAACAAGGGCATGAAGAAGGTAGAGACCAGATGATGGCACAATTTGAATGGGAAAGTTATCTTTAAGACCAAAGAGGGTGACCCCATGAAGGTGGACTCCATAGATAATTGGTGACTACGCCCATTTTGTTAAGAAAAGGCCAGATCTCAAATTTAATACAATCCCCACCATCATCATCATCACCATCACCATCACTTTTCATTTTTTGATTTCATCTTTCTCCATAACCCACTTTTGAAATATTTGGAAAAATCAATTCATATTTATCCCATATATGTGGAGGTTTTTTATTATTATCTTTTCTATTGCCCTTCAAATAATTATCTCCTACATAAGTTTTGCAATATAAATTGAGCTATATCTTTTATGAATTAATATAACTTTTGGACAATTGGACATAAGTTCCTCTTGGCAATAATTCAACTAGTCTTTAATTTGTTTTTAAGAAAATTTTATTCAAAAGTTTATTTGTTTTTATACTTCGCCTCAAAATTATAAGGATTCATTTTAAAGTTTCAAAAAGAAAAGAGATAGAATATGGAGGAAGTAAATGAGGTGAAAAGAAAAAAAAAAGTTCACATTCTCTTTACATAGTTATTCTTAAACATGTTGGAGTGTCTTAATATAAATGAATTTACTTTTAACTTGTGCAAGAAAGCTTTGGGTCAAGAGGTGGAAGTTTCTAAAGACTTAGAAAGTTAATTTCACATCGATAAGAAAAATGTACAAAGAAGTTAAAGGTGGATGACACAAGTGAAAAATGAATGTTGGTGTAGCCAAAATTTACATTTAATATTTTAATTTTTTTTAGTTATAAAAAATTTAAGATGAAAATGGACAAAGGTTTAAGGTTATTCATTCAATCTGGTGCTACCTAGCCATGTTAGATCGGGTTGGATTAAAAAAGAAAAAAAAGATAAGTTTGTTCCAACTAGTAAAGTCCGACTTGGCTTGATGTTCTATATAAATTATTAAAAAAAATAATGATTAAAATGAAAAAATCATGAATATGATTATCACATTCAAATGAAAAAAAAAGGATTAAAAAACATATATTTTTTGAATTTAAAAGTAAAAATCTCAAATATAAGATAATAAACAACATTTTTAGAGAAAAATAAGCCGGTAAATTACTTTTGCATTTACATCATACCTATTTCAAAAAAATATCCAAAATAAAAAAATCACTTCAATTAAATCATTAGGATCCAAGTTATTATATTTTAAAGTTTTACTATATATAAAGCTACATTTTCTCCTTGTATCCTCATTTAAACTTATATATATATTTTTAATTTTTATTATGTAGATATCATAAAAACATATCAAAATAAATAGTTATATGTCCGAAATAGTTAAATAATTATAAATATATGAGTATTTAAAGTTTTGAATTTTTTTTTAAACCCGTTTCTGCCCCTAGTGAGCAATTGTGGTTAACCCGACTCAATTTCTCATGAGGATAATGTAGGGCTAGGCTAGATCTACAGCTCTTTAATTTGGTTCGACTCCTGCGTGACCCTTATGAAATCCAAAGCAATTGGACATATATTTTCCAGTACTTTATTTAATAACATTCTTGGTGAATATGATAAATGTGAGCATAGAGCATTTTTTATGTAAGAAAATTATAAAATTTGCAATCTTTTATCCAAATTCCTCCTCCCCCCCAACCAAAAAGAAGCCCCATTCACCTTAATTAGCTATATGGCTTCAATCTTTTCTAGTTTTACGGATCATTTTTGAAAAATGTAATTCAATAATCTCCTAAAACCGGTTTTACTTATATCTCTATTTTACTCCCCTGAGAAGCACAGTACTGCCATTCACAATATATATATCTTTGATAATAAAAACCGTCAAGATGGAAATTATTTGGCAAACTAGGGGAGAAAAAACATTTTTGGACTTCTTTTTCTCTCTAGCTGTACCAACCCAGACCTGTGAAGATGCTGCTTTTTTTTTTTTTCGGTTTTTAATAACACATATTTTATTCACCTTCTCAAAAGAACCCTGCAAAATGAGGTACTGTACTGTTTAATGCCTTTTTTTTTTTCAAAACGTATAAATCTCTTCAATCATCGCCACTGTCATTTCGAGCAGACACAGAAAAGACATGAAAAATAGCCATGGTTATAATTCAGAAACGCCATTCATTCATTCATTAATATTGGATCTGTATACACATGAAGTTTAGTAGATGGTATCTAATAAAATAACCATAGCAAAATTTAATGGCAGGTAGCTAGTAGCTAGCGAGTTTGATGGTAGAAATTTCAAATATAAGATAGTAAACAACTTTGTTAGGAAAAAATAAACAGACAAATTGTCTTTGACACCCATATCATGCCTATTTTGGAAAAAAGTATTCAAAATACAAAAAAAAAAACCATAATTAAAGCGTTAAATTCTAAATTATTATATTTTAAAGTTTCACTCTATAAAATTATATTTTTTTTCCTATATTCTCTTTTATTTTTTTTTTAATTTTTATTGTGTAAATATTATAAAAATATATCAAAATTAGTGATTATATGTCTAAAATAATTAAATAATTATAAATATATAAAAATTCAAAGTTTTGAAATTTTTTTTAAGAGAAGAAAAAACCCTTTTCTACCCTGATGAGCCATTATGGTTAACCCAACCCAATTTCTGATCAAGCTAGTGTAAAGTTAGGCCAAACCAACATCTCTTTGCATAGGCCCTTCTCCTTTGTAACCATATAAAAAATTATGAAATCCAAAAAAATTAGACATATATTTTTTAATACTTTATTTAACAACATTCTTGGTGAATATGATAAATGTGAGCATGGAGCATTTTTAATCTTTTTTTAAAAAATTTTTATATAAGAAAATTATAAAATTTACAATCTTTTGTCCAAATCCCCCCCCCCCCCCAAACAAAAACACCAAAAAAAAAATCCCATTCACCTTAATTAGCTAGATGGCTTCAATCTTTTCTAGTTTTACTGATCATTCTTGGAAGATGTAATTCAATAATCTCCTAAAACCGTTTTTATTTATATCTCTATTTTACTCCCCTAAGAAGCACAATACTGCTATTCACAGTATATAAAAACCGTCAAGATGGAAATTATTTGGCAAAGTAGTGGGGAAAAACATTTTTGGACTTACTTTTTCTATCTAGCCGTACCAACCTAGCGCTGTGAAGACGCTGGTTTCCCTTTTTTTTTAGATAACACACATTTTATTCACCTTCTCAAAAGAACCCTGCAAAATGAGGTACTGTACTGTTTGATGCCTTTTTTTTTTTTTTTTTTAACGTATAAATCTCTTTAACCCTCGTCACTGTCATTTCGAGCAGACACGGAAATGGATCCTCTGAAGTGCCATCCCTGAGGTTTGGTAAAGTCTCTCACATTTTATTTTATTTTATTTTGTTGACATAACTTTTCTTATTTTTTAAAGAGAGAAAAATCATACATGTAAGGGACTTTAGCTACTTTAGAGAACTGCCACTTCAGAGGATCTGAGTCCAGCAGACACAGAAGAGACTTGAAAAGTAGCCATGCTTATAATTCAGAAACGCCATTCATTCATTTATTCATTCATATTGGATATATATACACATGAAGTTTAGTAGATGCAAGCTAATAAAATAACCATAGCAAAATTTAATGGCAGGTAGCTAGTAGCTAGCGAAGGGAATGTTTAAAGAGAGCTTTATTTGTTGAGCAAAGGAAAAGCAGGTGGTGCTGCAACTGCAAAGGAGGCCCTCTTCACAAACCTCCCTTTCATTCTGGGTCTCTTCTCCGCATTCAATTTCCGAACCTCGTACCTTATTTTCTTCGAGAATAACCTCGTCCTCCTCTTCTCTCTGTACCTTGACACCCTCGCCTCTCTTCCCCCATTCCCCATCCCTGTGTGGCACCCATATCTTCCCATTTCACCATAATACGGTTGGTGTTGCTCCATTCCACATGTCCCCTGTTTCAATCACCGCAATATCATCAATTATTCAAACACAAATCCCCCTATATGTTCTATTTATAGAGGACACGAAACTATACAGACATGCCAAAATATGCAGTGTCTTCTGTAGTTTTCTAGTAATTTAATAGAACACAAAACTATACAGACATGACACAGTATGCGGTGTCTTCTGTAGTTTCTAGTAATATGAATGTAAATTAATGCTAAAAATAGTGATAGGGCTTGAAGGGAAGTACCATGCAATCAGGCCAACATTCATCTGGGTCGAAGTCTGGTTTGTCACCGGTTGTCCATGGAGATTTTTGGGATGCCCAAGCAGAAATGACTCCTTCATAATCCAGCTGCAACAATATCTTCCTCTTTCTCTGATTATTATTCTCTTTGAATTCTCCGTCATTATTTGTCATCTCTTTAGCCATATCCCAACCAACCTTCTTCTTCTCCTCCACTTGTTCATATGCTGCCGGAGAGTCATAATCAAAGTTCAATTCAAACGGCTCTCTAATTCCTATCTCCATCTGATCCGTCTCAACCTTACAAGGGCTCTCTTCATCCTTCACCTTCCCTTTTTCACTACTCACAGAACACTCCCTCGATTCATCCTCTTTACTATCAATTAGCCCCAAATCTTCCATGCCTACACACTCATTCTCAAGTCCCCTGCCCAGTAAACTCTCAACATCAGCTGCAAATTCTGCAAGTTCCATTTCAGATGGAAGAAAACCATGTAAATTTTCCACACCATTGCTGTTATTTCCCAATGAAACTTTGCTTTCCGTTTGCTTAGTCTCCTTATTATCCATCTCGTTTGAACCAGCCGTGGCTGCTGTTGCCGCTTCGGCTGAAGTCACAGAGGATGGAGGAGTACATAGCTCGGCTACAAATGGGTCGAATGTGGGTACCCGATAAAGAAGCTGCTCTTCGTTTTCGTCGTGGGAATTGGAATATTCTTCCGAACCCATTTCCGGCACCAGATGAAACGGGTTCCTGGTCGGGTCGTCTCGCCTTCTGGGTGTTTGATGGGTGGTGGAAGAGTGGTTCTTCCCATGTCGAGGCGTGCGAGCCTTCTTGGTGAACCCTCCGTGCCACGACGGAGCTAGAGTGAGATCCACCGCAGGTAAAACGACGACGTCGGAAGAGGAGGAGGATTTGAACGACGCCATTTTCAACCGGAGCCTTTCGTGTCGACGAGCCAATGAGTTGGCGGAGTGAACCAGAGAGTCACAAGACGGGCAGAGGAAAGCATCGTCGGCGGCACAGTACCAGCGCGCACGCTTCCTTATGCAGCTGTCGCAGGCTCTGGCGGTTTTGCCACCAACGGCGTTGGCTACGTTCTTAGCAGAAGTCATCAAAACAAATTTAGAATTCCAAAGCTAGATGAAATCCAAAGGCAAAATTAGTAGCTCTTGAAGGAAGTAGGAAGTAGAAACTGCAGTTATTTTAGAGGCGAATGGAAGGAGAAAAAGGGTTCGAGCGAGTGAGGGTGACCCACCAGAGGCGCTTTTGCAGTATATTTAACAGCGAGAGATCGTGTGCGGCTTTGCACTTTTGGTCACCGTGGAGTGGTCCAGGGCCTTATCTGGTTTGTGATTGGATGTGGTGGGAGTTGATCCTAAACTCTGTCTTATGATTGGGGGGGTTTCTAATCAGAGGGATTTCTGGTGATGGCCCACATGGGCCTAAGAGGATGAGCATGGGCCTTTGATCCCCCTCTCTGTGTGTCTCTCGCAGATCGCTTCTTTTCCTCGCTAGAAATTTGAATGAGACTCCTTTGTTTCTCTTCTGAGTTATACCTGGGCTACACTCCTGACTTTTGTTCTGCGGTCCCCTTCCTTTATCCATCTCATTCTCTCTCTCTCTCTCAATAGAGATATATGGCATACTAATTATACGCTTGTTTTATAAGATTGTTTTATTTGTGTTTCATCAACCAAGTCAAGTTGACAGAGTAACCAATGAAGCGAAGCCAGGGTTATGGTAGCAGAGTGATGATATTTGGATGGGAAGATAAAATGGTCACATCCGTTGCCACATCTCTTGAAGCAACCCATAAGAGACTCCATTAGTTGATCAGGTAATTCCATCGATGCATCCGAACTCCATTTTCCATTCAAGTTGGGGAAAAGTCAGACAAGGACGACGTAGACTCTTATATTACGTTGTACCCTAAATAAATACAAACATATAATTTGTATATGAATGCTTCAGAATCTTGCATAACTACAAGTTCTCTACAGTTACCTAACTGTCTCTTAAGTCGCAAGACATATAGGCTTGAATGATAGTTGCAACGAAGTTACTAGGTGTTGTGCGATGATAAAAACGCCGTGGACAAATTTGTAGAAGTTGAGCATAAATATTTTTGCCGTCATGCATAAAATAATAGGCACATATGTCACGATCTTAGTTTCATACATTATTTTGAGAAATTTTTACATATGCCTTTTCAGTATTAATCAATGTAGAAAAGAAAATTCACTATTATAGATGTGTTAAGAGACAAGAAAAAAAAATATTTTAGTTCTTTGTATCCTTATTGTGTGATTTTCTAATCAAAATATGATAAGTATATATTTTATTAATTAAAATATTATAAGTGTATGATTTTTACAAATAATTATATAATTATCTGATTAAATAATATACTTATTATATTTTTATTAGATAATTCTATATTTGTCATGCTTTAATTGAAAAATTTGTTAATAAAAATATAAAGAACTACACAATTTAGTCCTAAGGGATATTATTAATTGAAATATTTATTTTAATAAATTTTCCTTATTTTTTCACAATTAATTGATCTAATTATATATATGTAATAATATTTATGTTCCCTAACTTATGGGGAGTTCATAAAAAAATTATGGTTTTAAATGAACTGGTAAAAATAATTTAAGGTAATTTTTTTTTTAGATTAAAATGCATAAAAACCCTCTTTAACTGAGAATTTGTGTAATTTATCATTTCAGCTTTAAAACATGATTATTAACCCCAAGACTTATTGACTCTTGCAACTTAGCTTTTTCATCAATACATTCGTCTAAAAACCTAATAGAGCCTTTTTATATAAGCTTATATTACGTCATTTGATTTATGATCAGCCAACATGGCATATGGTATATGGTTACCCAAGGACTTAAATTCTCTACACAAATCCACCCATCCTTTTACCCCCTATAGTGCGTGAAAATAGAAAGCACACAAACAGTCACTTAATCTCATTCTCTCAAGTTTGAATCAATTTGAACTTAGTGAAAAATTGAAAATTTCATATATTCATTTCGGCTCCATTAAGTTTTTGAGCGAATATATTAAAAGAAAGGCCAAATTAGCATGAATTTGTAAGTTTAAAAGGTTAATAATCAAATTTTAATATTGAGGAAATAAATTGTATAGAATTTAGGGTTTAGAGGTTCTGTGTATTTTAAATTTTTTTAAAGAAAAAAAGGAAAGCAAGAGCTTATCATTTAGTGTAAACTAGAAGTTGATTAAATAGGTGAATATGCATTAGGTTGACAAATTAAATTACAAAAAAGTTGGAGGATTTGATGGAGAATAAAATGTTAAAAAAAAGCAAGTGGATATTGATGATGTGGAGATTTCATCAGTGCCTTACTTAGATGAAAATTTAAGCAAAGATTGAGGATTTTTCATTGAAAAAGATATTCATGTGAATGTTTTCCTTGACTTAATTAGGATGATGCCTATCCTATTGTCATCTTTCTCTTTCTTCTCACCTCTTATTGTCAATACGAAATATTCTCATTCAACTTATACTGATTTTGAAATTGATAGCTAAATTTTATTTTTAAATATATGCCAATTTTATTATATATTAATATTAATTCACACTCATAAATTATTCATTCAGTCAATCAAATTCATTTTTTTAAAAGTATATAACTGTTGGATCTATCAATGAGATATAACTACGCCTTCCACTCTAATAATTTGATTGTGTCATAATTTTGATTATA
The DNA here is from genome assembly GCA_032878935.1 of Erythrophleum fordii. Taxonomy (NCBI): domain Eukaryota; kingdom Viridiplantae; phylum Streptophyta; class Magnoliopsida; order Fabales; family Fabaceae; genus Erythrophleum; species Erythrophleum fordii. The sequence goes on along the minus strand of JAVQMF010000053.1, from coordinate 49,479,052 downwards.
CAAGAGAGGTGGATGTAAAATGTTTTAAACGCACATATATTCACTTAAGAGAATATAAGTCTCATACTTTGTATACGTCTCAGAGAGATATAGAGATAATCCAAGTATGTTACATTTACAGTTTATTTATTTATTTATTCCGTACATGTAAAGTGGATTTGGTTGAGTGAGACTTTCTTTTATCAAGGTTGGGCCTATCCATAACATGGGCTTGGATGTAACGGAGTCCAAAAGAGCATAAATATTGAACCTCTAAATTTCTTTCTTGGGCCTTCGTTGGCCATGCCAGCATTGTATATTAGATATCAATCTTTTCGTCAAAATAAAAATAAGACAAAAAGCTGGAAGGCTTAAATTTTGGAGCTTAAACTTGCTACTTATGAACAAGGTTATTTAGTTCAGGCTCGGTGGGCCCGGGCATAAAAAATTTTTTTAAAAAAATTTAGGGTTAGGGCGGCCCATAAATTCGGGTCGGGTTGGGCATTGGGCCAACTTTTAGGGCTATGTTGGCCCAACTCGGCCCGAAAAATAATTTTATTTTTTTTTAAAATATTTGTTTATAAAGATTTATATCAAAACTTTAATTTTTTTAAATATAAAACATAATTTTATAAAAACTTATATAATTTTTTTAAGTATTATTTTATAATTTTAATAATAAATTTAGGTTTTCCATAAAAGATATATTAGTATAATTAAGTCTAAAAAATAAAAAAATATTTTTTATAAAGATTTATATCAAACTTTTAATTTTTTAAAGATAAAATGTAATTTTATAAATATTTATATAAAATTTTGTTTTTGAGATTATTTTACAATTTTTATAATAAATAAAAAAAATATCGGCCCGCCCGATTTAGCCAAACCTAACCCTATATTAAATCGGGTAGGGCTAGGGGCCGGGTATCGAGCTTCAATTTTGAAGTCCTTTTAAAATAGGGTTGGGCATCAGGTAAGGCCAAAACTTTGCCCAACCCGGCCCACGTACATCCCTATTATTTAGTATGCAGAACATAAAATAAAAATGTGATTACAGAAGAAATGAAAATTGTCATTTTGAGAATAGAAATAATTTTTATGCTTTTATTTAAAAAATAAAAAAAATAAAATCCTATTAAATAATAATTATAAAAGTATAATAGACAATATACAAAAAAACGTATAACAATAATCCTTTTATATAAGGATTACCAAATAAGGCTATGTATAAATAAAAAACATTTTTACATGCCATTTATAGGTGTGTATAAAAAAAATGTTAGATTGGGTTTTTGTTCAATTTGATGTTTAGTTCATTTTTAATCGTGCAATATTTTTATTCAATTTTCCTAATGAAACTACATGAAAACTTAACAATTAGAAAGTAAGTAAGCTAGTTAGGACATTACATTATCTAAAAGATACTGGGAAAATTTAGGCATACATCTTTGCTGTTCCTAATTTTGAATGTTGTAGCTACATGTTGTATCCAACATTAAATCAATTTTAGTCTTTCATATAGGGTAATAATAAATATGCAAATAAAAACTAAATAAAAAATGATCAATATTGCACCCCCTCCATGGAGGCTTTGATGTTTCCATTTTAAGAATTGTACATTCTAAGTGTTAAAAAGGTAAGGAAGTAGGGAGTTGCTACATATATAGGACCATTGGCATTAAATAGGGCCTTAAAGCCCCTTTGATACAAATCAAGAAAGAAAAGGAAATAAACTAATGATTTTAATAGTGAAATCTAAAAAAGTAAAAGATAAAATTAAATTAAAATAGAGAGATTTAAATATAGAATAATGGTTGACCCAAATTAGATTCAAATCTCTTCAAATATGATATGAAATCAAATCTAAATCTCTTTAAATCTGATATGAAATCAATATCAAACTTTAAATATCAGGATTGAAATCATGCTATACCAACACTTCCTTTCAAGTTAGGGAGTTGATGTTGATCATCCCCAACTTGTATCTAAGTTTTTCAAACCTCACTCTAGTCAAGGCCTTAATTAGAACATTTGTAACTTGAACTTTAGTTAGAATGTAGGAAAGATCATTAATTCCTGTGTCAGCCTTCTCTTTGATAAAGTGATAATCAATTTCAAGATGCTTAGTTCTATCCTATTTGATCAGGTTCTTAGCTATACTAATGGTGGCCATATTATCACAAAGAATCTTCATAAATAGTTGGCTAGCTACTTTAAGTTCTCCAAGTAGTCTATTTAGCCATAATCCTTCATAGGTTCCATGAGCAAAGGCCTGATATTAAGCTTCGTCATTACTTCTTGCTACAATGGATTATTTCTTACTTCTTCATGTCTCTAAGTTCCCTTACACATAGGTGCAGTAGCTTGTAGTAGACCTCCTATCCATAACTAAGCCTGCCCAGTTAGCATCACTGTATATCTCTACAGTTTAACATGTGTTTTTATTAAACAAGATTCCTTTTCTAGGAGACATTTTAAGGTACCTCAAAACTTTATAGGCAGCTTCTAGATAAACCTTATAAAGTTTATTCATATACTCACTAATGACACTAACTACAGATCAAATATCTAGTCGAGTATTAGATAAGTAGATCAATTTTCCCACAAATCTATGATATTTATTTGTATTTGCAGAGGAATTTCTTGGGAAAATCTAATAGTGTAATTTGCTTCTGTAGGAGTATCTGTCAGTTTATACCCAACCATTCTTGTTTCCTTGAGCAAGTTAAGCATTATGTGCTTGCATTTTACAAATTCAAAGATTCTTCAAGCATTTTATGCTTGTATTGAAGTTGTACATAGATAAAACATGTTCTTCCTAATCACATTTTTCTCTTACCTCATCATTTCATTTTCCTAAAAAAAAAAAGGATACAAATTCAAAATTAATTTAAGGATATTTAGAGATGATGTCCTGTCTCTTCCTCTCTCCTTTAAGGTGATATTGTTTACATGAATAAAAAAAAAAGAACAAAATTCAAAATCAGTGTAAGGACATTTAAGGATAATGTTTCCATCTTTTTTCTCTCCCTTTTAAGATGAGCTTGTTTGCATAAATTTAAAAAAAGACCCAAATTCAAAAATTAGTTTAAAGACATTTAAAGATGATGTCCTATCTTTTCCTCTTTCCTTTGAGTTGATCTTGCTTGCATAAATTAAAAAAAAGTCTAAAATTCAAAATTAGTTTAAGAATATTTAGAGATAATGTCCATTTTTTTTTCCTTTCCCTTTGGAGGTAATTCTGCTTACATACGTTGGGCATACATTACAAATAAGGAATAAAACTTCCAAATTCAAAAATAGAAAGAAAAAAAACTTACATCACATGACTTCATATATCTTACATGTGCATATATTACATAGAAGTAGGTTCATATTAAGGCAAGTAAAAGTAAGAATTTGCATTTCACGAAATAAAGTATATTATATGTTTTACACATCCTACATGTGCATACATTATATAAAATCAAGCTCATCTTGAGGTAAGTAAAAGTAAGAATTTGTGTTTTACAAAATAAAGCATCTCATATGTTTCATGTATGCCATATATGTATATACTATATGGACTACGAACATTGTACTTTGTCTAGATATTTCCTAAAATAATAATAATACATTGAATTAAAACTTTTGAATTCATTTTCAAGCTAATAAGATTATCTTTTTTAAAGAAAAAAGAGAGAAACAAAAAGCAAAAACAAAAATCACTTCAATCATAAAAAAGAGATCATTAGAAAAGATTTTAGAAAAAGAGATTTTAAATTAAAATAAGAAAAAGAAAAAGAAAAAGATCTAAGAAACGAGATTAAAAAAAAACACAAGAACAAAACCAAACAACCTAAACCTTATATAAATAATAATAAAATGAAGTAGATTTAAGAAAAATAATTGAAAAAAAGGATTTTAAGAGCAAAAAAAGAGATTTTAAATAAAAACTAATAAAATAAAATAAACTTTAAGAAAAGAGATTTGAAATTTAAGCGAAACAAAATACCTAATATCAACTCAAATAATGCAATTTTTAAGCCAAAAAACCAAAAAAAATTCAAATATTTGATTTCTTGTTTCCAGAACAGTTTTTTATTTTTAAGAACAAAAAAATAAAAAACTTATTTAATAATGTATTTTTTATAAAGTGTTTTATAAAACAAAAAAATAGAATTGTGTTTTCTAAAACAAAAAAATCAGAATATTTTTAAATATTTTGTTAACTTTAATAACTATTTTTCAGAATAATGATTTAAACAAATTTTTTAATTTTTTTGTTTTTAAAATTTGTTTTAAAAATATTAAAATTGAAATAGAATTAAATAGACGCTTATAAATAATCCAATTCCAATCTATAAAAAAAGATACAAATATCTAAGAAAAAAAAAAGAAAAAAAATCATTTTAGTTATAAAAAAGGGATCATTAGAAAAAATTTTAGAAAAAGAGATTTTAAATTAAAATAATAAAAATAAAAAATAAAAATATATAAGAAAAGAGATTTTAAAAAAAAACACAAGAACAAAACCAAAATAATAAAATAAAATATATTTAAGAAAGAGAATAATGAAAAATTGATTTTAAGAAGAAAAAAAAGAGATTTTAAATAAAAATTAATAAAATACAATAAACTTTAAGAAAAGAGATTTAAAGCCTGAGCAAAACAAAATACTTAATATTAGCTCAAATAGCATAATTTTTAAGCCAAAACCCCAAAAAAAAAAACCCAAAGTCTAAATAATCCAATCTTAATCTATTAGCCCAAGCCCTAATAATTTAGTTTGAACCCAAATAACTCAATCAATTCTTTCAACCTAATTATCTTAAACCTAAATAACCCAAAATTTTTTAAAAAAGATTATAATAATAAAAAAAACAAAAAACTAACTAAAATAAAAAATAAAAATAAAAATAAAGAAAAAGACTGAAAAAGCAAACAAAACCCTAGCCTTCACATAGGATCTTCTTCACACATAATGTCCAGTTAAGGCTATTTAAACAAAGAGGCATGGTAGGCATTCTCAAGTTTGGTGAAATCCATCTTCTTTCACATGCAAGTGGAGATTCCCTTTTAATGGCCTTACAAATGCACATTTGAAAGGCATCGGCTCTTAGCTGTATAAAGGAAGATTAGGTTTACTAGGAGAGGATTTTTGGTAGGTGAGAAAACCAAAAACCAAAAGAGACTATAAGGATTTTTGGGCAAAGAAAAAGGAAACTATGGTAGGCTTTGGTTTTTAGGGTTTGTTTGTTTGTTTTAGCTGATAGTGCTTTTGCCATCTCCTTCTTTCTTTCTTTTTTGGTTCCCATGAGTGAGTCAAGAGGAAAAGAAGATCTAAATGAAATTTTCCTTGCTTCCTGGCTTTCTGAGCAACTTTGCAAGATTAGGCGTGAAAGAGGGAGCTCATCCTTTTCTTTAGCCATAGTTCCCATGAGTAGCTCCACTTTACAGAATGGTTAAGGAATCCTTAGATAGAGGTTTAAAGAGAAGGAAGGAAAAGCTTCTCTAGTTCATTACTTTCATTTATTCATGTAATGTAATATATGCTTGAAATATGATGATGGATTAAGTATACACAAAACACGCATAATCACAAATTATTGTATGATTACAAACATTTTTACTTTTGTATTTTATTGTTTTTTTTAGAGTTGTTATGTGAGACTTTTTATCTTCTCAAGCATATAAGAATCAATTGAAAGATTGTCCGTGACTAAAGTTTCTATAAGTACATATTGGTTTGCATAATCGCATTTTAATAAATTTTGGATTCTAATTATCCATATCCAATCAATTTTGTTTTCAAGAATATTTAACGAAAAAGAAAAGAAAAATATTCTTAAAAAAAGATTCAAAAAAATAGTTTTTAGAAAATAAAAATGTATTTCTTTTAAAATTTAAAAAAGATATAAAAATAGTTTTTAAAAGATCAAATGAATTTCTTATAAAATTAAGTGAAAAATGAAAAAAATCGAAAAGATGTTCAAAGATTAGGTTTTAATAAAAAAAATCAAATAAATTTCTTTTCTCATAAGAATATTTCTTTAAATTCTCTTTTGAAAAATAAGAATTAAAAAATATACTTCAAAGATAAAAATGTCTTTCTACTTAGATGAAAATTGCCATTTCCAAAAATTAAAAAAAAAAGAAAAAGAACAATAAAGAAAGTAAAGAAATAAAATTAATTTGACTTTTACAAATTAAAACACATATACCAACTCAAAAATTGTTTCTTTGTAAAAATAAGTTAATTCTTATTTTCTTTTTTTTTTTCAAAAAAAATTTAAAAATACTAACCAACAAATACAGATTTTTATCTAGTCGAATTATGTGGATTTTGATCATTTTCATAAGGTACTTCGGTCATAAACTCTTATTGTAAGGTAATTCTATCCTTAGAAATAAATTTTTTGTCCTTTTCTTTTCTTAATTTCTTTTCTTTTTCATTATTTTTGCATGTAATTAATAAGGGTAATTAACACAAGATTAAGATTATATTATTTTTGCATAATTAACTTAGAGTAACTATTTCTAAAAACAGGTATTATAGGATGCCTAACATTTTTTTCACATACAATTGACTCCTAAATTTATTTATGGCTTGCAACCCATTTTCCTTTAAAAAGATTTTTTTTTTTTAAATTTTGCCTTTTTAAAACTTAAAATTTTGGTAGTGACTTTACTTCATTTGATTTTCGTTTTTGAAAATTCAAAATTTTCTTTTTATAACACCATACCGTCACATTATAGGTGCAACATCCTTGGAAAATTGTTATAATGGTCTTATTACTTACAACAAGTCTTTCTAATAAAGTTGAAGGCCACTGCCAATTTGAAGGTTATATTTTCTTTCTTTTAAAGAGCTATATTGGAAAGGATTGAAACTCATTTAGATATTGTAATGGTTATATTGCTACATTCCATATGGATATTGTAACAACTGTATTAAAATTTGCATTTGAAATAAGATTGAACTAGCTTAGTCTCCCATGTTGCTTCATTTGGCCTTATTTGGCTTGAATCTTGCTTAGTCTTATTTCAAGTAAATGATCTCAATGTAATTTCATTGGTAACCATTATATTTAGGAAGTATTTGTCCCAACAAAGATAATGTCATTTCTAACCACATTGGAAAAGTTCATAATGGGACTTGCACTCAAATATTTGCTGTACTAGACTTGCAAATGCAATACCTAAGTAATTATACGTAATATTGAGATTCCTAACACCAAATATGGAAGAAAATAATCTAGTTAGCTCTAGACTTAAAATTCATAGAAATACTTTTAAAAGTGCTGAATTTTTTTTTCATATATAATTGCATAAAATACATAACAAAATGACTAAGGAATATCACATAGAACTGCATAAAATACAAAACAAAAGGACCAAGGAATATCACAACCCAAAGGTATAAGTGAAAAGAAATATAGCAAAGATATATATGAAACATTAGGACTAAATCATCTTATATTAGATTAAGATATTGAAGTATAAAAGATGTTCACATATAAAGGTTACATTGGAACTAAATCAAATTCTCTCAATATTCTTTCTATATATAAAGATTTCTACTCTAAATTCATTCCATCACTTCTTTCTATATACAAAGATTTCTACTATAATTTCATTCATCACTAGCTTGAAAACCATTTTTTTTACATTAATAATTTTGTCTAAAGTTGGTTAGCTTTATCTAGTTTGTCATCCTTTGCTAAGTAGCATTAAGTAATGTGAAATAGCTTCCCATTGTCCTTCCTTAACCTTTAACTGACATCCATTTTGTCACCTACAATGCCATATATAATTTTGTTGAATCAAAGGATGGTCATAGATTGATATAGGAGATAAGGCTCACAGAAGCATAAAATAAATATGGAAACAATTAAAAGGAATTCTAATTCCCTTGCAACAATAGTTTAAGTGCCTTCTTTACTGTAATAAGAAGGAACTCTAATTTCCCTACAACAATAGTTTTATGTTCCTTCTTTACATTTAACATTTGACAATTCCTTCATATATAAGAGAACCTTGAGTAACATTACTTTCTTAGAAATGCAAAACATCCAAAAAACTTTATGATTACTCAATTTAAGATACCTTTAACTTTTTGCAAAATGGGAATGTTTTACATAAAAAAAAACTAATCACTAAAATTGTAACATAATATAATTTCAATCATGATCACAGTATATGATATAACCATCATAAAGAACTAGTCAATAATTACTCAATTTAAGAGACAATTGCATCATAAAGGACCAATTACTAAAATTTTAGCTGCAATATGTGATATTACATCTAAAAGAACCAATTAGAAATAGAGCACAATTGCAATAGTATTGTGATATGATTCCACAGGAATATGGGTCGCACAAGTAATAAACTAATAAGTACAGTATCATGCCCAAGAGAAATAAAATTAATTACCAATTATTAGAATTTATCATATTATCTAAATTATCCAATTGAGATGAAATTGATAAATGCAAATTTAAAGCAATATGATACTTTAAACAAGTATTGATTATAAGCATCACTCAGAATAGATCTTGTAACTAAATTTAATTAGATTAACGACAATCTCATAAATATAAATGAAATTCTGTCTCAAAATAAATTATCGTGCTCATATTAAGCTTATGTCTATTTTCATTATTATACACCTAATACAAGACCATTACAAATTAGGAATCAATGTAAATATTTACAAGCTACTTAAATGCAATATGTATCTTTATAAAATTGTTAACTAAGTTTAATGCTCTAATAATCTATATTACAATTAACTTCCCGATCCTCTCATAATACATCAAATAAATAATGCCTAACCATTCATGAATAAGAGAAAAATAGTAATAGATTAAACCAATCAAAATAGTTACCAAAGAATTCCAATTTCAACTCATTTAGTAAACAAATTTATCTAAATTCTAGATAAAAGATTTAGCTACCACTACAAAAAAATTGCCATATACCCATGGTCACTTGCCAGACAAAAAGCATGTAGTTAAAAATAAGCTATACCTATAGATAATTTAAATAGCCATAGGTACAAATAAGAATATCTCTACCTATGACTAGAAGTGCAGGTAAAAGTCTAACTAAACATTATTCCACCCATGACCATTCATATAGGTAAAAAAGCTCAAAATTTCACTCTCCACCCATGTTCCCTCTAGATGGCGCTAAAAATTTCATGCTATCTCAAAATTTCCCTACCCACTGATTTTACGCATGTGCCAAGGGGTGGAGAAAAGGCCATCGTGGCGAGCAAGTGAGGAGGAGAAAGTAGAGCAATTTTTTGTCCTTGTTCCCAACTCTCTACTCAACATTTAACGATTTTGGTAAACGATAGTGTTCTTTTTGCTTCTCCTATAACTGGTACGATTTACAAGCCTTTATTTTGCTTCCTAAAAATGCTATTTTTCAGTGATATTCTATTGATTTGTATATTTTCATGTCATCCTTCTGGTACGTTTTTGTAATATAATTTTTGTTTGTAATATCAAATCCAACCAAACCGTGTAGGTAGTTTCAATTTCATTTGTTAGATATCTAGGTTTAAATGGTTGGGTTTTATTCCATTTAAAGGGATTTTGGTTTGATAGATGGGGGTTACAGAATTTAATCAATTGATCAAATGACTTGAACCAATAGAAATATATAATAACAACAATATATTATATAAATATAAATTTTGATTCCAGTTAAACTACTGCAACAATTATTAAATTTTATGGCTATATCCAACTTATATAATATGCTTGATCTAGAAATTTCTTCCTCCAAATAGTCTTCCAAGTCCACCCTCTACAAAAACAAGTTTTCTATACAAAACTACACAATTTAAATCTTCTCTGACCAGTAGCCCCCAGTTCATCCTACTCTGCACATTAGTTAACATGAATCAAATTTAGAAGTAATAATTTTGATCAGGCATTCATTAACACTTGCTAGCCATGGTTTTTGCTTTCATTTTCTTAACAGTGCATTAGGAGGCCATATTCACATTATTAATTAATTGAAGGATCGCTTCTTGATTTAAGCCACTTTCCTTTGATTCTTAACAACCCCACAAATGTTTTAGTGCATTCATCCTAGTTAGAGTTCCATTATACTTCCATTTGTGTGTTTGTGTATGGTCCATAATATATATATATATTGAATTATTATATGAAAGTTGCAAAGCCTAGTTTTTAACAATATAAAAATAATAACTCTCAAAACTCAATGAGAACAGAACATTAACTTGTGTTTAAAGACCATTTTTAGATGTTAAATTTGTGCAGATTGCTTATGTTTTATTGCCTAGTTATTTGGTCTAGTGCTATTAGTAAAAGCAAAAAAATGATTTAAATTGAAAGAGTATGACTATTATAAGAATCTTCCGAGTTTGATGTGTATATTTATATGGTTGTCAATGCCTTGGTCATGTGTGAAAGGTTAGGTCTTAATTTATATAAATTAATCAATGAATAGTTTATATAGATGAAGCTACTGGTTCTAGTATGTATGTCCATATATGCATTTTATATAACCCAAAGCCATAATTTCGTTGTCAAGGCAATTATAAGTATCATTCATATATTACTAATTGAGCTAAATAGCTACTTTGTTAGATGACGTGGTGAGTCAAGTGAGGCTTTGATGATATCATTCTTTTTCTTTTGCTGCATTCACTCAGAAAAATTTAAGCAGATTAAACTAGGAAACAAAAAACAAGAATGCAGGAAGTGGTTGCTATCTGCTAGGTTGTGTTTATTACAGTGGTCCTAGTTCTCTACCTTTTGGTACTTCTAGCAATGCTAGCTATGGTGTGGTGACTAAGGCTCACTGGGCTATTTTCTGTTTCATAAATCCCAATGCACTGTTAAGATTTTATGAACCATAATAAACATGAAAAATGAGAATGAACAAGTATCCAAGAAAACTAGTGACAATGGAAAAAAAACAAGTGACATAAAAAACCATGGGTGGCACATGTCCTTTTCCCTTACCAATTCCTCCAATTATCCTAATGGTCCAATCACCTTGTCTCAGCCTTTTGTCTCTAACAAGTTGTTTCCACCCTCTTTGCAAGACTAATTTTCTTTAATAGAATAAATTTCTACTTGTTGAAAAACAAATTGTGACTGCCAATCTAGATATAAACACCATAAGTTTTCTTTTTTAAGTTTTTTGTTGCTTGTTCAAGTATTTTCCTCTTAATATTCATTCGTTATGACTCCCACATTGTTTTTGTCATTGACATTTTATAGGTTAAGCTTCATGATGATGATGAATTTATAGTGCTAGCATGTGATGGCATATGGTAGGCATCTTATACTTCTTCTATTCCAATTTTAATTATGATTTTATTAGTCATTTGGAGGAAAAAATAACCATGAATGCTCTTATTGTTACCATACATGTAGTAGTTATAGGAAGAAGTAAAGGTAGATTCATCCAAGTACTGAGAGGCATATGGATAGTATTCACTGTCAATTAGAAATGACCAATGCTCTGCCTTCCTTCCTGTTCTCACCACGTTTAACACTTGCCTCTTATCCACATACCTTATGACTATCACCTTTTAGTTATCTATCTTTATCTCTAAGCTATCCATACTTGTACAATATAAAAGGAAAGGAAAGAATAAATAAGAAGTACAAATAACTAAGAGATTAAAGAATGAGGATATTGTCATCTAGTTTGGAGGTTGCTCTTCAAATTCTTTTTTTACATCCTTTGCCATCCATATGCACCTTTAGTTCCACAATCTAAGGCCATGGAATTCACAAATTGGAAGTCAAACTAGCAAATGAATATTGATCATTGTTGTAAGTATTATATACTGTCATTGGTACTTATAGACAAGGCAATAGGAAGTGTGGTTTTCCCAAATGGCTACCTAAACATGGTGCTGTAGCTATCTTTAAATAACTTTGTATTCTACAATATCATCATATGGGTACTAAATAAAAGGGAGTTTTATGAACACAAATATTTGGGTGTAAAAATCAAAAGAATATATTTGGATTTGTGCATATATTGTTGCAAGTTGAAGAAAGGAGGATAATTTTATTCTCTTTCTGTAATAGAATATTTAGATTTGTTCATATATTCTTTTGCTTGCTTCATTAGAATTGTTTTCAGCCTCCATTTGTAGTTTCCACTAATTAATTTAAGTGGTGCTTCATTTGATCATATACATCTGAATGTTCACTTGCTAATTTTAAATTTTACTACCTTTTAGTGATTAAATTAGAAACTATAAGAACTAAATGAAGATTAACATAAACTTTTATTTTTGTGAACCTGAAAATTTTGGCCAATTGTTGGAGAGACTTCTAGTATGGTATGGATCATACAGAATACAGAAATATTGGACAACACTAGTAAAAATCCTTTATATTATAATATCACAGACTTACCTGGAGGGTTTGCAACTAAGAGACCTACAGAACTTTAAATTGCAGATAATTAAGTAGAGGAGTACAGAAGTCGTGTAAAAAAAAAATTCATTTATGTGAAATTTGATAATAAAAATCTAAAAATTATATTTAATTTTTGTCTTTAAAAAAAATTGTAGGAATGCAGTGTTCTTTTAATTATCAAGCATTAGTGAGAAAATATTGTAAGTAGAAGTGCTGATGTGTCTGGCCAACCTCATGATATTAGAGAGAATGATAGATCATCATGTGAACGTGATTTGCTTGTCTCAAATCTCATACTAAAAATTTTGTTGGCTACTTTTAAGGCCTTTTTTTTTTTATTAAAAGTTTAAATTACATAAAAAGAATTCTAGTTCAGATTTTATATTAACATTTTTTGTCAAATTTTTTTAACATAAATTTAAATTTAAATTTATTAACAATATAAATAATTTTAGATTGAATAATTTTTTTTGTTCTTTCCTGAAAGTAAACCCAGTTAAAGAGGATGATCTGATGTGTATTTTTATACATGGAAAATAATATTTAATGTGTACACCTGGTTGGTTCAGGTGCATAATATCTATTGTGCAACATCCTATGTTTGGTGTGATTTGCAAATCGTAGGTTTGTGTAAGCAATACAATACATTTTGAGTAGCCTCTGCATTTGTGAAGTCTTTGCGTTTGAGCAAATTGTGAAGTCTGCAATTTTGTGTTTGTGCGTTTATGAAGTTTGCCTTTGTACATTTTGAGTGATGGTGCCTTACGTTTTGCTCTTCCCTGATTCGTTTTGGACATGTCAGCCTGTGACAAAAGGAAAACTAAAAATTAATGCAAATTATAGAAATTAAACAATTAATTTTGCTTATATTTTATTGAGCATTTAAATCTTATAAATATTTCTTATTCTCTTTTTCAATTCTTTTTTTTTTTGTTTTCCTTGTTTCAACACACCAATAGAAGGGAACAAAGTCCATGAATATAATAATTGCTCTCTCCACTTTCTACTTATTCTATAGTCTTTATTTAATAAGCAACGAAGAATACTGTATGCCTCTGACCTTAAAAAGCTTACTGAAACACCTGCCACAAGTTAGTCAATCTCTTAGTCTAAATAAAATCAAAGACGGTAAGACACTGCTATTAATCCAACGTCTGTGCAATACAATAACTATGTCTTTTGATGCTATATAATTTTTATACATCGTTGAGCTTTATTTCTTGCATATCAAATATAGTCTCAGAGGTGCAAATAGTATGCTGTCTCATATTCAATTGATGAGAGGAGAGCTTATCAACTTGAATACCATTTGGAAACTTTTAAAATGCTCTTTGTTGTTTATACAAAGTTATAATTATGTAGTCCTCTTTCTCTTTAATCTGCTGTAGAATTGTGATTATTGAGCTTTAACTGGATTCTAATTATAAGTTACATTTTAATTTTATAACTATGAAAGGGGTTGTTGAACTAAAAGCAGATATGTGAAGCATATTTATCCTTTTAGAGATACATACTCTATATTTAGCTCCAAGTTTGCTTACTTAATGAGTAGTGATGGTGTGTTTTCTTCTTTTTCTTTTTTGGGCTTATTTTCAGGGTTTGCATGTCAAGCCAACAGTTGTTAGATTTTGTGCATGAGCATGATTTTTGTAAGTTTTTAATTATAGGAATCTCTTTTTTTTTTTTTGTACATTGACATCATTGAATTCTATGTGTAGATTGAGACCTAGTTTCAGGCTTATTCAAATGGGGTATCTAGGATATGAGCTATTTTGTAGAGCTAAAAGCATTATGTATATGTGTATTCAGCTATTGACTTGACATATATTGTCCATTTTAGTTTCTTCTATCTTATGATTTGGAAAAGTATTATGTAAGAGTGGATTGATGAACTCCTTATTTTGTATGGAGATGATTATTAAAATTTCTCTAATATAGTGAATTTTTAGTTATTTAAAAACTTATTATGTCTTGTATAGTTACTTTTTTTTTATGTAAATTTAATGAGCACCAATGTATTGAAAGACTAATTTGGGATGTTAAGTAATATAATTATATCCCAAAGGCTTCAATGACAATAAAACACTAATAGATAATAATGGTAAAACTATTGTGGGTAAAGGTTTTAGTGATAGTAAAATATTGTGGGTAAAGGATTTAATAATAGTAAAATGTCTACGGGCAAAGGTCTTATGAAGATATTATGATAAGTTATAGTAACAATAAAACATCTGTGGGTAAAAGTTATTAATTTATACCTACATTTTATGAAACTATAAGCGTAAGTTATACCCACAGTAAAAAAACTATAGGTTTTAAAGTAGAGAAAATTTGACGAAAGTTTAGATTGTGGGTATAGGTCAACTAAGGCTTTACCCACATATTTTTACCCTTTACCTATGGAAATTGACTATAGGTATATGGCATTTTTCTTGTAGTATACACGTGATGAAAAAAAAAAAAACAACTATAGAATTTAATAGATCTATTATTCAAAAGCTAAGAAAATGGGTAAAGGAGAAACTATTGGTGGATTTAAATGATTCTTTAGTACAAGTTTTAGATCTTTAATAAATCCTAGTATTTTCCTTCAAATCTTCTCTCCTCCTTTATATCTCTGCTTCTCAAGGATTCTTCCTTAGCCTCCTTATTGAAAAATTCTTAGTTACCTTACAAAAAACCCTCATTTTAGTTGAACACAGGCTGCTAGTGGTGAAACCACCTAGTTACATTATTTGCCTATGTTCAATTCTGATTTGGTTCACTTCTTTACTCGTGTCCCACACAGCTATGTGATTCCACATGGCCTATGATATTTAGTTATGAATTGGTTAAAACTCCCTTATTTTACATGTCCATGCTCACTAACACAACTAGCTTGTATTTCTTGTTGAATATGCTTGATTTCCCATTAATTCTCTCATGTTTTTTACTTTTCTTTGTACTTGATTAAAGTTACTTTAGGACTTGTGAAACTTTAAAACCCAACTAATTTACTTGCTTTTGATTTTTCTCTTATCTTTCCTTAGCTTGACACCCACACTTTAGTGAGTTTAGATTAGCTTGGCCTACACATAGCAATTACAAGGTAAATCAATCCATTTGGATTTATTCTAGGTCTTATGATTATTACTTAATTCCATTAAAGCTTAATATGCAATTTAGAACAAGTTTAGGTCAATTAAGAAGAAACTATTGGTTTTCACTTTCTAAAGCTCAAACTCTTACTTGCTATGAGCCATATATCCCTAATGAAACTTATTTAAATCATTATATGCTTGTTTAAAAGGGTTTAAGATCAACTTGCTTCTTTAACCTTATTTAAACCCTGAAATTTCAACTTTTAATTTAGGGTTCCTAAATTTAATGTAATGGTTTCATAATTATTTATTCATCATATCTAAGTCTCTTAAATCATTAGAACCAAAGAAAATACTTCCCAAGTGCTCTCTTATGCTCATGGATGAAGCTGCCCACGCATGGAGACCAATTGAAGTTTTGTTGATTTCTTTTAGGATTTTGATACATGTACACATTCCTTGGCTTCTTTTTATCTTAATTATGAATTCATATAGTTTAAAATATCTTCTTATAGTTCCAAAACTTTTAAGGTGGAAAGAAAACCTTAATGGCCATAGGTTGCATTCTATAGGCTTTTAATAAATTTCATGGTTCTATCTTGTTCTCCTCACTCCCAAACCTCCAATTCTACCATGTTTTAGTCCAGAACATATTCCCTTTCTAAGGTCTTAGGTTTGGCTGAACATAGAGAGAAAGGAGAAGACAAGAAGTAAGTTTTCCACTATGATTCTTACCTTGTTTCAAAGCTTATCAAGAGGAGAATTTGATGCTACAATTGGTTTCTTCAAATCCTCTCCTTCTAAGAAACCAGCCATAAAAGTGCTCCTTTCAAAAAGTTAAAACCACCAAGAGAGATGGCTTATAAAAAAGAACAAGATTGATGAATGAACTACCATGAAAAGTGGGCAATTTCTTACCTTTTCTTGGCTTCCTTTCTCCTTCTTATTTCTTTCTCTTAGGCGAATTGGAGGGCTGAACTAAAAGCAAAATAGGTCATTTGGAAGTCTTTAGGGCTGGCGTGACTTAATAAAAAAAGGAAGGGAAGTGATTTAACATAATTTTCTAAATTCCAATTATACACCTCATGTTTAATTCTTCTGTTTAGACTTGTTTTAGCTCCTTTTTAAGAACTATATTTTCTATATGAAAATTTAGGTCCTATAGTTTATTAAAAACACTTACTTCTAAATTTATAGGGTTCAGAACTATTTCAAATTGTTTGGTCAAAGTTTGGATTAGCCAATGACCTAAAATGCATATTAGAAGGGTTGTGGTTATTCTGATAGTTCCTATGGGTTTCTTAAGCCTCTGAGAACCTTAGGGAACTTAATTTTGTCATTTAAAACTTCCTTCTTAGGGTTTTTAAAAAGTTATTTGAAATCACGATTTTGCCATTGCCTTTTTAGTTTAGTTTGTTTAGCCATTTTAGCTCTAGTTTTAGACCATCTTTACCTTTAATCTCTCATTTTTAGATACTTGGATTATCATTATATCCTTATTTGAACCTATTTCATTTTATTATAGGGTTCTCTTTTGCTATCTCATCAGTTTCTGTTTAAATTTGAGAAGACCAGATATTGCATTTCACTTGTAATTTTAAACAAGTGCATTATGCTATTGTTATTAGTGCAATAACCACATTAGCAAAAGACTATACTTAGCACTTTGGGAGGCAATTACAAAAACCCAATAAAGAAAATATTAGAACTACAAAGGATATATTTACTCACTTGAATTTCATGTTCCAGTATTTGTTAAAAGATACATTCTTAAAGAGAATTTAGATTCCTTCCTTAGTTGTGAAGGGCAGTAAGGTTTTTCTCACTCTTCCTTTACTTATCATAAATGTAAACATATTAATTATTATAAATAAAAAGTGCCATTAAGAAAATTTTATAGCTTCTAAACAATAACAGTTAAAAATTAAACTATTCATATTACTGAGTTACCCTTTACAATAAAAAAGTATGTTTGCAAGTAGTTAATTGCATAATATATAAAGATGGTTATGACATATGTTTTCCTTAATAACAAGACAACAAACTAAAATCCCTTTGTTGCTTGTTTGCAAGAATACATATAAGTATATGTATCACAATAATAATAGAGTGATGAATAGAGTATCATTTCTATGAGAATTTGTTACTACAATAATCGCTAACTACTAAAATTGTGTATCTTAATCTAAATCAAGCTAATAAAAAAATGATAAGAAATTAAACTAAACTAAAAATAGAAAAATAGAAAAATAAACAAGAGACACTATTTTAGATGAAATTGGAAAATAAAAAGGTTTGGGATTATGATTCTTTCTAATATTTTATATGAACTAATTACTACTCTTCATTATGCTCTTAATGTCATTTATAGTCTAGAATTCTAATTTATCTATAAGTATCTTCTAAATTATCTATAAACATTCCCCTAACCAATCCATAATTCTTTATACAATTGATTTGGAGGCTTAATTAAGAGCAATTCTTAATATAACTATGTAAGACCAATAGGTATATTCCTATCCTATAAATGAATTAATCCATTCAACATTACAAATTTCATGAACTCACATTACCCAATCCATGATCTAGTCCCAAAATCTCTTTTCTAAGTTTATTCAAGTTAAATCATCTAATAGTTTCCATACATTTAAAAGCATAAAGCATAAGAATTGAATAAATAAATCACACCATTAATAGCATAAATAGAGTAATTATAACATATTATAAGCTATAGTTCATCTCAATCCCAAATTAACAAATTTAGCTCACAACTACAAGAAATGACAATGTTAAAAATAGAGCATAAGCCGAATAAGTAAAGAGATATAAGGAAAGATAAAGGAATAAGAGAAGAACTAATTTAATTGAGTTTTTCCTATGTCAAATAAAACTCCAAATCTTTCTTTTTGCTCCTCAAAATGTTCAAAATGGTAACCTCCTTGAAGAAATGATGAAACTCTTCTTAAAATCCTAAAAAGATGCGGCTAAAAATGGTATATTTTGCATTTTTTTTTGAAATGCGCCATGATGATGCTCAAAAGTGCCTCAGTGCCTTTGAATTTTTATCTACAAAAGTCATGAGTGCTGCAGTGTAAAATTTTTACATTTCAACATATTTAGTTCTATCATAGGTTGACGCGATACTGCCTTGTTTTATAGCAACACTTTTGAACATCATCTTTTTCTTCTTTTCTTTCTTTCTTTTTTCCTTTTGTGTCTTTTTTTTTCTTTTTCTTTTTAGCCTTTTTTAAACAAATCTTTTCAACTTTTGTTGCTTTATATTTTAAAACTTTTAAACTTATTTCTTTATATTTTTAATCATACAGAAACATAAAAATTATCTAATTACTATTTATAATCTAGTAACAAAGATCAAACAATTTAACAACTTAAAATTTTCAATAAAAACACAAAATACAACTTATACTCAACTAAAATAAAAATTAATTCAAAACTAAAGAAATAAAATCAAAACTTTTAAATATTAAATTAAAGAAATTTTTTTAATTTTATATACCAAAAAAATAAAATAAATTCTATATTCATATAATAAGTTCCTTAAATTAATAAGAAAAACATTATAATTTAGAGACTTACCACCTGTCATTAAAGCATCCATTGCTACTAAATCAAGTAACTTTTAAGCAAATTATTAAGACAAAAAGCCATAATAAAAAGATAAATTATGTTTGGGATGGGATAGACGTTATAAAAACCATAATCTATTAATCTCACCAAAACTTGTTCTTTTCAAAGGCGCGCACCAACATTCCTTTATCATGTACCGAAAGAGGAAAAAATAGTTAGCTAAATTTTCATTAGTACCTACTTTTCAAATAATGCGTGAGGGGAAATTTTGGCAAATAAAATCAATAATAGTGTTATGGTGTTATATCATTTGTCCAATTACCAACTCATGTACAGTATCTAGTCTAACTCTCAATTTGGAAGTTGAAAGTAAAATCCTCCTTTATGTAGCATGCAAGTGTTCTTGGAGTAAAGTATTGAAAACAACATACTTTTTCATCTTTGCCATTTAGGATACCTTTCCACCCTACACATTACGAGATTTAACTCAAGATTAGGCATTAATTTTTTAAGATCAAATATACGCAAAGGTGTAATCTGTGTTTTCTATCTTTCCATTATCATTATCTTTAGCAGTAACAAGAACACCCACTAAAACAGTTGAATTCCTAAATTAGTCATTGAAAACCAATTTCTACCTAATGTAGAATGTAACAACCAAAAAAAAAAAAAAGAAGAAAAAAGAAAACTGAAAATTTTTGAAAGCCTGAAATTTTTCTAAGTCTGCTAACTATAACTTAACTATAGCGAATGTACCTATTCGCTATAACTATTCGCTATAGCGAGAAATAGTCTAGCTATAGTGAATGTATCTGTTAGCTATAGCGAGAATGCTTCTAGTTATAGTGAGGTCGGGCATCCCATATAAAAACTAGGGAGTTCCTCACAATAGCGCTAGCCGTAGCGAAAACAGGGGTCTGGGACTGATATATACTCGCCGTAGCGAGGGTTATGCTCGCTATAGCGAGGGTTAGTTCGGAAAAGAGTGAAAAAAGAGAATTTGACTTCTTAAAGCGTCCAAATTCATCCTTTCTTTTTTAACTGACCTAAGTTTCGACCAAAAGAGAGAAAAGAGCTGTAGAGAGAGAGAGAGAGAAACTTAGAGAAGGAAGGAAGAACAAGGAAAAGGTAAGCAAGCTTGAGATTTCTTTATCTTTTCTTCTTAGAATATTGTTCTTCTCTTTTTGTCCTCTCTTTCTATGGTTTTGGTTGTTGACTTAGTTGGGTTTTAGGTTTGAGTCAGAAGTGGGAAAGTGAAAAATTACTCTTAAAGAAGGTTAGAACTCATGTATCTTTACTTCTTCTTCTTTGCTTTCCTTGAGTATGTTGGTTCTACCAACTTGAGAGCTTGAGAGAAAAGAAGAAGTGGTGAAATTCTAAAGAGAGAGAGAATCCCTAGTTTCTTATATGCCTTGTAGGGTTTGTTATGACGAACCCCTAACTTTGTAAATACTTGTTGAGTTATGAGAGAGAAATTCTATGCTCTTTGTTGTGTCTAGACTCAAAAGAAGCAGCTCCATCTAGTTGTGATTGTGAGACTAAGAAGGGAGAAAAGAAATTGAAAGGGAAGGCTTGTGTTGACTTATAAGGTAGCTCTCCACTCTTTCTCATTGCATTCTTAGATGTAATATTCATTGTATGCTTGTGTATATACTTGTTATGTAAGACATGTCATATGTTATTGCCTTGATGCATTGGTACCAATATGCTTATGTGTTAGATTGTGAAAATTGCTCGGGTGAGGTAATGCCAAAAGTCCCTTGTGATGGGTGAGGTAGAGCCGAAAGTCCCTAAGGACGGATGAGATTAGGCCAAAAGTCTCATAACTGAGTGAGGCCAAGTCAAAAGTCCCTAAACCAAGGGTGAGGCCATCCAAAAGTCCCTAAAATCGGGTGAGGCTAGACCAAAAGTACCTAGAGCTTAGTCTTAGTATTGATGTGATATTCATGGCCTGTAAATCATGCATTATATGATTGTGAATGGTTAGATGCCTATTTGCATGCTTTAACTTATTTATATGCCTTGATTGCTTCCTTGAATGAGTGTATGAGCTATTGAGATTCCATGAATCTCACTCCCTTCCCTCTCTCATCTTAACATGTTAGGTGGAGCTCAAGGAGATTCAAATGCACACGAAGAGGCCTAGTTGAGCATGTTTAAAGGGTTGTTAGTTTATTTTAGTTCTTTTGATGTAAAGAGGTGCCAAAATGAATATACACCTATTATTTTTGAAATGTAAATATTAGAGCAAGTGTAAATGTATGTATAAATGATGTATCAACTATATAGAGAGCCAAAGTAATGAAAATGTGAGATTTGTCCATTTTGTGGATTGTATGCAATAGTGCATTTTGGCTCGTAGCATAGTGAGTTTGGAATGCATGATGATTTGGACCACTTGGGTATTTCATATACACTATGTTTATGCTTTCAAACTTGTCCAAGAGATGCGAGAACATGTGGGAGGCCATTTGGACCCACTTTGAACCGTTTTGGGTGCCAAAACTGTCAAATTTGCGAGCACTATCAAGATATGACTAAATGAGTCCTTCTTGATATGAAATTTGGCATGCCTCTAGAGCTAGTTAAAAGCTTCTTGGGAGGGTAAAATAGGTAATATTTGGAGGTCAAGGGAATATTTGGCGAATTGTTGAAGTTGGAGAATTTTCTGATTTTGGTTATTATACTGTGCAACTAGGTCTGAAAATGAATTTGTGTCATTCATGAACCAAATGGTGTCCAATTGTCATGAAATTTTATGGATATAAACTAGACATCCACAGTGACTTATATCAAGTATAAGCACCTAAATTGGAGGTCTGTAGAGGGAGAACGGACCTTCTGAAATTCTGTGTCAACATCAGGGAAGCCATCCAACCTTTGTTACTGTTCTATCAGTTTTTGAGATCTAAGGGCTACTGAACTGATCTGAAATTATTTTTTTCCTCTAGTTGACATCTGTAGCTTTCTAAATTGGTATAATTTTCCCAAATTAGATTTTTTTGGAATTAGTTATGACTTTTTGAAGTTTATGACAGTAAGCTGCACTAGTACCAGGGATAGCCAGACCTCTGTCTCTTTTTCAATGTCAAACATGGTCCAAACGTTGAGAATGTGGTTGGAAATTATTTTTAATGTGAAGTTAACACTTAGAGATTTTCAGAAAACTATGTTTTTCTTAATTTTCATTTTTCTATAATTATTTATGATTTTTCAAAGTTAGAGCCAAAAAATATGACTTTTGGACCCATTTGAGAAATTTTACTTTCTTGGTTTTTGGCTTCATATCCGTGGTTCATGGGTTGTTTGATGCTATGTATGAGTTGTATAAATGGATTTTGAGTAGAGAATGTGAATGATGGATTCATGGGACCCACGAGGCAAAATATGAGTGTTTGAATCTCGATTTATAACATGAAAATACCACGGCTTTTGTCATTTTTTTTTAAAATCATATGAAATCGAGCCTAAGTAGAGACTAGTTAGAGTTAATATATTATGGTGTTATATAGAATAGCCATCTCTTTTATCGAACATATATTCATTCTCAAAATTTACTTGAATTGCCCACCATCCCTATTTAATTCAATAATACAAAAAGAATGAATCAACAACCAAACACTGTAAAGCAGCAATGCATAATTCATCTTATCCTAATGGGAAAATCTTACACAATGCCCGTTTATCTTAGAATACAAAATTGTTGAGGTGAGAGACTAACTCACCACTCTTCGTCTAATTTCTGGATTGACCTAAGTGCGACCATGGCAATAACTCCACCACAGAAATCATGCATTAGACAAATGGTGGAAGTAATAATGGGTTTCAATGAGAAGATGTTGAAGTGGGTATTGGACAATGAAGTAGGATAAAGATTAGGATAAGAATGAAAGGAATGGAGGAGAGTTAAGAAAATGGGTTTTGTTTTAAAAGAAAAAGAGGTGAGATTCTCATATGTGGCAGATCAACAGCGTTTGGTTTGAATGGACAGCTAGCAGGGAATGATCGACAATGACCTTAAGTGACAACTGGAGAGGCGATTAGGCGAAAGGGGAACAATTCGTTGCTAAAAGGTTTAAATCTTTTGCGTATCTGGTTTTGACATCACAAGGAGATTATTTAAGATATTTAGGATAGTTTCTTCAAAAACCTTGATTATTTAACAACAATTTTTTCAAAAACTATGATTTTGGAAAATTGTTATTGCATAATAATAGTTGTAAACAACTACTATTGTTTAACAATAGTTATTGAGACAACCACTACTAAATAATAGTAGTTATCCAAATTGTAGCTATAATAATTATCACTAAAGCAGCTTTTTTGTAGTTATATATCACCTTTTTTTTCATCTTTTATTTTTATGATCATTTTTTTACACTTATAAAAAAATAACTGATTAAACCAATTTAAGAATATAAACAAAATTTAAATTATAAAAATAAATTAAAATTAAAGTTAACTAATATATATCTACATAACATATGTCCATCTGGATATTCATGTGGCCATATGTATGTGTGCGGTGTGTGTCCCGGGGGAAGGGGTATGCCCATATGTGTGTGTGTGTGTGTGTAAAGAATTAATTAAAATAGAAAAGGGTGTTCATCTTGGCCGATTGACCATTTTGACCAATATGGCCTACCCCGACCCGAAAGATATTATACTCTATATTAAAAAAAGACTAAAGTGAAAATATATTTTATTTTAAGAGTCATTTTGCAATTTTAACAAAAAACATTTAGATATTTTTTTACAAATTATAAAAAGTCAAGATAGTCAAGATCCACTTATAAATCTTTTAGGGCCTTCTTAAATATGATTATCACATTTAAATAAAAAAACGTGATATAAAATATGCATTTTTCTTAATTTAAAAGCAAAAATATCAATTTTAAGATAGTATATAATATTTTTTGAGGAAAATAGCCAGGTTATGTTTCTCTCAAAAAAAAAAAACCTCAATTGAATAACTAAATTCCTAGATATCGTATTTTGAAATTTCACTTTCTATATTTATATTTTTTTCTTATTTCTTCATCTAGATCTATTTTTTTTTATTTTCATTATATAAATCTCGCAAAAGTGTATCAAAACAAGTAATTATATGCCCAACATAGTTAAATAATTATGAGCTTTCAAAAAAAAAATTTTCAAACAAAGATTTATGATTTGGTTTGGCTCGGCTAACTAATCTATCCTAATTTGTGACTAGGCGAACCTAGACTTGGTTTAGCCTTGGATCAAAAATAAAAAATAAAAATTTCCCAATCAAAGCTAGGCTGGGCCTTAAAGGATGCTAAAATCCAACTCAATCGGAACCATGTACACTCCTTCAGAGACTATTTATCATAATTTTGTGTGTTTATAAATTTTTATTATATATACTATGATATGTCATTAGTTTAATCCAAAAAAGAAAACAACTCCTTCGAAAATATTAACTCGAGGGATTGATTACCCAAATGGAAACTTCTGAATTTGACTTTATTAACTGATAAACTTTCATCATTTTTTTCCATAGTTGATTATGATTGAATTTGATCAACAAATGCAAAAGCACCGTACGGGTCAAGTTTATATGAAGTGTTCACCGGTGGATAATATTCTCATGGCCGTGGTTATGTTTCTTATTTATATAATAGTAGTGGATTTTGTGCGATAATCAAGTTTTAGGTCGAAAAGTGCAAGACTTTGATTTGTTGGCTAAAGAATCTCGATCAGATAAGCAGCTGCTAGGGCATGCTAACGGACTTCTCCCATAAAAACGGATTATCCTTTTTTTTTTTTTTCAAACAACTCTAAGCCATATTTTGAACCTACTAGTGCTAACGTACATCTTCTCTCAGTGGAAAATACCGCAAATTGTGTTCTGCCATACCTAAAAGCTTCGTGCGAAAGCATACACATAATACAATTTAAGTAGAAATGTCATTAACATTGCCTCTGAAATGGACGAATACGTTAATCCATTCACCTGTATGAGAATATTATCCACATATGTAGAAACTATCATGAACAGGATGACGTAACTCCATCTTGAAATCCTTGAAAGGGCTATGTATGAAGAAAAGTATGGACATTAATTTCACAATTTGGCTTATGCCAAAATTGTTGGTAAATCACACACGTTCAGCATCAATAACTGATATGTTTCATATTGGGCGAACAAGATAATAAATCTTTAGGTATATGCTTTCGTTATAGCTTAAGTCATTTCAATTAGTGCTTTCATTGAGCATTAACTAACAAAAAGGAAATAACTTCAAAAAAAAAAAAAATAAGGACTACCTCACGCCCAATGAGTCTGGCTCGTACCCCAAGATGTGCGCAATTAAAGTTGAATTGGTTAGTCATTGAAATTTGAGGCATGGGAACCACTAGAGTGGGCTAGTCTTTCGATAACCCTTTTAGTAATAACTATATATACCACAGATGATCCTTCAAAAAGATTATCAAGTAAAGTTATCACCAAATTTACTTCTAGAACCTTGCCTATTCGGCCATTTTAAGCTTTTGATTATGAATACTCTACAATCAGACCCGTTCATTTTATACTTATAGTACCTTGAAGAAGTTCAATTTGGTCAAGAAGCAAACCCCTTAAAAGTTGTTTGAGGTCAATAGGTATATTTTATATAAATTATAAATTATGCAATTGCTTGAATTGAATTAGAGAGAAATAAATTTGTCACAAACCCCACCACCTGAGGCGTGATCAGCCAACATGGGCATGAGGCAGCTTTCACATTCATAAGCCTAATAAAACAATCTAAATTGATCTTTTTTACAACATTGAAACACTAGTGAAGAGGATTCAAGTTGAGATCTTTACTTAGAATGCCAATACAATTGCTTAAATCCTTGGTTCACATGATTAATTCATTTCCGTCTTCCATAAAAATTTCGACAATGTCCTTTAAAAATAGGACATCATGAAATCTCCTCAACAGAAGACCAAGCAATAAAGATAAGAGAGTTTTGCTCTCAAATCAAATAATTACACAACCTACATTAGAATGGGAGATCCTACTTGTGAGTCTAAAGAGCTGCTCTTTAGTTCAATTAATTTGAAATAAGGTTTCTAGAGAAACACTGCCCACAAGAACACGCACGACTCACCATTACGCTAACCTGCCCTTTTAATGTGAAATAAAAGTGATATTAAGCCTCTCTACATTTTGAAAACTGTAAAATGTCAATGGAAAGCAAATTGTGACACTTAATGAGCAAATAATATAGACTATGTGGGAATGTACAAACCAAAGAAAATGCATGAGTGTTTCAATGGAAATTCATAATGATACATTCACAACAATAATAGTAAGAAATCATCGTAACGGAAACTCCGCAACCTTAAAAGTAGAGTAAATAAAATTTAGTAGAGATGTGTGCCAATAAATAATAACCATATACGAGTAAATATAAAACAGAAAATTCTCAAATCTAATTTACTTAATATTTTCATCTTTCGGAGGACCTTAACCAAAACCAAATATAACTTACAATTTAATTTCCTCCAATATGATTCCTTCCAATTCAAACCGCATGTTCCCCTCCGTTCCATCTAATCTCTCCAACATAATTCCATCCACTCGCTAGAATATAAGTCCATCTAATCACACCAATGTAAAAGTCCAAAACAGTTGTATCCACCTCCAATATAGTATAATTAACATTTTAAAACATTGTTGAAATTCAAAGTAACACATTCTAACATTCAAAATAGAAGTTTCCATATCATGCGCGAATACAGGTAAGAAAATTGATCAAGAAACACGAAATGAATCTACATATCCATAAACCATTAACAAGAGACAGCTTGTCCCCAAATACACACAGATCAAGAATCAAAATTCTTCAATACAAAAGAAGCGAAAAGAAGGAGAAAGGGAGAAAAAAAAAAAACGTTAAAAAGCAACACAGTCAGTATTCACTCACCTATCAACACAATGCTGAACTACTTTCTATTATCTTCCAATTAACTATCAGATATAGAGTCCTCGAGATTCCCCAAAATGCCAAGGATACACCACTTAGAAACAAATATATCATATTAAAGTTAAAGAAACATACTTTATTACTAACGCCTATATATTGCTCTTCTTTCTTTATTCTAATTAAAGCAATGGAAACTTAAAACACAAATTCAATTACGTGAATTAACCTCCACTTATCAAGTAAGTTCCGTTTATGAACCTAGATTCATTTCACATACACCCCACGCATTGAGCAGTGCCTAAGCAGACTCACCGTATGGTTAAACCACAAAGCAACAGATCAGACTACCGAAGAGACAATTTGCCAACCCCATATTAATCCCACTTGACTTACATAGTATTTTGGATCCACAATTAAATTTGAAAGTAAGGTTGAATCATGACAACAATCATTGTTAACTACTAATCAATCTAGAGTTAGTATTCAAGTTTAAAAGCAAGATTAAATTGCATTTTAGATTATATTAGAGCAGCAACACACATGTTATCCCCATACTTTAAGTATGTTAGTAACTAATGTCAAACCATGTTAAAGGCACGACAACGACCATAGCCTAGGATTTAAGGTCAATTTAAGTTAACAAGGACCAAAATTAATGTTCAACACTTATCATTCCAGCGCATACATGCGCATTATTTGTAGAAAAGCACCAAGTCCTTGGGCAACCATTTAAGGCATAAAGCAGGAAAAAAGAAAATTCTTCTTCAGGACCAGGATTAGACTAAAGACAATTGATGTATTTTCTTTCTCACTTGGCTTTAGGCCTAATACCATTTCCAATCCTACATTATTTAATTACCAAGTCACTCCCCTTAATTTCACCAATTCGATATACAATTTGGCTTAAGCTTAACAAACAATAAACAAACCAATAATCCACACGTAATATATCCGGGGGCATATTAAGTTTCAAATTAATTTAAGTACATAATACCAATTGAATTTGCACTCTACTCACATCAAACATAGATATAACAAGAAACTAGTTTTTCAATTAAATTTGAGGAAGCAACCCTCCACAAACTTTCTTTCTAGCCTAAGCCCCTAATCCTGAATTCCAATCGCATTTCAACTAGAATTGGGATTTTCAATATTGCATGATTCAGAAATTTCCCGTTAAAGAGAAGAGAATTCACTCCTGCACAACTTACGGTGAATGAACAATAGAAGAGAAGCAAAGAAATCAATCCCAGCAAATTACAATCTACACAATAATGTGTTATGATCCGTCTCGGATAGCTCTAATTAGAAAGGTGTACAAATTAGCAAGAGAAAGAAAACCCAAGATTAGAAAAGAACAGAAGCGAAATCATCCCTCATAAAAATTTCATCTTCTCCTAACAGCAATTACAAAGAGATTATGAAAGTGAAAGAGCCCATATCCTTTTCCCATTAGCATAGGACAATGGCAGGGACAGAGAAATAGAATTTACACTTGAAGATGCAACACTACATGGCAAACTAAGGTATTGTAAGTTGAAGCTGGAAGGGGCAGAATCGCGGAGTTGGATGAAGGAGGAAGAAGCTTGGGTCATACACAGAAACAGGGGACGAGTTGCGAGACAGAGGGAGAATCGTGCGACACGTTCTTCGTGGCTGGGTTGATGGCAGCAACTCGATTAACGGAGAAGAAGGAGGCTTCGGTCTCTCTCGTTCTCTTACTCTCCTCTACGCACCTAAGCCAAACGATCGAATAAGGGAGAGTAGATGATGCTGGACGAATGAAAGAAAAAGGTAAAGGAGGGTCAGATATTTTTAGTTACAATATTCTTTTTTTTTTTTCTTGGGAGAAGAGAATGATATGAGGAAGGCCTGGAAGGCCTAGCTGGAATGCGGAAATGGATTCCTTTATGTCGGAGATTTTTCATGTTGCTCGTGTCTTTTATAAATTTGAATTTTTTTTTATTTTTTATTTTTTATTGGAGGGAAGATCCCTTCATTAAAAAAGACACGAGGAAACATGAGCATCCTCGATATGAGGAGATCCAAATCCCTGGAATGCTAGGTCTTGAACTTCGATTTCCACGAACACTAGAAGGAATTTGGAAAATTAAATTTATTCACAAGTTAATATCCCAATCTATAAAATACATCTGACTTATATCAACTCAAAAAGATAAAATTAAAATAGATGTCAAAGGGTACCTAAATCTGTTGTTATGATTAAGAATTTGTCTTTTAGGTCATTTTAAATAGAAAGGTGAGAATATATTTCTCTAAACTATTTTGTAAATAGAAATATAAAAAAGTCTATTTTAAACTTATATAACTTACATGCATTTAGATGGAGAGAAAAGCAAAAGAAAAAAAAATTAGGGAAAGAAATAGGAGAGAAAGAAGATTTTTAAAAGAAAAGTTATATAAGTTGGGAAAGTTTGTGGATCGGAGAAAAAATTAGGAAAAAAAGAAAAGTTGAAAAGAAAATACACGTGGGTCTCATCAAAAAAATTTCTTTCCAAATGTAAAGAGATTTTAGAGAGAAAACACGTAAAGTAATACATATTCTGATTATATTACAGTCGAACACTGAAAAACATTTTACCAAATTTTAAAATTATTAATTTAGTCAAAATTTTTAAATATTTTAATTAATTAATTAATATTATAAAATTATTTAATAATAAATGTATTTTTAAAATAATAATATATATTTTAATACTAAAATTAATAAATTATATATATATATATATATATATTAAAAAAAGAAGTCATAGTAATTATTGCAACCAAATGGTAGTTAGTAAATATTACTAACTATCACTTAGTCAGAATGCATGGCCCGTACAGGCAATGCATTCATATATATATATATATATATTATATAATATTATATATAAAATATAAATATAATTTAAAATATTTATTATATTTATATATATTATATTTAAATTAATTAATATATATTAAAATAATATTTATAAAATTTTGAATTAAATAATTATAATTATTGTATTAAAATAATACTTTATAAATAATTTTTATTTTTTATTATTTGACTAAATTTTTTTAAAAAATTAAAATGTGATTTTTATAAATTTATTTTTTTAAAATTCATTATTCTTATTTCTTTTTAAATATATATATATATATATGTAAATTCATAATAATTAATTTATATTTAAAATATAACTTTTTTTTAAATATCTCATTTTTAATATTATATAAAATTCTAAAATTATTATCTTTATAAATTAACAAGTTTTCTTTCCATTTTCTTTTCTTTCATCCAAGGGAAAATATTTTCCGCTCATTTTTCTTTTTTTCACTTTTTTCCTCCCCCATCCAAATATAGCGTTAAGGAACATAACTCCTATATACATATAAATGATAAAACTACTATTCAACTTATCACAAAATTTTAAGTCTATTCCTTATGAGTATCTATGCATTAATCTTATGACATTGGACTTCTAAACCCACTAGTAGTTCTAAATTAGATTACTTTATTTGCACTTAAATAAATAAATAAATAAATAGTGATACCAAATTTTAATATTTACATGTGTGGCCCCTTTAAATTTTTTTCCAACAATATTCCATTAGGCCATATATATAACATTGTAAAATGTGTATAACCTTATGAGCTTAAAATATAGCCATTACTTATATACATAAATAATATGGTCCATTGATTGTATCAATATAGGATCAAAAAGGTCTTTGTTGCATCAATCGTAACTAAACCTATCAGTGATCACATATACTAACACAATCCAATGACATAGATGAATCATGTATATGTAGTATGGAAAATTACATGAAATGCAACCTATACATTTCTATTTTACAACTAGTCAAATTTTATTTTAGTAAGATCAAGATCTTAGCTTAATGTAACAAAGCAGGAAACTGAGAGTTGTATAACTTTATTCTTGATCAAAAAATAAATACAAAAATGTATGTAATAAAGCACAAAATACACAGTCCCACTATAATGTGGTATTCACAAACATAATGACACATATACAAGCAGTATGCTTGTGAAAGATCATGGGTGTAATCCTTTCATAAAGGGATATGTTATCATGGAATTTGTACCAATGTGTTTAATAGAAATCTGGCCATTATGTACTCTTTCTTTCATAACTAAGAATTTAATATCTATATGCTTAAGCTTAGATGACTCCTGTTATTGTTGAAATATAAAATTGCTAACTTATTATCACAATACAACTTTAGTAGTCTTTCAATTCCTTCTAGTATGAGCAATCTAATGATAAAGTTTCGCAACTATATCCCATCATTGGACACCTCATAGCATGCTACAAATTTTGCCTTTATGGTGTAAGAAGTTACGAGTATTTGTTTGATACTTTTCTAAGAAATGGCTCCACTAGCCAATAGATTGATGTAGCTCAATGTGGGTTTACTACTGTCTTGGCATTCAACATAGTCAAAATAAAAATGCCCTATGATCTCCAGCTGATCTGATTTATAGTATGTAAGCATGTAATCTTTTCTTTCCTTTAGATATCTCATAACTCGTTTGGTTGTTTTCTAATGATTTCTACCAAGATTACTCAAATATCTATCTAACATTTTAATAACGTATGCAATATCTGGAAACATACAAACTTGAACTACATTAGATCCCAACAGTTAGGGAATCTTCTACATTTATGTAAATTCAAAGGGGTTTTAGGGTATTGACTAAGAATGAATTTGTCTCCTTGAGTAATAAGGGTGTCAATTGGTTTACAGTCTTGCATGTCAAATCTTTTAAGCACTTTTTCAATATAGTTCCTTTGAAATAGCCCAAGAATACCCCAAGTGTGATCTTGATATATTTGAATTCTTAATACAAAGGAAGTATTGCCAAGATCTTTCATCTCAAAATTTTTTGAAAAAAATTTCTTGGTTTAATGCAACATACCCAAATCATTAATAGGAAGTAGTATGTCATCAACATATAAAACTAGGAATATAAACTTACTCCCACTAAATTTTTGATACACGCAATCATCAATAACGTTTATCTTAAAACTGAATGAAATAATTACTTGGTGAAACTTATGGTACCATTATCAAGAAGCTTGCTTGAGACCATAGATGAACTTCTTTAATTTACAAACCATAGACTTTAGATGTCTTGATACAAAGTATTTTGGTTACATTATATAAATTATCTCATCAATGTTGTCATTGAGAAATATTGTCTTGACATCCATCTAATGAAACTCAAGATCAAAGTGGGCAACTAATGACATGATTACCCTAAAAAAGTCTTTCATAGATGCTATGGAAAAAGTCTCTTTATAGTCAATCTCTTTTCTTTGAGTAAAGCACTTAACCACAAGACAAGTTTTATGTCTTTCCATATTATCATTTACATCTCATTTAGTTTTAAATATCCATTTATAACCAATGGGTTTTGCACTTTGTAGTAATAGGACAACTTCCCTAACCTTATTGTCTTACATGGATTTGTACTCCTTGTTTATTATTTCAATCCACTTTTGAAAGTTGGAGTATTGCATAACTTGTTAGAAGTTGATGGGATCATCTTTTACCATACCATTGTCTCCATTATGTTCCTATAGAAAGACAACTTAGAAGAATAAGAAAAGAAGATGATTTAGCTCCGATTGCTCAAACAAGTACAATCATCTAGCTGTATTTAGCTACTCTAGTTGCATTTTCAACTATTGCAGCAAATTCAATTTCTTTATTGCCAGAAGTGGATTCCATGACAAAATACTCCTTTCTCTAGTGGATCGACGTAATGTCACTAGTTGTTGAGGCTATTGAGTTTGTTCTTTAAGAACAATTGCCTCAACTTGAGTGGGAGTTTGGTCAACATTATCCTGTTGGGGTTCCAGATTCACTTCTTGAACAACAATAGGTATAGTAACATGTGTTTTGTTTATAGTGACAGTAAGAATTAGTTCTAAAGTAATGTCTCTAACTTTATTTTCCCCCCCAAACTTAATATCTTAAAAAAAATGTGTAGTTTCTATTTCAAAAATGATCTTAGGTTTAGGATCATAAGGCTTATAGCCCCTAGAGCATTTAGAGTAACCAATAAAGTAACTACTAATAGTTTTGGGGTCTAGTTTCTTTTCTTACAGCCTGTAAGACTTTGCTTTAGTTGGAAATCCTTAAACATGGAAGTGCTTCAAACTAGTTTTTTGGCCTGTCTAAGGCTTATAAGGTGTTTTAGTAGTTACTTTAGTTAGTACTCTACTTGAAATATAAGTTGTAGCCTTTAGTGCTTCTCCTTAAAGAAACTCTATTAAAGTAGAATAACTTATCATACTTCTTATTGTATCTTGAAGAGTCCTATTTTACCTTTTAACTACACCATTCATGCTAAGTGATCCTGGCATAGTGTACTGTAGGATGATTCATGATTCCTCTATGAATTCAACAAATGGCCCTGGACATTATTCTCCTACACCATCATATAGTATTTACCACCACGATCAAATCTAACACTTTTAATCCTTTTGTTGAGTTGAGAATACTTTGAACATGTCTAATGCCTATGATTTTTCATGAATCAAATATAGGTACCCATATTTGGAGTAGTTATCTATGAAAGATATAAAGTACTCTAGACCATTTTAAGAAGGTGTATAAAATGGTCCAAAAATATGTGTATGTATTAATTGCAAGACTTATAAACTTTTGTGAACACCTTTATTCTTTACTTTGGTTTGATTTCCTTTAATAAAATTAATACAGATATTAAAGTCTATAAATTTAATATCATTTAAAATGCCATTAAACATAAGCCATTCAATTTTATTTTTAGAAATGTGATCTAATCATTTATACCACATTGACACTAAATTTTCATGATTAATTTTATACTTTGAACTGTGTGATGTTGCAATTAATTATATATATATATATATATATATCTCTCTCTTTTTATAATTAGTTAGATAAAATAAAGAGAATTTGGTTACATAACTTA
Organism: Erythrophleum fordii; assembly: GCA_032878935.1. NCBI lineage: Eukaryota > Viridiplantae > Streptophyta > Magnoliopsida > Fabales > Fabaceae > Erythrophleum > Erythrophleum fordii. The sequence goes on along the minus strand of JAVQMF010000053.1, from coordinate 49,445,078 downwards.
TCCATATTCCTTTTTTAATATTTGTGTAGAAAGAAGATAAAGATAAAGATGCAGCAAAGAAAGTTTATCCATATTTCCTTTTGAGATTTTAAAAAGAAGATAAAGATAAAGACACGGTAAAGAAGGCTTATCTATATTCCTTTTTGAGATTTAAAAAAAAAAAAAAAGAAGATAAAGATAGAGACGTGACAAAGAAGGCCTACAAAAGGAGAGGGTGAAGATGCACAAAGAACAACTCAGATTTAAGATTTATTCTTATTTCTCTCTTCCTATATATTCTCTTCATTTTCTTTCTACCTCTTTACAAAGCTAATTTTTTATCTTGCACAAGTGATGAGTATATTTTACACACTTAAATAGATATAATTTTGATATTAAAAGTAATATAAATTATAGATATTATATAGATAATAAGCTAATTATATATATATATATATATATATATATATATATATATATATATATATATATATATCTTTTTATAGTTAGTTAGAGAAAATAAAGAGAATTTGGTTACACAACTTATCCCTACTCCCTTTTTAATATTTGTGTAGAAAGAAGATAAAGATAAAGACGTGGCAAAGAAAACTTATCCATATTCTCTTTTGAGATTTTAAAATGAAGATAAAGATAAAGATGCAGCAAAGAAGGCTTATCTATATTCCTTTTTGAGATTTAAAAAAAAGAAGAAGATAAAGATAGAGATGTGGCAAAGAAGGCCTATAAAAGGAAAGGGTGAAGGCACACAAAGAACAACTCAGATTCAAGATCTATTCTTGTTCCTCTATTCCCATATATTCTCTTCATTTTCTTTCTACCTCTTTGCAAATCTAATCTTTTAGTTTCTTAGTCAGGGTTATTGAGGGTTTGACTCAATGAACAATTTATGAAAATTTTGATTTATTTGTTTTTCTCTTCTTGAGTATTGAAATATTTTTATTTTTATGACATTATTATTTAGCTAATTTAAATTGGTACCTTATTTTAATTGAATAATTATCGCTATGTGAATTTGTGAATCCGTAATTATTCATTAGATTCAATAGAATAACAATTCAATACTCTTAATAAACCAAAATTATCTTTGTATATTGATAAAAATATTTTTTTTTTCATTTTAAACATATGAACATATATATTGTTAAATGGTGATTGGTGACTTTTCTTGTTCTTAACGCTATTCATAATTTAAATTCTAAGAACTCAATCAAGATTAATTAATGAATAAGCTTTAATTGAAAAGCTTGTTTTCTTTAAACACCTTTAAGAAAGAATAGAACATTAGAGCTAATTGTGTTCATAACCGATTTATTTTAGAAGAGAAATTATTTACATTTTTTTTAGAGTTTCAATAATCAAATTGGTTAAGTTAGATCTGAAATAAATTTTAATTGGGAGTTATTTGCATTGAATTCTTTCTAAAAATATTTTATGAATTTATTTATTTCTATTTTGTTAAAAAGAAAAACTTTCTTTATAATTTTGGATTAAATAATTTGGTTAGTCCCTATGAAATACAACTCTACTCACTCTATCTACCATAAAAGTTATTTAGAGAGTAAGAAATTATTTTTGGTGGTTTCGACACCCATCAAATTTTGACGCCATTATCAAGGACTGGTGTCATTATTTAATTTGAATTTTTTTATTGTATATCTCGTTCTTCTTACACAGGTGAATTAATATTTGATTTTGAGATAAAAAAGATAGTTCAAAGGTTAAGAAAAGGAGACAAAGCAGTGCAAGATAGCTTCTAATTCTATTCCTAATAACGATTTAGTTTTTGGTTTGTCTGAATTTTTTACAAAACCTAAATAGATGGCTGAAGTTGAACTAACTTTGAGAAAAATGGCTAATCCAGATGTGAACCAGCAACTCTTGTGTATAGAATTTCCAAATATAAAGGTAAATTTTGAACTCAAGTTTGGTTTAATTCATTTATTACCTACCTTTTGTGGGCTTGCAGGTGTGGACCTTCATAAGTACCTAAAAGAGTTCCTTGTAGTCTACTCTAGTATGAAGCCTTTAAGAGTGACTAAAGAGCAGATCAAACTACGAGTTTTTCCATTTTCACTAACAGACAAAGCAAAAGATTGGTTGAATTATCTCCCGCTAGGGTCAATTACAACTTGGGACCAACTAAAGAAGTTATTTCTTGAAAAGTTTTCCCAGCTTCCAGAGCCACAGCAATTAGAAAGGAGATCTACAACATTCATCAATATAATGGACAGACCCTCTATGAGTATTGGGAGAGGTTTAATCAACTCTATGTTAGTTGCTTACATCACCAGATATTAGACTAGTTATTAATTCAATACTTTTATGAAAGTTTGCTTCTAAATGATAGAAATATGATAGATGCCTCTAGTGGTGGAGTGTTAGTGGACAAAACATTGGCTCAAGCTAAGGAGTTGATTATTAAAGTGGCAGCTAACACTTAACAGTTTGGGATTCGCTAAAACCCTTTAACTAAAAGGGTAAATGAGGTAAGTATAGATTCTATTAAACAAATATTGGATAAACTTACCTTTCTTGTAAAAAAATGATTGTAGGAGGTCAACAATAGGTTAAGGTTTGTAATATTTGCTTACATGTTGATCATCCTACGGATATGTGCCCGACTCTCCAAAAAGATAAATAGTTAATGCTATAAGGGGATTTCAAAATCAGCAATTCCAAAAAAAAATATGATCATTATGCTCCCACATACAATCCTGGATGGAGAGAGTACCTAAACCTTAACTATGGGCAAAGATCCAATACTTTTTAACAGCCTAATTACCAACCATGGTAACAAGCTCCTGCACTTTAACCTCCTCTTCCTAAGTCAAGTATGTCCCTAGAACAAATAGTTTCCACTTTGGCTACTAACATGCAACCATTTCAATAGAAAACTAAATCTAACATACTTAAGTTAGAGAATCAGATGAGCCAGTTAGCTACAAATGTAGGAAAGCAAGAAGGTTAACATTCTAGAAGATTACCATCTTAGCTTGAAGTAAATCCAAAATAAAATGCCAATTCCATTATTTTAAGAAGCGACAAAGAGTTGAGAGAGCCTGAAAAGAAAGCTCCAAAATATGCTGAAGATGAAGATTTGAAAAAAGAGATGAAGATGCCTCTACAAGAGAACTCAAAGCCATTCCAAACCAAGCAGCCAATAGTCATTCCTCCTTATTTCCCAAGTAGACTATAAAAGTCCAAAAAGAGATCTTAGAGGTTTTAAGAAAGGTAAAAATTAATATTCCCCTCCTTGATGCTATTAAATAGGTGCCTAGATATACAAAGTTTCTTAAAGAATTATGTACTAGCAAAAAAAAGTTGAAGGGAGATGAGAAGATTTGCATAGGAGAGAATATGTCTGCAGTCCTCTAAAAGAAATTGCCCTTAAAATGTAAGGACCCAAGTCTATTTACTATTCCTTGCAAAATAGGCAATCTTAAAATTAAGAAAGCAATGGTAAACTTAGGAACTTCAATAAATATGATACCTAGTTCGATTTATCATTCTTTGAATATGGGACCACTTAAAGAAAATGATGTTATTATTCAATTGGTTGATAGGTCTAATGCATATCCAAAAGAGGTCTTAGAAGATGTTTTAGTACAAGTTAATCAGTTGGTCTTTTCAGCTAATTTTTATATTCTAGATACAGAAGATGACCATTCTTCTAACTCAGTATCAATTTTCCTAGGAAGACCTTTTTTAAAAATATCAAGGACAAAAAGAGATGTCGCAAAAGGTATATTAACTATGGAATTTGATGGAGAAGTAATAAGATTCAATATATATGATGCTATGAGATATCTTACTGATGTTAATTTTGTTTTTGTAGTTGATATTATTGACTCATGGACATACCAAGTTTTTGAGCTAACATGCAAAGAAAAATTATAGCTAGTAATTAATAAGAGTTTTAATCATAAAAAATTAGAATCTCTTGACAAGAAATTTGTCATTAATAAGGAATTGAGGGAGTCAATTTTTGAATTGGAATCATTGAAGACTGTCAGGTATAATATTTCTTATATTAATCTTCTATTATCTTACAACAAGTTACTTCTATCTATTTTGCAGGCATTCAAATTAGAACTAAAAGAATTGCTAGATCATTTAAAATATGCCTATTTGGGTGACGACCAAACTTTGCCAATAATAATTTCTAACAAACTAACTCTTTTAGAGGAAGAAAAACTAGTTAGAGTCCTCAAGGAATACAAAGAAGCTATTGGGTGAATAATAGCGAATATAAAAAGTATGAGCCCTTTTATGTGTATGCACAGCATACTATTGCAAGGAAGCTATAAACCTTTAAAGGAAGCTCAATGCCATCTTAAACCATTAATGATGGAAGTAGTCAAAAAGGAGATTTTAAAGTTACTTAATGTCAGTATGATTTTTCCAATTTCTAACAGTAAATGGGTAAGTCCAATTCAAGTAATACTTAAAAAGACTAGCTTCACAGTAGTTAAGAATGATAACGGTGAGTTAATTCCAACTCGTGTGCAAAATGGATGGAGAGTCTATGAAAATTATAGGAAGCTAAATGTTTCAACTAGAAAAGATCACTTTTCATTACCTTTTATTAATCAAATGCTTAAAAGATTAGTTGGTTGTTCTTATTGTTGCTGTTTGGATGGTTTTTTCAAGTTTTAATCAAAATCTTGTGGCACTTGAAGATCAAGAGAAATCAACATTTACGTGCCCCTTTGGTACCTTTGCTTACCATCGCATGCCATTTGGTTTGTGTAATGCTCTAACATTTAAGAGATGTATAGTTAATATTTTTTCAGACTATGTAAAAAATATTATAGAGGTATTTGTAGATAATTTTACCATTTATAAGAATTCATTTGATGACTGTCTGAAAAATTTGATTAAAGTACTTAAACGATGCATTGAAACTAATCTAGTGCTTAATTATGAAAAATGCCATTTTATGGTAGATCAAGGATTAATACTAGGCCATTCAATATCTTTAAAGGAAATAGAAGTTAATAAGTCAAAGATTGATTTAATTAGATCATTACCTTACCCCACATCAATGTGGGAATTGCGTTCTTTCCTTGGTTATATAGGTTTTTACCAAAGGTTTATAAAGAATTTCTCAAAGATCTCTCATCCTCTCTGCAAATTGTTACAAAAAGATATCCCTTTTGATTTTGATGAGAATTGCAAAAAGGCATTTAACCAGTTGAAAAAGTTGCTTACTTCAGCTCCTATCATTCAACCACCAAACTAGGAGTACCTTTTTGAAATTATGTGTAATGTCACCAATTGTGCAATTAAAGTAGTGCTTGGTCAAAAGATTGGAAAGAATGTTCACGCTATATATTATGCCTTAAAGACACTTGATAGTGCTCAGAGAAATTATTCTACAACAAAGAAAAAACTATTTATGTTTTTAAAATATTTGCTTAGCTAAAAGGAAGCTAAACCTTGCTTGATAAGATGGATTCTACTACTACGGAATTTGACATAGAGATTCAAGATAAGAAAGGAGCAAAAAATTCAATTGTAGATAACGTGAGCCAACTGGTACTCAATAAGGAACCAAGACCACTTTAAGATGCATTCCTAGATGAGCATCTCTTTGAGGTTAAAAATTTAACACCTTAGTATGCTAATATAGTAAATTATTTGATTACTAGAACATTCCCCAATGATTTGACAAAGGCACAAAAAGATAAAATAAAAAATAATTCTAAATATTATGTATGGGATAACCCATATTTATAGAAACATTGTTCTGACTAAATAATTTGTAAGTGTGTTTCCAAAATTGAAATTCCATCAATCATAGAATTTTGTCATTCATATGTATGTGGTGGACATTTTAGCCTAAAAAGAAGAACATAAAAAGTCTTAGAATGTGGATTATATTGGCCACATTTGTTTTATGACTTATACTTGTTTTGTAAAACATGTGATAATTGCTAAAGAAGTGGTAGTTTAAGCCATAAAGATCAAATGCTATTGAACTCAATTTTAGTATGTGAAATTTTTTATGTATGGGAAATTGATTTTATGAGGCCTTTTCCATTTTCTTTTGGAAATTCTTATATTCTTTTAGCTGTTGACTATGTTTCAAAATGGGTGGAAGTAAAAGCCACCAGATCTAATGATGCTAAAAGTGTTGTTAGTTTTGTTAAAAGTTATATTTTTACTAGGTACAAAATACCCAAAGCTATCACTAGTGACTGAGGCACTCACTTCTACAACCATGTAGTTGAAAGCTTGTTGAAAAAATATAATGTGACTCACAAAATTTCAATAGCCTGTCATCTATAGACAAGTGGTCAAGTAGAGGTGTCCAACAGGGACATTAAATTGATTTTTGAAAAGATTGTCAATTCAACTAGATGATGTTCTTTGGGAGTGCAAAACTGCATATAAAAATCCTATTGGTATATCTTTGTATCGCCTAATTTTATGCAAACCCTGCCACCTTCCTGTAGAATTAGAGCATAAGGCTTGTTAGGCTATTAAACAGTGCAATATGAACATGGATGAGGTAGGTGCACATAGAAAGTTATAGTTACAAGAACTTGATGAGATAAAAAATGAGACCTATGAAAATTCTAGAATATATAAAGAGAAGACCAAACTATATCATGATAAATATATTTCTAGAAAGAATTTTGAAATTAGTCAAAAAGTTCTCTTATTTCATTCTAGACTTAAAATCTTTCCTAAAAAATTAAGGTCTCATTGAGTTGGACCATTTGTTGTCACTAAGGTGTTTCCTTATGTTGTAGTTGAAATTTATAGTTTTCATACTGATAAAATATTTAAGGTTAATGGACATTGTCTAAAACCTTACTATAAAGGATTTCAGGTGAGCAACTTAGAAGTAATTGAGCTACAACTCCTAATTTCTGGAAATTGAGTAATGAGGCATTTTATCTGCCATAAACATTAAATATAGGCACTTATGCGAGGCAACCCACCATTAAAAAAATAAACAAAAAAATTAAAAAAATTAGTTTTTTTAGTTTTATCTTATTTTTTATTTTATTTAATAAGTCCCCCACATTTCAAGTAATATCTCTCCTTTTTATTTATTTTATTGTCTCCTTTATGTTGATTAAGAGTTACTACTCTTCCTTTCTAGAATTGTTACAAGCAAGCTATGGAAAGCTTTAAGGATATCTAAGTGCAACAAAGCCGTCCATAAACTAGGAGAGTCTCAGTTCCCTTTTCTTTTTACCTTTATATATGACTACAACACTAAGGATAATGTTGATTTTAAGTGTGAGGGAGGAGTTTAGTTGATTTTTATAGTTATAATTACTACTCATTTTGGTAACTATACTGAGTTAGAGAGGATTTTAATGATTTTTTTTAAAAAAATATAAGTGATGTTTTGGTTACTATTTCTTATTATTCTCCTATTTTAATAAATTAGTTGTTATTTATAAATTTTTAAGTTATTTAATTTTGAAATTAAGTGGTAAAGCAATTAATTCATAAGTCATGAATATTACTTAAGAACTTAATTTGAGTACTATTGTCTGATTATATGCCATGTGAATAAGTAGTTGAGTAGAAAGAGTTACTTATTATATGTTTTCTTTG